>CM052705.1:77419120-77446728 GCA_028551405.1 Uromys caudimaculatus | reverse complement strand
CTGCCCAGGATCTTCTAGCTTTCATAGTCTCTGATGAGAAGTCTGGTGTAATTCTGATAGGTCTGCCTTTATATGTTACTTGAGCTTTTTCCCTTACTGCTTTTAATATTCTTTCCTTGTTTTGTGTATTTGGTGTTTTCACTATAATGTGACGGGACGAATTTCTTTTCTGGTCCAATCTATTTGGAGTTCTGTAAGCTTCTTGTATGTTTATGTTCATGTCTTTCTTTAAGTTAGGGAAGTTTTCTTCTATAATTTTGTTGAAGATATTTCCTGGTCCTTTAAGTTGGGAATCTTCACTCTCTTCAATACCTTTTATCCTTAAGTTCTGTCTTCTCATTGTGTCCTGGATTTCATGGATGTTTTGGGTTAGGAGATTTTTGCATTTTGTATGTTCTTTCACTGTTGTGTCAATGTTGTCTATGGTATCTTCTGCTCCTGAGATTCTCTTTTCTATCTCTTGTATTCTGTTGGTTATGCTTGCATCTATGACTCCTGATCTCTTTCTTTTCTAACTCCAGGGTTGTCTCCCTTTGTGATTTCTTTATTGTTTCTATTTCTACTTTTAGTTCTTGGATGATTTTGTTCATTTCCTTCGTCTGTTTGATTGTGTTTTCCTGTAATTCCACCTGTTTGATTGTGTTTTCCTGTAAGTCTTTAATGGATTTTTGTGTTTCCTCTTTAAGGGCTTCTAGCTGTTTGCCTGTGTTCTCTTGTATTTCTTTAAGGGAGTTATTTATGTCCTTCTTAAAGTCTTCTATCATCATCATGAGAAATGATTTTAAATCTGAGTCTTGCTTTTCTGGTGTGTTGGGATATCCAGGGCTTGCTGTGGTGGGAGAACTGGGTTCTGGTGATGCCAAGTAGCCTTGGTTTCTGTTCCTTATGTTCTTGCCCTTGCCTTTTGCCATCTTGTTAACTCTGATGTTAGCTGATCTTACTCTGTCTGGCTGTGGCTTGTCCCTCCTGCAGGCCTCTGTATCAATACTCCTTGAAGACTAGCTCTCTCTGAGAGGTGTTTGGGTTTGGAGTTCTGTGGCCCAGGGTCAGCTCTGGGGTGCAGACAGAAACCAGAAGGATCTTGTCCCCAGCAGTCTTTTGGTTCCTGTGTCCTGATGGCTCTGCCAGGATCCCTCTTGATCCAGTGAGTTTGAACAGAAGTGGTGGTTTTGCCTATGCTCAAAGGTGTGTCAGCACTCCTGGAATACCAGCTCTCTGCTGGAGCCCTGTGGCCCAAGCTGAGGTCCCCAGGTCCCGGTGAGCAGTGGTGCTTGTCTTATCCCCACTCATGGCTTTTCCACGCTCTTGGGAGTGTGACTTTCTCTTGGCGTTTTTTGGCTATGGAACCCTGGTGGCCCAGGCACAGGTTTCCCGCCACATATGGAAACCGGAAGGTTCCTGTCCCTGACTTTTCCTCCTCAGTCTCTGTGTCCTGAGGGTCTAGGAGAATAACTTTCTCCCGGCACTGCTTGGTTATGGGACCCTGGTGGCCCAGGCAGAGGTCTCCTGCCACAGATGGAAACTGGAAGGCTCCTATGCCCGACTTTACCTCAGTCCCTGTGTCCCGCAGGTTCCGGGCAGGTCCCAGTGAGCAGTGGTGCTCTTCTTAACCCCAGTCATGGCTTTTCCACGCTCCTGGGAGGGTAGCTTTCTCCTGGTGCTACTTGGCTATGAAATCCTGGTGGCCCAGGCCCAGGTCTCCTGCCACAGATGGGAAAGATTTTTCTTGATGTAAATTGTTGGGCAATCAACTAGATGAAAAGATTTCCAGGGCAACAAGTTACAGCAATGCACGGCTAATGCAATCAGGTTGTCACAGTTTGCCTGGGGCACAAATAAAACATGTGTTCCACAGCCTCCTCAGAAATCCGGACCTCCTTTTTCATGCTTTCTTCTTCTGCACTTGGCACTGTGGCCATCAGAAAATCCTTCGTGCTCTTGGAACCTCATCTTTCTCACTAGAAAAACGATGTATTTGGCACAGATGAAGATTAGCTTCTCTTTGAAGGAATAAGGAAAGAGAATGATAAATAAAACAATTTTGTAAAAAGTTCTCCTGGAAAAGTTTACGGGGACCATACCCAGACCTCACTGATCATTCTTATTGCTGAGTTAGCTACTCCAAATCCTTGGCAGGTCTTTCAGAAAACAAATGGGGCCAGTCATACAAGAAATACACTGACCCTGGCCTTCCCGGGCCCTCTACCTTTATCCAACCAAGAAGTTATCCTTAAAGAGCAACGTAAGATGTTCGTGATGTATATACCACTGCTTTGAATGCCTGCACCATTTGCTTTCCAGTGTGTTAGACATCGCTAGGGCTCCTGGTTCTAGCTTCTTCCCTAAGACAGGAGCACCGTGACTTTCACTGTTACACAAAACTGTTTCAGTAAAGACCTTCGCAGTCAGGGTAGCTGGCGCTTCGTATCTGTGGATTTTACAACTGTGGAGTCCATCAGCTGTGGATGGAAAACATTCTTTTTAAAAATTGTGTTCATATTGGCATGCATTTTGGTCCCCGCTACACATCACGGCATTAGTCCCTAAACAATGCAGCGTCACACCTATTTACATAGCATTGACCTTGTACACATAGCATGCATGAGACACTGGGTTGGATCTTCAGCCATGCACTGGACACAGTGATACATACTTGTAATCTACAACTTGGAAAGTGGAGGCAAGAAGACCATAAGTTCAAAGCCAGCCTGGATTACATACGTATTTTGAGGTCAGCCTGGGCCATATCTCAACACCAAAAGACAAAAGTAAAAAAGAACCTTGAAGGACTGAGAGAGAAGCCATTCATCATGTGCTAAGGATCTTTAATAAAATAATTAGCAGAGTCTTCCTTAGTCAGTGGGACCAGGATGGTAGCAGCTCGCTTTGGAACGAGGCTCACTTTCTATGATTTCAATCACGCACGGTCAACTGAGATTGAAAATATTAAACAGCTGCTGGGCAATGTTGGCACACATCTTTAATCCCAGCACTTGGGAGGCAGAGGCAGGTAAATCTCTGTGAGTTCAAGGCCAGCCTGTTCTACAGAGTGAGCTCCAATACAGCAGAGATACACAACAAATCCTGTCTTGAAAAACAAAACAAAAAAAGAAAGAAAATATTAAAAGAAAAGCATCACACATAAGTAATTCATAGATTTATTTTTATTTGATTTTTTAACCTTTTGAGGTGGTGGGAATAAAATCCAGTGCTTTGTGCAAGCTAAGTAATTTCACTATGGCTGAGCCACAACCACAGTCTGGCCCCAGGGCATACATTTCAAATTGCATGTCACTCTGAATAGAATGACAGAATTCATGCTGTCCAGCTCCACCTAGCCTGGAGTATAGACTGTCCCTTTGTCTAGCATTTTCGTGGTGTATATGCTACAATACATTCTATACTCAGTGTGAGTTATGAGATCAACTGTCGCAGTACTGCAGCACTAATGTTCAAGTCCCCCATATTACTGAGTGTGTTTGCTACATGCATATATTCTCAGTATTTAGGAAGCCTGAGGCAGAGGATTTCAAATTTATGACTGGGTCAGGCTACAAATCAAGACATCATCTCAACAAAAGAAAACAAAACCTAGGGCTAGGGGCATAGCTCAGTGCTCAGAGATAGAACACTTGCTCCTGGTTTGATCCCCAGCATCATCACAAACAATCCATTGATCAAGCAAGCAAATAAGTAAAAATCTTATTTTACTTAATAATGATGACAAAGTGCAAGATTAGTGGCACCTCAAATTAGGATACAAAGGGAAGCTGTGATGTGTTTCCTTTAAGTGACAAAGTGGAGATTTGTTGTGTTTCTATGACGTGTAGAGCTCAGTACCATCCACAATGTTCACAGTAGCTCTCCTACACACAACTGGAGACTCCTCTGTTTTAAGTGTTGAAGACAGGCAGACATTACTGTCTGTGTAGAGGTACTGCTCTCACTTTAAAGAGAATAAGAGAGTTTACTCTGGAGCCCACTGTAAGTGACCGGAAAACACAGAATCAGAATACCATGTTTCAATACGGTAACAGTTTCACAAGTTTTTATGGTAACAAAGAATCTTATAAATCAGGCTCCTCTTCATCAGACAGTCATGTTACAGCGAAGCAGGGACTTCTCCGTCATGGGTCTCAAATGTTAGATGTTAGAGCTAGAGGCTGGTTTATATATTTTAAAAAGACTAGTCATGAGACCCGGTAGTCAGGAGGATGTTATGTCAAACACCGAGGAATGAATGGTTAACATGGAGACAAGGACAGCACTAGATAAGTTGGCTCCCAACTTTCCACAGCAACTGGAATTTTAGTTAATCAGCATCACAGAACATTTGAAATAGTCATGGCCTTGTTACTGGGCACTTCATGCCACAGCTGCTCCTACAGGCCAGCATTACAGTTTGTGCACACAGATAACAAACGCTGCCTTATGTCCCACAGTGCTGGGAAGGCTTGCTCCTAGAATCTGACATAGATGAATAGGCAGGAAGGAGTTTTCAGGAGAGATAAATAGTTGATAAAGCCATAAAAGAAGAATCTCAGGGTCATTTGAAACATATTAGTCAGCGTGATATGAATTTTGTGGTTTAGTCCCCCTCTCCATTTGTCATAACATTTGCAGATGATGTATAAAACCTAAAGTTAAAATAAGTGGGGACATAGCATGACCTAAAGAAGTGAAGGTGATAGAGGAGAGAAACACATTTTAATCAGCCAAAAGTAGCATATTTTTAACTAAGTTGACTCTGTTTCCCCCTGTGCCTAGAGTTACTTGTACGCCATAGAACGCTTTGTTTGACAATTGAGGCATTTGAAATTATTCTCTTTAGTTAGTTTGGAAAGGTAAATGGACAGCCACAATACAGAAGAAATTAAATAATGACATAGCAACTCATTAAATTTTCTTTCGACAGAATTGACCTTTGCCACCTATCAAATATTATTAGTGGTGGGGGTAGAAATAAGAGGTCAGACTTGGAAGGATTAGGACCCCTAATTTTTGTCGTCACAAACAAGTCTTATTTCTCATTTTATGGTAAGAAAGGGACACGGAACACCAACAGAAGTCATGTGTAAATATTATCCATTTACTTTGGATTAGCAAAATATGACTATTATTTTATTTTTTAAAACACCACTGAGTGGAAGCATGGAACGCCTTAAACACTCACTTAATCCAGAAACACAAGCTCTCATGTTCTGATTGTCTGCAAAAGTTACTGTAGTTAGACACTAATTGGGCTTTTAATTTTAGGAGGTGTTTTGCTACTATAATTTGTTTAGGAGTTAACTCAAAATTTTGGGTGGTTCTAATAAGAGTCAGAGGAGCGGGACACTGGTGGCGCACGCCTTTAATCCCAGTACTCGGGAGGCAGAGGCAGGTGGATTTCTGAGTTCGAGACCAGCCTGGTCTACAGAGTGAGTTCCAGGACAGCCAGGGCTACACAGAGAGACCCTGTCTCGAAAAACCAAAAAAAAAAAAAAAAAAAGAGTCAGGGGAATTAAAGTCATTTTAAAGGAGTCAGAAGTCTGAATATGCTATAGGATTTTTTTTATAGCCCTTCACTTGTTATATTTGAAAACTTTTCATATCAAAAAAAGCACGGTGACCTAATTGGTTAGCCCCAGTAATATTGTTTCCTTTCTCTTAGTAGGAAGACATTTATTTGTTTTAGGCTGTAGAAGTCTGGATTTAAAATGGGCGTGCCCCCAGACTCACCCCAACACCTTCTCTTCGCTGTCAGCGGAGCTCCTTTTAGAAGATTTAACATAAGTCATCATCTATTCAAAAACTGGATTTAAAAAAATCCAAATTATCTCTAGCAATGGAAGAATTCTTCGATATGGTAGTGAAAATACTTTAATCTTCTTAAATATGAGGAACATAGTTGAGTAAGTGAGAGAGCTGGAAAACAAACTGCCATAGTAGGAACACAATAGCATCTTCCTTTGTAGAGTCTCTGAAGCCAAGATTGGGGTTGTTTTTATAACTAGTAAATATACCAAATAAAATTCCAAATATCTTAAACAATTTTCCAAATCTCTAAGTATAAAATGATTTAAGAAATTTAAAAGTGGGAGGTAGTGGAGTTGTGCTTAGAAAGGTTTGAGTTCAAGTATCTGGGAGGATCTCACCTGATTGATTAGAAGCCCAATGTCACTCAGCTTCTTTGAAGTTTACATAGGGTGTATCTTCAGGAGAAGTTGGCACCAGTTTAAGATGAGGAATGGAAACCTAAGAATTTATCACTTCAAGTTTTGCAGCACAGGAGGTAGTTAGAAATATCCGCTAGGGTTCTTGCCCTGCCGGGAGAAGGGAGTCTCAAGTGGGGTTTGTTTCTTCAGTGGATGAACACCTGGCTTTGGTTCTTATTTCCTTGGAGCTCATTATGGGAAGACTAGAACTAACTCTGAACCTGATATTTAAAGTCCATCAAGAGTGTATGTCTCCCTTTTATAGGGATGCTCATAGTTTTAAATGTAATTTTTACCCAGCATTTGCTTTATAGGAGATACAAGATGCTTTCCAAAAGGGAGAGAGATCTTAGCTTGAGAAGAACTAGGTTAAGAAAGTCAAAGCTTTAGCAGTTTTGACCATTGTAGCTTTGTTTAATTAACCACCAATAGAGAGGACTGGAGGATCAATGACTCGACGAAAGTTTTGTTCAGTAGGCCAAATGTTACGGATAGGCTTAAGTATTTGTCCACAAGAAGAAGTTTCATGATTATTATGTAACTTAGCACTTATTTATTTAGCACGTGTGGGAGAGTGCACATGCATGACACACTTATGGAGGGTAGAGGACAACTCATCAGAGATGGCCTTCTCTTTGGCCACATAGGTCCCAGAAATCTGCTGGTGTCATCAGACTTTGGGAGAAGCCTGATGTCAAAGCAATGGCTAGTCGGTGAGTGAGGGCTTTACCTCAACCACCACACATACAAGCCTAGCATTTGAACACAGTCTAATCTGTTTTAAATGGTTCATTCTGTGAAAAGATAGACCAAAAAAATTCTGGTTTTTCTAAGTCAGTTTTGTGATAATGTTACTCAGGGATCTTTTCTACCTCAGAATGTTAAATTTTAGTAACACCAGGTTAGTGACCTTTAATTATGGTCTCTTTAGTCACAGCCATGATGTCATCTTTAAGTTTTAGCTTTTCATGTCTTTTTATGACACAGTTCGGTATATGCATCACACATTAATATGTGTCACAGCCTTTGAAGTTTGTCCCCTTTCTGTTTTCTTTGAAACAATCTTTTACCCTAGGACACAGTTTCAAATCTTTTCATTACTTTTATTTACTGTGTGTGTAGGTGAGCATGCACATGTGTGTGCCTGTACATGTGTACACATGCCATGGTGAGGGACCCTAAGGGGTTTTCCAGTCCCACACCCTCCTTACAGCCTCCCCCTCCCTCCTGGGGTGAAGGCTAGGCCACATTTCATTCTTCATCCGCAGGAACATTCTTGAGTAAAAATTCTCAGAATGTACTGACTGATAGTCACCTGACCCTCTGGAAAGTCCTAGGTAGAGTTCATGCTTGCTAGCCAATAGATTTAAAGGTCAATATGCTTAGCCAATAAGTTTGAACTGTAACCTTGCTGATGTAACCTGTACCCCTAAAGAGTATAAAAACTGCTTGTAATAGCCATTCGGGGTCGCCTTCTAGTCACCTGCCTTAAGGGACTAACTGAAGGTAGACCCCAACACGCCAGAAAATAAACCTCTTGCTTTTGCATCAATCTGTGTCTCAGTGTCTCACTTGGGGGCATCTTGAAGTAAGTACCACTAACCAAGGGTCGGGGTCTTGCAATGGCACATGTGTGGAGGTCATAACTCATCTTGCTTGTTCCCCTCCATCAGGAGGATTCTGGGGATCAGGTTTGGTGGCAAGCATCTTTACCTGAGCCATCGTGCTGGCCCCTCTTTAGAGCAGAATCTTATTTTACAAAGTCCTTTCCAATCTGAAAGCATAACCTTTGTCTTTAACCTTCTCCAAAAAGACATTTTAAATCTATAACTTAGCTCTTTACTTTTAACTTTATTTTTAAAGAAGACATTTCTCCTTTTTTTAATAAAATAATTATGTTCCAAATGAAAATCCCAGGAAGCCAAATATGAAGCACAGAGAACATGTGTGTCACATTGAATATCCAACACTTAGAAATGCAAGTAAAAAACATTAATAGCACCATTGAAAGACCCCCGAGCCGGGGAGACCCTCACTCAAGTCTCAGGACGGCGCGACCCCCCAAGAACTCATGAAAGACCATCCTTGCTGCAATCGCACGAGGTTTATTTGGGGGTGGTGGGAGGACCAGTGCACTGGGGTCGAACTTGTAACCTAAGCAGAAGCAGAGGGGTTCGGCCCCAAGTAGCTGAAGTCAGGGGTATTTAAAAGAAGAAAAAACCCCAAAGCAAGGAGAGAACCACAAATCAGGAAAAAGACCATAAAGCAAGGAGAAACCATAAAGCAAGGGGTGGGGAACAGAAAGAATTTGCATCATGGGGAAGTACAGATTGTTCTAAGTTATTCACAAGTCAGTTGCACAAATATTTCTAGTTCCTGAAACATTGTGCCTCTGGCCCTGAGGTCAGGTCAAACTCACCCTTTTCTTAGGGGAAAGAATGTAGTTGGGTGGGGTGTTTTCTTTTTCTTGCCCGGGCATGTAGTTTCTAGTCTCGGCTCTAAGTTTGCTAGGGGCTTAACCTTCCTCATAAGGGGGTCAGGTCTTTTACCATCTTTTCTTAATAAACTTAAATGTCTACGCCTTGTTTCATTAGGCACTTTGAAACTCTTTGAATTTAAAAAATATTTATTAATTTTATGTGTGAGTGCTTTGCCTTCCTGTGTGTATGTGCACCATGAGTATGCTTGCTGTTCACACAGATCAGGAGGAAGGCATGGAACCCTGGAACTGGAGTTATGGTTGTGAGCCTCAGTGTGAGCTGTGGGAATTGAACCCGGATCCTCTTGGAGAGAAGCAAGCTCTTTTAACCACTGAGCCTCAGAAACCGACCTTGTAAAGGAGGTCAGAGTTTGGTGTACCAAGGCACAAACTCCCAGTGAACCCAGAGCCTGGTAGCTTGCCCCAGGGATGCCCTCCTCTCTCTTTTCTGAGTTTTAGGATTATAGGCAGGTTGCCCATCTAGCATTTCAATAGATTTGGGAGCTCCAAACTCAGCTTCTCACACCCGTGCTTCAGTCTCTTCACCCACGGAGCCACCTCCCCAGCCCTAGCATTCTATATCACCAACTCTGTCGCAGGATTTGTAGAACAAAGAATTGGATCAGAGTTCTAGCTTAGACCATGGATAGAGATAAGATAATGTAACCTGCCCCAAAGATTTTAAGATTATAAAGACCTACTATGGCCCAAATAGAAGCCTCACCCAGAAAGCAGGATTCCTACAAGGTTACAGATAATCTTGCTCAACTTCACCTGGTTAACTGTTAGACTGCTGGTCTTGGATGGGCAACTTCCTGGAAGGAGGCACTTCAGGAGGGAAACTTAGCTCCATTGAGCACTCATTTCTACCTATTAGGGGTGGCTACCATTTTCTTTTTCTGGTGGACTTTCTGTGGGAGAAAATCTTCACTATGACTGTGGACACAAATAAACACAGTCCCCTCTGCTGAAAGGTTGCGTTCCAGTCCCCTTTTCTGCCTCTTGTTCCTTTTAAACTGACAGAGACATCTAACAGGCCCCTCCCATAAGAACTTATCAAAATAGATGTGCCAGTCACCTGACCAGGGAAACACCCTTCAAAAAGCTGTAACAATAAGAACTGGAATATACAGAGATATAGTAAGATTGGAGGAGGACGTTTTCCCTTAATGAGATATTTTACACTTACATCTCATAAAACCTCGCCTTGATACTGCTAAGCCTGCCCAACAATGGAAGTGAAGTCTTTCCCTTTTCCTTCTGTTGGCTTCTTCCTCGGGTTCTGGCTAACATCATAAGCCTGTTTGCCAACTCTGCATTCGCTATCTGAAGACATCCCAGTTGTCTCCCTGCCCCCATGCAGCTGATAACATATTTGCATTGTTCAAGTCTGCCTGTTTTCCTGACCTCTAATTCTGAAAGCGTGACTTTCCTCCTTGTCTTGTAAGACTCTGGGGAGTCTTAACTTACCGAAGACCCTCTGAATGGACACACAGAGTCAGGGATTGATGCAAAATGCAAGAGAAATTTATTGATTCCTCAGCATGCTGAGGTCACCTTACATACCAAGATGGGAGGGCGAACTCGTGGAATCCATTCAGGGACCTTATTAGGATTTTAGGGCAGCAGCCGCCATTAGGTACAATGTTATTGGCAGAACAGTGTGACTTTTAATCTGATTGGTCTTTAGTGAATGAGGTAGCAGGGGCTTAATCAGCCCCTCCCTTCCAGCCTACGTGCTTTCTAACCTGTTTCTTCCATGTGCTTGAAGGGGGGAGGGGACCCTGGTGGAATATCTCAAAGTTTCAGAGCTGACCTCTCAGTCTTACCCAGCTTCCAACTTCCCTCGGCTTGCCTGCCCTGCTGTTATTTTCTCAAACCCCAGTAAAATTGTCCTCCACTTTCCTTCTGAGTTCGTTTTTAAACACTTTTACATACCAGACCCCATGTTTCTTTCAACTAAAAAGGCATTGGAGAATCATTGCAATAATCACCAACTATGACAGGAGAGACAAGGTCTAACAGTGTAAGGGTCCATGATTCCCCAAAGAATGATATCCTGGACTCAGATAGTGTGTAAATGCAAAGAGTGTTTTATTCTGCTTAAGTCCAGCATGCTGGGGTCTCCCATTACCAAGATAGAGAGACTCTGAAGTGAACTTGAAAACTAAATTTAAAGCACATAAGGGGAATTCCAGGGAAGGGTAGATGACCTCTATCTTAATCTTGTCTCTATCTCTGAGGACATTTCAGAACCATTGCTGGGGCCTGGGGAGCTGGAAACTGTTGCTGAACCATTGTTCAGGCCAGGTGGCAGGGCAGCTTCTGAGGTTTAGACATGCCCAGATCGTGGAAACAGAGATCCTGATCTGCCAATGTGAAGTCATGGAGTCAGCCTAGCCTTCTCAACAGAAGTCTCGAACACTATGTTTATAACACCAAGCAAGGCATAGAGGAAGGGGAAGACTCTTTGTGCCACTATTGTGGGACCACAAACAAGACAGAGAAGGGAAGATCTTGAGTATCAAAGGCAAACAAAATCTTGGAAGATCCAGAAGCTGCATGGGGCAGTTGATGGGAAATCACTCAGCACAGGCCATCTTATGTTCCGTCGACATAACACTGGGTCAAGGGGGAAACAGATGCCAAGAGAAACTACAGTTGAGCTACTCTTCCAGGAAGGGAAAAGAGGAGAGAAAGAACTGGTCAGAATCCGATCTCTGAACACCCAAAGGCCACTGCCATCCAGAGTACCAGTGAACACAGAGTGGTGGCTGGGACTGCAACTTAAGGGAAACTTAAACAAGCCAAGACCTGACTGCAGACGGCAGACAAAAAGGCAATCAGAACACAGTAACAAAGTATATGAAAACCTAGGTGTGGTTGCATCCGAGGACCTTAGACCTGAAACCCATGTAGGCTTGGATAACAGCTGCCAGGGTGGCACAGCTGGAACAGCACTGCACACCACGGACTGGGAAATTCCCACTGAAGGACCAAGTCCTAGTGATGGTCAGTCAGTGTCACTCCTAAGATTCTGCATGCTGACCAATCTGGTCTAACAAGTTTGATCTGGAGATTCAGCTAGCAGGTCTCTCATCAATAGTCTGTTCCATAAGACATCCCAGAAAGGGAAAAATATTGTCTGATCAAATGTATGTGTGTATATGTATATCTATGGATATACACACATAAGTATGCACATGTATGTATGCATATTTGTGAAACTTTGGCTTTTATGCATTGGTACATGAATGTGTATTGATTGTTCTGGCTTTTATATTGCTTGACCAGGTGTTAGAATTGCTCCATCTACGTCTGCAAGTGTTCTGTTGTGGTAAATCTCCAACCCAAATAAGCCCTGGGAACAAAAACACAACTCAAGTAATATGAATCAAGCTGCACGCCTATATTGGGCAGATCTGCCACTACAGTACCCTCTCCCCCGTCTAAGTGACCCTTATAACTTGTGGTCTCCCCAGACCACGTGCTTCTGCTCCACTTTCCTTCCACCTCCTCCTCCATCGTCCTCTCTTCTCCCTCTCCTCTTTCTCTCCCAAACTTTCAGCTCCACCTTCCCCTCTCCTGCCCAATCACGACTCTAGCCTTTATTTTACAAATTAAGGTGGGAATAAGGTTCACAAGAAGTCACCTGAGTACTGACTCCTTCCTTGTTTGCAGCCCCTCCCAGGAAAGTGGAATTAGCATCAAAATGCAAGCAGCCTCAGGGCTATCTGCGACACTTCCCCCCCTTCTCACTTATGTCCTGGCTTTAGATTGTATGCCATCTGAAAACCATCCTCTCAAATCTGTATCATCTTTCTCAGTGCTAATCAGCTTGGGTTGGCTATGAGACTACCAGTCTTCAACCCCATCAGAAATCCAAGAACGACTAATATTACCTAAAAATATGAGAAGCACAAAGTATACCTTCTAAAACTTAGCCAATTTATAGAGACCTCTGATTACCTGGACAGTCCCTTATACTTAAAAATGTTGAAGCATCGGTCTTCAGCCTTCTGGCCCAGGATCATCTGACGGACCTTTGTAATGCAGAGTTTTGAAGGGCTGATTACCCTGTATTGGCAGAGATATCAGTTGACTATTCCACATAGTGTGTCCTTTTTCTGGACAATATTTGTCTGTAGATGAAATGAGGCAATTTTTGCCTAGTGGTTGTCTTGCCACAACTGGAGCAACTCCACTGATGCTCAATTTCTTCTTTGAATCCGAGAAAGGGGGGCTGTCAGGAGCAGACAGGTCTCTAGTCAAATGATCTTTAATAAAGAGATGTCCATTAAACGTCATATTCTGTGGACTTCTGATGTCTTTGAAGACTAACTATCTACCCAAAGCATTTCTGAACTGTTAAGCCTTGACTACTCTTGGCCATTTCTAATTGAAATATCTCATAAACACCCTTTTAATTAACTCAGGATCATGAGTTTGCTATCTGTCCCTTAACTCGAATTGCTTAATCATCTAAAAGCAGTTTATAATAGCAGTTATAGAAGGACTGTGTCTAAGCGTTGTATTCTTAAATGTGTTATATAGGCACAATGCCTATGTAAGAGTAGCAATATTAATCCCAATTTTATATCAATAAGAAATTCATACCAATGAAAACTTTAAATTTGTATCAAATAAATTCTATACCTATGTAAGATATAGCTATGTAGTGTTTTGCTTAAGAGTAAATTTGCTAACTTATCCCTATTTGTCTGTTTCTATAATTTCTACGATATTACCATATCCCCCTTTCTTTCCCACTCTCTTCCCTTTTACTTAAGAAAGAAAGATAAAGAAGAGGAAAGGAAAGATAGAAATCCCCGAGTTTAAGCTCTCTAGTTCCCTCCCTGTCTAAAGCTACATTTGTAAAATATCCCTTAAATGACAACATATCTATAATTCATAAAATAACCAGAACCATCCACCCCAACATAAGGAACTGGGATGATGAACTTCTTTGTCTGCTTCCAGCTGAATTGGGGTGAAGAATTCCTTTCTGGGGGTCCAAAGGGAAATAGGAAAGTTGGCTTTGTCAAAAGAGAGCTAGCTGGCATCATGTGTTCATTGCTTAGCTGACATCTTGACTAAGACAGTCTGAAAGGCTGGATAGGCAAGCTAGCTGTTCTGGAAAAGTTCTGGAATCAAGTCTTTAAAAGAAGCAGCTTCGATGTAGTTGAGGTAGAGTTAAGTGCGAAGCTAGAATGGAAGGTCCCAGAATCTCAGCATCCCGGAGTGTGAATCTTCTCAGGGCTGCTGTCTTTTTCTTCTTTCATCCTGCAGTACACAAAACTTACAGGCAACATATAGTTCTGTAAAGACATTCACATGGAGCATGCAGGGTGACAGATTGGTCATTGAAGATCAATAAAGAAGACGACTGCCTTTCTTCAGGTTAGTTTGATTACATAATCAAACTGCAATATAACTTCGTATATTTGCCCTCATAAAGGATGGTGTGTATAACAAGTCATAAGAAATCTGTACCCAGTAAGTGTTATTGGGTGTGTATAGACATTTTAGTCTCAGATGGTTCCAGAGCTGTCTCCATATACAGAGACATACACATCTCCACATATACATCACCTGTTTGGTTAGTCTCCCTTTTCTTCTCTGTTGCCAAGGTCCTCCAGCGTAACACATTTCCCATTTTCCATTCTGATGACTGAATATCCTTAATATAAACAGGCTGGTTTAGTTCAATAGTTCTTTCCACAATCCAGTGTCTTTCAGCAGTTGTGCTGTGTTGTTCACTGGCATTTAAAATTTTAAGGTTAATAAAGCACTATGTCATCTGTCTTTGGGGGTTCTTGTCGATCCCTTTTGTCTGTTAAGCATCTCCTGTAGAGTTCGATTAGATCTCTCCACAATTGCTCGTCCTGTAGGATTGTGTGATATGCCTATAACATATTTTATATTATAATATTCAAAAAACTGCTTCATCTTATGATCTATGCAGGACATTGTCCATTTTAATTTGTGTGGGTATTCCCATAATGGCCTTACAAATGGGTATTCCCATAACTTCTAACAAATGTGTAATTACAGAATTAGCCTTTTCTGTGGCTAAGGCACTTGCCCATTGAAATCCTGAATATGTGTCTATTGTATGGTGCACCTATTTCAGTTTTCCAAACCCTGTAAAATAGAAGACATCCATTTGCCAAATGTCATTTCTTTGGGTACCCTTAGGGTTAGTTCCTGTAGGCAAAGGAGTTTGGTTATATAATCAGCAAGTAGGACAGTGCCTCACAATTTCCTTGCCACATGATAGAGAATTCCTTCTTTAAACCTTTGCTGTTAACATGGTGTTTTTTATGGAATTCTGAAGCCTCTAGTACACTTCCTATCAATAGCTGGTCAATTTCATTATTAGCTTGTGCCAGAGGGCCTGACAGACCTGAATGGGATCTTATGTGTGTGATATATAGTGGATAACTCTTATTTCTGATCATTCATTGTAGCTGAATAAATAGTGAAGTCAATTCAGAATCATCCTGAATAAGTTCGGCAGTCTCTATGTGTAAAACAGCTCTTTCTGCATAGTGAGAGTCAGTTACTATATTAAGAGACTCTTGGAAATCTGACAACATCATGATTGTTGCATATAATTTTGAACTGACTTATAAGGACTGTCAGCCACTTTACTTACATCTTCTGATTTATCTCCTGGCTTTCCTGATTTACTGGCATCAGTGTAAAATGTAGGGGCTCCAGATATTGGAGTTCCCTTAATTATATAAGGGAGAATTCAATTAGTTCTTTTTATGAACTGAAGCCCTTGCTTTTAGAGCATCTGTTGTTAATCTCTCCCGAGAAGTTACTCCATGCTCTTTGCCAATGTTCGTCTTGTGCCCATAGCGAGACAATTTCTGTGTTAGCAAAAGGTACCACAATTTCAGCTGGATCCATTCCGACTAACTGTCGGTCTCATTTTTCCTTTTAGTATCAATTCAGAGAGACCTTCTCAATGTTGTTTTTAAATTTCTTGCTCTGTTTATGTGCCAAAATATCCATTCTAAGATATAACCTTCCCTCTGCATGAGAATTCCTGTAGGGGAATGAGTAGAAGGTAAGATGCCTAAGATGCAGGCAATCTTTGGATCAATACAATCTAGATGTGTATCTTGCAATTTCCTTTCTACCAGAGCTAACTCCTCAGCCTCAGCTGATAGTTTTCTTGATATATTTAAATCTTTATCACCTTGTAAGGTTTGAAATTGCTTAGCTCTTTAGTGGCCAAGCCAATCACAGGCCGAAGCCAGTTGATATCTCCCAGTAGCTTCTGAAAATCATTAAGGGTTCTTAATTGGTTTCTTCTGATTTGCACCTTTTGTGGCCTAACCCTTTGCAGACTTATTTTGTACCCTAGATAATTAATAGAATTCCCTCTTTGCATTTTTTCAGGGGAGATTTGTAATCTCCAACAAGGTAAGGTTTTTTTTTGTTTTTGTTTTTGTTTTTGTTTTGTTTGTTTTTTGTTTGTTTTTTGTTTTTTTACTTCATCAAACATTCTTTTCAGGATATTTATATCTGGATCAGCCAATAATATATCATTTATATAATGATAAATAATAGATTGGGAAAATTGTTTTTGAATCATCTCCAATGTATGTTGTACAAAATATTGACACAAGATAGGGCTGCTTAACATTCCTTGTGGTAGGACTTTCCAATGATACCTTTTTAAAGGACAACCTCTATTGAAGGTAGGTACTGAGAAAGCAAACCTTTCCTTATCACATTCATGTAGAAGAACTGTGAAAAACCAATCTTTTAGATCAATCACCATGATAGGCCATTCCTTAGACAACAAAGAAGGCAATGGGATCCTAGACTGCAAGGAACCCATTGGCTGAATAATCTTATTAATTGCCCTGAGATCTGTCAACATCCTCCATTTGCCAGATTTTTTAAAAAAATGACAAATACTGGAGAATTCCAAGGGCTGGTAGTCTCCTCTATATGCTGAGCCTCCAGCTGCTCCTGGACTAGCTGTTCTAATGCCTGTAGTTTTTCTTTTGTCATAGACCAAATCAATGGATCAATCCAAATGGGTTGGTCAGTCAACCACCCTAGTGGTAAGGCTGTTGGTGTCTTGGCAGCAGTGGCTCCTTGGGGTAGAGCTAAATTGTCAGCCTCTGCTGTATCTTGTTTATGGACAGCTTGGACAGTCTGTAACTGCCTTTGATAATGTTCCCTAACTAATTTAGAAATTTTATTAGGAGTCTGACAGGTTTCATGGCTAGATACTGAAACTGAGGGTATATTAATTTGGGTTTTCCACTGCTGTATAGATCTCTTCTCCATAAGTTAATGGCTATATCAGCCACTTATGGCCTCAAATTTCCTACCTGACCTTATGGTCCTATACATTTAAGCCATCTGGTGCTTTGTTTTATTTGGGATTAGGTCCCAACTCCTTGAAATTGGATGTCTACTTCTTGAAGTGACCAACTTCAGGCTAAGATTTTGGAGAGATAATGGAGATATCTGCTCCAGTGTTAACCATTCCTTCAATCTCAATATTGTTAACCAGCATTTTTAGTTTTGGCCTTTGATTCTCTATGGAAGTTTGCCAAAATATTAGTTTTTGGTTCTCTTCAAGGCCTTCTGAATTGTCTATAGAACTTGCCTCAGCCTTGTCTGGTCTCAAAACATGTTTTTGAACCAGTGACGTTTAATTGTCCTAAAGAAGAAACCTCTCCCTGCCTGGCATTGGGACCTGCCAGAAAGCTCCCAGGTGTTGCCCCATTTGTCTGTTGAGGCTTTACATTCTCTAGTCACATCTTTGATATATCCCAGAAGGCATGGCCCCCGTTTTAGGATTACTTTGGTTTTTTCTGCAGTCATTTCTGAGATGACCCTGCTCACCACAATTAAAACATTTGAAATCTTGGGTCGTCTCTAGGTGTCTAGTGGCAGCTTCTCCTATTACAGCCAAATCAGGTGAGCAAGCTCCAACATCAGCTGTACCTCTAACCTACTCATCTACTGATGCCACCCTGCCCTCAGTGCTCTGATTACTTCTTTCATTTTCAAAGTCTAAAGACTCAATTATTGCCTTTCTTGCTGCTGAATCTGATACACTCCTTTCCACAGCTGAAGTTAGCCTTTGTAAAAAGTCAGGGAAGGTTTCTTGTGGACCTTGTATGACTTGAGAAAATGGCTCAAGTCTTTTCCCTGATTCTGTGACTTTGTCCCAGGCTGTTAAGGCTGACAATGGACACGATGCCAGAGTTTCTTCATCATATACCGCCCGCACTTCTACCTCAGCAAAGCGACCTTCACCAAGCAGTTGGCCTGTGGAAATGTCTCTCCCCCTGGCTCTACGGTGTCATGCTATCTCCCTCGCCTCGTCTCTCCTCCATGAGAACCACTGTAAATGTGCAGCAGGTTCTAGGATTGCTCTTGCCATATCCTTCCAGTCTTGGGGGATTAGTCTATTTTTAATAGCCCAAGAAGTCGGGATTTGTTTTACAAATGTCGAATGCATTCCAAAATTAGTGGCACTTTCCTTAAATTTTTTCAGTTTAACACACCCATGGGTTGCCACTCAAATTCCTGATAACTCTATGGACAATCATCGTCTGGAGGTCTTTGCTGTGTATTAACCGGATAGACTATAAAGTTTGTTTTCTAATAACCGTTAGTTGCTGTTCGCAACAGTGTTCTATTGTATTCTCTCCATTTCTTTTTCCCACACACCATAAACTTTCCTTCTCATCCATGTCCCATTTTCTTTTGTTTCACTTTCCATCTTCCCTTTCACTTCTTTATAACGTTTTAAAAAATTATTTCAATATCTTATGTGTGGATTTTACCCACATGTGTGTCTGTGCACCATGTGTATGCAATGCCTTCTGAATCCAGAAGAGGGCATCAGATCCCCTGGAACTGGAGTCACAGACAATTCTAAGTTGCCCAGTAGATGCTGGGATTTGAACCTGGGTCTGTCTAGAAGAGCATCCAGTGCTCTCAACTGCTGAGCTATCTGTCTAGCCCCTCTTTTTATTTCTGAACTGTACATTTCTATAGCACTAACAATCTTTAGACTCCACTCACTCTCACACCAACCATGCTCCCTCTATTACCTGTACCTTTATCTTTCCTTTATTTTTTTCCCTGCCGCTCTGACACTATCCCTAGTTTCATTCTGTTTATTTTTCCTTCTATTTCTCCCCTTAGTAAGGAATGTCTTAGTAAAGGCCATGCTATTCCTCATTTCTTTATTCCTCCAACATTATCAGAGTTAAGTAGATGACGACTTTTAATTGACTATTACAGTGTTTGCAATGAGGAACTGTGTTAAAGGTGAGAAGCACTGAGCTAGAGCAAATTGAGAGAGTGTCAGATAGAGCACAGAGTGGCAGGCATCGATTGTGCAAGAGTGCCCAGGGGCACAGACCATGCAGATTATAGCGAGGACTGATACAGCTGGGGGAAGGGACTCCTTGGGGGATAGAAAACCTGTTTCACAAGTTCCTGAGAAAAACTCATTTATCCACCAGAAATCCTTCTATAGTCCAACTTGAGCTCATTTCTGACACATGGAGGCCCGAGACCTAACTTTTAACAGAGATAGCAGCCTGGTCATGTCTGAAAGAGAATTTCAAACAAAAGACAGAGCAACTCTCCAGCCTACAGATCCCACAGAGAATACGTGGGAAGACAGAGAACTTTGTCTAGTGTGAGAATCATCCATTCATCACCCATAAAAGCTCCTGAGATTTCCTTGACCCTCTTTTGAAGATAGGAAATGCTTTTCTGTAAGATAGATGATTTCTACTTATTTTCCCAAGCCTCTGCCTCCCAGTTTATTGGTGAATCAGATTCCCCTTTAGGGGTTTTATCTTTGCAAATAAGATAATTTAGAAGCAGCCTTGGAAGGATAATTTTATTAGAGTTTGAAAGACAGCAGAGCAGGCAGATTATATTGTGGGCAGCTTTCAGGAGTTGAAACGAGGGAGAAGAAAGCCATGACTTTTTGTTTTAGGGTAAAGAAAACAAGCGTGTTCAGCAATGGAGGTCAGAAAGCAGCTGCATCGCAGGAAGGAATAGGAACAGGAAGGAGAGAGGGGGGAGGGAGAGAGAGAGCGAGAGGGAGAGAGGGAGAGGGAGGAAGAGAGAGGGAGGGAGAGAGGGAGAGTGAAAGAGAGAGAGGGAGGGAGAGAGCAAGAGAGAGAGAGGCTCCGAGCACCTTGCTTCTGGCTTAACCTGTCATTTCCTGAGATTCCTGTGGGCCAGGAGGCCAATTTCTCCCCTCAAGACCCCACCACAAGGGCTCCTGTTTAGTTACGGCCCCGAGCGCCTTGCTCCCCCATCAGTGGCTTTATCCTCAATTTCCTGAGGTCCCTGCAGGCCAAGAGATCAGTCTCTTTCCCCCAGCGCCATTGTAGTGGCTCCGGCCTGGTTACGACCCCAATCTCGCTTTCTCCTCTGGTGCTGGCTGTTCTATCAAGCCTCTATGTTTCTTCCTTTAAGTTTGTTTTTTCTTTCAAGGTTGGCCTTTCTTCTGCTTTTACATTTACATTAAGGAAAACAAACGGGGAATACCCAGCCACCACGTGGTAGAGTGGCCCCTTCCCCCCTCCCCTAGCCTACCAAAAGCCCGCCAAGACAAGAAAAAAAACACACCTTGTTTCTCCCTAACAAGGATACCTGAAACACTGTTCTGTGCTTCTCAACTCAAACTTTTCTTGCTTCTTTATTTAAATGTTTATTTTTCTCCCTAGCATTCATGATATATGTCCAAAAAAAATCTTCCAACTTGTTTAACATTTCTTTTAAGGTTCAAAAGTCACCTAATCTACTCCCACAGTCAACTATTCGGATCACCATTTCTTCAATTCTTAATTAACAACCAGTTTCCTTTTACAGGCAGTTACTGCCAATCTCAAAACTTTTCTTCCTCAGCCATCCAAAAAGCAGACCTAAAAGATGCCTTCCAGAACCATGCTGTGCTCCCAAGCAAACCATTACAGGCTTAACTTGCTATTCACCCTATGCAGACATCCCCCTGCTGGGATTCTGCTCCTGTGTGATTTTCCTACAGGCTTATCCCCACAGAAGCTTGCTGCCACAGACCCAGCGGAGACAACGCCATCTCCTGGGACCTGCCTGGGACTACAAAGCTGCCTTCCTCCAGACAGAAGACTCCCGAGACACATGCTAAGATCCAGAGACATGTGCTCAACCCTACAGAGGACAGACATGAGACTTTCCAGCTACAGATGAACTCTTTTGCCAAAGCCAAATGGCTACTGAACTTGGAGGAAGCTATATGATATACGGAAACCATGATGTCTATCTAGATTAATCAAATGTTGCTTTAAACTGATGCTACTACCCTCAAACTGTACCATCCATGGAACAATTAATTGATTCAAGGATCCCTTGCCTTTCCAACTCCCCACCCTTAACCCTCCTTACCCTCTGGCTTAGTTGTGCTACTACTCCAACCTGTACAGTGTTTTCCTTCGATATTGCCACCCCACCCAAAATTTTCATTACAAATAACACCTCTCCCTTAAAAAAGAAAAAGGAGGAATTTGTGGGGCAATGATCTGTGACAGGCAAGCTGGCACCTGGTTGAGCACAGGTGTAAAATATGGGCAACCCCTTGGAATAAGCCACAAGGGACTAGAAAACTTTATGCCAACTCCGGGAGGCTTTTGGCTCCGGTCAAGGTCAGGTACCACCCCTTCCTCAGGTAGAGGTGTGGCCACACAGCACCAAGCCATCCCCATGTTAATGAGACACCTAGAGGCTTAGCCACGCTCCTTCCCAGTTGCTATATCTGCCTCGAATCTCCCAGAGGCCACGGGGTACAGTTCCATCCACACCACTCCACAGGATGACAATAAACGTCTTAGAATTATGGACTGTCTCTTCATCTGGTCCCGCCGTGGGAAGTGAGGGATCTGGCCCTCGATTAAGGAGCCACATCTAATCTCTAGCTGAGGGCTTCCCAGTGCTCCCAGATGGTACCCATTCACCCAAGCCTAAGCAACTAGCCCAGCGTCCCAAGTCGCTGAAAACCCGATCTTGGTGGAACTCCAGCTGCACTCTGGCTAGTCCTTCTGCAGCACCCTGCAGTGACTGCTGTGTCCTGGGCTAGAGAACTCACAGAGATGGCTGCCGAGCATTCCCTGAGAATAGCCCCCTCCCCCACCCACAGGCAAGGCCCACAAAGTCTTCCCACAGCCCCCACCTGCCTGTCGGACTGTGTGGGAAGACTCGTGGCCACTCCCGAGTGTCTACTGTCCCACCCAGAGCCGCAGCACCTTGGGACAGACACGTGGGGCTTCATTCCACCGAGCCAGGTTTGTTCCCACACAGCTGTGCACCTCACAGAAGATTAACATCTAGAATACACACAGAACTAAAATCTGAACAAGACAACAACCCAATCAATAAGTGAACTAACAAAACAAACTGACAGTTCACAAACGATGTATTGTATATGACCAATAAACATGTGAAAAATATCTAGCATTCTCAGTCATCAGAGAAATGCAAGTAAAAACTACATTGAGATCCCACCTACTCCAGCCAGAAAACAAACAACAAATGCTGGCATAGATACCAACAGAGCAGAGCCATATGCCCTACAGGTAGGATGAAACTAATCCAAGCTCTGTAAAAATCAGCGTGGAGAAACAAAGCCAACCCAGGATCCAGCTGCACCTTTCCTGGGAAGATGCTTCAAGTCAGCCTATCACAAAGACACTTGCACATGAGTGCTTATTGTAGACGATTCTTAGTATCTAAGGTATAGAACTGACATAGATGCCTAACTGGTTCTGATCCTAAGGGCATACCCACAGTAGTCTTTCTGTCTAACTCCATTCTCTCTTTTTCCCTGCTCAAGTTAGCTGCCTAAGAAGAGAGCTGACAGCTGGGGGGGGGGGGGGTATCCTTGGCCTAGGGGCAGATCTCACTTTCTTTTTCACTGGGAAGGAAGGAAAATCTCAGCTCTTGCTGGAGACTGCTTACTTACCCTAATTTCCCAGGACTCTGAGGACATCCACCAGGGACAGTCTGGAAGGGTGGAGAGGGATTTGTTGGGATCATTTTTGGGAATGACAAAACAGGTTCTGAGCTATAAATACGCTTAAGGAGGTGTCTAGCCCCTTTTAGAACACTGATTGTGTAATGCGGTTTTCCCAGGAATCTGATGCTCGTTGCCAATTCTGTGGCCACAAGAACCTTTCCACTCAGCATCCCCTTAGGTTTGTAGCCTCTACAGATGAGGGTAGAAAAAGCTTAGGAGTAGGGCACAGGGGTTCTATTTTGGGATTTTTGAAATGAATATTAGAAACTAGTAGGGCTGTGACTGTGGGACTCAAGGCGAGGGCAGCTCTGGCAGCTCAGGCTGGACACACCAGAGTGGATGGCAGACAAAGAAAAGATCACTAGGGCATACAACAGGTAGAAGGGCAAGAGATAAGGGTTATATCAGTCCCAGGTGTTTCCACATTCAAAGGTGAGGAAGAGGAGGAAGAGCCAGCGATGGAGGTTGGACAGGAGCCAGAGAAAACACCTTGATCATGAGAACAAGTGGGCTGTTCCCTGCCTGAGTAGTGATCGTGTCAAGGAGAGATCTCTTGCGACAGGTCAAGAGTGTTTCCTACAGTTGGGGAAACACCTGACTGACAGAGCTTGCAGAGAAAATGAAGGGGACAAAGTGGGCAGACAGTGCATCCAGACAAGGTTTGGATTTTGCTCTAAGGGGAATAGTGAAAGCCAAAGCCATGGCTAGAAGTGAATTTGTGATAAAGAAGTATCATTTCTTCCCGAGGATGGAACAGATGATATACACTTTAATTGCAAACATTTCCTTTATGATAAAGAAAAGAACAAAAACGGGAGTAAAATTGCAATCACAATTAAAACAGGTTATAATAACAAAGTCGCAGCCATGACTTCCATAAAATGAAATTAAAAGGCACCGTATCATGTAGTTGTCTTGGTGACAAGTGATGAAAATTCCATCCAATCCAACTGAACTTAAACAAAGATGCAGGTATCCCACCCCACAAAGAAAATAATTTATTTTATAGACACGAACACAGGTCTCACTTCAAAGGAAATAAGAAAAAGTTTATTCTGAGACCAAATATGAGCGGCCATAACCCTGAAACATGGAGTCAGGTTGTCCCGGCTAACATGTTCCTACGTGGTTAACGGTTTCATGAGGTTTTCATGGCAGCACAACAAAGTTGTAGGTCAGGGCATTTTCATCTATTCGAGTGGGAACATTAGGTGGGTGAGTTACGGTGAAGCAGGAAAAGTCTCTGCTGTAGGTCTCAGAGGCTGTCTTCTTTGGGGGTTCTGTTGCTGTGAAGACACAGCAAGACCAGGCAACTCTTATAAAGGAAAACATTCCATTGGAGCTGGCTTACAGTTCAGAGGTTTAGTCCAGTATCATGGCAGGAAGCATGGTGGCACACAGGCAGACATGGTGCTGGAGAGGAGCTGAGAGTTCTACATCTTGATCCACAGGCAGCAGGAACAGAACATCAAAAACAAAAACAAAGTCCAAAGAACAAAAACAAACAAACAAACAAAGAAACTGACAAAAACCTGAGATACTAGGCCTTGCTTGAAGCTTCTGAAACCTCAAAGCTCACAGTGACACACTTGCTCCAGTAAGGTCACATCTATTCCAACAAGGCCACACCTCCTATGAAGCCACTACCTGTGGACCACGCATTCAACCACGCGAGTCTACAGAGGCCACACCTATTCAAACCACCACAAATGCTATCTGTGATAGACTTAGGGGGTGGTGGAAGCTAGTGGTCTGTTACTAAGTTCCAGAAGGATTTAGCTGACAGTCACTGGGATGTTAGGTTGGACAATGGATGGCTGCTATCAGGGCTGATGACACAGCCTGGGATGATTTGGCTATGTAGCTACAACACTTCAATTCTCCAGTTAGGAAGTTCAGTCTTGCAGCAGCTTTAACTTAGATATGACATACATGCATGCATACATACATGCACACACACATAAGTGTTTGACCTAAGAATTACAACAAGAATAGTCCGTTATAAGAGTAGAAGATGGGCCCTAGAATGGAGAGAAATCTTAGACGCCGGAGACTTCTCTGCAGCCAAGTCTCTCCCTTCATTTGACTCTCATCGGTTTCTGCCTTTTACATGGTGCTCTGCTCTCTTACATGTCCCCCCCTTTCCTCCCTCCCTCCATCCCTTCCTTCCATCTTGTTGTCTCTGAAATAGGATCTTAACTTTGAACCTTGAACTTTTGATCCTCCCTCTCTGGTGCTGAGATGACAGCCACCACACAGACTGGGATGTCCCCCTTTATAGGACTGTTCAGCCACAAACTGCTTCCAGTCTATCTTCCCAAAGAAAAGAGAAACATCCCCCCAACACTAGCACGTTCAGATGAGGAACTAGAAAGAGTTAGGTATCAGTCTCAGTCTCTGGACTTCAACTAGGCTTGTGGGGAGGAAGGAGTCTCTGAATGGCCAGTTCTAGATTCCCAATCTCTTCTTCCTTATAGGTATCATTTTGCTTTAATTTATTAGTGTTGTTGGTAGCAGCAGTTTTGTGTGTGTGTATGTGTGTGTGTGTGTGTGTGTCTGTGTGTGTCTGTGTGTCTGTGTGTCTGTGTGTGTATGTGTTAGTTCAAACCTAGTTTGAATCCTTTGGAGGGGATTCAGATGGAGGACAGAGGACAATTTTGTGCATCTGGTTCTTCTGGTCCACTTACTTGGATTCTGAGGATTAAGCTCAGAATGCCAGGTTTCTGCAGTAAGTGCCTTTCCTCATGAGCCACTCTGTTAGTCCTCTGTTATTTTGTTGTGATATAGGATCTCTCTGTGCGACCCAATCTGGCCATGGGCTTTGTCCTCCAGAGTGCTGGAATTTCAGACATGAGATAACGCCATACCTTGTCACGAGTCCTTTTTAAAATGTCTGAGTCCAACTCTTGACTGACATGACATTGTTATCTACAAAGTTCATGCTCAAGAATTGCCCAATGGAGTTATAAAAACCAAACCAAACCAAACCAAAAACCCCAAAGTCCTCTTAAATGCTTTTTAGTAAGTTTGTGATTTTGCGTTGGCCAGGTTTGTAGGGCTTGCTCTACGCCAAGATTGCGACTCCAGATTGTGCAAACAGGAGTCGTTTCCCTCAAGCAGCCTGCACTTTTTTCTGTCATTTCTTTTTCCCTCCTTGTAAATTGTGTTTTGTGTTTCTTATTAGCTAGAATCTTCTCTCTGATGTGTGTGAGTGATTTTCCACCTGGCAGACAACTCCAGGTTAGGTTTAACATACGAAAGGGTAGAGGGGACAGTTCAGTTCTGAAAGAGAAAGACAAGTTATTAACCGGGCTTAGAAACACGGATATTCAAGCGAGGTGTCTGTGGATGTGTGGGTCCTTTATGGTGTGGTCAGAGAAGTGGTCCACTTTCATCTGGCTTTTCTGTAGTAAACACAGAAGGCTGCCATTTAGCAATTGTATGAGTAGTGTATATTGATCTTATAAGTTAAAGGATTTCACTGTGACCTTTCCAAGCGAACAACGTGGGGATGCTTTACCTTGCATACGGTTTCAGAGAGCTCAGTCTAAGAATGAACACTATATTAGCTTCCTCACTGGGCTTTCATCTAATGAACAGAGCGTGTTTGTGGCGGGGCTGGGCATACAAACAGGAGAGATGAGGACTGAGGTCTGCACAGGGCTGTAGTTTGTGTGCTGGACGCTTTCCAACTCTTTCCTCACCTCGCTAGTTTATTTCCACTCTCAGGGGAGCTTTTTCTTTCTTAACAAGGTGACTCTACTTATAGTCACGTGTCCCTGGTGCAGGACTGTGCTGTGGGACACCAGCCTGGGATCAAATTCCACCTGTTTTCACTCTCTGCTTGTCTGACATCCAAGGCTAACTTTATAGGCATGGCTTCTTTTCACTCTCCCCTCCTCCTGGCCTGAGCTGGAGTTTTCAGCTCTCCTGTGCTGGTGTTTTCCCCTCAGATATGACGGTTCTCAAGTTTCCTTCTGGGTTTGTTTTTTAAATTCTTTCATTAATGAGAACAGCTGCCCTCCCCCCCCAAGTGTGTCTGGGTGTCTGTGTGTGCGTGCGCACACACACACACACACACACACACACACACACACACACACACACTCTCTCTCTCTCTCTCTCAAAGCATTGTGATAGCACTCAGAGCTGACTCACTTACTAAGCACTCTTATTCTGCCAGCCATTTGAATGGTCAAGTTCAAGGAGGCTTAGCTCACAGGAGGAGTGGGAGATGGGTGTGTTTGCTATGCCTTGTTTGTTTTGTGGACACTGAGCTTTAAGCATTGCAGATGGTCCTAACAAAACATCAGGACCGTAGCCTTTTCTCAAGGAGTTGTTGTTGGGCTTTTGTTTTTGGATTTTTTGTTTGTTTTGGGGTTTGTTTTGCTTTGGTGTTTTGAGACAGGGTTTCTCTGTAACCTTGGCTGTCCTAAAACTCAGTCTGTAGCTGTCCTTGAACTTACAGGGATCTGCTTGCCTCTGCTGTCGATCACAAGCAACCTCAAAAGCAACAGAGAACAGTGTTAGACTGGTTCTTGTCAGAGGCAAGTGTGAGGAGAGGAAAAGCTTAGGGACATGACTGGGTGGAACAGCCCAACAAATAGACCTTTCTAGACAAGGGTTGTTACCAACTAGATGAGTGGGGAGTTTTCAGTGTGCTCAGAAAGTGAGAAGGGAGAGCTGTTTGAGGAACCTTAGTTATTAAAACTAATATTTTAAAACTCTGCACAAACACTAAGACAGAAGGGAAGCCAGTTAGCAAAACAGAATGCCTCAGTCAGTGCTGTGGAGGGATGTCCTGGGGGAGGGATGTCCTGGGGAGGGATGTCCTGGGGGAGGGATGTCCTGGGGGACGGATGCCCTGGGG
>CM052705.1:77389584-77418620 GCA_028551405.1 Uromys caudimaculatus | reverse complement strand
GGATGCCCTGGGGAGGGATGCCCTGGGGGAGAGATGTCCTGGAGGGGGGGATGTCCTGGGGGAGGGATGCCCTGGGGGAGAGATGTCCTGGGGAGGGATGTCCTGGGGAGGGATGTCCTGGGGAGGGATGTCCTGGGGGAGGGATGTCCTGGGAGGGATGTCCTGGGGGAGGGATGTCCTGGGGAGGGATGTCCTGGGGGAGGGATGTCCTGGGGAGGGATGTCCTGGGGGAGGGATGTCCTGGGGCGGGATGTCCTGGGCAGGGATGTCCTGGGGAGGGATGTCCTGGGGAGGGATGTCCTGGGCAGGGATGTCCTGGGGAGGGATGTCCTGGGGAGAGATGCTCTGGTCTTTTCTCATGTTTGTTATTAGTTTTTGGTTTGTTTGTTTTTGAGACAGGGTATCACCCTGTAGCCCAGGCTGGCCTCAGACTTTCCACAATCCACCTGCCTCAGTCTCCTAAGTGCTTGTATTATAGGTGTGAGCCACCATGGCCCATTCTCCTGAATACAGTAACCACAAGTATTTTGTTAATTTGTTGGATTTTGCCGCCTTTAAGGAAAGTCTGGGTTTGTAACTGGCACCTTGAACTTCACCAGTAGAGCCAGGCTTGGGACAAGTTATCCTTTTGGAGTCAAGGACTTGATATGATGCACACATAAAACTCAGATTCTGGAGAGCAGGCACTGAGAAGAGAAGTAATTTCCATTTTCTAGTCAAGTGTCTATACTTGGCCCCTTAGGACAGCAATTTTTCCTGTTAATCAAATTCATCCAATACCTGGTGGTTCTTGGCATAACGAGAGGCACTTAGAACTTTATCTGAGGCACAGGACTGAGATAGGCAGGCCCCCACAAGTGGACACCAGCTGCTCAGATGCAGCTGCTCACCAAACACTTGAATCTCCCTTTGTCATACTGCAGTGAAGATGTACTTAGTCTTAGCAGAGGATAGCCTTTGACATCCAAACTCAGACTTTATGACAGAAATCAGATCCTCCCACGTTACCTTTACCTGATGCTGGAGGCTGACTTTTGGGCCAACTGTGCATGTGCTCTACCACTGAGCTATACACTTCCAGTCTTCCAGAAAGTGGAGAGACGGAAAGTTGGAAAGTTTTTTGGCTCATCAAAACTGAGGACTTTCCCATTTGAATGTAGGTTTGCTCATCTTGTACTCTAAGTGTGTCCCCGTGAGGCTCGTTGGGTCAAAAGTCTCTCGCTTTTTCAAATGCTTGAAAACAAGGATATTGCTACTCTCCAGGTCTTTAACAAAAAAGGAATGCAGTCTTTGTAGTTGAAATGAATCAAGAATGTATTTTATGGCAGTGCTAGGAGAGTGATCACAGTGTGAAGGACAGTCTCTGCATTTATGGTGCTGTTGGCACCAGTGTGTAGCAGGTGACAGAGGCACTGAGAAGGCTTTGTGGTTGCTAAGTAGATACTAGTTAACTTTGTGTTGTCAGAATCATGCGGTAATGTGTCATGGTGTCAGGTTTTTTCCCTCTGCTGTTGAAAGGGTTCCTTCCCAACGCAGAGGCTGTTTCTTCAGTGCTGTCCTGACTTGCAGAAGAAGTGGCACAAGAGGGAAGGAAGCTGTTGCCACCCTTTCAAACAGGAGCGGGTGAGAGAGCCACTCCCAGAGCTTCTCTCTCTCGTCCTTGTGTAACTTTCCTGTTCAGAGAGGAAATGATGCCGCCTGTGGACGGAGCTGGTGTTTGGATTTTGTCCCATTGGTTATTGAAATTTTACATTTAAGTGGATAAATTCTGTCAGTTTGAGCTGGACACAGTGACACATACCTATAATCCAGTACGCAGGAGACAGATCCAAGAGGATCAGAAGTTTGAGGCTAACCTGGGCTCCATAGTAAGTGCCAGGTCAGCCTAGTGTGTTTGTTTATTTCAAAACTACAACACCAATAAGGACCGTTGCTTCCTGAGATCCAGTCTGTTCTTGCTCTGCTGTCTGCTCACAGGTCTCAGGAGAGTTCCTCCATCTGCTCTCCTCTCCTTTGTTTGTCTTCAACATTTTCTTCTCGGGTTCTCTGGTGACATCTGCACAGAAAGTGATAAGCAATCTTGGTGCTGGCTGTCAAAAGAATGTGTTCAATGTCTTCACCACAGACCTCGGAGTCTAAGCCTCCTTTTGTCTGTTCTTTTTCACTGCTGAACAGAAGAAATGAGGATAGTTTTGTGTCACAAAAATATGAACAATTGATATGTTATCTAATGATGAGTGAAGTGGACTCACTAAATATATAACTGGGTTCCGCGGTAGAGAACTTGCCTGGAATTTTTGAGGCCCTGGGTTTGAACTTCAGCGGGTGCGCGCGCGCGCACACACACACACACACACACACACACACACACACACACACACACACACGGGGTGGGAAAGCACACAGAGAGGTGGGGGGCATAACTGGATTTCAACATGAATTACTGAATTATGCTATTATTCAAGTGAAAAATAATTTCCGAAGTTGACTTCGGTTTGTGTTTTTCTTCTCTAATGCAAAAATGATCATGTGGTTTTATTGCAGCTTTTTAATTAGTCAAGGTCTTCCAAAGAAACAAAAACACACACAAACTTATTGGTGATGGTGAAGGCTGGCTCATATGCCTTTGAAGTGCAGCAGGCCTGAAGTCTCTGACACACAGGCAGCTGGAATTTCAGGGGAGAGGAGAGGTAACTGCAGGCCAAGGGCAGTCTGGAAGCAAGGTCTTCACCTTCCTAGTCTTCAGCTATTTTGTCTTAAAGCTTCAACTGACTGAACTTCCCACAGTATGGAGGGTAGCTTATGTGCTTTATTGAAAGTCCACTGATTTAAGCGTTAAATGCATCTTACCCTCGAAGCAGTATCTAGGCTAATATCTTAACAAAACTTGGATATCATGGTCTGGGCAAATCAGAACATATAATTAAATAATTAATTAAGTAATTAATTAAAAACTCAGAGTTTTTGTCTTGTTTTGTTTTGTTACAGGCTCTCACTGTGTAGCACTGGTTGTGCTGGGGCTCACTATGTAGACTACACTGGCTTCAAACTCAGAGAGATCACCTGCCTCAAACTCAGAAATTTTTATGTTAACAAATGGAACACTTAGTTGAACACAATAACTACACATGTTGGTTTGAAGGAAACATTCATACCAGATCAAATCATCATATTAAAAGATCCACTTTGGGGCCGAGGAGCGGCTCAGCACATAAAGGTGCCTGATGATAGGAGTTTGATCTTTGGGACCCACAAAGTGGAAGAAGAGTCTGACTTCCAAAAATTGTCCTCTGCACTCCACACACGCACACTTATGCCCACATATATACATGTGCACAGACACACAAAGATAAATAGATTTTAGTAAAACTTTTATTATTTTTGTGTGTCCGAAAGTATGCTTGCTCACCATGTGAGTGCCTGATGCCCTCGGAGGTCAGAAAAGGGAAAGGATCCCCTGGGTCAAGAGTTACAGACAGATGTGAGTTGCCACGTGGATGTGGAAATTGAACCCAGGTTCTCTGCAAGAGCAGCAAGTGATCTTAACAGCAGAGCCAGCTCTCCAGCTCCTGTACGAAAAACATTCTAAAGCTCTGCTTTGGAGCTTTGACACTTGGCACCCACACCGATCTAATCCCTAAGGGTGGACAGGGAGAGATCATACTTGCCTGCCAGTCTCCTAAGCCCACCGGCCCAGGGTTGGATCCCTCATCACCACAACTGGGGGTTGTGACCCATCTGGACACTAGCTCCACCACAGTCCTTTCCTTTTACAGAAGGGGGAACATTTGGATCAGGTTCATCATGAGACTCTTTGTGGTATTTTAAGACATCTTATTATAAAAGTAATGTGCTACAAAAATAAATAAATAATAAAATTCACATGGCCCAGGTGACACATCAATTAGAGCAATTCTTGACCAATATTATTCCAAATGACAGTCCAAAGTTTAGCTAATGGACATGCACCTTGAACTATACCACAGCGATTTCTGATTAACACTGGTTCAAATATTTACTGCATAGATCACTCTACAGATGCAAAATATAGACCCTTGTAAACCTTCTCACTGCAATGAAAAAAGTGACAATTCATAAAATCAACACCAACAAATACAGAAGAAAGAATAAAGGCAATTACTGTGCACAGAGGGCTTTTCACATTCAAATGATATCAAATGATAATGATACCATCTACATGAGGTGGCAGGGGGACACCAACCTGAGTGTTTTTAGCTCCTGGAACTTACCAACAATTGCCTTCTAGCCCAGTTAGTTTTATGTTCTAATTTGGCTGGGCCATGATATCCAACTTTTGGCCAAATATAAGTATCATTTGTAATGTTTTTCTAAATATAAGCAGACGATGCATGAGGGCAACCCAGTTCAACTGCTGGGTTACTTCCGTATGCTTATCTCAGTCTACATGCTTAGAGAGAACGAAAAACAGATTAGGAAAATTATCTCAGTCTACATGCTTAGAGAGAACGAAAAACAGATTAGGAAAAGAGGGGAAGGAGTGAGGGCTTGGCTCAGCGGTTGGGAACTTGCCCAGCGTGAAGGACCTGGGCACAACTCCCAGCGTGGAGCGGGGGATGGGCCTGGGGGTAGAAGCGGGCAGTGTACAAGGCACCACCAAAGCCCTGAAAAGTCGTCCCAAAACGGCTATTAAAGACTCCTTCATGCCCTCACAAATGTTGTTGACTGCTCTCCCAATAGCAGTGTCCCAAGTAAATTATGTTTGCCATGCCTTCTATTGCAACACGCCGGCAGTCTCGCACGCAGCAGGGACGCGCAGAATCTCAGCACTGGAAGGCTGGCCGTGTTTTCCCGACGCCGCGGTGCAGCTCGGGACGCAGGACTCTTCAGGCGGAGCCCGGGGTTGTGACCCGCCGCGTAGAGGGCGGGCGCTATCTTCCACTGGTCGCAGAGCCGGGCCGGCAAGGGACAGCGATGAGCTGGGAGCTGCTGCTCTGGCTGCTGGCGCTGTGCGCGCTGATACTGCCCCTGGTGCAGCTCCTGTGCTTCCTGCGGGCGGATGCCGACCTGACCTTGTTGTGGGCCGAGTGGCAAGGGCGACGCCCAGGTGAGCATCCTCAACTGCCCGGATTCTAAGGGAGAGCCCCTGCTGCGAGTGTCGGAAGAGCTGAGCCTTGCGCAAGGGTTAAGGGTCCAGGAGGAAGAGGCAGGGGCTAAACAGGCAGTACCCACTCTGTCTCTTGTCTTCATTCAAAAATGGCACTGATTTGTTACCCAGGCTAGGATAGAAAACGTCAAACCCCCAGAGAGGGTTGCAATCCTCTGAGGCCTGCAGGGCACAGACTTCTTCAGTAGGACCCCAGGGATCCCCGACACTCTCAGGGAGGGCATTGTGGAGAACAGAGTGTGTCCCTTGCTTTGTAAGAGGCCCAGTTGTCTGTTCATCCTGAACATTCTTTAATCCTGTACTTTTTACTCTCCCGAAGCACCCAAAGAGAATTTGGTCTGACTCACCCACTTACCTACTCACTGGGTTAAAATTTTCACTATAGAAAGCGCTGAGCTGGCATTTTGCCAGGAGGGAGATCATTCTGGGTACACCAAGGCACGGCTCACCTGCTCCACTTTGGTCTGTGGCTTGCTCGGTCTTTGATGTTCACTTACTACATGACCCATATGCTTTGATATATCAGTTCACAGAAGCTGCTGTGTGCCCTGTCATGTGGCCAGTGTGCTCAGCACGCCATAAACAGCCTCTGACCTTTGGAGTGAACAATTCTTATAACAGGCATTATTATTCATATTGTATTCGTATTCCCTTGGCTGTAACAGCTGCAGTACTGACAAATGCAATCGCATAGTGTGCTTGTGAATTCAGTGCTGCAAAACTGGAAAAGGCATGGCTGTGACCGGGAGACTGTCTCTCATTGTTGAGGGCAAGAATCCTAAATACCCCATGCATCTAGTAAGTGTAACTCTTCACTGAGCATTGTTTAGACAGATGGATATGTGTCAGCTCACTGCCATTAGCTGTCTGTGGGTGTTTGTGTTTGGCCTCATTTATTTAAATGGAAGATTGAATTAAAATCAGTTTATAAATTATGTGATTGTATAAAAATTATTATGTCTGAAATGTAGGTATGCTTAGTCTTAGAGAAGACAGGACTTAGGGAGGGTATAGCAGCTGTCTCCAGTTGGAGAGAAGCAGCTTCCACATCTTGTAAGGGATGAGGTAGAGAGTGGTTAAGGGCCTTGGGGGAGATTTATCAAGCTGGGTTGGGCATTAAACTCTAGGTTTCTTGTCAACTCTCAGAGTGACAAGATTTTTTTTTTTTAATGATTGCCGAATTCTGTGGAAACACTTAGTAAACAAAAATGGATGCTAAATTAAGTTGTTGCCTGCTTCAGGACAGGAAGATGGGTGTGTCAGATCTGTGATCATGTGGGCATAAACTTAAGCCTGAGAACATTCTCACTCTGGCTTTACATAATAGGTGTTTATTGGTGTAAAAACAGTTGGACTCTTAATTTAGTTTGATTCGTAACAGTTACAAAGTAAATGGTATGCAGGGTAATGTCTAAACACGCTTTTAGTAAGCAGTTGTAAATGGCTGAGTACACATCTCTTATTCATGCAAAGTCTTTGGTGAATTGTACTTTCTCCCCAAAAACATCTTACCTGAGAGGAAAGCTTTGTTTACATAGTTTGGTTATTTCCAAGACAAGGTATATGTGTTCGAATGTCTAAGAAACAGATTTTAAAATGCTGTCTCTGTTTAGGGCTTTGACTGTAGTTTGATGGTAGAACTTATGTCTGTCAGGCTTGCAGCATGGGCTCAGTCTTCAGCACTGGGGACCTAACTTGACTGTCTCTGAATGTATGCACCATAGCACAGCAGACAGAGTGGGCTCTGTTTCAGCCAGGGTTCTTGGTGTTTATTCAGTAGACACTTACTTAGAGTCCTTTGATATTCTAGTTTCTGCAAGGTGTTAGGCCACTGCTGAGATGAAGGAAGACAGAGTCGCTGCCTCAATGGATTTAATAGACTGGTGAAGTAACTTACTCCGGAAGACCTCGGATTTCTGGAGAACTCAGACTCCATGACGTTCTTGTGACAGTTTTTAATATGGAATTGTGTTAAGTTCGTAGACAAGAATGAAGTAAGGCCAGCCTAGAGAGCCTTATTGCCCCCTGTCATGGAACAAATAGAGCCCACAAGAGACCACACTTGAGGTCTGGTGAGTGTAACAGAGCTGCAGAACTTAGTAGGCCCCCATAACTTAGCACAACTGATATAAAGTACCATTCAGAACATAAAACAGCACACCTGCCGAAACAAAACAAAGACCTAATCCATCGAAGTCGTAGTTTTGGTAAAGTCTCTAAATATACTAACCTTGCTTTTTAGCTTCTGTAGTTCTGCTTCTGAAGTATGTCAACCCCGAATATAGTTTTTGTGCTTAAAAGTTCATCCCAACAAAGGTCAGGGCTACACTGGGTTCCAAACACCAGGTGTAGTTGCCAAATAGCTAATAAAGACTTTCTATTGACTTAAACCCGTGTCCAATCAGTCTTCTCTGGAAGACACAACAGTGAGACTGGCAGTTAAAGCTGCTTGCTGCATACGCTTGAAGATCTGAGCTTCATCCTGCATGCCACAAGAGAAGAACTGGCTTCTCAGATTGTCCCCCTGACTGCCACCATGCACCAAGGCACGTGCACACACCCCCCCGCCATGCACACACACACAAGTCATTATAATAATGGAATTTAAAAAATTAAATTCAGGAAGAGGATTGGGACAAGGGATCACACTGCTGGGGTAGCGCTTACAGTGCGGAGGCCGGAGGATGAAGTGTGTGCTTTAGGCAAACAGCAAGATACTGTCTAAACGAAGACGACGACAACGACGACGGAACAGGCGATCATATCATCCTATCGAGCCACATATGTTTTTTTTCAAAGGCATCTGTGGCTTCGCTTCAGAAATTAGAATTTATTGCCTTCTCATTTAATAGAGAAGGTAATGAGTTTCTACTCACTGTGAGCTTTAATTTTCTTTGTCAAACAAGCAGATAAACTGAGTGAAACCATATAGTAATGAAGCTTTAGCTACAAATAGATTCTAGTAGATTTACCAAGATTCCAAAACACACAACATACGGTGTGGGCTGCTTATTAACGATGTGGTTTGTATTCATGCTTTTCTGTATTTGTTTTGTTTTGAGACGGAGTTTCCCTGTGTAGCCCTGGCTGTCCTGGAACTCACTCAGTAGACTAGGCTGGCCTTGAACTCACAAAGATCTGACTGCCATCGGAGTGCTGGGATTAAAGGTGTGCACCACCACTGTCTGGTGTCATGCTTTCTAAGAAAACTCTGGTAAAAGATGCTTTCTTAGAATACTTAAAATCTATCTGTCTGTCTGTCTGCCTGCTCTTTCATTTTGAGACAAGGTCTTTGTATATCAAGCTGTCCTACAGCTAGCTGACTATGTAGTCAAGGATGACTTTGAACATCTTACCCTCTTGATTCCCTTCCAACTTCTGGGATTACAGACATGCACCACCATGTCTGGTTTATAGAGGTGCTCCAGATTGTACCCAGGTTTTATGTTCTTGAGGCAAGCATTCTCACAGCTTGAGGGAATCCCCCTACCACGACACTTGAAACTTTATGCTCCAAATATTAGACCTTTATATTTAGTGGTATTTTTTAAAGTTTGTTTTTTTAAATAATTTCATTCATGTTTCACTACTCTTTGGTAGATGGGTGCTATCCATCGCCTACTATCTTAACTCTCCTCCTTCAACAGAATGGGAGCTGACCGACATGGTGGTGTGGATTACTGGAGCATCAAGCGGCATTGGCGAGGAGCTGGCTTTCCAGTTATCTAAACTCGGGGTCTCTCTGGTGCTGTCAGCCCGAAGGGTGCAGGAACTGGAGCGGGTGAAGAGAAGATGCCTGGGTGAGTCAATTCCCAACAACAGCGGTGCTTCCTAGCAGTGAGAATCCAAACTCAGCTCAGCTTTGGAAGTGAGGGAAGGTGGGATTGCCCTGTGCAGTTCGCGCAAGCGCCAGAGCTTCGCGCCTGCGTACTGCCCAGACCTCTTCTTCTGTCACCTCTTAAGCAGCCCTGCTTGTTTGGCTTTCTCTTCTTTCCGGCCACCCTTCCATTATTGTTTTTATACCCAGTTTTGATATCGAGGGGCGAGCAAGCCCCAGCTCTCAAGCGCTGGAGGACGCTAATGGTCATTTGACTCCTATCTTTGCTTCAGGAGAACAGGCGCTCATGAGTGCAACTAATGAAGTGTAGTTATTCATTTTGCCTTATGTCAGATGTTAAAGTCATGTGTGTTTGCGTGTGCATGTGTGTGTGTGTTGTGTGTTGTGTTAGGATGAATACAAAGAAAGGAAAGAAATGAGGTTTATAAATGAACTGGAGGCAATACTTTCTATATTCACACAAAGAGTGACACAATTTTCATTGGCTTCAGTTCTAGTCTTGTCACATTCACTTAATAGAAGCTTCAGGGATGTTTAGCATTTAGTACTTTAATATACTCTTAAATCTCTCTCTCTCTCTCTCTCTCTACACACACACACACACACACACACACACACACACACACACACACACACACACACACACAGTATCTCTGTTATTCTTTCATTATCTTTTGCTTTGCTGGCTACAACCATCCAGTGATAAAAGATATAAGAACCTTTGCCCCCACTCAGCAAAGTCACCAGGCTCTCTTCATAATGTTGCTTTCACAAGCTGCTTGAGTTTTAGTTCTATGCTTTTTAAAAAATAAAAAGGTCATTGGTCCTCCACTGCAGTGACTTGTAAGGCCTGCCTGAGCAGAGAGGATAAGCATGCCAGCATTGCTGAGCTGTGCTGACTGCTGGCTCCCATTTCTCTGTGTGGTCACTGGTGCAAGTCTTTCCGTGTTTTGTTTGTTTTGTCTTCAGACACCCCAGAAGAGGGCATCAGATCTCATTACAGATGGTTTTGAGCCGTCATATGTTTGCTGGAATTTGAACTCATGACCTTCGATAGAGCAGCTGGCGCTCTTAACCACTGAGCCATCTCTTCAGCCCCGCCTTTCCATGTTTTAAGTCATGTTCTTTCAAGTCTTTGCCCACAAAGACAGAGAATGTGCTCTTCGTTCTATGTACTTGCTTGTTTTTCTGACTGACATTTCTTATTTTATATTAAGTCCAGAATAATACAATTCAATTGTCCCTCTGGTGCTCAGAAATAGAAGGAATCAATTATGTCTCGATGTTTTTAGGTAGGAATCATCTGAAGGACTGCATGTCTCTTCTTATTTGCCTTATGGAGTTCTCGGTCTAGGGGAAGAAGCATCTATCTACCATCCACTACTGGCCTTCTCAGCTTCTTACTGATTTATAGTATAGACCCACCCTTTCTTTCCCCCTGTGTTTCAAGACAGGGTTTCTCTGTAGTTCTGGCTGCCATGACCTCACTCTGTAGACCAGACTGGCCTTGAAGTCGGAAATCCACCTGCCTCTGCCTCTGCTTCCTGAGTGCTGGGATTAATGGTGTGCCCCACCACCACCCAGTGTATGCTATAAACTTTTTAAAAAAGGATTTATTTTTAATTATGTGTATATGTGTGAGTCTGTACATGTGAGTTCAGGTGCTCTTGGAGGTTATATTGGATCCCCCTGGAGTTGGAATTATAGGTGGTTGTGACACGGGTGCTAGCAATTAAATTCAGGTCCTCTGAAAAAGTGGTGCATGCTCTTGACCACCGAGACCTTGCGCAGCATGGCCTGTCTTCCCCAGTCAGTGAGAGACGATTAGGTGGCGCCTCCTAGAATGAGTTCACTGACACCTTTTTGTGGAGTAGAGGTTAAATTTAACAGGAAAGCTGAATTCACTGAAACTGTGGGATGGCTTGCTTACTGTTCATGCGTCTCTTTCAGAGAATGGCAATTTAAAAGAAAAAGATATACTGGTTTTGCCCCTTGACTTGACTGACACAAGTTCCCACGAGGCAGCGACCAAAGCCGTTCTGCAGGAGTTTGGTAAAGTAAGTTGTGTTTTATGGTCATGAAGCATGGATGGTATTGCTGGTCTGTCTCTCCAAAGAGCTGCCAAAGCTTTCCAACTGTGGATCCCCTTCAAAGAGATGAGAGGGACGGAGCACGTGCAGAGAGGTCAGGGCTGTGAGCTGGCTTTAGCTGCTTAGTACTTTCATCCCTTCCCAGAACTAATTTCCCCATGAAGTGTGAGCAAAGTTAACATCTACTGATGCTTTTCCTTTTCTGATACTGGTTACTTGAAATGGAAATGCCACAGGTAAATTCTACTTTCTTTTCTCTTTCTTCCTTCCTTCCTTCCTTCCTTCCTTCCTTCCTTCCTTCCTTCCTTCCTTCCTTCCTTTCTTTTCTTTTCTTTTCTTTTCTTTTCTTTTTTCTTTTCTCTTTCTTTCTTTTTCTTTTTCTGTTGGTGACAGGCTGTTCTGGAACTCACTCTGAAGTCCAGGCTGGCCTTGAACTTGAGACCCACCTGCCTCTGCCTCACAAGTTCGGAAATTAAAGATGTGGGCCGAAACATCTTTTTTCCCTTATTTTATTTTATTTTTTAGAACCACACCACTGTCCCATTTACTCTTCAGGTTAATAATATAAGCAATCGTTTTCTTAGGCTGTCTTTAAGAACCCATTTTCTGATTCTTAGATTGACATTTTGGTCAACAATGGTGGAAGATCCCAGCGTTCCTTAGTCCTAGAAACCAGCTTGGATGTCTTCAAGGAACTGATAAATCTGAACTACTTAGGGACGGTGTCCTTGACCAAGTGCGTTCTGCCTCACATGGTAGAGAGGAAGCAAGGGAAGATTGTTAATGTGAACAGCATTGCGGGGATTGCATCCGTGTGCCTTTCCAGTGGCTACTGTGCCAGCAAGCACGCTCTTCGGGTAAGGTAGCTCACACCTCCCTGAGAAACTGACCTCTGCATGTGGGTTTGGGCATAGTAAGACTTTGAGTGGATGTGCTGATCGGATCTGGGCCTTCAGCGTGAGACTGACCTGCTCCTTAGGTAATAAAAGGACGCCTGCTTAGAGCTCATCAGCCCATCAACGCAGGCTTTGAGCCCTGCACTATAGCATGTGCTGCATCGGACCTGGGGATACAAGGATGAGGCAGGAGTTCTTCCCTCGGGACGACCTACTCAGTACTTCACCTTTCACCTTACTCCGACCTTACGGCCACTCGGCCTTTCCGCTTTCTTCTCCATGCTCCAGGACATGCAGGGTTTGCGGTCCTAGGTCTGTGACTTGTTTTCCTTCCCTTCCCCTGCTCTTTATTTTCTTGTCTCCTTGTGCGTGCACATCAGAGACTGGTTAGTCCTGGGCCCGTCTCTCTTAGGGAACATGTGACTCTATTTCTTACGGCTTGGAAGAAGGCATCCTGACTAGGTCAATGACTAAGAGAAAAGCCTTAGTTATGTTATATATCTGATGAGACTTAAATAGCAGAACGGAATGAGCTTTGCCTTTTGGCTTGAGAGTAAATGTGAAGAAATAGTAAATTCCATATGACACCAAGGCAAGCGAACACACGTCTCAGAAGGAGAGTTATAGTGGCCTGTTTCACCACTGGCAATAGTGAGACTCAGTGGTGCAGGTCACCATACTTTCACAGAAACTGAAGCTGTCATTCAGCAGGCCCTGCCTCTGCCATGCAGAACCAACAGTGCATAGGGCTGAAGGGCTGCAGCCTGGATGCTCTCCTCAGATTTAGTAAGGGCCTGTCAATCAACCTCCCATAAAGACAGTCCCATCTCAGACAGGCAGATGCAGTAGAGTTCAGACTCCATCTGTTGACTGTTGACACATAGTCTCGTAAGACTGCAGGATGCTGTCAACAAAACACAGGTAAGCTGTCTGGCCTGCCCTCTGTTTATTATTGGGTTGAATCCTCTGACAATGTGGACAGTTATAGCAGAAGTTATAGCAGTAGATGAAATGCTGAGACTAGGAGGCTTTTCTATTGTTCTGGGACTGTCTCTTGTAGCACAGGCTGACCTTGTGCTCCAAATCCTGCCTTTATCTCCCAGTAGCTGGCCTCGCAGGCCCTCACCACCACGTCCTAAAACCATGTGTTTTTAAAGAATACATTTTCTTCTCATATTCCTAGAAGTTACAGTGAACTTTTAAAAAAAGTATTTATTTTTATGTCCGTGGACCACATGTATGCAGTACCCATGGAAACCAGAAGAGGGCACTAGATTCCCTGGAACTGGAGTTACAGATGGCTATGCGCTGCCATGTGGATTCTGGGAGCCAAACCTACAAGAGCAACAAGTGCATTAAACCACTAAGCTATCTCCCATCTCCGACAGTGTGCTTTTAATCATGGAAGTGTGTACACAGTATGCCAGGAGAGGACTCAGTGTCTGGGCTGGCTACTTGGTTCCCTCTGTCTTCCTTACTGCAGGGGCAAGAGGTTAAAAGTGTAGAAGCTCTTCATTCTTTTACCAAACATTTTGTTTTGGACCCTCTCCAAGGTAGGCGCTGTGTGACTGTTTTATGACACTATTTCTGGGGAGACATGAACAACATCTGCTTATCCCAGATAAGGAACAGATGACAAGACTAAAGTATGGATACCACCAAAGTTCAACTTAGCAAACCAATGAGTTTTATTGGGGTTACTTACAGGTGTTCGGGTGAGGAATTACTTACAGGAATAGAAATGACCCAGTGACAGCTGCATCACCAAAGCCCACCCACCCCAGCATGGTTGACAGCTCACAAAAGCTGGGAAACCTGGAGCACACTACACAGCCTGCAGGTAGCTCAGTGGGTTGGACAGTGTTGTTTTTCCAAGTAGCTCAGTTGGTCTGAGCCTTTCCCAGACAGCTTGCCTTGTGTCTGTTTCTGACAACTAGCTCAGCTTGTCTGAGAACATCTCTAAGCAGTCCTGATAGCATAAATGTGCTTGGGGAGGGAGGGGCCTGGTGAGTCTGGTCAATTTCAGGGACTTCCTGAAGTTATTTTAAGTTGTTTTCTTTTTGAAAGTGCAGAATGGAATGTTTCATTTTCCTTTTGTTTTGTTTTGTTTTTTGGTTTTTGGAGACAGGGTTTCTATGTGTAGCCCTGGCTGTCCTGGAACTCCCTCTGTAGATCAGGCTGGCCTCGAACTCAGAAAGAGGCCTCCCAAGTGCTGGGATTAAAGGACTGTGCCACCACTGCCTGGCTCATTTTCCCTTTGAACATTCTGTTTTACCTCCTTTCAAACATCTTGCCATCTGAAGGGGCTTCCCTCCAAGGTTTTAATATCAAAGGAAAATGCTACACAAAACTCAGTCTGAAAGCAGGAACCCCATCGTCTCTGTTCTAGCGCTAGCCATGGTTTAGAGCTGACAGCTATTTAATGTTGTTACATTGTGTACAAATGATCACAGCCCTGCCTTTAGAGTCGGAGTACTGCTCTACTTGTTGAATTTTTTTTGTTTTTCCCTGACAGTCCTGTAGAGGACGCTTTGGCCTCTAATTTCTTTATTTTCTGAGGATGGCTTTGAACCTCTGATTCTCTTGTTTCTTCCTTTCTACGGAAGGGTTAAGAGTGCGAGCCACCATATCCCAAATCTAGTCTTTAAAATAATGCAGACACATTCTTTTAATTAAGGAAAAGGGGTCTGGAGAGATGGCTCAGCGGTTAAGAGCACTGACTGCTCTGCCAGAGGTCCTGAGTTCAATTCCCAGCAACCGCATGGTGGCTCACAACCATCTGTAATGGGATCTGATGCAATCTTCTAGTGTGTGTCTGAAGACAGCTGCAGTGTACTCATATAAATAAAAAATAAATAAATCTTCAATTAAGGAAAAGAAACGTGGAGAAACAAGTATCTGTTTGTTTCTATTGGTTGGGAATGGTCTGTGTCTTTGAGTGCAGAAGATTTAGCTCTGTCCTTGGAAGGTCTTGCAGTGGGGAGGTCACATCATATTTGTGACTAGTCCTAAACTAGTCATAGGCTAAAGAAGGACTGATTCTCCACTAGATAAATAGTAATGTGAACCGAGAAACTGAATTTCTCTGTGCTTCTTGTTTTTTTCCTTCACCCAACATCTGCACCTTTGGTCTTTCTAAGGCTTGAAAAGAAAGTCCCTGTCAGGGATCCTGTGGTAGCAATGGACTCTTTTTGGAGTGGGTGATGGGTGTTGGTGCAGGGAAGGCTTGTAGGTTTCTTTATGGGAGTCTTCCCCTTGCTTGCCTGCTCTGATTACACTGCCGACAAGAGCCAGTTGCCAGGCAGCGAACCATTAGTCCTGCTGAGCTGGGATGTCTGCTGGAGATCATTTCTAGGATTATAGTTAAAAATGCCTAATGGGTGGGGCTGGAGAGATGACCCAGCCATTAAAGGCAAGTACTGCTCCTGCGCAGAACCTGAGGTTGGTGTCCAGCACCCAAGTTAGAGGGCTCACATTTGCCTGTAACTCCAGTTCCAGAGGATCAGACATTCTAAGCAGGCACCTTCATCCACATGTGCACAGTAGAAGGGTTGCAGCTCTGACAGGGAAGGCTTCCCCAATGGAGTGTTGCAGCTCTGACAGGGAAGGCTTCCCCAGTGGAGTGTTGCAGCTCTGACAGGGAAGGCTTCCCAGATGGAGGTGTTACCACTCTGCCCCGAGTGGTATCCTGGTAATTAGAAGTCCAGAGATACCACAAAGTCACACCACACAACAAACCTCACACAAGAGACTTCCTGGGAAGAAAAAACTCAGGAGGGTGGCTGCCTCTGTTCTAGTGATAACTGGGCAGGAGACAGTCTTTATATAGGGTTTCTTGGTGGGTGTGTGTTGGGCGGGGGGGGGGGTGGTGGCAGAGTTTTTCAGGGTGATGGAAATTTCTAGAGTGGGGATTGGTGGAATTTCAAGCCAAGCCCAGGGATTGGTGGGTTTTCAGGCTCAGAGATTGGTGGGTTTTGGTATATTTTCAAATCTGGAAGCGGTTACCCTACATATAGACACACACACACACACACACACACACACACGTGTGCAAGCACACGCACACACATGCATGCACACAATTAAAACTAACAAAAATAAATCTTTAAAAACAAAAGCCTTAGTGGAACCAGGGCCTAGTGGCACAGGCCTATAATCCTAGGCACTTGGAGGCCTAGATAAGAGAGAGAGGAGAGATTTGAACACTTGAGACTGCACATAAGTTCAAAGCTAGTTTGGTAAACATAGTTAGACCACGGTCTCCAAATGAGTTGTAAAAAGGGTGCTGGCAAGATGGCTCAGTAGGGAAAGACTTGCGTCAAGTAAGAGCAGGTGGTCACACTCTCCCCTCCACACTGGGCCCTGGCAGCCACCCCCAAAACAAATACATTATTTTACTGTAAAAAGCACCAGAGAGATAAGGGTTAGAGCCCTTGCCTAATGTGTACAAGGTCATAGGTTCAATCACCAATACTGCAAGATTAAAAAAAGGAATAAATGATTGGGTAAAGCCCAGTAGGTGCATCAGTGTACGACCGGTCCACTCCAGAGCGTCTATTTGGATAACCTATTTCCTTTCCATCTTTACTTCATCCTTCCCTTTTTTTCTTATGTTCTTGTTCTGTGGTCCTTAGGGATTTTTCAATGCCCTCCAGAGTGAGCTGGTCGACTATCCAGGCATAACGCTTTGCAACGTTTACCCAGGGCTTGTACAGTCCAATGTTGTGGAGAACGCCCTAACTGAAGAAGTAACCAAGGTAAAAAATCCAGGAGGGGGAAATCCTCGTCCCTCACTAGTTATGTCTGCTTTATCATGTGTATCAGGTGCCTGTTCAGAAAAGGACGGCGTTGAGGACGGTGTTCAGGTTACTTGGCGGTACTTTAGTGCCTCGTTTTAACGCCAGCTGGTGACATTGCCAGACTTCCACTTATAAGTGGTTCACCAGGATGGATCCACCACTCTTATAAGAAAGCCCTCGTGTCCCTTTCCACTTCCTCCTCATGATTCCGTTTGCTAATCGTAAGGTATTTTTTATGTTGTGTGGTGCTGGTCATTGAAGTCAGGGCTTCACCCATTCGAGATAATCATATTACCTCTGGACTGTACATTCTTAGCCTCTACTGTAAATCTTGGAAATTTGATATTTCTGAAAATGTGATAACAAAATAGGCATTTGTACCCTATTATGAGATAATTGTGATTAACAGTAGAGAGCTTTCAACTTGTGCAATCTTATCTGGTAAATGTCTAACTCCTTTAGGCTCTTTGAAATATGGTAATTTAGAACCCCCCAGTGGATCCTATGAAGACCCCCAGTTGACAGGTCGCACCCTGAAAGTCTCTCGCTGCCAGGTGGCCTTTGGGTCCTTCCTAGATAATATTTGCATGAAACTGCTGGGACCCTCAGTATAAAACTTCTTGTTTACTTCCAGCCCATGAGAAAAGACATAGACCAGAGTTACAAGATGCCAGCTAGCCGCTGTGTGCGGCTAATGCTCATCTCCATGGCCAATGATCTGAAGGAAGTTTGGATCTCTGACCAACCTGTGTTGTTGGGGGCATACATGTGGCAGTATATGCCAACCTGGGCCTTATGGCTAAGCTGCAAGCTGGGGAAGAAGAGAATCCAAAACTTTAAGAATAATTTGGTAAGAGCAATTTACCTATCTCTTCACAATATTGTATGGATCCCGGGGGAAAGTAGTTTTCAAAGCTCTTAAAAGATTTTTGTTGTTTTTCTTACTTCACACCAGTCTCATGGATCAAATATCAGAGAACGCAGAACAGATTCTGTACCCATACAGCGTATCTGATGGTTTATTACATGACTTGTAATCTGGAAGAGTTAAATTTGTATAGGGTAAAATCAAAACAAGGGCTGTCAGTCTCTTTTCATCAACATTTCAAAAAGCCTCTTAAGCTATCTGTCTCGCGATTTTACTTGCTTTCAGACTATTTTTCTAAATAAACAGAGCGCCTCTTATTTTTTGGCTGTTTCTGGCTGATCACACACACACACACACACACAAACACACACACACACGCACACACACACACAAACACACACGCTTTTCACCGGGCAGTGGCTATGCTCCATTTTGGATTATCATTTGTTACAGAATGTTAGCAAAACTGTTCTATCTGGCAGGAATCTTGGCGTGGTGGTGCCTAAACTTGGAAGTTGCCTTTTGTCAGTGGTTAGCTGAGATTTTATGGGCTATTCCTTTGAAGGTTTGAGCCTTTACATATCTTAGTCTGGAGAGAGACTTGGCAAACCAGGAAGTCTCCTCTGGCTGAGAATTGCTTTAGTGACTGAAAGGTCTTTCAAGAGAACCAGTAGGTCAGGTAAGTAGTTGTGGTGTGGGGAAATTGACTTGATAAAGGCGCTTTTTGCGTAACAATAAGAAGCTTCCACAGGGTGACCAGGTTCAGCCCCAGGGAGGCTGCTCACCTGCTAAGAAGCCCGAATTCATCCTGTGGTGCCTCTCTGTCTTTGATGGATCCTCCCAAGTAACCCACCAACACCTACAATTGTTTTTATCTGTCTTTGGGTAAATTCTTGGATGAGTAATTGCTTACCCTTCCCAAACAATAAATCACATTTAGGGGTTAACAAGTTGCCTTGTTTTATCTTGCAAACAGTGTATCAAAAGCTCATAAATAATTTTAGAGTCACATCCAAATATTTATTTCTTCTTCCTCCCTCCCTCCCTCCCTCCCTCCCTCCCTCCCTCCCTCCCTCCCTCCCTCCGGCCATTCCTTTTCCCCCACACATTCCTGACTACCCTTGACCTCCCTACATAAACCAAGCTGGCCCCAGACTTCCAGAGCTCCCTCTGCCTCTGCCTCCTAAGTGCTGGAGTTAATGGTGTGCACCACCACAGTCAGCCAGATGTCTAAATATTAGATACTCTGATCTATTTTGTGTACTTTAGGCTGTCAGTAGGGTGTGATCTGGAGAAGAAAAGCATCCACTGTTTAAGAGTAGAAAAGAATTGGAGCCATTCTTGCCTCGTGAAGAAAATAAAGGCGCTAAGCCTGAGTGTAATAGATTTGGCTCTGAGATACTTTAGTCCGATTAACGAGTTTGCTGGAGGCTCACACAGCTCTCCGCTGGGTGAATGATGGTACAGCTCATTAAGCGGAGAAGCTTGGTTGTCAAACACGGCTCAGGAAGAGGAAGGTCTGGTTCTGGTTCATGCTACTCTTGTTCTTTTACAGGACCCAGACTTGCCTTATAAATTATGGAAGGCAAAGAAGGATTGAAACAACCACCGGGGATGTCTGAGCCACCTGTTGAGAATGACAGACAGCATACGTGCTTGCACACAAAAGGCAGGCCAGTGACTCCTTTCGGATTTAATTTTTGATACAACTTTCTATTCAATATGTAATGAATAATAAAGAAAACCTTGTCCTGTATCTTGCATTTGTACAAGAGTATGAGATACCTTCTTGAATAAAATAACATTTAACATATTTAAGCATGCAGACTTAGAATGTGTTAACAGAAACCTAAGGACTTGTGGTTGTGTAGTTGACATTGTCTCAATTCACTTTTGCTTCTGAATGACAGTGTCACTTACTGGCTACCCCTAGACTATATAAATGTACTTTTCACAGTTCTGGAGGCTGAGGAGCCCTAGATGAAGGTATCAGTGCCACTAGAGTCATGTGAGGGATCAGATCTCTGATCTCTGGCTCCAATATTGTGTTCTGCTGCTGCGTCCTCCAGAGAGCAGTGTTGGGGTCTGATCTGGTGGAAGACCTGGAAGGGCAGGACAACTCCCCCTTCACCAAGCCCAATGTCTAGTTTGCTTCTTTTTCTTTTTCAGAACTGGGGGTTGAATCTAGAGCCTTTGCACATGCTAGGCATACATGTTATGAAATGTAAGATGTCGTAATAATGCGGGAGTAAGGAAACTCACGCCAGGTAACAGACCTAATAAGATTTGTTGAGGGGGAGGGGAGCAGGGACCTGGAAAGGGGTAGAGGCAGAGAAAGAGGGGCGGGAGAAGGACGGAAAGAGAGAAAGAGAGGCAGAGAAGAAGAGACCTGGACCACATGGGAACACACAGAGAAAGAGTGGAAGAAGAAAGAAGAAAGGGGGTTGGGGTAGCGAGCAGTCCTCTGACCAGGCAGGCTGCGGGCATTGATGCAAGCTGTTGGCCTGAGCCTATCAGAATTTTCTGTAAGCCGACAAAGCTGTTGGTAGGTAGCTGCTGGGTGGAGCCTAGCAGACTTGTCTGTATGCCAATATTACACTCTACCACCGAGCTATACTTTTAGGCCATTTAAAAATATCTTGTGTGTATGATGCATGTGTGAGTGCAGGTTTGCTTATATCGTTGGGTGCATGCGGAGGTCAGAGGACAACCTTGAAGATGAACCTTCAACCTTCCACTTCATTTGAGACAGCTTCCTGCCTACTGCTGCATACAGTAGTCTAGCTGGCATGCAAACTTCCAGGAATTCTCCTCTCTCTGCCATCAGAGCAGTGAGCTAACAGAGTCACCGACACAGTTGGTTTTAGATGAGGTCTATGGATCCACGTTCAGGCCCACATGCCTACACAACAAGCCATCTCCTCGGTTCTACTTCATTTTCCACATTTTGTGTTGAGACAGAGTGTCACTAATTTGTCCAAACTGTCTAGTAAATAATCAAGCTTGAAGCCTTCTTGCCTTAGCCTATCAGGAGGCTGAGATTAAAAGCCAGAGCCACTAGGCCCTGATCACTAAGCCTTTTTATATTTATTATTATATTATTTATACATAGTATTTATTATAAATAAATATATTTACATACTTATTATTACACTTATAATATTTATATTTTTTACATATATTGTTATATACATAATTCTACCCATGGCTCAATCTGCTCTTACAGGCCAGGCCTGTTACTATACTGTTGCACTGGGATTTTTCAACATCAGTTTTGGAGAGAACAGAAGTAATTTAAACCACAGCGATGTGAGTTATTGTAAACAATGAGTGGATATAAAGCAGTATTTGGAACTTACCCAGAATGCTTATGCTGTCTTAAGAAGAGTGGGTGGGTACAGGCGATTAGCTTGAAGCAGCTGGTGGGATGTACAGCAGCCTGTGGTATGCACCGTGATTGAACACCTGAGAATACCATTTGGTACATAGAATTGCTTGGTTACCTTGCTCCACATGGCAGCCACCGAGGTGGGTGATGTTTCCTACCTTCTGTATCTGTAAGAAATGCTTAAAGGACTATGTGTTACTTTTTCAAGATCTCAAAGCTATTTAGGCTCAAATAAACAGTGTCGGGAGCTGTTTTGCCACTTCTCTGAACCAGAGGGGAAAAAAAGAGAGAGAAAAAGAAACAAAAAGAAAGAAAGAAAAAGTCTGCCTGCCAGGCAGAGTCAAGGCAGGTTGAGGCCTGATGGCCGATTTCCCAGCCCGCTGGGGCGTGGAATGATAAGAGGAGGTGCACCTGAGGCTTGGGGGGTGGGGGTGCTGAAGATTCTACTGACCTTGGTGGAAGAAACAGAGAGTTTTCTGAGATGGGAACAATGTCTTGTTTCATTTTTGCAAATTTGTTTCTGTTAGCTTGTGGCTTTCCTTCCCTCAGAACTGTAATATAAGAAGGCCATGAGAAATACCCTCGCTGCTGGTGTGGTATTGACCTGCAACTTTCCCTTATCTGTCTCTTGCATCTTTTTTCTATCTTTCCTATAATCGTCCTCATTCCCCTTAGAGGACCATTCAACTTCATACCAGCTGGACCGGTATAAAACAGTCCAGGAAGAACCCACTGGCAACTCCTCACTGCCATTACCATCAATGGTACTCTAGTGTTCAGCACCAGACGGTGCAAAATAACCATGGACTGTGGTAGAAAAGCAACAGAAGCAGGAGCAGAAAGTCAGTCATTTACAAGGACTTTGCAGTTTGGGATCAAATAGCACACACAAAATAACTGTAGCATAGTTATTAGGCCTATGGGAAGCCCAGGGCTATCCTTGTATAGCAACTCTTATAAAGGAAAAGGTTAACTAGGACTGGCTTACAGTTCAGGGATTGAGTCCATTATGTCATGGCAGGAAGCATGGTGGCACGCAGGCAGACATGGTGCTGGAGAGGTAGCTTAGAGTTTTATATCTGGATCCACAGGTAGCAGGAAGAGAGCTGGGCCTGGCTTGAGCATTTGAAACCCAAACGTCCACCCTCAGTGTTTGACTTCCTCCAACAAGGCCACACCCACTCCAACAAGGCCACACCTCCTAACAGTGCCGGTCCCTACTGGCCCATGGGGCCATTTTCATTCAAATCACCACATTCCACTCCCTGGCCCCCATAGGCTTGTAGCCATATTGTAATGCAGAAATGCATTTAGTCTAAATTCAAAAGTCCCTATAGTCTATCACAGTCTCATCAACCCTGTTTAAAAGTTCGAAGGCTTTTCTGAGACTCACACTGTTGTGGGGTCAGCTTAGATACCACACAGCTCGAACACCAGGTCAATGCAGATGACAAAAATTTATTGTAATCAAGCCACTACTGATTGATCAGGGTTGTAGAATAGACTAGGGAGCTGAACTGTGATCCCCAGCCCCGTCAGAATGTTACAGAGCTTTTAAGTCTGAAAACCACAAACACCTGTGCCAAGTTGTTGGGTTATGGGTGGGAGTCCTGCGTCCACCCCAGGGTTCGAGCCACTGGGGGGCGAGATGCGGGAAGTTTGACCATGCTCACCCGCAGGGCGGGGGGGTGGGGCAGGCTGTGTGAAGCTGTGGGACACTGCCTGGGGCTGGGGGAGCGAGGTCTACAGTCTTGAGGACTTCACAGAGCTGACTCTGTTTGGTTCTCAGGCTCTTGGACATCCTAGGTGCTGCTAGATGCTGCGGAAGAGCTGAGAATGGAGTAGGGGCCTACAGGCTGGATTTAGCCCGGGGCCGAGGGGGAAAGTCGGGGAAGAGCCCAGCTGGGTCCCACTGGGGACCAAGTCTTTGGCTTGTCAATGGCTAGCTGGGTTGGTTTGGTAGAGACTGTGGCTGGGAGCACTGAGAGCCCTTCTGGGGGAGACTGTATGCAGCTCTTTAGATGAAGGCCTGTTCCATTGTTCCCCACAGTGGATCCTGATGAAAAGAGACAGTCCATGGTTTTAAGGCGTTTATTGTCATGGCGGGGAGTGGGGATGAGTGAAACCGTACCCCACTTTCTCAGGGCGGACCTGAGGATAAGTACCTTTTGCAGGGAGGAGTGGGTGGGAAGGGGAGTTTATTGGCTAAGCGTCTAGGTACCTCATTAAAATGGGGATGTCTTGAGGCTACGTGACCACACCTCTACCTGTGGAGGGGCTTGGGCATTGCCCTTATGTGACTGATGGTCACAGACCTATGGTGAGCTGTGGCCTCGTGTCAGGAGCCTGGGGCCCAGGAGCATGGCAAAATGCCTACCGTCCCTTGTATGGTTATCCCCTGCTGGGGTTATCCCCTGCTGGGGAACCCCTCCTGGGTCTCCAGGGTTTTAAACCTTAGCTCAACCAGAAACCAGGCTGTCTTTCATGGTCCTACACCAAGTTACAGTTACATTTTCCCACCAATCAGCATTTAGGAATAAGGGCTTTCCTTATGTGGTTGATCTGTCAACAGATGCAGAATATAGGTTTTACAGTCCAACCAATCAAATCCATTTGTTCTTTTCTGGTCAGGAATAGTCATTTTGTTTTGGATAACAAAAGATAAATACCAGAAGTTGGTCAGGACCGGTCATTATGTTTTGGGGAGCAAAAGATGAATAGCGGAAGCTGTTCAACTCTTGGGGAGCCCAGCTCCCTTGGGGTCTGGGAAGTAGAACTTAGTTTCGCCCTTTGATTAAAATGGAGCCTGAAAACAAAATGGCAGTGCTTGGGACAATTTTATTTGGCTTGTTCCCAAATCTCTTTTGCTTGATCCCAACAATGCAATCTCTTAACTGCAATCCCCAGTAAAATCAAAATAAAAGAGCAAATCACATTTCCAACAAATGATGTCACAGTCTATACATTACCATTCCTAAAGATTGGGAAGGGAGCACAATGAGGAAATCCTGGACAAAAGCAAGACTGAAAATCAGCTGGGCAAACTCCAAACTCTGCATCTCCATGTCTGATGTCAAAGCAGTTTTCAGATCTTCAACTACCTCCAGCTTTGTTGACTGCAACAAACTTCTTTCTCTTGGGCTGGTTCTACTCCCTGTTAGCAGCTTTCCTCCACAGGTATCCCATGGGGCCCTGGCATCTCCAACATTTTGGTATCTCCCGGGCAATCCAGGTTTCATCTTCATACCTTCGAGCAATGACCCCTCCAGGTCTCCATGCAGGGTCATCCCCGACACATACCTGGCCTCAGCAGCTTCCCTTAGCTTTGGAGGGGTTAAGACTCCATAACCCTTTTCTTCTATCCTTGACTGTAAAGCCAGAACCATGTAGTTGAGGCTGTCAAGTTCTGTTGCTTACTGGGGCTGAAACATGGTCCCTCATTCAAATACATTTCTTTTCCATCAGCTTTCTGGTTTTGATTGTTTTCTTCACTGCCTAAGCTTAGATGTCCTGGAACTTGCTCTCTAGACCAGGCTGACATTGAAATCAGAGATCCACCAGCCTCTGTCTTCTGAGTGCTGGGATTACAGCTCTAAGCTTTTCTTTAATTCCTTTTCACAAGTTGAAAGTGGGGTCTTGTTCTGAGGCTACCGCTCCCTTTACTCCACTTAGTATCAGGCTTTTCAAAAAAAAAAAAAAATCTGTTTACACTTCCTGATGCCCCCTTTCTTCTCAAATTGTATATTTTGTATTTTTTCTTGTTCAGCTTGCTCCTTTTCATTATAGATCTGCATAAGCATGGCCATTAATAACTACAGGACACAGTCCACACTAGGCTCTTTTGAAATTTCCTCTGCAAATGTAATTAATCCAAACTCTTCAATTCAGCTTCAGGTGGATTTTTTTTTTTTTTTTTTTTTTTTGGACAAGGGTAGAAAGCAGCCATATTCTTCACCAAAATGTCCCAAGAACAGTCTCATGGCCACATACTAACATTTTTCTCCTATGAAACCTTTTAAGCCAGGCCCCTAAGTTTCAAGTCACCCTCAGCACCGCTGTCTTCCATGTTTCTGTATTATGGGCCATTAGCCTCCACAACTGTTCAATCATTTTTTCTAGTCCAAAGTCCCAAAGTTTTCCATATTCTTCCAAGTAAAAGCATGGTTCAGGCCTGTCACAGCAATACCCAGTCCCTGGTACCAAATTCTGTCTTAGTTAGGGTTTTACTGCTGTGAAGAGACACATGACCAAGGCAACTTTTATAAAGGACATTTAATTGGAGCTGGCTTACAGTTTCAGAGGTTTAGTTCATTATTACCATGTCAGGAAGCATGGAAGCATGCAGGCAGACATGGTGCTAGAGAAGCCAAGAGTTCTATATCAGTATCAGCAGGCAGCAGGAAGAGAGAGACACTGGTCTGGCTTGAGCGTCAGAGACCTCAAGCCTACCCCCAGTGACATGCCCCTCAACAACAAGGCCACACCCACTTTGACAAAGACATTTCCATTCAAACCACCACTGACTGTAAACCCAAAGTAAACTGTTTCTTATGTAATAAGAAACAATATCCATCATGATATTGTGTCACAGCAATAGAAAAATAACTCTGATAAAGAAGAATCTGCAAAAGCAGCATTCATTCCATGCCATACTGAAAAAGGGATCTCAAGGGCAGCAGTGGCTTAGGAGGCATTCGAGAGGCACAAGGGTCTCTGTAGGATGAAGTGGTCCATCAGATGCATTGAGAAACAGGATCTCCAAGTTTCACCGTAGCAACGGCAGCCCCTTGCTTCTTCTGACAGTACTTTCAGACGGGTTGCAGCTCCAGTCGACAGTGATGGAGCACACTCAACCCAGTAGGTGGGCACCTCTACATCATGATTTTCTCAACATTGCTAATGATTGTGGTAAAAGAATCAAGACATTCAGGTTTGTAGTACCATGCCCAAAGTTTTTATCTAGAGTAAACAATACAGAAATAGGTCTGAGGTCTCCCTAACATCGGTGCTGAGAGTTTTAAATGTTTACTTTTGTTTTTACATTTTATTTATTCTGAGGAGGTTTGGGGAAGGAATGTGCCAGTGGGTATATGTAGAGGAGTTTGTTTTCTTTTTCCACCATGTGGATCCCAGGGCTCAAACTCAGATTGTCAGGCTTAGTGGCAGTGTCCTTCCCCAAAGCCACTTCATCGCCCTGAGTCTAATTTTCAAGCAGCACAGGGACCATAGCTGTGACACGAAGATAAACTATGCAGACCGCTTTGTTTAATCCATTGCAGCTATGCTTTGTGCTCCGACTTTTGTCTATTATTACTATTATTAGTATTATTGTTGTTGTTGTATTATTTTGGTACTGTTGATATTCAATGTTATAACCTAACACTATATTCTTTTTAATCTATCTTACCATAAGATTATTTCTTCAAATCAGTCTTTGTGCCTCAAAACATTCTTAATGATCCTTAATCATTTTGTCTTATGTCAGATGTTAAAGTCATGTGTGTTTGCGTGTGCATGTGTGTGTGTGTGTTGTGTGTTGTGTTAGGATGGGTAAAAAGAAAGGAAAGAAATGAGGTTTATAAATGAACTGGAGGCAATACTTTCTATATTCACACAAAGAGTGACACTATTTTCATTGGCTTGAGTTCTAGTCTTGTCACATTCACTTAATAGAAGCTTCAGGGCTGGGCAGTGGTGGTGCACACCTTTAATCCCAGCACTTGGGAGGCAGAGGCAGGCGGATTTCTGAGTTCGAGGCCAGCCTGGTCTACAGAGTGAGTTTCAGGACAGCCAGGGTTACACAGAGAAACCCTGTCTCGAAAAACCAAAAAACCAAAACCAAAACCAAAACCAAACCAAAACAACAACAACAACAAAAAAATAGAAGCTTCAGGGGATGTTTAGCATTTAGTACTTTAATATACTCTTCAATCAATCAATCGATCAATCAATCAATCAATCTCTCTTTCTCTCTCTCTCTCTCTCTCTCTCTCTCTCTCTCTCTGTGTGTGTGTGTGTGTGTGTGTGTATGTTGGGGGTGCAGCAAGGTCTCTCTATGTAGCCCTGGATGTCCTGGAACTTGTCATGTAGACTACTAGGCTGGCCTCAAACTCAGAGATCCACCAGCCTCTGACTCCCAAGTGCCAGGATGAAAGGTGTATGCCACCATGCTTGGCTAAGAAATTATTAAGAGTCTTCATGATTTATGGTACCTTAAAAGACAGACATTAATTGTTCTAGATACCTGTACCTTTAAAACATATGTGCCCATTTGTTTTACATAAATATGTTAGGTCCACAATTAAAAAAAAAATCTTAAGAGCCTGTTGCTATATCCAGGAAATAAAACCAAGCCAATGCCTTTCCCTAACAAAGGACAGGCTCAATCTAAGTAAAAGGTCAGTACTTATGCACCTCCCTGATGTGAATATAAATACCTCTGACAGTCCCTGGCATGTCCTCAGGAAAGAGGTCTACACTTAGGGAGCAAAACTAAAACCCAAAAGTATTCCCTGGCATCACATGTGTCCGTTCTGAGACCTTAGACCTCAACACCATTCTAAAGATTCCCAATGCATTCTACTGTAGCTTAAACGCCCCCAGCAGCAACCAACAAGCAAAACAAACAAGAAAACCCCCACAGGTCTAAGATATAAATTTGTTGGCTCGTTTTCAGAAGTGCCTGGTGCCCTTTTAGGTTCACTCACAGATAACCCAGGACCTCTGCTGGAGTCTGCTGCTCTGGCTACTTCTGTTCTCCCCTTCCCACCCCAAATTACTCCTCCCAGCCAATCCAGAAGTTTAGAGTAAAAAATTAACAGCAAAAGTTGCCTGCAAAGTCATGCTTCTCACAAATGTTAGAATAAACAGGTTAAAAATGTTGATTTGGACCCACACACAGTTTTTATTGAGGGAAAAAAGAAAAGTAGACAATGGAGGGAGAGATGAGACCTGAATGGCAGGTGTGTAAGAATGTGGCCTCCCAATGATCCAATGCGTTACTCAATACACGCGTGCGTTTAGTTATGAGATTGTTCTCTGCTCTATCAGCAGCCTCACTTGACATTCTGGGCTGATGCCTGCCTTTGAAAAACCAACCAAACAAACACAAAAACAAACAAACAAAAAACATGTCTAATTTATACTTCAAGTCTCCAGTACTTTTATTATGAAGGGAGAATCATTATTTCCACTACAGATCTCTTCGAGCATACACAAGAAGCACCACTTCCAAAGGGCAAAGTTCCACTTCCAACTTATCAGGAGTCCTATGTTGTTTTTAGGCATTGTTGATACAATACACACCCTGAGGTTAGAACCTTGCATGATTTTCCTTTAAACTAGCCTGTGGAGAGATTTGGGGGCCACTTGGAAGAAACCTGACATTTGGTGAAGGACAAGAAACAGGCTTCAGGCAGGAATCTGACATTAGGCCAAGGACAAGGAAGTAAGTTCAGGCAGGAATCAGATTTTAGGGTAGAACAAAGAAGTAGGCTTCAGGATGAATATGACATTGGGCTAGGACAGGAAGTAGGCTCAGATATCTCTGGTCATCCTGATAAGCCTTTAGAAACAGTGATCACGAGACTTTGTTTACCTCCTTGCTTGTTCCTTGACTATTTGTGTTTATTGTATTGCTTGTTCCTCAACCTAAAACTGACTTTATTGCTTGTATGTAATTAAAATGGTATAAAAGGAGACTGGAATCGGAAAAGAGTAGTGGGAAGCTGTGTGTTTGTCGGTCGAGATCTCCTTGGGATTTTATTTGGTTTCTCTGGATATTTCTGCATTAAGACTTTAAAAATGTCATCCAAACAAGAAATAATGGATGATCAGCGGTTCAGGCGGGTTTCAAAGGATCCCAGATTTTGGGAAATGCCAGAAAAGGACCGAAAAGTCAAAATTGACAAGAGGTTTCGAGCCATGTTTCATGATAAAAAGTTTAAATTGAACTATGCTGTTGATAAAAGAGGGCGTCCTATCAGCCACAGCACTACAGAAGACTTGAAGC
>CM052705.1:77192757-77389084 GCA_028551405.1 Uromys caudimaculatus | reverse complement strand
CCTCGGTCCCTGTGTCTCGCGGCTTCGGGGCAGTACCTGGTGAGCTGTGGGGGGTGTCTTTGGCCCTCTCCTGGGTCTTGCGATCTCCTGAGAGGGATCTTTGTCCCGGCGCTGATTAGCTGTGGGGCCCTGTGGCCCAAGCTGAGGTTTCCGGCTGTCGCCGGAAGCTGCTGGCCGTCAGTGTCTGTGGCCTGCAGAAAGCGGGCAGAGTCAGTGAGCTCTGGGGACGCTTTGCCCCTGCTATGGGCTTTTCTGCGTTCCTGGGAGAGAGAGGATTTTCTCCCGGAGCTGCTTGTCTATGGAATCCTAGTGTCCTAGGCAGAAGTTTCCTGCCACAGCCGCCCGCTTTTGGGATCCAGCTCCCTAGACATTTTCATGTCTGCTTTCATGTTGTACATGCACACCCTTGCACACGCGCGCGCACACACACCTTTATGTCTTGTTATTTATTTCTAGTTTTATTTCATTATGTTATGTTAAAATACAAGAAAAGTTTCTAAGGTCTTTGGTTTTTGTTAGGATCATTTTAAGGATCTAAAATGTTACCTGCTTTAGAGATAGTATGACAGGCTTCTAATAAGCACGTGGAGCCTATAGCTAGTGTATGAAATACCCGCAGAAACCTGATGGTTTTATTTGATTTACTGTGCGGTTTAACTGAAATTTCTTTATTGATTTTTTTTCTGTTTATTTGAATGATTTTTCTGCGGCAGTTGGTGTTTTATCTGCCTTTTATGACCTGCTTTGTAAGATCGGGCACCCTTCTGTTAAGCTCCCACGTATTTACCCTTGCTCTGTCCTTGTGATGCATCGCCCTTCTTAGATTGTAGTGATCTTCTAATTTTGGTTCAAGGCTCTTTTATCAGTACGTATATAAATAATGTTTGATCTTGATTACATTTCACTTGATATATTGACTTACGTTATTTCCCTGATGGCATGTGTGTACACGCCCCCTCATGTCTTAAAAAGTTGGATCTTGTTTCTTAATCCAGTAGGAAGGTGTGTATCTTTTTGGAGAGTTAAGAGAACGCACATTAAGTGTCATTATTGAGAGGGTTAGCTTTGTTAGTTGTTGAAACTTTATTTTTCTGGTTGTCTCAATTGTTGCTTGCTCTTTTCTTTTTCCTTTGTTTGTCTTAGTTGTTTGCTGGAAACGACCAATTGTTTTTTAGCTCATTTTTGTACATTTTTCCTCCCAGGAAGTATATTGTGTGGCTCTCACTGATTAAGATTATCTTTTATTGTTCTCTGTGTACTTTATAAGCCCCTCATGGTGTATAATGGCTTTTCTTCATTGTGTAGTTTTGGTATCTTGACTATAAGATGTCACGGAAGGTTCTCCGCTCATGTCTTCTTGGGGTCTAAGTAGTCTTTTCTTGAATGTCCATTTCTTCTCTACATTTGGAGAGTCTCTCTCTGTATTTTGTTGAATAGATTTTCTGTATCATTGATTTTTATTCCAGGTCTTCCCTCTTCCCCACAAAGTACCTACTTACTTAGTTACCTTTTTGTTTGGTTTTAGCTGTTTTGAAGCAGGGTTCCTCTATGTAGCCTTGGCTATCCTGGAACTCGATCTGTAGACTAGTCTGGCTTTGAATTCAGAAATCCACCTGCCTCTGCCTTCCAAGTGCTGGGATTAAAGACATGGGCCACCATAGCACAAATCAGCCCCTAAAAATTCTTAGGTTTGATCTCTTCATCATATTTTGGGTGTTGTGATAATACTTTTTTCATTTTTTCTTTCTTTCTCTCTTCCTTTCTTTCTTTCTTTCTTTCTTTTTTTTTGTCTGATTGTAGTATTGTCCCTCTCCCCATTGTTTTTTTTTTTTTTTTAAATCAAAATCTCAATTGCTCTGTTTTATCAATGAAGACCCAGGAGCCAGATGCTGGCGTGAAAGTCTGCTAGGTCAGAGAGACAGAAAGCATGCAGCTTACCTTTCTCCACAGCTGACCTTTCCCCAAAAAGTTCTCCTTCCCTAGGTCACCTCAAAAACCCCTTCAATCTGAATGTCCCTCCCTTCTCTCCCCGTGCCGCTCTATCCGTTTTCCTAACTCCCTCTTACATTTTATGTTTTTTTTCTATATTCGCTCCCTGTCAACTGGTTGCTTGCTCTACCTCTTGACCCATGGTTGACTTTATTTAATCCTCTTTACAATAAACAGAAAGCTCTTGGATTAAAGGTGTGTACTAGGGCTGAGCTTCAGCAGCAACTAGAAACAGGTTTTTCCAATGAATCTTGGTGTTCACAGTGTGATCAAATATCCAGCAACCCCACCTTCACTTTCAGGCCTCAGGTTTTTTTTTTTTTCTTCCACTTGATCTAATCTATTGAGAACACTGTTTGATTGACATTGATTCCCATTTGGCTTTTGTCAGCAACTCAGTTTCCTTGCTGAATTTCGCACCTGTGCTGCTTGCTGCCTTTCGTTTTTCTGTTGCTAATGTTTTATAGAATGGTACAATAAAGAACAGCACATAAGCAACAGAATTAAGTAAATATAAGAAGAGGAATCCAAAGGGAAACAGAAATGCTTATTTTTAAGAAAAGAAAATATCAAAAGTGCTAAAAGTATAGTGAAAAAAAGAAGAAGCAATTGCACAAGGAGGGGAAGGCGGTATGGGGTATCTCTTTCCTTGGGCATCTAAAGATTAGCCTGCTAGGTGCAGGGAAGGGACTGAGTCCTGACGTTTGAGTCTCTTATCTTTTGTACCAAGTAGTCTGTTGTTGGTCACAGACAAGTCATGTGGCAGATGACTGACAGCTTTCTTCCTTATGGGAGCTTTTCTTCCAGGAGCATCTGATGGCCACTTAAAGCTTTGCAGAATGTGAGCAGGGGGTTGCTCCTGGGGGCCATACTGATGAGAGTGAGTGACCTGCACTGCCTCCTCAGGCCATGTTGATGTCTGTGGTCTGGCCTGCCTCTGAGGGTCTTGTTTGGGGTCCATAGTCCTACTGGAGCTGGGGGCTGTGTTCATGGTCTGTGCTGTCACCAGAAACCGTGAGGAAGTCCGTGAATCCATGCTCCAGATGACTGTAAAGAACAAGGAAGCTCCTTTAGCAGTGATATCAATGACTGCAGACATGTCATTGAGAAAGAGGTTCATCAGCCTGGTCTATAGAATTCTATAGTAAGATTCTGTTTCGGAAAAAAAAAAAAAAATTAAGAGGGACATGGAAGGCTTCTGTGAATTCCTACCTTCCAGGCCCCCCCCCCCCCTAAATATTAGCCTAAACAGAAGCTATCAAAGAGAACTGTTAACACTTGTGCTAAGGATGCTGAAGTGTAGCTCTCCACAACTGTTGATTTCTGGAAGGGGTGTATGTTGCATGTGGTTTTTAATTGCTACTGCCTTTGCTCTGGGACCGGCTGAGCTACCAACCTCTGCCTGGCTTCCCTTTTTTTTTTTTTTTTTTTTGTTCTACCTGCCTTTAGCTCTAGGAGGTGTCCACACTACCAGTACTCTCTGAGCTTCCCTTGAATCCACGGATAAAACACACACACACACACACACACACACACACACACACACACACACACACAGTTTGTTCCTTTACAACTTGCCTTCTTGGCCCAATTGCTAGGTGCAGATATCTCCCGCCTGGAAAAGCATGCCCTTACCAATTAATTATCTCCGTCTCTCCATGTACCCTAAGCAAAAGTGGCTAGTCCCACCTAGCCCCTGCCAAACATCCTTGGCCACCCGCCTGTAGTGGAGGCCACAAGCCCCAGCTCCCCTCAAGACCTCACATGATTGCTGCATTCTTCTTCCTCCAAAGAATGGCAGAAAAGCCTCTCTCTCTTTCCTCTTGTCTGCCTTTTTCCCTGGGACCCAGAAGTCCTGCCTCTACCTTCCTCCCAACAATTGGCCCACAGCTTTCTTTACAGACAAATCAAGACCCAATTGGGGAACAGAATCTTAGCATCAGAACCTCCCCTTACAGGTGTAGGTGGAGAAGGACTCAATTGTCTATAGTGGGGTGGGCCACTGTGAGTCCAACTGTGCTCCAGTAAGTATGTGGACAACACGAAGTGGACTTGTTTGGGGGGGGGGGTGTCACAAAGGTTAGGGGAAGATTTGGAAGTGAGTGTGATTACGGTGTACAAGGTGAAATTCCCAAAGAATCAATAAAAATATTAATTTGAAAAAAAAAAAAAAAAGATTCCTCCACCTGTTCCTAGTGCCACTCTGGGGAGCAAGCAGTTCATACAGGGGAGTTGGTGGCATACTTGAATTGTGATAGGTGCTCTATTTTGAATGGATGGTCCAACACTGAGGTGGTTTGAATGAAAATTGGCCCCATAGGCTCCTCAGCTGATGAACTAGCTCTAACTTCCTTGTTGTAGGAAGTATGCCAATTGGGGGGTGAGCTTCTCAGTTTCAAAAGTCCAGCCAGGCCCAGTCTTTCTTTGCTTGCTGCCTGTGGATTAAGATATGAAGCTTTCAACTCCTGCTCTAGCACCATGCTTGCTTGAGTGCTGCCAGCACTGTGGTGGCTTGAGTATGCCTAGCCCAGGCAGTGATATAATTTAGAGGTATAGCTTTGTTGGAGTAGGTGTGGTCCTGTTGGAGTAGGTGTGGCCTTGTTGGAGTAGGTGTGCCACTGTGGGCATGGGCTTTAAAACCCTCATCCTAGCTGCCTAAAAGCCAGTCTTCTCCTAGTGGCCTTTGATGAAGATGTAGAACTCTCAACTCCTCTTGCACTCTCAACTCCTCTTGCAACCAGAGCTTTGAGTTGGCCCGCCTGGATGCTGCCATGCTCCCACTTTGATGATAATGGATTGAACCTCTGAACCTGTAAGCCAGTCCCAATTAAATGTTGTCTTTATAAGAGTTGACTTGGTCACGGTATCTGTTCACAGCAGTAAAACCCTAAGACACACCACCATGGTAATGGGCTAACCTCTGAATCTGTAAGCAAGCCCTCAATTAAATGCTTTGTTTTATAAGAGTTGTCTTGATCATGGTGTCTCTTCACAGGAATAGAATATCAATGAAGACAAACATTATAAAATATTGTAAAAACAACCTTAAAAGTAGGTCTACAAAGGATGTATATCCACTGAGTAGTGACTGAGACAAATGAAACCTAGGGCCCCTAAACAAGTTTACAGGAGTCAGAATTCAAATTGCACTGACTTGTTCTCTTCCAAATTACAACATATCTCCAGCCCCATGTGTGTTCAGTTATTAGTGTACCCCACTTTTTACTCTTTCTTCATTGGAAAGCCCCGAGCTCCATTTTTTTGTCCACAAAGCATTTCTTAACTTCTCAGACTTTTAACTGCCATTTCCTGAGGTGTCACATGCTTCTAGCAGGAAACAGCCAGCTACAGAGCTTAGAACTCTAGGTTTCATTCTTTGGCAGAGCTTTTCTAGCTCTCCATAAGATGACTATAGAAAATTGCCCATGCACGCCAACCATGGAAGCTGAGAAGTGAGCTTTAGAGAGGTCACGAGGGTCAGTTTTCAGTATCTGGTAGAGAAAGTGACACACAGGTTCATTGTGAGGAGAGTGATAAAGTGATTCAGTTGGGTAAGGCACATATGTGCATTTTAATATCAATTTGGTGGTGGTATTTTCAGTCTTCGGAACAGATTGGACTGTGCACTGTATATGTAGGTGAGGGGCTTCAGAGGAATTGCTGAGGCCTTATCACTTTGAGAGGTCAGATGGAAGAGGAAAGGCAGTAAAGATTCTTGATAATGAGCACCCAGAAAGGACAAAGCATGTGATGTGGGGGAAGCCCCGACAAAGGTGCCACAGGTGATGAAGGAAAGATCACTCAAAACACACATACCTCCATGCTTGCTGCTCAGGGTCAAGTGAGGACACAACAGAGAGCAGCCAGATGTTTGACGTGTAGGTCAGTAATGACCTCAACCTTTGTTTTTAGGAGGAACAGAGATAAAAATCTAGATTGGAATGTATTAATAATGAGAGACGACGCCTGCCTGCTGCCACACAGCGCAGGTTGGGCAGAGGACACCCAGAGGCACAGGTGCCACTAAGATGATCTTGTAAACGGTGGAGAGATGTGAGAGAAAGAGAAGCAGATGGTGTGTGCACAATGGAGGGAGGAAGGACTGGAGACAGGAGGGTAGTGAGGAACAGCCTGATGTGAGTAGCTTGCCCTGCCACCTGAGGCCATGGTGAGGACCTGGCACCATGCTGCTGCCAAGGACCATCTCTGGGTTTGTGGTCCTGCAGCAGTGGGGATCTGTGTTGGTATCTGTGGTTCATGTTACCACCAAAGGCCATGGAGACTTCCTTGGTCTGGGTTGCTACTTGGGGCCATGTTGATGTCTGAGGACTGAGTAGAGCTGGCCTTGCCCTCCTACCTGGGCAGCTTGGCAGAGCTGGCCCCTAAAGATGCTGGGCTGACCAGCTCAGCTACCACCTGGGCCCAGATCCAGAGCTTTGAGTTGGCCCGCCTCAGCGTCTAACCCATCTATGAACTGCTGTAGCTTGTGAAGGGGTCAGTCCTACAGAACCAAAGTTGCAGGATCTCCACAACACAGGGCAATAACAGCGTATCTGAGAGGAGTCCCGGTGAGGAGCCAGTATTGATGGTGCAGCAGAAGCCAGAGGCCTCGAACCAGACCAGTGACTCATTGCAGCAAACATTTGCAAGTAAAGCTGTTTGGGCAAAAGGGTGTACTGCATGACACACTACAGCTTCCATAGCAAGATGCTTTTTATTTTTTCATTATTATTTTTTTGAAGAGGAGGTTGCAAGGGTGAAGGATAAATATAGAAGGATGGTGAGATGAGTAGGATTGGGGTGCATGATGTGAAATTCACAAAGAATCAATAAAAAGTAAAAAAAAAAAAAATTCAAATCACTAAAACAAACAATTGAAGAAAACCAATAAACCAAAACTCAAACCAAACCAAACAAACAAGCAAAACAAAACAAAACAAAACAAAACAAAACAAAAAAACCCTAAAAAAACAAAAACCAAGAATCAATAAACAAAAGCTGAGATGGGTAAATATGTGATCATTTTAGAATAACACAAAGCCAAGGGAGGTAAGGCCAAGAGAAGTGAGGCTTGGCAGACCATGCTAATGATGAGAACCTTCAAACAATGTAAAATTACTATCATTGGAAGAAAAGTCCAATAATATTAATGCAACTCATACAAGTGATCATTACAGAGTGTTTAATCTCACGAGGACACTTTTCTGCATGAGAAAAGATATAATGTTGCCCATCTAATAAATCCAATCAGAAAAACCACTGCCAGCCAGTTAAACCAGTTTAGGGTGTAAGATAAACTGGTCCAGTAACTGGGCCAATTACACACTATAACCAGCACACTTTAATAAGCTCAGTCATTTCTAAAGATAACGCATTATCATCTTGAGATTCTGGAGTTCCTGTCGGTTTGGTTAGAAATCAAATAAGGAATAAAGCAGGCCCGCATCTGCCGAGGCTCCCTCCACTGCCTTTCTTCCCTCTAAGTGACTCATTTCTAGGCAGCGAGAAAATAATGAAATTCTGATCCTATTATGGAAACTTCCCTTTTTTTCCAAGTTTTAGCTCACACACTTGCAGCCCTGGTGGACCCAACGGGTAATGCAGTTGTCAGTATTGTGTATGGAGTCAGGACTATGGGATGTCTTCTGCTTGTGAGAACACGCATGGTGAATGAAGAGCCCTGTTTCATTCCCATATAACAGAAATATGTGGAAAGAGGCTGGAATGGTCTCTCGGTTGGTAAAGTGCTTGCCATCCAGGGATGATGACCTGAAGTTGTTCTCCAGCCCTCATGTAGAAAGCCAGGCATGGAGGTATGCACTTCTAATCCTGCTGCCGGGAGGTGGGCACAGGGTGGGTCTCACTGCGGGGAGGTGGGCACAGGGTGGGTCTCACTGCGGGGAGGTGGGCACAGGATGGGTCTCACTGCGGGGAGGTGGGCACAGGGTGGGTCTCACTGCGGGGAGGTGGGCACAGGGTGGGTCTCACTGTGGGGAGGTGGGCACAGGGTGGGTCTCATTGCTGGGGGGGGTGGGCACAGGATGGGTCTCACTGTGGGGAGATGGGCACAGGGTGGGTCTCACTGCTGGGGAGGTGGGCACAGGGTGGGTCTCACTGGCTGGCCAGCCTACCCAACTCAGCAAGCCCCACGTCCCTGAGGTTGACCTGTGGCCTCCACAAGCATGGGTAGACACCTACACCCATGGATATCCCTCTCCAAACACAAAGAACAAAATTTAGCTGGTGAGATTTTATTTCAAGTGTTTATGGTTTCCAAGCAAAGTATATGAAAAATGAATACACTGAATGGAACTGTTCACACCATGTTAAATGCTAAAACAGTACATTCGAAAATACTAAAAATTAATTCTATTTCAAATAAATATATGTACATGTTAACCATTAAAAGGATCCATTATTATTTTAAAACACTGATATGAATGTCTTTTAACTATGTAATTACATACCTGTTGACTTTTTAAAAGACAAACCACCCCTTAGACATTTAACAAAGCAGTAAAAAACCATCTAATCTTGTACAAATGTCTCTAGCTACCAAAAACCAATCAGAACTCATACAGCACAAATATTGGCCAACTACTTTTACCCATGCTAGACACCGAGGGAGGACCTGTTGCTTGAGTCATTCGAGTGGCTGAGAAACAGCTTTGCAGACATTCTCAGGCATTCTTGGAGCAAAGAGAAAGTCTAATGAAACGACAACACTTCCACTCCTACTTTTCAGTTAGAGCCTCCTCTGATGTGCTTGCATTTGGATGTCAACACGAATTAACACAAATGTATGGGGAGAGGTTTTGAAGAGAAAATTGGGTATCCTAAGGGAGGGTCAGCAGCCTGTACAGTAAGGTTCCTCAGCAGCAGTGGGTGAGCTTGGATACTGTAACGCTCCTCGTCATCGTTGGTGACATAAAGCAGTTCCCACGAGAGGTTGGCCCACTGACCCCGAACAGCCTCAGCATTCAGCTTCCCGATGTGCACTGACAGCTCCTGAAGCATCAGGACCCTGGAGGTGTAAACGCCCTGGAAGTGTAAAAGGACACGGGAAAGATCACCAAAAAATAAAGCAAAAGTGCACACCAAACAATAGAGATTAGTATTTTAAAATGTACACGAGTTGCTTAGCTTTAGAATTAAGAATTGCTCTCTAAATATGAGAAGAAAAATGTCACTTAATTACTATGACAAAAAATTTCTATTAGTCTTCTCTGACTCCAACCCACCACTTCAGTTGGCCTTGGCAATGCACAGCCATAAATACTAGTTACTGGTCAGATCTGGTAGTGTCGCATTGCTGTGACGAAACACCAGACAAACAACTTAATAAAGTAAGGTTCGCCCCGGCCTCTACAAGGGATGTCTTGGCAGCAGGAACATGAGGTAGCTGAGCACATAGAGTCCACAGCCAAGGAGCAGAGAGGTGCTGTTCAGTACTTCCTCTTCCTTTCCAGTAGTCTGGGACCCTGGCCCTGGGCTCCTTGCCCCTTCCCACCTGGATCCAATCTAAAATTTCCTTACAGACACACCCAGAAGTTTATTTCCATGGTGATTCTAAATCCTTTCAAGCTGACAATCAAAGATTAATCACCTTGGTGAATAATCGCTGGGTTAGGTTCCTTGTCAGAAAGTTTTAAAGAGATGTAGTTTGATTTCTGCACAATTTGCTCATTTCACTTGTCAATTTATAACCCAATGCTCCTGGCCATTCACAGAATGCACAGTAACTACCACAGTACATCTGAGAGCAGTTTCCACGGCTTCACAGGGCAACACCGTGCTTTCAGCTATCAGTCTGCAGCTCTTCCTGCTCCGCTTAGCGACCACAGCGACTCTACCTGTTCAGGTTGATGGCCCTGTAGTTGAGCTGCCATCCTCTGGTGCTTTGCGTGGCCACGGGCGTACTATACTACACACCACACTCCATACCCATCATCTGTTGATGCACAGGTGTGAGCATCTGTGTGCAAGTTCTTGTGTCAGCCTACGCTTTTGTTCTTTTCCAGTATGAACATGAGCCATGTAATAGTTCCAAGACCAACTGCTTGAGAAATTACCAAATATCTCGCCAGCATCAGCAGGTAAAGGTTCTATATAATGCCCTTGTCAAGACTTAATGACTTTTAATTTTAACCATTATAAGCAATAAAATGTTGTAGCTTTTGTTTTTCTCTTGGGTAGTGCTGGAGATCAAGGCCAGAGACTTGCACATGCTAGGCAAGCAATTTTACCAGTAGGCTACATGCCTCAGCCATGATTTTATTATGGTCATTAATGATGCAGAGCATTGTGTGTGTGTGTGTGTGTGTGTGTGTGTGTGTGTGTGTGTGTGTGTGTGTGTGTACTTATTGGTCACTATGTATCTGTGGGAAAGTGTGTATATAGTTTTTATCCATCTTCAATTGGATTCTCTGTTTTTGTTAGTCTAAATTACTTACATATTATAGTAACAAATCTTTTATGAGGTATGCGCAGTTATAATTCCAATTCTGGGTTGTTTTCACTTTTTGATAGTATACTTTAACACACAAAGTTTATTTTTTTCAACACTGGTTTGTTTTGAGGCAGGGCCTCACATAGCTCAGGATAGAGTTAAATTCTGTATTCTGTGTAGGAAGGGATGACCCTGAAGACTGGATCCTCTTGGAGAACAGAATGTGTGGTGGCCCCTCTCTCTCCTCTTCATAAAACTGTTGCTTCTATTATTTTATATGTGTAAGGATTTTACCTGTATGTGCCCAAGAAGGTCAGAGGAGGGACTGGACCCTGTGGAACTAGAGTTATAAACGGCTATGAGCTACCATATGGGGGCTGGGAATTGAGCTCCAATTTTCTGTAAAAGCAATAGTGCTCTGAACCATTGGACCATCCATCTCTCCAAACCACTTGTTTTGGAGACAGGAGCTTATGTGGGCTGGGATGGCCATAGATGTAAACTCACTACAAAGTCCTCTGCAACCAACAATGATTCTTGCTCCTTCTGCTGAGATTACCGATATGTGACATTTGAAAACAACTTTATTTTGGTTGGCTGTTTTTTTGTTTTATAGCTCAGATTGGCTTTAAATTTGTGGAAATCTTCTTCCCTCAGGATCTTAGGTCCTGGGTTTAGTAAGCCACTAGACCAGCAAATATGTGGCCTATGCTTTTGTTTGTTTGTTTTTCCTATTCTAATACTGAGAATTCAGTCCGGGGTCTTCTGTATACTAGGCAAACATTCTACCACTGTGCCTCTTCCAGTCCTGGTCAGCCTACTTATTTACTTTATTTGTGACACATGTCACATGTAGTCAGGATCAATGAGAATTTGTTAGAGCCACGAATAACCTTGAACTGCTCATCCTCCTGCTTAGACCTCCTGAGTGCTGGAATGAACAGTCCTGTGTTACCTTGCCTGGTTTATGTGGAGCCGGGAACTGAACCTATGGCTTCAAGCATCCTACGCTAGCACACTAGCAACTGAGCTATATATCCTAGCACCAAGGTTTCCCTTAGAATTTTCATCTTCATTTTTTATGTGTATGGATCTTCTACTTGCATGTATGTCTACATACAGTGTCTGAGAAGGCCAGAAGAGGGTGTTGGATCTGGGCTTGGAGTTCTAGGTAGTTGAGAAGTACCATGTGGGTGCCAGGAATAGAATCTTGGTCCTCTGGGAAAGTGGACAATGCTCTTAAGTGCTGAGCTACTGCTCCAGCCCTTAAACCTTATATTTTTAATAATGTAGTTTAATTTGTTTCTCATATTTTTGTTATCATGTCTAAGAACTTATTCATAATTTCGAGGCCATGAAGATTACTCCCATATTTTCTCCTAAAATTTACGTGGTTTTAGCATTTAGTTCCTTGAAGTAATAGAGGTCAGTTACTTAATATGGTGTTAGCTTTCATGGGTTCAGCATCTTCCAATAAGAGGAATGTCAGTCCTAAGCACGGTACGTGTGAACATGGCCTGTACTGGGGTGGGTACTTTGCAGATGTAACTAAGGACTCAGATAACATCATCCTGGATTTATGTGGACCCTAAGCCAATGTCTTGTGTCCTTTTAAAAGAAAGGAACAGGAGCACTCTCCACAATACACATAAGAAGGTCATGTGGATATGGAGACCAACTTTACATTACCCAAGCTGAGGAATTCGAGGAGCCAGTAGAAGCAGGGGATTAAGGGAAGAATTCTTCTCCAGAGCCCTCACAGGAAGTGTGACCTCCTGACACCCTGACTTCAGACTCCCAGCTCCTGAACTGAGAGCAATAAATTTGTTCTTTAAAGTCACCCAGTTTGTGAGTTTTTGTAGCAGCTGTGGGGAAATAACATCCATAATCCAGTGCTTCTCTTAACTGTGGACACAACTGTCTCAGTTCCAGCTGTTGAAAACAATGGCCTCTCCATTGTATGGTCTTGGCATCCTTGTTGAAAATCAGCGAACAGGACGTCTTATTCCCACTGCACGTGGTATGCACCTTCTGTATGCATGACCTCACACTATCAGATACTGGAGCTTTATGATACGTTTTGAAATTCACAAGTATGAGGTCACCAATTTAAAAAACAAAAACAAAAACAACTTTTCTGGCTATTCTGGGTTCCTTGACATCCCATGAATTTTAGAAAACCACTCTGCCTATTTTCACAATAGGCAGATGGGCCTTGAATGGGATAGTGTTAGGTCTGTGATTAATTTGAAGAGTATAACCATTTAAAACATACATACATTATGTGTGTGGGTGTTTTGCCTGCATGTAGGTCTATGTACCACTAGCATGACTAGTGCCCACGGAGGTCAGAAGAGGGCACCAGATCTCCCAGAGCTAGAGTTGCAGGTGATTGTGAGCCATGTGGGTGGTGGTGGGAAATGAATCCAGGTCCTCTAAAAGAACTGCCTGTGCTCTTAACTGCTGAGCCATTTTTCTAGTCCCAAGTACTAGCATTTTAACAATATAATTTGATTCACAAACATGGATATTTTATAAATATGAGTATTTTATTTTATTGATATTTATTTAGATCTTTGATTCCTTCCTTCAACAATGTTTTACAGTTTTCAGAGTACGTGGTTCACACTTATTACCTAAGTATTTTATTTATTTTTGAGACAGGGTCTTACTGTATAGTCCAGATAACCTGGAATTCACAATCCTCCTGCCTTCTTAGCCTTCTGCATGTAGGGATTCAAGGTATGAGATATGCCTGCTTTGTATTTTATTTTTTGACTTTAAAAAATTTTTCATTATTTGTGTGTATACAGACACGCGTCACAGTGTACATATGGAGGTCAGAGGACACCTTTTAGATGTTGATTCTCTTTCACCATGTGGGTCCTGAAGATGGAACCCAGGTCATCATAGGGTGGCAAGAGATTTATGTTGCTAAGCCATTTCAATGACCCTTTATTCTTTTCGGTAAGTGGGATTTCCTTATTTTATTTCAGTTTGATCATTTCTGGTATGTAAAAACACAAAATATTTTGTGTTGATCAACTTTTTATATTGTACAATTATCTCAAACAGTTTTAAAAATGAATCCTTACATTCAATACGTAAGATCCTGACACCTGCGAATAGTGCTCCTTCTTCAGTTCTGAACCGTAGGACACCAGTTTTTCTTTTGCCTCACTACTCTGTTGTCATGGCTCAGCTGTTACAATAGACACTTATGCCAAGCACAGCACCACAGGCCTCTAGTCCTTGCAATCTGAATGACCGAGACAGTATGATCATGGAACTTAGGTATTTATGAATTACACAACTAGCCTGGGCAGAATGGCAAGAGCCCTGTTGAAAGGTGGAGAGAGAAGAGAGAAGAGAGGGGGAGGAGAAAGAAGAGGTTTGTTTTCTCCCTGTTCTAGAAGCTGAGACTGCAGTCAGGGCTCACCATGACTAGGCTGTGGTAAGTGTGCTTTCTGGCTTGGAGAAGGCTGCCTTCTTCCAGTCTTTGTGAGGTATCCAATGCATACAGGCAGTCTAATGTGTCCTCATGTAGAAATGGCCGCTAATCCCATCATAGAGCTCAACATTTATGATCTCATCAAATCCTCATTACTTCCCAATACACTGAGGCAGGAATTTCCAGCACAGTACTATCATAGTAAATCTATATCTACATCTACCTCTCTCTCTCTCTCTCTCTCTATATATATATATATGTTATATATATATATATATATGTTATATATATATGTTATATATATATATGTTTTATATATATTATGTTTTATATATATGTTTTATATATATATATATATGCATATCTGCTGAGCCATCTCTCTATCCCTATATTTTTTTTATAACAAGTTCAATTGCTGAAAAAATGTTTTTACTATGAGTTATTTTCTTTTTATCTACTGAGACAATAATGGGGCTTTTGTTTTTTATTTTGCTGTTACTGTGTATTTACATCACTTGGCTTTCTATAAGTTAAATCAATTTATATACTATTTTGATACAAAAAGCTGTTTTTATAGAATGCTGGATCAGTTTGTTAATATTTGTTGAGGATTTTGCGTCCATAATGATGGAGTTGGCTCTCTGCCCAGTACAGCTTGCCCTGCTGATTTCTTCTGTGTAATTCCTAGAAAGCACATTCGCTTCTACAATAAGCCCAAGGTTATACCAATTGCACACCTCAGTGGAGCCACAACATGGCTAATGAATCATCTCTTTTGGGGAATGCTTCAGAGCTCAACTTTTATTTGATTTTTATTTATTTATTTATTTTTATTTGCTTCTCTCACAGGGAATATTTTGGGAGGCAGTCTGGGTCTGGAGATGTAAGCCTCGCGTGCTGCTCCCTGACAGACACTCCCTCCTCAGAGACCACACTCCATGGTGGGCGCAGGAACTACAGGCCCTTTCAGCTCATCTCTTTCCAGGTTCAACTTCTATCACAGGAACAGGCAAACAGGGTCAAGGCCCAGAGTCCTGGGAGTAGCATGTCTAAGATAAAGCCTCCCAGGAGGCTGGCCAGAAGGGAGCCCATTTCCTGACTGTCTGGAATGTGGCCTCAGCAGTTACAGTGGGGAAGAGCATAGGAAATACCGACGTCCTACGCTCCAGGGAAAATCCCCCTTTACCTGGGAGCACAGCAGGAAGGTGAGCCCTGTGTCCTTGGCGCCACCACTCTAATGGGGTTTCTGTCTTGCTGAGAAAGGAGGCAACAGATGTGTTTCAAATAGAGGTTTCTTGCTGTTCTTTAATAATGGATTTAGTACATTTAAAAAACCTAATGTTTCCTTATTTGCTATATGCCTTAGCATGGTCATTTAAAAAAAAAAAAAAAAAACACTTTTCTGTTGGCAGATGATGCTGAACTCCCAAAAGGTTCAAAACATTCAATTTTTTATATGATGTTCAATTAAAGATATTCTAAATGAAATAAGAATAAGTAGTAGGTTTTTTTTAAAGGTCCTCAATTTGAAGTCTCTCTGAATTCTCAAAGGTTAGATTTGATTCAAATGAAGTATATATATATCAGCAAAAGTAATTTACTACTTACAAATTAATTTCTCTTCTTGGAGTTAACACCAAAGTGGTAATTCTTACACTTGAACTGGGAATAAAAACCTGAACACATTTGTCCGCTGTGCTATGGCAGCTTGCACGCAGCCTCTTAAGACCAGCTGCTGTACGGTGAGTGCACTGCACTTTCAATCGTCCCTAGTCAGCTGGCAGGAGATGAAGCAGCTACTGCAAGTCACACTATCTGATAACAGAACCACGACTATGCCCCCAACTGTCATGAACACATTACCCACAGCTAGAAAGTCACATCATTTGTTAATTCAAATATTTACATGGAAATCCTTACCATACTAGGCTCGTACCCCAGGCAGAACAAGCACGGCTTTTCTTCTAGAATTGCTTCCTTCCATTGCTCTTCAGACACTAAGCCAATGTACCAGTCCCTCTCATACTCTCTGAGGCAGTTGATCAGTTCTTTAAAGTCTTCTATTGGACCCAAACTTGCTTTATCAACCATTAGTTTCAGCGCATACCTAAAAAATAGAAACCCAAACAATTTCAGAATATTAAAAAAAAAAACTTAGCAATGAAAGCTATTTGTTTGATATTTTTAAGACTTGGAAGTGGAAGTAAGTCACATAGAGGGGCACAGTGGCACACATATGTAACAGAGGCGGAAGCAAGGTTATCCCTGGCTATCTAGAATGAGCTCAAGGCTAGTCTAGGATCATATCTCAACAGTCCATCTCCCCTAAAATGAAATCATCCATTTTAGATAAGAAAATAATCAGGAGAGATGTAGCTCAGTTGGTAGTGTACTTGCCTACCATACAACAAAGCCCTGGGTTTGATGCCCAGCACCTAATAAACTAGGTGGTGGTGGCTCATGACTGTAACAGCACTCTCAAGGTGGAGGCAGGATATTCAGGTTCTACCCTCAATACTGACAGAAACAACAAACACAACAACAAAACCCCAAACAAACAGAATGAGGGAAAAATGAAAGCAGCTGAACTGAGGAAATCCTATGAGTCCTATTAAAAAATCCTCCATGCAAACAAAATTAAAAATGTAGAAGTTAACCTGTTTCCAATACAATCATACTATAGACCAACCTTTTCTTAAAAATCATAAAAGGATCTTCTAGTGATTTAAAAAACAAACAAAAAAAAAAAACCCAACAACTTGTATATAATCAAAATGAGTTACCTGAATGCTTTCCGAACTAGGTGGAACAGCTCTGGTTTTTCTGAAAGCCAATCCAAGGTGCCAGAGCAGGGTAAGCCACCATTGTAGACTCTTACTAGCTGACCAGGACTAGGCACTCCGTTGTCTATTCCAAATAAACCAATATAACAAGCCATTACTGTATGGACATACAAGTCTTTTAAAGCTTTATCCTTTGTAATTTCTTCTAGTACACATGACTTTTCTTCTGAGTGAAAACATTCCAATTGTCTTAAAACAAATTGGTACCAGTCTTCTGGAAACAAGGGGCTCATCTCCATTATTTTGGAACGGGGTGTGGAGTTAGATCTCCATTCTTCAGGTAAACTCAGCAAGCGAGACTGGGAACAACTAAACTCCACAAGCGGAATATATGCCACATCTTCTCGCTGTCCCTTGTCAACAGCAGGGAGTCCCAACATAACCGTCCTGTAAAGATCATTTTTGGGACCTGTGCCTGCAGAATGGTCATTTGCACTCTGGGAATCTACTGACCCTGGAATAGGCAAATTTGTACAAGGTAGATCTTTGAACTGAAGTTTTGCTTTGCTGGTTTTGATAGCTGGTTCATCATCAAAAATACTACCATCAGACCAGTCATGGACAATATCTGAATTTGAACTATCGGAGTCTTCCAGGGACTTGGGGCACGGTGAGCTGTTTAAAGCCGGTGGGACCACTGGTGAGGCTTCACCCTTATTTTCAGTTTTGTGACTGTTCTCCTGCGTGCTGGGCCTTTTAGAGCAGTGCTGAACAAGCACCCATACAAGTACCTTAATAAGGTCATCTTTAAATTCCTTCAAGTTTTCAGGAGAATCAATTATGCCAGTTAGGACATTCCTGGCATCAGAATACAGTTTCACAGGCAAAACCGTACATGGCGTCAAGACATTCTCCAGGTGCTCATTAAGGGAACACACTTGTGGGTGTTCTTGCTGAAAAGCACTTTCAAACACTTCATCAACTCTCTGGGCTTCAGCAGTGTGGCAGGATGTTTCCTGCAATTCTAACCCCTAAAGAGGAAAGAGAGGCACTTGGGTTCACAACCGTCTCTTACCCAGGGAACAGAAACCAATCTCATGAGCGTCGTGGGGTCAGAATTGTTCAGTGTGTTGCAATAGTTCTGTATTCTTTTCATCCTACTTTATATGAGACCAAGAGAATTATTCCAGTGTATGGAAGTACCATAATTTATCAAGTCATATTCCTATCTTAATTTTTAATAACATTTATTTGATTACTGTCTGTCTCAACTAACTGCAGCATACATTTCATAAAGCGTTGTCTTTGGTCATGACTATGTTCCCAGGGTCTAAGTCAGATGAGATGTACAAGTAGGTGTTGAGTGAATGAGTATGCTCCTGGATCAGTTTTAGACACGTGCTGATACAGTTCCACAGGCAAACAGGACATGGAGTCAAGACATTTCCCAGGTGCTCGCTCATTAAGAGAACTTGTCTCCAGTCTAGCTCTGCTGGCAACTAAGTCACTAGGAGAGAAGTAGTTCACTCCTCACTATCAGAGTTGGTAACTTACATACATCACAAAACCATTAGTGCCTTCCTAACCCACTTTTAAGTGACTGCTCCACCACATGCCACATACACCCTTCACCCTTCTCCAGAAGCTGAGTGAGGATGGAGTGCTCGACCCTCCGGGGGATCTACATACACCCACTTCTTGCACAGTTTAGAGGGTTTCAGCAAGAGAAAGCAGAAAGACTTTCTGAGCCCCAGGCTAAGCAGGTCTGCTGCAAAACAGTGTCTTCTAGACCTGATGAAGCTGCTGCTCTCAGGAAGCCACAGAGGCTGAGGTCACCTGCACAAGCAATCAACATCCTAGTGTGCACGGGGAAGGAAAGCCTCACAGCGCCTGTTCCTAGTGCAGGAGCTTTTGGCAACTGATGGCTGCCGGGGTAGGGAGAAACAGCTTTATCAGGGGCGTGGCTCACATAGGTTGTCAATGCTCCAGCAGATAGCCCTGCATGCATGCACACTCAGCACACAGGAAGCACTGATGGGATTCAAAGTTATAACAAAACCAAGACATGCTTTTGGTTGGGGATCTTGATGGGGGGGGAGCCTGGAAGGAGTTGGAGGGTGAAGTGGATGTGGATATGACCTAACTACACTGTCTGCATTATGAAATTACCAAAGAGTTAAAAAAAATTAGTAAATACATTTACAAAGATTAAATTTTTTAAACTTCAAAGTAATACAAATGTTAGTAAGTCCTAAGCCAGCTTGGTCAAAATAGATAGATAGAAAGATAGATAGATAGATAGATCAATAAAGGTTACCTATAAATAGTGTGAAAATCACGAAAGATCATTAAAAGGATTTATGTCACTGGGTAATAATAAAGTGTATGATTTAAAAATGTAATACAATAATAATAAATAAAAATACTCATGATGGCCTGCACGTTCCTTCTCAGACTGCTGGAGCAAGCTTCAGGAGCGTTACAATGAGGCAGCAGCGCTTCAGTGCATACCCATGGGTCAGCCCTCAGTTTCTTATTTGGTAGATCCGAAGTGAATTCGGGCATCTCCATTTGCAGTCAATCCAAGTCGAATGAGAACTCAGTTTTGAGAGTTGTAAAGGGGCAACACTTTGGTTATTAGTCCCCTCATCCAGTCTTTGTTAAGATGAAGAGTGTACCTATTTACTATGGACTCAGGACTATTTACTAAAGGTCTGCCCTGGGTTGAGCACTATTAAAGGGCCTTAGGTTACATTCTTGGATAAAAGTAGAATTATGTTTCCTGTGACATTACATTAGTGAAGGACACAGACAATAAAAAGCAACCATTTATTTAGTTTTTAGAAGGTGTAAAGTGTTGGCAAGGCAAGGACTGGGGCTGCTGGAATGGGCGTGGCTGTAGTTTTAAACACAATAGCTGTAATGCCTAGAAAGCAAACACTTGAAGGTGGTAAGCCATATGATTGATTTCCTGAAGAGAGAGGAACCAGCCAGCTGGCTAGAGCAGGGGTGAAAGTAGCATGGAAGGTTCAAGAAGTAGCAGGAAGCCTTGACTTTGAATGAAAGATCTGTTACAGCAATGGTCCTCACCCTTCCCAATGCTGCGGGTGATCCTCTAACAGTTCCTCATGTTGACGTGACTCCCAACCATAACATTATTTTCATTGCAACTTCATAACTCATTTTGTTACTGCTATGAACTGAAATGTAAATATATGAAAGGCAGGCTATCTTTCATGAACCCACGTGAAAGGGTTGTTCAATTCCCCAAAGGGGTACAACCCATAGGTTGAGAACCACTGCTCTATAGGGTTTCCAATAGAGAAGGGACATGACCTAACCTTATTTTCAAGATCATTTTGCTTAATAATAGATTAAGAGGCTACTAAAATGATCTGGAGTGGATAAGGGATGAAGATGAGCAGAGGTGAGAGGGGATGGAAACAGACACAGTTACAGGATTAATGGGTCCTGTCAGACCGAACGTGGGGAAGCACACAAGTGTCTACTACTTTTGATTTCAGCAACCAGAATGACAGTTGTCTCAGATGACTGCTAGACTCTGGGACTCTCATGTGAAGAGGTCACAGTAAAGACAACTCATGAAAGCAGAGTATCTTGTCAACTGCTGCTGCTTCGCTAAGTGTCACGGATCTGAGAACAAACACTGAGTTATTGGCAAGGTGAAGGTCACTGAAGATCTCAACAAGCGCAAGTTTGGGAACAGAGTCAGACACTTAAGTAAGGTGAAGCAGATGGGAAGAATTTAGAATAAATAACTCTAATAGGGCATTTTGTCCTTAAAGAAAGAATGGTGTAGTATGGAGGGTAGTGGTGTGGGAAGATGTTTCTAGTAAATTGAAATGTTTATGTGATACATGGGAATTTAAGAAATTATTGACTCACTTCTGAGATGTTCAATTAGACACAGATGACAAGAACAAGACTAGGAGATATAGCCAGAGAGATGCACAGCAGGTGAGAGCACTGGCTGCTCTTCCAGAGGACCCTGGTTTCATTCTCAGCACCCACATGGTGACTCACAACCATCTGTAACTCCAGTTCCAGGGGATCTGATGCCCTCTTCTGGCCTCCATAAGTATCAGGCATGTAATTGCATATACAGGCAAAACACCCCATATGTGTAATAAAATAATAATACTAATATTAATAAATTTTAAAAAGACCAGAAAAATGTAGGTAATTTTGTTACTATGCTCTAATATGGAATCAGCACTAGTCAGCTATCAATAGGTGCTTATTGAAATATACCTTTAAAAATCATCTGGTGTTTTCATTGGCTAAGATCCACTTCTTTCAAGCTAAGTTATTGATGTATACATGACGGGTAAAATTTGACATATGCTCTATAAAAACTGGGGGAGTTTCAAGTGGTACTGACCTTAACATTAATGCAACAGTAAGTATAGCCACACTCTAGAATCACTATCCATATTAAACGATCTTCAAATCGGCCTAAGTAATGAGAGCCAGGTAGGAGGAGACCTAAAAGAAATTTAAAACAAGAGAGAAAAAAAAAAAAAAAAAAAAAAAGAAAAGAAAAGAAAAGAAATAACTTTTGGGCTTGTTTTGTTCTGTGAATATTTTAAATTAAACTTCTATACCCAAATTCAACTACTTTGTCCATCATTAGGTCAAGAACAGAAATGAGTACCCACTGTGTATCATGAGGTTTTAAGTCAAGCTCTTTAGGAACGTGTGGAAGGGTTAACACATAGGTGAGAACACAGAAAAACTGAAGATATGTTTGTCAGAAAAACCACCAAGTGGAGACTATTGAGTAAAGTGCTAAATACAAGTGAAGCCAACCTCACACCGATCTAAACGATAAACACAGAACAGTGTTTTATGGTTTTAAATTTTTATACAGTTTACATCAATTTGTGATGTATATTTTTAAAACTTAGGTCTCTCTTTCAACATAGTACCTATGACACTTGCTCATGTGACTGCAACCAGCTCAAGTTCATTCAAAGCGTTAGAATTCACTGTATGACGATAGTTGATTTTGAGTATTTCTTTTCTGGCTGGGAAACAATTTAGGTATTTCCATTTCTTTGCTATTAGAAATAGCATTTTTCTTTTTGTGTGTGTAAGTCTCCTTATTCAACAAGTGGCACCGATGAGTTAACTCAGCAGGGCTGACCACCACCCCCTGAAATGTCTGGGCACCTGCTGAGAGTCTCTCAGGAGCCTCAGCATCTGCACAGACAGTGCCCCTGCTTTTCTTTAAATGTTTCTGGACTGGGATGTGCTAGGCAGAGTGATCCCCACGAGCAGTTGCTTTCCCACTTTACGGGTAGAAGCTACTGTGTCAACTCGACAGAAATTTGTTCTAAGTTCATGAAAAATAAGAGCAGAAAGGCTTTTCTGTTTCAGTGGTGAGCCTGCCAACAGAATTTATCTTAAAAAAAAAAAAAAGTTTTACTTTTTAAACTGTCAAATCACCTTAGGGAAATTATCCTTAAGTATTTTTATTTTATAATTTTATCTCCAAATAAGAAGTAGAGATATAACTCTATTTCATATTTAGCCTCTGGCTATACATCAAAGCACTGATTTATGGCTGGATCAAAAGGATCTTCTGCTTTCTTTCTTTCTTTTCTTTTTTTCTCTTTTTTCTTTTTGTGCCCCAAATATATCAGAAAGAATTTTTAAGTACAGCTCACCACTCACCTAAACTGCCAGCTGCCATTGCAGTCTGCAGTGCTGAAGTTAGCCTGGGGACCATCTGGTGGTAGAACACTGTGTCTGTGCACACACAAGCTGCAGTGCCCACTGCTCCTGGCCAGCTCTGAACTGGACGAGGAAACCCCACCAAGAAAACAGGAAGTGTGAAGAGGGGCAGTAGAGGAGATGACAGTAGTGTTGAGAGAACTATAATAACCAGCACGAAGGGAGCGAATACAGTGTTGAGAACACACAAAGTAGTTGTTGTTTTTCTATGCTGTTTTTTTTCTGTCCAGGATGCCAAAAGTACAGTCACAGCAAACTGCAGCTTAGTGATGAACTGAATCAAACGGTCTCGCATGATACCAGTCTGTGGATACATAAAAATGATTATTTATCTTAACAAATGTCTTATGAATTTAAGAAAATCACATAAGGAAAAAAAAATCACATAATGATTATATTACTGCCTCAGTTTTTTGAGACAACAGCCCTAGCATGTAATTCCTTGTTTTAATTTTCTCAAACCTCAAAAGCAATAAAAGAAAAACTAGGTTTATCAGTTTGGTGTTTTGAGGAAGGATCTCATGTAGCTTTGGCTGGCCTCAAACTTGCTATGTAGTTGAAGATGACCTTGAACTCCCAACACTTTTGGCCTCCACCTCCTAAGGGTGTAGGAACACAGACTCGTGCTTGCATTGGCAGGTTCTGGCATGCTTGGGATCTGCCACGCCAACTCATCACTCCACCAAGTGGACTATGTTCTCAACCCAAGTTTGGTGTCTCTAGAAAGTAAATTATGCTACACCACTTAACTGTTATAGGTAAACAATCACAAGCTATTAATTTAGGTCACTAGGAACTCTAGGAAAACACAATTGTTGACACTAACTGCAGAAAAAAATTAGACTGATAACAAAAGATTGACTACATTGAATTAACTCAGATTGACTTAGTATTTTATATTAGAAGTATAGGTTTGTTAGGGAGATTTAATTTCTAAAATGTAGTATAATGATTAAAATTTATAACTTATATTATGTGTTCAGCTAAGTACTATTTTATGTTACTATCTTAGTTCGGGTTTTACTGCTATGAACAGACACCATGACCAAGGCAACTCTTATAAGGACAACATTTAATTGGACTGGCTTACAGGTTCAGAGGTTCAGTCCATTATCATCAAGGCAGGTAGCATGGCAGCATCTAGGTAGGCATGGTGCAGGAGAAGCTGAGAGTTCTACATCTTCATCTGAAGGCTGCTAGTGGAAGACTGACTTCCAGGCAGCTAGGACTAGGGTATTAAAACCCACGCCCACAGTGACACACCTCCTCTAACAAGGCCACACCTCCCAACAGTGCCATTCCCTGGCTGAGCATACACAAACCATCACATTCCACTCCCTGGCACCCATAGGCTTGTTCAAACATATGAGTCTATGGGGGCCATACCTAAACATAGCATAATGCATAATACATTTAATCCAACTTCCAAAGTCCCCATAGTCCACAGTAATCTCAACAAGGTTAAAAGTCCCAAGTTCAAAGTCTCTTCTGAGAGCCATCCAATCACTTAACTGTAATCCCCAAAACAAGACAGGAAACCAGCTGGGCAAACTCCAAACTCTGCATCTCCAAGGCTGATGTCAAAGCAGTCTTCAGATCTCCAACTCCTTTTTCATCTTTGTTGACTGCAACAAACTTCTTTCTCCTGGGCTGGTTCCACTCCCTGTTAGCAGCTTTCCTCAGCAGATAACCCATGGTTCTGGCATCTCGGACATCTTGGAGTCTCCAAGGCAACTTCAATGTTAAAGCTTCTTGTTTCAATGTCTGGGATCCACACACGATCTTCTGGGCTCCTCATAAGGGCTGATGTCACTTCTTCAGCTCTGCCCTCTGTAGCACTCTAAGCTCAGGTTGATTCACTCCACTCCTGCTGCTGCTCTTAGTGATCATCTCATAGTACTGGCGTCTCCAATACACTGGGGTCTTCCGCTGCAACTAAGCTTCACCAATAGTCTCTTATAGGCTCTCTTCATGGTGCCAAGCCTCAACTCCTTTGCATGACCCCTTTAGTCCTGGGGCATCAATGGTAACTGAGGCTGCACCTTCTCCAATGGCCTTCCATGGCCTCTCACAGTGCCAAGCCTCAGTGGCACTTCATGACCCTTTTATGCCTTCAAAACCAGTACCACCTGGGTGACTCTTACACATTACCAAGTACAGCTGCAGCACAAGGTACAACCTTGCCCCAAAGTCCCACTCCCTTAATTTAACTTAATATCCTTGAACACAAGATTCAGCTCCATTTCACTTCCTGGTGCCCCTTTAATACTTGAACCATATATTTTATATTTTTCCTTTCTAAGTTTGCTATGTTTGTTCAAAATGCTCTTCATGAGACTTAACTAGAGAACAAAGTCTCTGCTGGGCTTTTTAAAGACTTCCTTTGTCAATGCAATTAATATAATTCTCTTTATCTTAGACTCAGGTAGACTCTTCAGACAAGGGCAAAAAGCAGCCACATTCTTCACCAAAATACCACAAAACCAGTTTCTAGGCCACATATTGAAATTCTCCACTGAAACCTCTTGGGCCAGGCCCGCACAGTTCAAATCACTCTCAGGAACAAAGTCTTCCATATTCTTACTAGGATGCCCATTAAGCTCCACTTAATGCATTGCACTGTCACAAAATCCACATTCTTCCAAACAAAATCATGGTCAGGCCTAACACAACAATACCCCACTCCTGGTACCAACCTCTGTCTTAGGCTTTACTGCTGTGAACAGACACCATGACCAAGGCAACTCTTATAAGGACAACATTTAATTGGGGCTGGCTTACAGGTTCAGTGATTCAGTCCATTATCATCAAGGCAGGAGCATGGCAGCATCTAGGCAGGCATGGTGCAGGCAGAGCTGAGAGTTCTACATCTTCATCTGAAGGCTGCTAGTGGAAGACTGGCTTCCAGGCAGCTAGGACTAGGGTATTAAAGCCCACACCCACAGTGACACACCTACTGCAACAAGGCCACACCTCCAAATAGTGCCACTCCCTGGGCTGAGCATATACAAACCATCAGTTACTATTTTTTTCTTTTTTCAACTAATTAATTTTTTTCTCTTTGACAATTTCATACATATAAACAATGCATTCTGATTATGCTCCCACAATCCTCTCTTATCTCCTCCTCTCTCAATGCACACCCCCTTCCCTACAAATCCTTCCCTCACATTCATGACGTGGTTTTGAGACCTACTGAATTTAATCAGGGGCATCTGTGAGACACTGAGTTTGGAACTGAACACTGGAGTCTGGTGGACTTACCAGTAGGTACAAAATTGAAAATAATGACTCTCTGAAACTATTCATACAGAACAGCTGAGATGTGGATGCCTTCAATATTACAAAATACTCTAAGACTTAAATATTACTATAAAATGCTAGTATTTTATATAAAACACTAAAATATAAATATGTTATATAAACACTTAAATATAAATATAAAATATTATTTTATAGAAAATATAAAGTATTAATATAAAATACAAACACTAAAATATTAATATTTACTAGATATTATAAAATATTAGGAATGATCAATATCAGTCCTTTACTAATCAATAACATATTTTGCAGAGAACGTAAGTATATGGAATACTTTTTAATCCATTTTAGGTGGTCTTAGAATGTAAACCAGATATTATCACAAGGAAAGCTAACCATAAATATACATACACACTTGGCTTACACACGCATCTTGAGGATACAGATGACAGATTAGGTATAGTGTCAGAGACAAAAGCCTTGGCTTAATCGAGCCTTGACATATTCTGCTAGATGAAGAGTCCCAGGCTTGACTTATTTTGCTAGTCATAGTGTCTCGGGCTCCACAGCAGGCATTTCTTTGATTCCTTCCTGCCAGAGACTAGATTACCTTGTTTTGAGTCTAGGGCCTTGCTCTTAATAAGATAGTCAGAATGTCCTAGGCTTGGCTTGATTAGCAAGTCAAAGTGTTCCGGCTCCACAGCAGGCATTCCTTTGATTCCCAGTCTCACTGCCTCCAGCTAGGGATTAGACATCCTGTTTTGAACTGGCCTACAGCTCCAGGACAACAATGACACACAACTATGTGTGACGTATGGATTCCCCTTCCTCTGCCATTTCTCGCCCTAAAGTGTTTAAATGTATGTAACAATAAAGATTGTTTGGGGCTTGATCAGAATACCATCTTGCCCTCACGCATGCTTTGTCTCCTGCCTCTTTCCACCGCCTACAGTTTCTCTCCACAGCACCGGAGTATCCTGCAGGCAGGACGCTCCGGACCCAGTCGCTAGCCTGTCCTGGAAGAGCTCTCCGGGACATGGCGGGATAGTGAGATCTTTGCAGTATAGGACACTCAATCCCACACCATATGAGAGGTATTGGGCTGCATGACCAAGTAGGATTTAGGAACAGAAAGCTGGTTTAACAATCAATGCTCAACACATCACACTATGGTAAGAAACACAGACAAAAGCATCTGACAAACTCTAGCATCCTTCATGACAAAAACATTTAGCAATGAAGGGCACTTTACAATATCTATGCAGAATGTTTAATGCTAAAAGATTGACATGTTGTAGGTTGAACATTTTCTTCATGAAATGCCTGCTTTCCCTCTTCAACTGAACATTTTCCTGCCTCTCGACCAGAAACAAAACAAAACAAAACAGCATCAGCATCAGCACTGCATGATGGTCTTTTATCCTCTGAGAACACCATGGGTGGGTGGCACAAGGGAGTGGGGAGCTTCCCTGGCCCCAGAGTCATTACTGACAGGGCAGACCACAGAGGAGATAAGTTGAGGAAGGTCAGGGCAATCTCCCAGCTCTGACTGACTGGCAACCAGGTGCTTTTTTATACAGGTTTCACAGAATAAAGACAGACTAATGATTATCCAAGTGATACAGATTATGTGTTTGATTTTTCATTACATGTCCATGGTTACAAACAGATTTTATTGTTACCCTACAATGTATGGTACAACTTATCTTATCCTACAGCTCCAAATTAAAGAATCTAAAGAATAACTACTCCAAAAGAAACCCAGTTATTATATGATAACCTGCTTTTAGGCAGGCAGTGTTTGCAGTTTTAAAATACTCCAGACAAAGAGAAAATATTTGAACTGGTCTTTTTAAGTTGCAAATTAGTCGCAAATATTAACACCTAACTTCTTTTACTGTACGTTTCATCATCGACACTATAAAGTAGGAAAAGTTTATTTTAGTCAACCTACCTTATTTACTGAGTTCTATTCTTCCAGGGGTGTACCTTGTATGACCCCCTATCTTTACACTACATTTTCAGAGAGCACTAAGCCTATAATAGAAAGAGACCTTGACTCTGTAACCAGTCCTTCTGGCCGGCCAGAGTTTGTCAATTGGCACTGCTTACCCTGCACCAATTATACTGTTTGAGTTAGTTCAGGGGCAGATACCCCAAGAAGATTCCTGGAGTAATGGTTTTGTGTAGCAGTGCCCTTAATTATCCCCAGGGCATAAGAAAAGACCTCCAAAGAGTGGCCAGATAAAGTTAATTTTAGGATTTTCCTAAAAAGACTCAGACATAATTTTCTCAGGAAAAGATATAAAATGAATCATAATACCGGAAGTCCAAGAATGCAACACACGGTCACCAAACCCCAAAAGTTAGAGACAGAAGGACTCCTGTGGCAGTGGTCAGCTCAGCTTTGCTGGAACTGTGTCAAGCCACTGTGCTGACTGCATGACTCGCCGTTTCCAGTGGATATGGCTGTGCCATATGGTCGTAATAGAAATGTCAGGTCACGAGTGCCAATGAGAATGGGGAATAGCTGGGGAGACCTCATCTACTGCTAACAATGCATTTCTACAGTGTCAGAAGGCTGACATGTGATTACTGTATGATCAGATTTCTACACACACATCTATCATCACCCCCTCTCTCTTTGCTCCCCACATGGGAAATAAAAACATGTCTGCAAAAAATATGTACACAAATGTTTACAGTAATATTCCTGTCCACATTGAAAAGCATAAACCTAAATATCATCTGATGAATGTATGAACCAAGCGGCACATGGACACACTGGAATATTATTTGACAACAGAAAAGAAGTGCTGATATATGCTATGCGAATGACCCTTGAGAACATTAAAAAGTTGAAGAAAAAAGATACAAAGGACCACACATTCTATGATCCCACTCGGGTAAGTCATTCATAAGGTGCAAATCCACACAGAGGGAAAGTAGGTAAGTGGTGGCTGGATCTGGAACAGATCCAGACGACAGGGAGGGGGATGGAGAATGGCCATTAATGTACATATTCCGAATGTTGAAGACGCTCGAAGGTTAGGTCTCCATGATAGCTGCACTTCTTTACCACTGGATAAAAAACCTTCAAGTAGATGAGACTGATTGTGGGTAAAAGAAATCTCTCAACAGAGCTGTTAAAAATACACTTACCAATAGCAGTCTGATTCCTGTATCCAGGCTCCTGTTCCACCAGCAGTCTGTGCTGGACACCATATGCACTGCTGATACAGCCACAGTCTCTAGTAAAGCATTCTCTGTATTCTGCCATACCTACGGTACACAAATTATCCACTTTCAGGTAGAAGTCAGTAATCTAAGCGAACCGTTAATAAAAACCACAGTTATACCCAGCCACAGGAAGTGCTCTGCAGTGCATACTGAGATTACCATTCTGAAAGCCCTGGTGAATCCAATGGAGACAGACACAGAGTGGAGCCTGTGTAAGGAGCTGTCCAGCGCAAGGAAGGCCACCATCGCCAAAGGGGACACTGAAGCAAAACAGACAAATGCACAGTGAATTTGACTACTGCAGAAACTGTTACCACAGTTTATCTTAGTAAATAGTTTTCACGGGCACACTTAAGCAATTGGCTGAAAAACTAATAAAAAAAAATCAAACATAAAGATTATGTATACTACATACATGTGAGGAGTCTTTCCTAACTACAGTTTGTAAGAGTTAATAAACTGTACCTTCCTACCTAGAGTTAGCAAAATCCATCTGACAGCACCAATCTTCAGGAGCTTGTTTTGCTTGTCAAAGAATACAGACGCAGCTTGTATATCTTTTGGATAGAAAGGATTTCGGAAAATCCCAAAGATGTAGATACTTTGAGTTTCTCTCAGTATCCATAGTATCGAAAGTAACGCCATCAGAACATAGCCCACGACAGACTGAGCGCTGCTTCTGGAGACCTGTGAGAAGCTGGCATAGCGATGCAACAGTCCCGCCTCTAAGAGAGCCACGCCCAGCACAGCGATGAACAGAAGGCATTCCTTCCACCGGAACCAACGCCGTGAGTTGCCTGGGAAAGTCTCATGCCTGCCTCCTACCCCGTGCCTGGCCACACCATTCCTGAAGACTACACTCACGCCACTTGGGTTAAGACTCAGTAAGAACCCGAGTCCAGTCATGAAAAGAACCATTCCGACGGTGCTGGGAATGAAGTAGGACACGACCGGTGCTCCAGCAGAAATGATGAACATGACCAATAACCTGGAGGCGAAAGAAGACACAAGACTCACTGCAAGGAAATCTGTTCTCTAAGAGTTATGTCAGAGCCGTCAGGATGGCTCAGTGGGTAAGGGTTCCTGCCGCCAAGCCCGATGACCCAAGTCCCTTCTGTAAGCTCTCGGGTGGAAGGAGAAAGCCGACTCCTGAAAGGGCATGGTGGCCCACGAGCATTTACTTCCATCCCACAATAAAGACATAAAATGTGAAGAGGTAAAACCAGAAGTTACACCAAACTCCAAACCTCAGAACAATGCGACAACTTACCGTAGGTGAGTTGACATGGATGAGCCCCCAAGACCAAACTCTAAAACCTGCTCCACTGCCCAAAAGAGAAGGGCGTCAGGTGGGGGCAGAGTCCCAAGTGCCCACAGGAAGGGCAGTAACACAAACAAGATGTGCAAAATCTGATTCATTTGCTCTAGAGCTGGAATATTTACAATAAACCTATAAGAAAAAGAAAAAAAAAAAAAAACTTAAGTCATACAAAGTAATAAGCCCATAAATAGCATATATCCCAAGAAAGAAAGCTCACATGAAAGGCCCTACTTCCAAACACTCTGCACATATCATGACCATTGTCCAAATCAGCAATTACCTCAGCTGTGCAAAGCTTTACAGAATATATGGATTCAAATATGTAAAGAAACTATTACAGGCCATCTGTAACACTAAATGCAGAGATTTAAAAAACAATAAATGAGGCCAGAACCTATTCTTCCCCTAAATCTACATCGGCTGAAATCCTACCAGTGATTCTTTAGACTTTATAATTTAAAATTGCGAGTAAGTAACGATTAACGCTGGCGATCCAACGCCGTAGCCGTAGCAACATGCATTTACTAGTAGCTCTTCCTGTGTTCTCCACCACTGTCTTTCTCCTGGGGCTCAGACTCAGTGAGCAGCTTAGGCTCTGACTGGGAACCTCATTAGCATTAATTATACTCTTTTATTTTAGATAAGAAATGTTATGGGTTTAAGACATATTTGTACAATAATATCTCCTACGAGAAGGGGTGGCCCCTTTTTCATCAGAGAAGACTGACACTGAGTAAAATATTTAGGGTTAAACTAACAAAAATGATTTACATCATTTAATAAAAATTTAAATCATAGGAAAACATTTTTAACCTATTGCTAATTTTTTTCAGAATAAACAAAATCAAACACTGTGTCAAGGGGCTAACAGGAACGAGTCCTAATGGAGTATTAGAGACTTTCAAGAGGAAAAGCCAAGACTCATACTTAAAATGGAATAGTGCTGGAATACCTGAGCTGCACAGAATTAAAGGCAACTTCAGTACATCAGCTTTAAGAGTGTCCGCAGTCCGAATGCAAGCACACATGAGCTATGCTATAACAATGATCTACACATATTTGCTCGTGGGAATGCTTGGCCTACACCAGTCAACCCTCTGCTCCAATCTGTGTGCCTTTCAAATCGGGTAAGCAGGGAACAGACAGTGAGCACAAGGTTAATCCCTGGTGCTAAATTAGAGAACACAGTTTCCAGCAGAGAAATTTGAAATAAAATACACCTCATTCAGAGAAAAACACGTCCAGATAACAAAAAGAATCAGGTAACACAGAACAACTCGCAGGTGGTGAAGGGCACCAGGTTAGTCGGTTGTCAAGACAACCTTACCTTCCAACCTACACTCAAGAACAGATTTGCATGAGAACAGTCATGCTCAGAAAATGGCTTACAAAAGAAGCTTGAAACCTTTTTCTTTTAGTAAGCAATGTCATAGCAACAGTATTTATTAGACATTATAAATAAATGTAAGGCTAATATATAAGTAAATATAAACACATAACTAGCCAAATACTGATTATTTTGTTCTATATATAACTTGACCTTTAAAAATTATTGCAGTTAATTACTTTGTATGAAAAAGTATTTACTGTATCTGATAATGTAACACAAATTTCCTAGGATTAAAAAAAATCAGGTACTAAGAAAAACTGGGCTTGACATGAAACAAATATAAAAAATATTTCAAATTCTACACATCTGAAGATTCGCAAACCAAGAAAAAGAAGCCCATACAGCGGCTAAGAGGCTGTAAGTGTAAATCATTTCCTCAGATATCCCCAAGTCTCTGAATGAAGCACTGTAGATTTAAACCTACTTTTCATAATATAAAATTCATAGGAAGCCATTTATTATTAACACGACACAACTGTACTATGGGCTATCTCTCTTCAGTCTCCTTTGCTGTCTTTAGAGATAAAACTAAGAAACATTTTGGTATTTCTGTCCAGAGTGGAAGAGCACACACTTTATACAGCAGTTAGCTGCGTCAGCATACTGTAGTATCAGACAACACGACAGACTGGGGGTAGTTCTATCTGTCATCATGCCTACTATACAAGGTCTCTGTGCATAGTCGTCTTTAAGGTGTTTTTCTAAAAATGAAATGTTAACTCTTCTGCATTAAAACTGCTATTTTATTCTTTAAAAACAGATATAAGGCTTTCTTTGCCTCATGTCTTAGTCATAGTTTAAAAAAAAACATTTAAACGTTAAATCCAGCAAAAATTTAGTAAGAAATATTTTATGCTCTTTTATTTATAATGAGAAATGCTGTTTTAAAGAAAATACAGTGAAAGAACTTAGGACTATTTGAAGCAGAGACACAGTCCAACAGGTATTAGCTTCTGACTTCAGAAATTTAATAGTGAGAATTGTAACCTACGAATCTGCATTCTGACTCAGAGGTGTTAATCCCATAGATGTGAGGGGAAAGACCACCAACCCAAGACATGGTCAAATTAATTAAAGCAAGCTTTATTCCTGTACATGGACTGTATTCCCTAAGGTAGGGTTCAAGAGATTAGCACTGGATATGGGGAAGATAAGGGGTTTTTTTTGTTTTTTTTTTTTTTAGCTCAGGAGTAAGTAGGAGGTTTCCAAATGGGAGATTTAGCAGGCAAATAAACAGGGGTCACAAAGGCAGAGCATAAGTGTAAGAAGTTGGTCATGAGAACCTTCTAAAAAATAGGGCATGGTTGCAAGGTGGTGATAACAAAAGTGGTCACTGCCATTTCCTGGAACAGGCAGGACAGAACCATTTCTGGTTAAGGTTACAGGTGGGGCATAGCCCAATCCTTGGGACACAGATTTAATCATAAATAGAAATGGGAACCTATTCATGTCTTTTAGTTTGTCTTTACTGTAAGATAGCTTTCAAGCCAAGACAGAGGCAGGAACATTTCTATGAGTTTGAGGCCAACCTGGTCTATCTACATAGTAAGTTCCAGGATAGCCAGGACTACTTGACTCTGTCTCAAACAAAAAAACAAAGAAGCAAGCAATCAACCAAAACCTCAAAAAACAAAAAACTCAAATACAATAACAAAAAAATGTATTCTGAAAATCCTGAGTCTTATAAATTTGAGTTTTTAACAAGATTGTATGCATGCATTCAATTTTATAGCTAACTTTTTTAAAAAAAAAACAAGCATTTAATTGTAACTTACTAGTAAATGATAGCACTACTAAGAAAGCATCTAAACCTTCCATTTTACCGTTAGCTATCTCATTAGGTAACGAACTGCACAGGGCTCACAGTCCTCTGACCTATACGTGTAGTAAACTTAGAAGAGGTTAAGAATTAAGGACATCTGTGGTCCGTGCCATTATACAAACTGTCTTTGTATTTTCATATGTCAACTTAATTCAGTGCCTCATCACACAATACAGCAGACTGGGTGGCTTAAAATAATAGAAATTTATATTCTCAAAGTTGAGAAAGTTGAGGATGCTGGCAGTTCAAGACCACAGCATGAATGAGAAGAGCTCTCCTCCCGCCACAGATGAAGCAAGTCCGCTGTGTCTCTCCTAAGGGTCTCACTGCATCACACCAGGTTGATGTGCTGGACCTGATCACCTCCAAAGGCCTTAATCCTAATTACATTAGATTCAGGGCCTCCTAACACACAACTGAGTCCACACATTTCATCCGTGCCCAGTTAAAGACAATGCAGGTCCTTCTTCAATGAAAAAATGAGGACATGACTACTCCAAGGTACGGTTAAGGAGAGGGTTTATTGTAGATACGAGAAGTTAACAGTGTTAATCCCACCAGCGGAGAATAAGACCAGAGCCACAGTTTAAAGCCAAATTTGAAGCAAGCTTTAATTAAATACTGGCCAGGTTGATGGACTCTCTGGTTTCCCAGAAAATAGTCAGGAGTCACACCTTGTAGAGGCTTTAAAAGGCAACCCCACAAGACCACCATATTCTCATCTGGTCCAAACAGGGGAAAGCATGTATCTTGACCTGTTTCCTGCCTGTTTAGTGGAGTGAAAAGGTGGCTCCTTGTCACCGTAAACAATAGCCTACAGCATTTCAGGAGGTATCTGTCCTTGGGCAAGGGACTTACAGGTTAGAGGCATTTTTGTTTTATGGATCTCTTATACATAGTAATTAAAACCTAAAATATAGCTTTGGCTCTCACAACAGCCAGAGGGTACCAACTGAACCCGGCCATGAGAGGAGAGGTGGGGTGGGAGAGGAGAGAGTAAGAGAGGAGGCCAAGAGCCAAGAGGGTACCTAGCCAGAATGGCTGAGTCAAAACTGTTGAATTATATAGGGAAGAGAAGCTAGGGAAAGAGAGAGAAGCTCAGGGCTAGGAGAAGTTTAGGGTGGGGGCAGGGTATGACAACAGGTATTTGTGATATTGAGTCTGGTGGCTAGTGTCTGCTTTGTCTTAACTTTTCCCAGCATTAATTCTAAAGCCTCATCTAGGTATCACCAATGACCACCTAAATGTGCCTAATCTTATCTACCAGCTACATTACCTATGAGTGAAGCTCAAGGTACAGTCCATCCTGGGGCGAATCCTGTTTCACCTGTGAACCTGAAGAACTAAGCGCAGGGCTTTCCGAAATGAACGGCGATACAGGCTATTGAAGTGATGCGCTCTCGATATCGGAAGTGAAAGGGAAAAAGGACTAGGTGGTTGGTCCAAGGAAGTTCAAAACACAGCAAGACAAACTGCATTAATCTTTTGGTTTGGGAGTAACATTTTGGTTTTTTCCCAGACCCAGGAGTGGCTGTAACCAGCACAGCTCCAGGCAGAGGCCAGTCTCTTGGATGAGAAGCAAGATCCCACCCTCACAGCCCTCGACAGAGGCCATGTGGCCTGAAGCTGATTTCAGAATTTCCTCTTTATTCCAACACTGCATATCCACAGTTGAGTAATTCTGTCAATCTATCCTCTGAAATCCAAGGTCAGTAGCTTTCCCTCACTTTATTACCACCTTCCACACGCTTATTTCAAACTGTCTGCTTCCAGATGCCACCCTGCACAGACTTACCAGGTGGCACACAGCCTCAGCCGCGTGTTCTCACCAGAATTTGTTAAAATACAGATTGGGAATTTTCCAAATTTCACGTCCTGGTTCTTTTTTCCTGATTAACATTTTTCTTCACCTGGCCCCTTTTGCATTTAATGTAAACAGTAAAGATATTATTTCTTCATACATTTGTTTCAAAATTTCCTTTCTCAGATATTCTATTTTATCATTTATAAGTTCTACCTACCATTAAACATGAGCAGTTAGCCAAGTTCTTTGCCAATTTATAAGAAAGTATCGCTTTTCCTCTGGTTTTCGCTAAGATCTCATCAGAATTAGTATTAATGACTCAATTTCTAACCCGCATACCTCAGATCTTTGAGTGTCTACCAATTGCTCAGTTATGTTACCTCCATTTTCTGTTTAGATATTTGTTATAAAAACCCTCCACTACCTTTGTCAGCTTGGGCTGCCACAACAGAATATATACTGGGCAACCTATACAACAGCAACCTACACAACAGAGCCACCGACACAACAGAGCCACCGACACAACAGAGCCACCGACACAACAGAAATGTGTTTTCTCATAGTTTTAGAGTCGGTCGTCCAAAACCCAGGTGCCAGGAGGACAGTCTGGTGAGGGCTCCCTTCCTGGCTTAGAGATGGTTACTGCTGTCTCTCACATGATGGAGATCAAGCCCTCCCACGTCTCTTTTAAAGGCACAAGTCTTTTCAGACCAAAGCCCACCTTCATGATCTCATCTTTCAAGGGCTCCATGGTGAAATGACATCACATAGTTTAGGACTTTAATGCATGAACTCTGCCACACTCAAACATGTACTCCATCACATGCCTGTACATTTCTACCTGGTAGAGAAAGCTACAATATACACAAAGAGAAACAGACACCAGATTTAAAAAAGACAAACAAGAAGTTTTGCAAAATGCTTGCTTTAAAAGATTTTCCCTTTTTCTTCTACAACTAATTTAAAAACCACTATTCTGTCTATATTTTTAGTATTACAAAATTATAAATTTTCTATTCACTAAATTTGCTTTTTTATATAATAGTAAGTGTATACATATTAAATTATACCTGATTAAAAATTACCCTGCTAGAAAATTCTACTTCTTTCCCCAGGTTTTACCCAGCCTATCTCATAGATCTTTTTTTTTTTTTTTTTTTTTTTTTTTATAATCTTGATTTAACTTCCAGTCCACACCTACACCACCAACAGTCATGGATCAGAGCACCTCGACATCCCATAGCTCTGCCTGCCTCCCAGGAGGCTGGCTCTAGCCTGACACACAGGTGAGACACATTCCCCTCCCCCCATCTGCTGAGACCCTAGTGGAAGCTCCATCTTCTTTCCGGTCCACACCTACACCAGCAGCAGTGGCAGATCAGCACACTGTACCTCAACCCACAGATCCGACTGCCACCCAGGAGACCTGCTCAACCAGAGACACATGGCTCCAACTGCCTCCTGGGAGGCCTGCTCCAACCCAGACACCCAGGCCAACCAACACCAGAGAAAACCAGATGGTGAAAGGCAAGAGCAAGAACATAATCAACAGAAGCCAATACAATATGGCACTATCAGAACCCAGCTCTCCTACTACAGCAAGCCCTGGGTATCCTAACATACCTTTAGAGAAGACTGTGAACTTGAATCCCACCCAGCTCATGAAGATGATAGAGGCCTTTAAAGAGGATATAAATAATTCCTTTAAAGAAATATGGGAAAACACAGGCAAACAGGTAGAAGTCCTTAAAGAGGAAACGAATGAATCCCTTTAAGAAATGCAGGAAAATACAAACAGGAGAAAGAAATGAATAAATCAGTCCAAGACCTAAAAATGGAAATAGAAGTAATAAAGAAAACACAAATGGAGGCAACCCCGGAGATGGAAAACCTAGGAAAGAGAACAGGAACTACAAACACAAGCATCACCAACAGATAGATACAAGTGAGAATCTTAGGCATATAAGATACCATAGAAGAAATAGATGCATAGGTCAAAGAAAATGCCAAATGTAAAGTGTTCCTAACTCAAAAAATATCCAGGAAATTTGGGACACTATGAAAAGACCAAATGTAAGAAGAATAGAAATAAAAGAGGGTGAAGATTCCCAATTCAAAGTGCCAGAAAACATCTTCAACAATATCATAGAAGAAAACTCCCCCCACCTAAAGAAAGAGATGGCCATAAACATACAAGAAGGCTACAGAACACCAAATAAATTGGACTAGAAAAGAAAATTCTCCTGTCACATAATAATCAAAACACTAAACAACAACAACAACAACAACAAAAAGAATATAAAAAGCTGTAAGGGGAAAAGGCCAAATAACATATACAGATCTATCAGAATTATACCAGACTTCTTAACAGAGAGTCTAAAAGCCAGAAGATCCTGGACAGATGTCTTGCAGACCCTAAAGGACCACGGTGCTAGCCCAGACTACTATACCCAACAAAACTCTCAATTACAATAAATGGAGAAACCAAGATATTCCATGACAAAACCAAATTTAAGCAATAGTTTTCTACTAATCCAGCCCTACAGAGGATACTAGAAGGAAAACTCCAAAACAAGGAGGGTAACTACACTAAAAAAACCCACAAGTAATTAATCACAGCAAAACCAAAAGAAGAGAATCACATATACATTTACATATCTCAGCAACAAAGATTAGACACTGCCTCAGAGTACAGAGCTGAAAAAATGTGGTAGAGAGCTAATAGGAGAATTCTCAACAGAAGACTCTCAAATGGCTGAGAAGCACTTAAAAGAAATGTTCAGCATCCTTAGTCATCAGGGAAATGCAAATCAAAATGACCCTGAGTTCTCCCTTACACCAATCAGAATGGCTAAGATCAAAAACTCAAGGACAGTACATGCTGGCAAGGAGGTAGAGAAAGGAGAACACACCTCCATTGCTGGTAGGATTGCAAACTTGTACAACCACTACGGAAATCAATCTGTCAGTTTCTTAGAAAACTGGAAATAGTTCTACCTGAAGTCTCAGCTATACCACTCTTGGGCATAGACCCAAAAGATGCTCCACCAGACCACAGGACATGTGCTCTATGTTCATAGCAGCTTTATTCGTAATAGCCAGAAATTGGAAATAACCCAGATGCCCCTCAACTGAAGAATGGATACAGAAAATGTGATTAATTTACACAATGTAATATTATTCAGCTATTAAAAACAAGGACATCGTGAATTTTGCAGGCAAATGGATGGAGCTAGAAAATATCATCCTAAGTGAGAAAACCCAGACCCAAAAGGATAAGCATGGTATATACTCACTGGTAAGTGGATATTAGCCATAAAGTATAGGATACTCATGATATATCCCAGAGACCCAAAGAACTTAAACAAGAAGGAACGCCTAAGTAAGGATGTTTGAATCACACTTAGAAGAGGAAACAAAGTGATCATAGGAGCAGAGGAAGGGCAGAAACTGGATGGGAGAGAGGAGAGGGAGTCAGGGTCAGACATGGGGAGAAACAGAAGAGGGGCCCAGAGGGCCAGGAGAGTGAATGGAAATCTGCAGCTGCAAGCTGGGGGTATAGGGTTGGGGGTGTATGTTAGGGTGGTGGGAAGAATCTCTAGGAATTTTTTGAGACTTGGAATAGGGTAGGCTCCCAGACGTCAATGTGGGTGACCTTAGCTGAGATGTTGAACAGTAGGGACGTGGAACCTGAAGAGGCCACCTCCTGTAGCTAGGCAGGACCCCCAGGGGAAGGACAAGAACACCAACCCACACACAAAACTTTTGACCTAAAATTTGTCCTGTCTATAAGAAATGCAGGGATGGAGCAGAGGCTGAAGGAAAGGCAAACCAACAACCAGCCCAACTAGAAACCCATCCCATGGGCAAGCACCAATCCCTGACATTATTAATGACACTCTGTTATGCTTGCTGACAGGAGCCCAGCATAACTGTCCTCTGAAAGGCTCTACCCAGCAGCAGACTGAAACAGACACAGATACCCACAGTCAAACATTAGATAGGAGACTTGAGGGAAGGAATGAAGGTTCTGAACAGGAAGGAAACCCCACAGGAAACCAACAGAGTCAAGTAACCGGGACTCCTGGGAGCTCTCAGAGACTGAGCCACCAACCAAAGAACATACAGGGGCTGGAAGGAGACTCCTGCAGATGTGTAACAGACAGGTGGCTCAGTTTCCATGTCTGCCTTGTCTGGCCTCAGTGGAAGAGGATATGCCTAATCTGACAGAGACTTGATGTGCCAGGGTTGGGGGATACGTGGGTGGGGGCACCCTCTCAGAGAAGAAGAAGGGGGCATGAATTCTGTGAGGGAGGGTCAGAGAGGGGGAGCAGCATTTGGGATGCAAATTAATTAACTAATTAATAATACTGATTTAAAATGAAATACAGGACTCAAAAATTATGTACCTTAAAGTGTTTTTGTTATGTGTTGATCCTTCAATAAGATTTGCTATTTCATTATAACATGAATATTTTATAGAGATCACTACTAAAAGATTAACCATCAAAATAACCTAACTATCCCAATAGTTGGGTCGTAATTTTTAATTCACTGATTCATCATTTGTTAATACTAAGAAAAGCTCTCTTGCCAGGTATTCTTAAAAACAAAGCAAGTTATTAAATATTCTGTAAGTTTTTACCTGTGTGCAAGGTCCACAGAAACAAAGAAAAAAATATAAAGTGGTCTCATGAGAGGAGTAATTTCGTAAGTATCCTGCGTCTGGAATGTTGCTGTCTCTGTGGCGGTATTTACAATGAGTGAGTATTCGCCTATGCAAAGTGTTATCCAACCAAAGACAAAGAGCACAGCAGTCGCCCCAGGGCTGCCATACAGCAAGGTTACTCTGTTTGGCAATAAATACCATGTTCCAAGACCACACACCAGCCCAGCAAGAACAGAATGGAAAACTGTATTGGCTACATATTTTTTGCCAGGAATCAGAAATTTGACGGTCTCAGCACCAGCACAACTTGTAAACTCGTGCTGGTCTTCCTCTGCTAAAATATCCCTGGTTATCATCCTCTTGACCACCACTGATTTGCTCTTGGCGTACATGCTTGTGAGCTGGATGACAGCTGCAGTGAACACCATTAGTCCTCCTGAAAGGGCTGCTGCAGTGTAGTCTCTCAGGATGCCCAGCTGGTATAGAAGTGTTCCTGCTCCACCTAGGGCCCATGGCATCAGGAAAAGGACAATCTGATTAACATATATGTAAGGAGGGGCACAGTAGCCTAATTTGAGTCGAGGGCCTCCAAGAACAGTCTGTGGAAAGCGCTTCAGCAGGAAGTCCTGTTTGTAATCGTTTAGCAGAGGGACATCCGGACTCATACTTCCCACTCAGGAGTAGTCTGAGAGTTACATCTTTTTTATAAACAAAAATATCTACAAAAAAAGAAAAAATAAATTACAGTTAGGAAATATAACATTGAAGACCCGGAGGAAACCCAGCCCAGATGTCTTCTTACTTAGTTCCTTTATAGGCAAGATCTCTAACCTTGATTCCTTCTCAACACTTTATAACATAATTGGTACTAAGTTTGCTCTCTCTCCAAAATAATCATTTATTATTATTTTTTACAAAAGAAATCTTATTTTTTTAAAAAGAAATCTTATTCTTTATTATGTACTTAGCATATACTCCTTGATATTAGATTTTTAACTCACAGTTTAGATTCTGAGGCCCAGGGAGTACAGAAGGCCAGCACTCTCCACTTAGATAGGTCTGTGGGCAGTCCTACTAGTTCCCACTGAGTTCTGCTGTCGGTCGATTCCTTCCATTGCAGGACCATTAGTTACAGTCTATAACCTGACTCTAAAGGTCTAGATAGTAAATATTTTCAGTTAATGAGTTCTGCTATAACAATCCTATTTAACACCATAAAAGCAGCCATAGACAATATAATATATAAATTATTGAGTGGTTGTATTTTGTAAAATGCACAGTATTTACCTAAATAGGCTGTATATACACTGTCAATCACGACTGTCTAAATAAAGATATTTCTCTATAATTCTTGGGAAACAAAGTAGAAAATACAACTAAATGTTATGAATATCACTTAAAAATTACAATAAACTTAGAATTTTCAAATAATTTAAAGAGTCAAATCTTATATAAAATTAGTAGCATTTCCATAAAAACCTATATGGAAACTGAGAGCTCAAATATAGTAGGGAGCCAGTCTTTAATCCCAGCATTTGGGAGACAGGGCCAGGGGCAGGCGGATCCTTGAGTTCAAGACCAGTTTGATTAACCAGGACTAGTAGTGAGAACTTGTCTCAACATCGTCATCCACCCATAAGATGGAGTAGAAGGAAAAACAAGCTGGAAATGAGAAGAATTCAGAGTAGGTACTTATTTTAATAGCTATACTATCACAGGCAAGCTACTTGTCGATTCATTTTTTAGTCTCTCTATTGCTAGCTTCTACAATATGCTATAAATAACCTGTGCAAATTTTTGTATCATTTAGGATAGATTCTTTCTACTCAAAGGTCAAGTATCAAGTGCAGTAGATTCTATTTACTTTTCTTCCATAGCTTATTCTGAAAATAAAAACCAAACAACAAAACCAGTTGCCTGATACACGATGAGCTAGAAAATATTATTTCAGTGGATCATCGTTAGGTTAGAAATGTAAACCTTAAAACAGCCCTTTAAACTAGTCCTTTAGCTAACGGTTCTATCTGACTGGTGTCGGGCAGCACCTGTTTGCTACACTGTTATGATGTTCTTTAAACTGTAAACATCTGTGTTCTTACACCTCTAGTCCACTGTCCTTAGTTCTATGGAGAGTCATGTGCAGCTTTTACTTAAGTAACAGCCATGTAACCTCACAAGGCAACAGAGCAGCAGTGTCCTGGGAACTGTGGACGTTTGAATGAAAATGGCTCCTACAGACCCACAGACAGTGGCACTATTAGGAAGGATGTCACTAAGGGTGGGCTTTCAGGTTTCAAATGCTCCAGCCAGGCCCAGTGTCTCTCTTCCTGCTGCCTGCTGATACAGATGTAGAACTCCCAGCTCCTCTCCAGCACCATGTCTGCCTGCATACAGCCATGTTTCCTGCCATGATAATGAACTAAAGCTCTAAACTGTAAGCCAGTCTCAATGAAATGTTTTCCTTTATAGAGCTGCCATGGTCATGGTATCTCTTCACAGCAACAGTATACTGACTAAGACAGTAATCTTAATACCCTAAGGTTGCTGTTTTGTTGTTTCTCCTTTCCCTCTATCAGAGCTTATCTGCCTCAGTGGTTTACACTTAGTTTTCTGAAATAGTCTCCTAGTGTCGCAGGGTCAGAAGGTCACACCCCTGCAGATGGGGGTAGATATACCAACATGAGTTATCTATGGCAGATGCCATTAGTCAAGAAAATGAGCTTCATTAGATGGTCTTTAGTACCCAAGCTTTCTCCACGGAGTTAAGAAAACTCTCTTCCTGCCCACAAGAGAAGTCAGGAAACAAGACAGAAAGGGAGACAGAGAAGTGATACCATATAAACCTGCTATGCTAGTAACCACATTCATTTTTCCTTTTAGTAGTTCCATAATACTCTGTTGTCATAGAGAATCACAGAAAGATGCTCTTGAAATACCAAAGAGTAAAATTAAATTGTTGATTGTATTTGTATTAAAAAGTATACACACCTGTGTAGTAGAAGGCTGGATATCACTTGCAGATGCATTTAAAGTTTTATAAGGGATACCAAGTAAACTATTTTTATGACATTTGATCTTCTTCAGATTAATAATGCCCTCTACAACTCTTAATCCATGTCCTGCAAACATACCCCGGGCTTTTCCTCTCAGATGCCTCTTATCATGTCCTCTGTCTATGATCATTTCTTTTCCTTTCTCTAGTCAGTAACTTTAGTTAACTTTCATGACTCAGTCTAATCACTTCTAGAAATTCTGGCAAGCACTTTGGTTGAACTGTCACCCTGCTCTCTGGACCTCAGAGTTCATTCTGTAGCACTCATAACACGCACCAGCTTGAGGCATCTCAGAGCAAGCTCTTGTGTGGTTCAGCTCTTTGTGGTGAGAGGCCAAATCCTGAGATCCAATTGATCCCTCAAACTTGGCAGAATATGTTGTCATGTAAAGGCCTGAAATGTTAATGGCATAGCTTAAGTAATAGGGTCAAGATGATAAACAGGCTATCTTCCTGTTTTAAGGAAGGATGGAGGGGTTATAGCATTGAGTCTTCTTGCACTGTATTTTGTTCCATTTAAAATATTAACTCCATAAATTGCTTGTTTCCCATTTTGGAGCATGGAAGGTATCTCCATTTATCTTTATTATGGAATAATTAATGATAGTTATTGATAATATTTTTAGCTCAGGGATGGCTCTGCCTAAGAAGGTTATCCCAAAATAACAAAGACTGGATGTGAGAGGGAATACACACATCTCTTTTGGGCAAGGAAATGGCAGCAGTAGGTGCCAGAAAGAAGTCCACAATTTTACTTCCTTCCTCGGACTATATTATAGTCCAATCTCTCATCAGGAAAGGGGAGACTTCATAATGAGAAAGCAGAAACAGACCAGGGTGCACAAAAGCCCAAATTAAGTCGGGATAATCAGAACTAATGAGAGTACCAGGAACTACAAGGAGAGAGAATATGAATGTAAGCTTGCTCAAATAGCCTTAAGAAAGGGGGAGATTATTCAGATGGTGATGTTAGTTATCTTAGTGAGGCATTTAAATACAAGTTTGAAGGACATGAAGGACTGCTTGCTCATATAATGTTTCTTGAAAAGGAGCCCGTAGTCAAGGAAGTCAAAGAGAAACTACACAATAGATTGTCATCTTAGAGTCACAATGGTTAGCAGCAGGCCAGTAACTTTAAGAAATCTAGGAGAAGAACATGACAACCATAAAATGTATCACTCGAGTGTCTAAAGGTGTCTGACCACAGAGCCCACTTCTCTCATGTTATCTAGTAACAGAAAATGCACTTAGTATTTTATAGACATTACTCTGAGAACTAGTGGCCTATTTTGATCAGAACCTTAAAGAATTAAGACAGGAAGAAAAGGAATAAGCATAGCAACCATGCAAACATATGTAAAGAAAAACTTATGAAATCTGATAGCTAGATGTCAGACATAAAAACCTATTTAATCATAAATATTCAAAAAATATTGTAAAGATATTTTAAAAATTGATGTCTGCTTCCTAACAATTCATTAGTGATCAACAGGGCAAAAAGTATATAAGCTAGTATCCGTTAACATCCAATTAGACCATAGAAATTTAAAAATACGTAAGAATTTAAAGTAGTTTTTGAGGTACTACCAATTACATTTATGTGGAGAAATATTTTAAATGCCAACCTGGATTATTTGTAGAATATAATCAGAAGAACTAAACTCGTTTCCTGAGTAACACTTTGACATATGCTTCTGAAGGACTGTTAGTGCCAGAAGGACAGACCACATCTCTATGATAGCTCCCTCCAGCATGTTCAAATGCATACTAAAGTCTGAGGAAACAAGAGCTGTGCTAAGGATGGCAGCACAGCACTGACTTGGGCCAGATGCTCTCTACATATGCTATTGAGAGGGAGCCAGCAAAACAGACTCTGAGATGTTGCTGCATTTGGAATCTGAGTTGTGAAATTCCCACAGGGTAAGAAACAGTTCACACTGGCAATCTGCTGTGGCGGCATTCTTAGTTACCCAAACTACAACTCATCAGTCATATGCTACTGACTAAAATCCCTTGAACAAAGAACAGTACAACAAAAAGTACTAGTTTGAAAACATGCACAGCACACATTCCTCTAAGGCAGAAGAAGCAAATTCCTAAGTAGCTCTTATGGCAATTGTCTGAATTTTATTCAGGTTTATTCTTAAATGCATCGTATCATTATTCTATGAATATAATACAAAGTTTTCCTTTTCCTAGCATCCCTGCATTAACTAATTTTCAAAACAAATACGTATGACTAGTACAGAATTAAGACAGCCTATACCACAGTAATGAAAAAACATGAAACAATTCAACTCTCCATTCCTTAGATACAGTTCCAACAGTATACAGACATGGAGATTCCTTTTGTTCAGGAGATAGGTGCAGACTGCTGTGTGTACCGGCTGGAACTCAGAGATACAAAGAGAGCCACCAGTCTAATTCTCTATGTACTCTAGGGACCTTGACTGCATGCCACGTCATGAACAAACACCGAATTACTGAAGAACCTTTAAAAGGACATTTGATATGTAAGTATAACACACACACAGTGCATCCCGTGGCTCACAGAGCATGTGTGGTTTCCTTTTCCAGCCACCATGGAAAGAAAATCAATCCAAGCACCTGCAAAGGGTCACCACATCTCTTTGAACCTATAAAATGACATTAAGTCCTTAGGAAGGACTTTTGAAGAGGTTTTATTTGTTTAATTTTCTCCCAGTAAGTCTACAGATACAGTCTGTAAGAATAAACAAACAAGCAAGCAAACAAATAAATAACTATAAACCAAGGCCACCAATCTCAGTTACCCAGGAAGCTAATGCATGAGGATCTCAGGTTGGAGGACAACCTGGGTAACTTATTGAAACCTTGTTCTAATTTTTTGAAAAGTTATAAAGAGGTCTGGGAAGAAAGCTCCATGACAGAGCACTTACCAAGCATGCAGGAGGCCTTGGGTTTAACCCTTAGTACCCCAACTCCTCCTCCAAGGGAAAAAGGAAAACCTAAGATGATTAGCTAGGGATACGAGACAGTTGAACCAGGCAGCACCTCACAAGCAGTACAGGGAGGTGTGGGTTCTGCTTCACTTTTCCAATGTACAGCCCCAGAATATAAATGAGCAGCTGCTTATTTAGGGTTACTATTGTGCTGATGACACAGGCACCAAAGCTACTTAGGGAAAGAGGAGCTTATATGACTAACACTTCATATCACTACTTATCACGGAAGGAAGTCAGTCAGGGCAGGGACCCAGAGGCAGGAGCTGATGCAGAGGCCAAGGAGGGGTGCTGCTTACTAGCTTGCTCCCCGTGGCTTGCTCAGCTTGCTTTCTTATGGAACCCAACCACCAACCCAGGCCTAACCCCACCCATCAATCACATTAAACAAATGCTCTACAGCTTTGTCTACAACCCAGTCTTTAGAGACATTTGGAGAAAAGACTTTTCTCCAAATGTCTTTTTTGGAGTAGAATCTGATATTCATATAACTACAAATAATTGTTAGTTGTGAAAACCAACAATATTGTGACAACTAAGACACAATATTAACTAGTAGCAAACTGAGTTTTTGAATCATACCAACTTATTGCAAATAAAAGTAAACTTTGTCTTGTGGATTTCTTTTTCTTTTGTTGTTGTTGTTGTTGTTGTTGTTGTTTTGAGACAGCATTTCTCTATGTAGCCCTGGCTGTCCTGGAACTCACTCTGTAGACTAGGCTGGCCTCAAATTCAGAGATTCACCTGCCTCTGCTTCCCTAGTGCTGGGATTAAAGGCATGAGCTACCAGGCATATTTTGAAGATTCTTGAATAGTGGACTTGAAAGGAATATAAAAAGTTTTAAAATGTAGAACTTGATATCCAAGCTAGCTAGCCTGAGGACATTGGCACCTACCACTCTTGAATGAGAGTAGTCAAGAGTCCTGGCCAACAGGAAAATGAAGCTACCTGCAGAATGGTAAAAGGCTGTAATTAGAGATTGGCATTTAGGCTATACTAATTAATTAATTCTCCCAATTCAATGATGAAATACAACCCTGTTTTAAAAAGATAAACTAAGGATAAGATTGGCAACTTCTGGGTGATGGACCAGCTGGAAATGAAGCTTGCCTTGAGGAAATGCAAGCCAAACCTACCATGAGATATTTTGAATTCCCCTGATTGGTTAAAATAAAAATGAAAGCATATAACAGGTATTGGTGAGGTTAATTTAAAACTTTCAAACACATCTGGTGGGGATGTACAGCAGTGCAGTGCTTTGGAAAAAAAAAAAAATCTGTCGGTTTCTCAAAGAGCCAAACAGGGAATTAGCCTCTGACCTACCTATTCCATGACCAGGTATTATAGCCATGAAAACAAGCCTACACAAAAATGTATACAACATGTCCACAGCATTATTATTACTGTTATTTTTTTTTTTGGCCAGTGTCTAATGGCTAAATAATACAGGGCATATCTGCATAATATATTAACCAACAATAATGAATAATACAAGTTGTGACATGAAATAAGCTAGATGCACACACACAGATCACATGTCTTAAGGTTGAATCTATATAGAATATCTAAAATAATGTTGTTGAGACAAAAGATTAGCAATTGCCTACAACTACTGTGGGCAGGAATATGGGGGAGGGAAGAGAAAAGGTGCTAAAAATCAAAGATTTCTTTCGGAGGTAATCAATCAAATTGTTCCTAAACTGATTGTAGAGATGATTGTGCAAATCTGTTGATATGCTCAAAACCAGTGAGTTGTATACTTCCAGAGGATGAGTTTTATATACCTCAAGAGAGCTCTTACGAGGAAGATGAAAAGGTCTCCTGCCCGAGATTTTCCACAGCAGTTAATAACCAACAGGCATTTCCTAAAGGTAGGAAAGGTATAACCTGTAGCTAGCATGGGATCCAGATAGTGAAATCAGTAAAATGATAATATCTTTACTGGATGCCGTGATAAATTATGGGTGATTGGGCGTGAATGGAAGCAGATATAAAATAACATGAATGCTCTCTCTAAACTGGGGAATTTAATGAAAAATAGTGAAAAAAAATGAGTAAGGGTATCATGAGAGGCAGAAAGCATACAATTCAGAGGCCTAATAAATAGGAATGGGATTCATTTAAATAAATTCTGGTCTTTTACATGCAAAGGATTATATAGAGACTGAGAAACGTGCTATACACATCCAGGAGGCCAAGAATGAACACATTTTGGGCAGGAGGGCTTGAGACAGAGATAAACCAAGAAAGGGTGAACTCCATCTAAGAGGCATAGACTTGATGAGAGTAACATGCCCAACCCTCATCAGGGTCAAAGGGCCATTCTCCATTTCACAGAGGCCTCTCAGAAATAAAACGCAATTCCACGGGCTGCAAACGCATTCACAGTCACGTTAAGGCCGCACTGGATCACTACCTCGATCAATGTACCTCTGTACACCAAAACGAGCAATAATTGCATTTAAAAGCTCTTTAACGGAGAGCGGAAGATGTTTCTTGAGGTATTAAAAGCTGAAGGAACCCAGCAGTACCCAGGGGTGAAAACTAAGGCAGCAACGAAGTCCCAGGTGTGCTGGAGACGGACATACCTGGAGTCACCGCAGGGGAGAGGCGACGCTAGGGCGTCCTGGGACCACATCTCCCCTGCTGAAGTCGGTTGGGAGCTCCCGCCCGAGGATGGATGCGGCCCTACCAGCAGCTGACCGGGCCTCCAGGACCGCTCCCGTTTCCATGGCTAATATCAACTGCGCTCGCGCCTCCCAGGGGGCAGTGCGCACGCGCGGTCGGAGGCGGGGCTGTGCGTCTCGCTCCGCCCCTGACCGCCGTGGCTCTGCCGGAGGCGGGTTCACGTGCGCCGCGCAGCGGAGCAGAGTGGGCTGGGTTTCCTCCGCGCGGGGCGGGGCGGGCTAGAATTGTGGGAGTCGCCCGGACTCCAAAACTGCTCTGCTCTGGTTCTTGAGCGGCCTGGGCACCAACTCTGAACTTTCACCCGGGCCACGCCCAGACGCAGGAACGTGGTTGCCTTGGTGACGAGGAGTCCATCATCTGGGAACCTCGAGGCTGTATAGATAGATGGCTTGACTGTCTTTTGGGAAGGCTAGGCTCTCCAAGATTGGCAGACCCGTGACTCAGGAGTGCAAAAGGAGCATTTAATTGCATTTAAAAGCTCTTTAACGGAGAACGGAAGAGGTTTCTTGAGGTATTAAAAGCTGAAGGAACCCAGCAGTACCCAAGGGTGAAAACTAAGGCAGCAAAGAAGTCCCAGGTGTGTTGGAGACGGACATACCTGGAGTCACCGCAGGGGAGAGGCGACTACAGAACTAAGGCCATTCAAAGAGCCTCAGGGGTGGGAATGCATTTAAATGGTAACACGTGCCCTGTCTACTTATATTTGAAACCAAATATTTTTCTTGCATTATTAGATACTGCCTTTTCCTGTTTACACAATGAAAGTTCATGGCTTTAGCTCTGGCTCTAGCAAGTCTTGATGCCACCTTTCAAATCACATGTGCCTACTTTTGTGTCACATCTTGGTGATTCTCAAAAACAATGTATACATTTGTCACAGTGATCTGAGCTCAAATGTTTTTGCTCTTAATATTATAATACTTTTGGCACATTATAAACTACATCCATATAAAATAGTGAACCTGTCGGAGGCAGCCAGCCAGGGCCCAGGGACACAGGTTGTGGATAGCCACCCTAGCAACTGGAGTTTTTTTCAGAGTTCTCCAAGTGAAGTTGGGATTCTTGAATTTGCCACAGGAAAAAAAATTCCAGGATGAGCCTGTATGAGGCAGAGTTGGAGTCTACGAGTGATTTTGATATAAAGTACAAGAGTTGATAGATGTGCTCAATGATAGGATAAGTAAGACACATCAAAGTGTGGGGACTTCCTCTTCCCATGGTTACATATACAATGTTGGTGATGTCTGAGGTTATGTAGGAAGCTATGCTAAGGAAGTTGAGTGATATCAGAAGGTTCCTAAATTTCCTTGGATCCGACCGATTACAGCTGATAAAGCGAAAAATACGTTTATAGTCTTGTTTGGAGAGTCCCAGAACTTTTTCAGGTTTACATATATTTGGGAAAGGAGTGAGGTCATAAACACTCAGGCCTTAAGCATGGCTCGTAGATATTTTTCTATTCTTATTTGAAATGCTTCTACATAAAAGGAATATTGTCTCTCTATAGGTAACCTTCACAGAATATTTTAACTATGCTGGGTTTTTTCACTTGCTGGACTATCTCACCTCAAGTGTTAAAACAAAATTACAACTCTTTGAGCTTCTCAACACATATAAAAGTTTTTAACCTTAAAATATTGTGTGTCACTAAGTGTATAATAGCATTATATCTAAAAGCAATATACATATCTCAATTGCAAAACACTTCCTTGGGGGATCAGGGAGGTGGGCCAGCAGAATTCTTGACTCTTAAGTAGTACAACTTCACCTGACTCTGGAGTGAAAGGTTTCTCTTCCTGCCATGGCCCCTCATTTTTCCCTTTCTAGCTGTCTCAAACTTAAGTGATAAATGTGTTTGACAGTTCTACGGATTTGCTGATTTCCTTTCTTTTCCACTTCTCTAGCCCATTTCTTGAGACAAAACCATGTTGGAGTTAGGCTAATTAATAATTCTAGAATGATCTCTAAGTGTCCAGGTGAAGGGAAGAGTTGTGTGTCACTCACTTTAAATCAAAAGCTAGAATGACTAAGCTTCGTGACGCAGGCATGCCAAAAGCCAAGGCAGGCTGGAAGCTAGGCCTCCAAGACCAACCAACTAAAGCTGTAAATGAAAAATTCTTAAAGGAAATAAAAGTAATGCTAAGAGAACACACAATAAAAAGAAACAGTTGATTAAAGAAACTGCTGGTGTAGAGAATGCCTCAGCGGTCTGGATGGAAAACCAAACTAGTCACACACTCTTCGACTCTGTGAAGGCAGAAGGAGAAGCCACAGAAGCAAAGTTTGAAACTAGTGTAGGCTGGTTCATGACGGTAAGGAAAGAAGCTGTTTCCCTTACACTGCATGTCAACGGAAAGCTGCAAACACCAGCAAAGCAGCTACAGTGAGTCACCTGGAAAATCTAGCTAAGACATTGAAAGCGATCATACTACACAGCTGATTTTAAGTGTAGAAACACAGCCTGGAGATTTGACTGAGTTACTTTAATTCTGTGGTAAAACTAAGACAATGAGAAGCTGTATCTTAGGAACGGGCAAAGAAGATGATTTTATAAGATGGGGTCTACTGGAAAAGATGCTAACAGTAGAGTTGAAATGACAAGGGATGTCAGATACTTACGTGTGCTTCAGAAAGCAGTAGCAAGGTTTGAAAGGATCAACTCCAACTTGGGAAGAAGTTCTACTGTGGCTAAAATATTATGAAATAGCATCACATGAAATCATTTGTGGAAGGAAGAATAAATCAGTGAAGAAAACATTGCCTTGAGAAATTGCCTCTGCCTCTCCAAAGCTTTAGTAGCCATCATTAGGAACGATCAGTTAGCATTGAGGCAAGAGTGTCCACTACTGGTGATAACTCTGAAGGTTCAGAGGGTTATTAGCAATTTATTACCAATAAAATAGTTTACAATTTATTTTAAGTCTAATTATGTGTTTATGTGCATTTCTGAATATGGGTTTGTGCATTTGAGTATAGGTGCCTGCTGAGGCCTGAGGAGGGTGGCATGTCCCTGGTCCTAGAGTTACAGGTGTTTGTCAGCTGTTCAATGTGGATACTAATTGTGAAGAACTAGCTGTGAGGAACTAAACCCAAGGTCTTCTAGAAGAACAGCAAGCGCTATTAACTGCTGAGTCATCTCTCTGGTCCCCATATTTTGTAACTAAGGCATGTGTGTTGTTTTTAGATACAATGCTACCATACACTTAATAACCTACAATACAGTTGGGTAAAACTTTTATATGTGTTGAGAAACTGAAACGGAGGTGACTGTTTTGCCATTTGATTTACTGAAGTGGTCCAGAACTAAACAGGATTTATATGTGGAATCATCTCTTCCTTTTTTTCCATGAGTAGCTTTGTGGCTACATTCTTAGATATGGAGAACCAAAATAGCAATCACTGAAACACGTTACTAAGATACCTGTTCTGCTAATAAAGGAAACGTTCATATGTTCCAACTATCTCCTCAATACAGTGATAATTTTCTAGTGCAGCATTCATTTCAGGTTGAGGAATCTTAACTTAGGATCCATTATTCTTGTTAAGAACTCCCCTGTACCCTCAACACCCACCACGCTGATTCTTCATTCGTGTTTCGGGTTCTGGACACATTCTAGCTTGACAGCTTCGCAGTCCTCAAGGTAGCTGTGAGAGGCCTAACATCAATTCTTCTCAGTTGACTCATGCACAGGAACTCTGAAGCCAAGCTGTTGGTGTAAGGGTCCTTGGGTTTCCTGGTGTGAATGACATTCTGACACTTTTATATACTTGACAGCCTCAAATAGCTTGAGAACTTACTTATTTGGATCTTAACCCAAAAATTATATTTTTCTCTAGCTTATATACAGTAAATTAGGGTTCAGCAGAGCCTTTTGGCTTTCAGAACATAATGGGATAATAATTTTGTGTTACTAGCAAAAAATATAAATCGACTTTTAAAACATTTCTAGATGTAAATTGTAGTTTCCTGAAGGTATGTGGAAGAATACAGTGTGGTACCAATGGTGTGCTAACGAAAGGCACAATTTGCAGACAGACTCCTATGTCAGTGTCTTCACACTTTGAGAGATTATGAGAAAATGTACTCCTGGTCTACCCACAGGCTCCCCTCTTTGTTGGGGAAGCTAAGCTCCGTCACTCGGAGTCTGAGTACCACATTAAGTATCTTTGAAATTGCAGTTACTGCCAAGAAGTCTAAGGACAAAGTGGTTAAGAGGAGACACTCCAGAGTCAGGAAACCTAGATCAGAACTCTAATGTCATTTATTGCTCGTGTGATTTGGAAGTTATTTCATTTCTGATTTCCGTCCCAGGTCTCCATGTCTTATAAAATAGAGCTAATAAGGTAATTTCACCACAGAGGGTTAAGTAGATTGAATTAAATCAAGTAATCCTAAATCATTTTAGCTTCGTAACAGGCAAAACGTAAGTGCCTATTAAGAGTGAACTCCTCGTGTGTGTGTGTGTGTGTGTGTGTGTGTGTGTGTGTGTGTGTGTGTGTGTGTGTGTTTTAGAGGCTTTAAAATGCTTCTTCTCAGGAGTACTCACTGTGACCCACCAGAATTAACATGTATGAATCTGTTTTGTTGTTGAACTAACTGCTATATGGTACAACCGCTATTAGCTATTATTTGTGGATACAATAGCCATCCAACCATTATTAAAATCATGGTTCTTATTTACCAGTAACCACACAGATTCTTGGAGCTAAAAAGGTCAAATAAAATAAAGTGATTCTCAAGGGACTTACCAAAATATAACTTGGAAGATGAACAATGACATTGATAGTTACAAGAATTCAGAAGTAGGACACAAAATATTTGAGAAAATGAAAGATGGCTGCAGTGCAGTTATAAAAGGCAGGAAAATGAGCAGGGTGGAGATGAGACAAAGGCTGCGCTCCAGGTGATGCTTCATTCTTACAGCACACCGGCAGTACAGGGGACGTGCCTTGTCGCGCCCCACGCCCTCGCGCCCCACGCCCTCGCGCCCCACGCCCTCGCACCCCACGTCCTCGCGCCCCACGTCCTCGCATCCCACGTCATCGCACTCCACGTCACGGTGATCCCCATGAGGCATTTGTTGCTAATCCAATTTTAAATATTGGAATCTGTGATTCAGAAAAGTCAAACAAATGAAGTCTGGAATTGAGCCTATGTCTGTTTTCTACTACCATTTCATCTGTTTTCTACTACCTTGCTAATTTATATGAAATAAGCAGATGAAAAAATACAGAACAGCTGCACCAGCCAAAGAAAATATATGGACAGCTACAGGCTTGGATTTTTCAAAACCTACTTTAATAAGAGTTCTTAAATGCTTCACCCTCCCTTATAGCCCACTGACCAAGGTTGTGGAGAAAGATGGTTAATAGGACAAGGGGCATGGACTTGTTTAGAAGTAGTTCTTTGGGTCAGTTCCAAGTTTTGTTGTCAGGATATCAGCAATCCAGTCCAAAACATCAAACAGGAATCAGTAGAGGCAGTCCAGTCCAATGGGCAAACACCACACATGAATCAGTAGCAGTGGCTAGATCCAAAAGAAACTGCGAGGCTCCACCTAATCTGCACAGGTCTGGAGAAGTGGCGAAAAGCAGCCAGAATACCATGAGAAGTTCTTTGGTGTTTCTATGAAGTCACAGCGAAGATCAGCAAATATCAGTGAAGACCAACAAAGACCAGCGAAGCATTGTAAGGCAAACCAGTGCAAGAGCATCATTCACTGTCCGTTGGGTCCTACTTATACTCTTTCCAAGGGTCTGCCTCAGCAAAACATCCTCTCACATAGACATGCTTCAGCAATGTGTCCTAATGACACGAGTCTCCAAAAAAAAACCAACCCCAGAAATTTCCAGTTCAGACAGCTATGATCATGATACAGGTTTTGTGTGATGAGAAAATGGCTCAGTTCCTAGCCACGAGGTGTAGGGTTTCAGTTCATAGCTGCAGTGCCAGGAATAGTGGGATAAAGGTTAAAAAAAAAAAAAAATGAAAAGTACATGAAGGACATTAGAAAAACTGAGCTTCTCAGGCAGGGAGGTACAGCTAGTTAGAATGATGAATGACTGGGCTCGGGGGCGGCAAGGGGACTGAAGAGAGGGAAGGAAGAGAGATCAGACTCCAAGTTCAGGGTCCACATCGAGGCTGAAGGGGCATAAAACACACAATAAGTAAATATACACAGAAATGAATAGGTGAGTGAAGAGAGGCCGCCCCGAGAAGAAAGATAGTGAAAGCAACCTGAGATCCGACTGAAGGGACGGTGGCGTATTCAGCTACATAAAAACAGCTAGGAATGCAGGAAAATTGAGACTGTGAGATTGGAAAACACTGGTAAGGTTTAGTTGAAAAGGTAACCAAGGAAGAAAATCTTCAAAAATAGATGAGGTGACAGTCTCTTGGTTCGCTGAAATTTACCTGATTTCTTTACATCACAGATCATGATATGCTTATTCCTTATTTTTGAGACAAGTTCTTACGTACGATCCAGCCTGATTCCCAACTCACTGTGTGGCTAATGATGACTCTGAACTTATTTCTGCTCTGCCTCCTGTGTGCAGAGTGCAGACAGGCGTGCCTCACCACACGCACCCAGTGGGTGCCCTGTGTGCAGAGTGCAGAGAGGTGTGCCTCACCACACACACTCAATGGGTGCTGAGGATTAAGTCCAGGGCTTTGTGCATGCTAGGTAAACACTCTACCGACTGAGCTACATATCTGATATATATATACTTGTAAAAAGATCATGTGACAGGTGGAGTTTTAGATTCTCTCATTGTGTTGACGGGCATATGTATATGTGATGTCCCAGACACACATATGACTATGAAATAAACAATGACTAACATAACCATAGCTTTGACCTAGTTGGTTTAAGCTTTCTTGTAAGATATAAAGTTCTAAAAAAAGTAATTCTTGATGGAGGGTTAAAAAGATAGTTTTCTGATTTTGTTATCATGAATTAAACTTTTTCCCCAGTCCTGGTGGTGCATGGCTTTAATCCCAGCACTCAGAGGTTGAGGCATGTATAGCTCTGTGAGTTTAAAACCTGACTGGTTTCAAACCTTCTATACAGAGAGCTTTAGACCAGCTAAGACTTTTTTTAAAAGCAGTTAAAAATTTTCTTGGATAGCTTGTACATTTCATTGTCATTTGCCATCAATAACTTCACAAATGAAAATTTTAAGTTTTAGAGGCTTTTGTTGGTGGTGGTATTCTTGTTTTTGTGACAGACTACAGTTCTCCTGGCTTTGTGCTTTTAGCAGGCTGCCTGTCTGCCGCCCAGACGCTCAGGTTACCGGTGTGAGCCATGCACCTAGCTTAGTGTTTAAGGGATTTACTATTTTAGAACTATCATTATGGGAAATGGAAATTTATTCAGAAAGAGAAGACACAACTATTTATAGATTGAAAGCAATTATTTATTTATTTAAGAGTGTCTTACTCTGTAGCTCTGGCTGGCCTAGAACTCACTATGTAAAGTGGCTGGCCTCAAATTCACAGAGACCCATCTGCCTCTGCCTCTGCCTCCTGCATACTGAAATTTAAAGTTGTATGACACCATGCCTGGCTAGTGTTGTTTCACCTTTAAATAGGTTACATTTAATTTTAGAAATTAGTTTAAATTTTATTTTAAATAAATTAAAAATTAATTTAAAATTAACAAAAGGTAATCTTATTGGAAGTTCACATTTTAATAGTATATTATTTCTATAAATATCTACATGTTTTTACTTTATGGCTATACAATTAAGTTACATCTGAATTGCAAAGATACCCCTTTGCAGCCAGGCAGTGGTGGCGCACGCCTTTAATCCCAGCACTTGGGAGGCAGAGGCAGGCAGATTTCTGAGTTTGAGGCCAGCCTGGTGAACTCACTCAGAGTGAGTTCCAGGACAGCCAGGGCTACAAAGAGAAACCCTGTCTCGGGGGAAAAAAAAAAAAAAAAAAAAGAAAAAAGAAAGCAAAGATACGCCTTTGTTTTGTCATCTACAGCTAAGAGTTGATTATGCAGATTGCAGGCTTCACTCCAGCATCAGAGACTAAGATTGGGCATCAGCAACTTCTGCTGACAGGGACACGAAGAATGTGATGCCTTGTTACTAGTAACAGTTTCTAAAGTTAGAGCTACAGTAACTTCAAGTCACTACCGTTTCCTTGGTATCTGCCTTCTAATCTCTGATTATAAATGTGCTAGCCACTAGAATCCCGTAAACATTATCTTTCTTTTTCTTTAAGATCTATCATCACTTGCTTAGAAAAGCCCACATTAGTTTAAATTAAATTCCTATAATTTCTATAATGATGCTGTGTTCAGGATAATATAGACATTAAAAATTAGGGGTTGTTCCTATTATTTAGAGAGAATAAAACCACACTTAGCAAGTTTTATATATAAAATATAAGTTGTAGGTCAGAGGATCAACTTTTGAAATTTAGCTTGGCTGCAACAAAATTTAAAGTGTTGGAGACTGAAGTTGTGGCAAGGTTCTTCAGTGCATAAATGCCTCCCCGCCCCTGTCGCCTTCAGTGACCCCCCCTTTACCCCAGTACACAAGGACTCCAAGACACTGTTGATACTGTTGGTGAAGTCTTCGGCTTACCTATGGTAGCACTGCAGCCACAGACCTTGTCACAGTGCATCTGCAGGAGCCTAAGCACCACACCTCCGGCACACGCAGTCACTTGCAGCTGGAGGAAGTGCTGATGGCTCACCATGGCTCCTGCTCTTCTCCTGCTGGCCTGCATGTTGGAGGGAGTGCACTCTGGCCAGCCACTTTAAAACTTAGGAATCTCAGCACATTTTCCAAAACTCAGACTCTGATCTCCCTCATTTATGTGTAATTTACAGAATTAATTTACTAATTAAAAATAGATTCTTTTTTAAACTTGAGAAAATCTTTATCAGTCTCAAGTTAGATATTAGATACTTGTTTTTACATAGAAATTTGCTTACTACTATTTAGTAGAAATTGCATATACATTAAAAAAGAGTATGTACAAAACTATATTTATTTACAAAGATGACTGTGTGTTATGAAATAATGGATCACTTTTATTTGTGGATTTTATATAAAACCACTCCATGGACTTATTTCCCCTACAAACTTTTTCTTATGGCATCGTAATAATGAAAAGAAGAACATTTTAGAAACAAAGTTTATTTTAAGGGAATATATGCTTTGCTTAGCACAAGTAATAAAACACTCATTTCAATATTGCACATATCGAATGAAAGTTTCAGTCTCCTAATTCAGTATAGAATCTCTGAATTTCTCAGCTTGCTCCCAAGTCCACCTGTCGCTGTCCTTGGTGCCCAGTCCTACTCTAGAACAGTGGGGCTGTGAAAACAGTTACATTTCCTCTTAAAGAAACTGTTTAGTTAAGCCCCTTCTCAATAAGCAAATTGTTTAACATTAAAAATACTCAAATGTCATGTGAATTGATCCAGAGGGAGTGTTTAATCCCCCTTGCTACGGATGCATAGAACAAAAAACATTTTCTTCATGAGTTGGTGAGAAATTTCTAAGAGTCTGAGTCTGATTTTCTCCCTCTTGACCTGTTCTCTACCCACTGCTGCCTCCGCCTGAGGAAAATGTCTTCTTCCTCACACACAAAAACATCCCTATTGACAGCACCTTGGACCACTTTATCCTCTCTACATAGTCTTCATTGACAAGACCAGCATTTCCCTCATTTCTTATAAAGCATGAACAAAGTAACTGATTTGGGGAAGGGGGAGTCAGTGTTAAAGAAATGAGCATGAACAATTTATTCAATATTAAAATGATAAAAAAATTTAGAAAAACATTGCTCTTAGTTGTGGAAGAAGTATTTGATCTTCATAGAGCTAAGGAAAATATATTTGGGCAGTGCTGATGTCTGAATTATAATTTACTGTTTACCGCAGACATGGGGCAAGTCACTCAAACTCTCAAGGTTCTCCAGAGTGACATTCAGTGATGGGAAGAGACTGGGTAACAAACACAGCACTGAATTCCCAGATAATTGTTGCTGCTCTGACTTTTGTGTTAAATTGATCATATTTATGGATAGAAATAAAGGCAAATGTATACAACTTTTAATACATTATCTTTTTTAATTGAATAAACTTTCTAAATAATATAGTTAATATAAGAGTGAGCTTCACTTATTGCTCTACAGAACAAAACCAAAACACTATTCATTTATAACTCTGCTAACTCTGAGACAGCGATTTTTGTCAGTATTAACACGGGATAATTACTAGAATTCATTAAGAACCAACAGTTTACCCACTGAGAGCTTTTCCTTTAAGGTCAATTAAATAAAAATGTTAGAGATGGCATTGTGAAGGTTTATCTCTTGTAAAGACGAAGTTATTTTATTTTTAGCCTTCTTTTGATTAAAGCTAGTGGTCACCGCTGACAAGGCCCTGAGAAATGATTCTGAAGACAAAGTGCTGGGCTACTCAGCCTGCAATCACAAACAATTAGGAAAAAATGTAGCAAACACTTCATTTCTTTCTCTAGGCTGCATGGCAAATTGCATTTAACATCTCAGGCTTGTTGCATTTTAAAATAAGGTCTCAAACTCAGCAATTTTCAAGACAACTTCAATCAAGAGATATTACTTAAATTTTTGTTATTACTATAGAAATGAAAAGAGTGATTGTCTGTGTGATTAGCCTTGAAGATTGCTTTGGGAAGACTTTGACAGTTCTAGAAACATGTCTATTATCATTTACAATCTGATAGAGTTGAATACTACATTGACTCTCACGACAGTTCTATAAGGGTCCCTCTTTATTTGCTAATTTTACTCCACATTTTTAACATAAAAGAGGAAATACTTGTAATGTGTTAATGCATACTTTCTAATCCTGATTAAAAAAAATATTCCCAGTCAATGAAAAGTCCCTCTTTATTTGCTAATTTTACTCCACGTTTTTAACATAAAAGAGGAAATCCTTGTAATGTGTAATGTGTACTTTCTAATCGTGATTTTAAAAAAATATTCCCAGTCAATGAAAAGTAAACACAGTGGAATAAATTCGACCCAACTGATGCCTACTCTGTGCAAAAGTTTGTGCTAAACAGTTTGACAGATACATGTAACTTAAACAGGGTGTGATGTAATCACTCAAATTACAAAAAAGAAAACGAAGCGAACAAAGTGAGTGAAGAAAAACTTAGCACTTTCGTGTTTTTATGTGTGAGTGTGTGTATGTGTGTGAGTGTATGTATGTGTGTATATGTATATGTGAGTGTGTGTATGTGAGTGTGCTTGTATGTGTGTGCATGTGTGTATGTGTGAGTGTGTGTATGTATGTATGTGTGTATATGTATATGTGAGTGTGTGTATGTATGTATGTGTGTATATGTATATGTGAGTGTGCTTGTATGTGTGTATATGTGTGTATGTGTGTACATGTGTATATGTGTGTGAGCATGTGTGTGTGTCTCTCTGTGTATGTGTGCATGAGTGTGTGGCTGTGTGTCTATATGAGTGTGTTCATGTGTGCCTGTGTGTCTGTGTGTGTCTATGTTTTTGTCTGTCTGTCTATCTGTGTTTCTTGTACTTTTTTTTCCTTTTTCTTAAATTGCAGATTTTCAAAGATGTGCTTGTTTGAGAGAGAGAGAGAGAGAGAGGGAGAGAGAGAGAGGGATGTGGAGTTGGATAGGTGGGGATGTGGAGAGTATCTGGGAGGAGTTGGGAAAGAGGAAACTGTGATCAGAACATTTTGTATAAAAATAATTTTCAGCAACAACAACAAAGGAAAACCTTAGCAGTGGTTGCACTGAGCTGTGTGGAGCATTGCCTGGCCTGTCTCACTTGCTCAGCAGCACTGTATATAAACAGAGACTAAACTGACCTGATGTACATAGCCGGGGAAGTTCACCATACGCCCACTTATTTTGTATTTATTAGGTGATTAACCACCGGTTAGAGGTGGAGTGGTTCACAGAAGACTTGACCTCCTGCCATGGACTCTTCTGTTTAGAAAGCAGGGATTATGCAAAATTTATGAAACACCTTTGGAAACAAATCCAATATTTGCAATCGTCAAAAATACATCTTTTAATTGATTAATATTTTCCTATGGGACTTATTAAAAAGAAATACTTATCCATAAATGTGTTTATTATATATTTATAAGGACAGAAACATTTTAGCAACTTAAATAATATGTGCTTCTATGGTTGAGAAAATTACAGTATTTTTCTTGATTGAACATAACACACACATTAAAATTATAATTATGGTCAGGTATGGTGGTGCACTCTTTTAATCCTAGCATTTAGGAGGCAGAAGCAGGTTGATGTCTGAGAGTTTGAGGCCAGTCTAGTCTACACAGCTAGTTCCAGACCATCCAGAGATACACTAAGACCCTATCACACACACACAAAAGATGATTATATTGTCTTTGTAATATCATGGAAAGACACACACACACACACACACACACACACACACACACACACACAGCATAAAAGGTTGTGTGAAGTATTCTAATTCTGAAAAAATGGGCAAATGAGAAAACTTGGAAAAATTTTAACCGACAATTTTGTTAATGTCATGATGATATCTTGATGCTACTTTGAACAATTGTCTTTTGTCTGTTTTCTAAGCGTCACATTTTAGTTTGATATGGCAAGCTATTCTCATGTCTCACAGTCTTTTTGTGTGTTACAGTGGGAATATAAAGCGGTAGAGCTCCTGTGGAACATATGGTGGCTCCCATACGCCCCAGCAGAACTGAAGGGAGGATCCAAGCGGGTGTTTGTACACGTATGTTCGTAGAAAGGTCACTTGAAATAGCCCAAAGGTGAAGGCATTGCTAAGCCAGTGTGTATACATACAGTGGCTTCTTACTCATCTTTAAGAGGGAAGACAGTTGTGACACATACTGCAACATGGATAAGCCTAAAGGCACGTCTGTGAAATACTCCACTCAGCATTTATCATAGTGGTAATAATTACACAAATATGAGTTATCTATAGTAGTCAGAGCCATAAAGACAAACGTAAAATGGCAGACACTTGGATAGAAGACAGGGAAGTTATTTAATGGGGACAAGGTTTTGAAGTTTTCAAGATAAAATGACTTTAGTGATAAATGATGATGGTTGTAAATGAACTGCACACTTAATATAGTTTAAAATGGTAAGCTGCATGTCCTGTTCAGGGCCATCTCCACAAACAATGGGATGAGAGATGGAGCTCAGTTGACCGAGTGCTACTTTGCACTCAGGAGGACCTGGGTTCTATAAACCAGACGCAGTAGCATACCCTGACTTGTAATCCTAGCACTCAGAAAATAGCGGTGACTGGAGCAGAGGTTCAAGGTCACCCTCTTCCTAAGGAGCTGGAGGCCAGTCTAGGCTACTTGAGACCCTATCTCAAAATACATACACATACATATATACACACATACATTATATAACATGCAAATTATATATAATCCTTATAAAATAAAATAATTGGGGCTGGAGAGACAGCTCAGCAATTAAGAGCACTGACTGCTCTTCCAGAGGTCCTGAGTTCAATTTCCAGACCTGCACAGTGGCTCACAACCATCTGTAATGGGATCCGATGCCCTCTTCTGGTGTGTCTGAAGACAGCTGCAGTGTACTCACATACATAGAATAAATAAATAAATCTTAAAAAATTAAATAAATAAAAGAATTGTTCCATATATTTCATTGCAATAGTTTTAGAAAGGAATCAGGGAGCAGGGTGTCTTTTTTCTCTGTTAGAAATAAAAAAGGGTTCTAGTTTACAAAATAAGAGTACAGTACAATTAAAAATTGAGTTCACAGAACAGCTTGTTAAAGAATCTTAAATGCCACCAAATTATATTCTATATTACACTGAAACTTGTGATTTATAGATCTGTAGTGCTTGGGTATTTTCTGTGCCATTTTCCCCCCCCTGGTCCCTAGGTAAACGTCGTAGGTAGTAGTAAGAAACGCAGCTGTGGGGTGACAGTGAGCTTTGAGTGTTCAGTCACCACTCCTTAGACATAAAGATGCTTTCACGAAAGGTGAGAAACTGGAGGTCCAGTAAAGATTACACAAATTCATAGTTAACAGGCCTGTCTATCCCAGGCCCTTGATTTACATTGCAGTGTTATTTAGACTCTAAGCCATGTCACTCTTAAAAATATCATACGAAACATTCAGTTCTTGTTTTCCTTACCATGAAGTTATTTTATTAAACATAAAATTCTTGTATGGTTCCTGTGTGTATGGCTCTGTTTTGGGGATGTTATTCTTATATTCTCGTAAGTTTCTTTTCTCATCCTTTTGGTTCTAAGAGAGGTGGTATTTTCTTTACTCTTTTTTTTTTTCGAGACAGAGTTTCTCTGTGTAGCCCTGGCTGTCCTGGAACTCACTCTATACACCAGGCTGGCCTCGAACTCAGAAATCCACCTGCCTCTGCCTCCCAAGTGCTGGGATTAAAGGTGTGTGCCACCACTGCCCGGCTTGTTTACTCTTAAGAATAACATATTTTATAAATGTGTCTCATACTCTTAATAATCAATATTCTCTAAATTACTATAATTTACTCAGAATAAATTTATAAATTATTCAGAATAAAAGTGATATCATCTTTCTTACCCCAGACTGAGTTAGGAATCACACTAAGCATATTTTTGGTTGGAAATGACAAACAATATCCCCTTCTTTTCAGTGCCTTATCCCTCAAAGGCTCTGTGGGCAGGCAAGTGGCTGCCAGAGACCTGGGTCACGCCCTCCACTTACCAACTGTCATGAAGGACATAAGCTAAAGAAATCATGCCCTAAGTCTATATCCCAACTGCAGGCTGTGTGCCCACTCTTGTGACCGGTAATCCCAAAGATGACTCATAGAGCAGGGATAGACTTTAAAAGAAAAAAGTCTGAAGAATAAGGCTGGGGAAATTAGACACAGCAAAAGAAGAGTTTCACTGTCCACTGAACCAGGGTTTTCTTACTTTATAATGAATCGGTGTCTTTATTCAGACTGATAGATCACTACTGCTCCTGTCCAAGCCACTATAGCATTTATGCCATTTGGTGGACTGCACAGCTGTCTTCCTAACATTTAAATTCCTTTCTTTTATGAAACTTGCTACCAGCAGAACCTTGGTGGGAAGGCAGGCTACATCCCCTGTTAGGGAAGTTGAAAGGTTCAGATGCTCTTCCTAAGCACTGTTAAGGTTCTGGTTGGTGGCCTATGGGTGGCCATTTTCCTGGGGCTTTCAATGCAGACAGGCTAGGAGGCATGCAGGCAAGACAGTGCCAGGTCACTCTGATGGCGGCCAGTACTGTTGGGGCCAGGTGCACTCATGCAGTGCGCACTGTGTCCCGGACTGCATGGAAGGCAACCTAGTCAGTGAACGACTTCATCTTGAGCTTGTCACTCAGCTCCTCGGCTCTGTCTCAAAGCTCGTTTTACACTCTTTCTGCTAAGTGTGCTGTCTAATATTACGTATATAAAGTAGTTCTTTTTTCTTTCAGTCCAAACCACTAATTAGTATATAGCTAATTCTTAGGAATTATTTTGAAGAATAATTATTTCTCCAAGTTGCTAGTGATGGATAAATTAAGATATAATTCATCTTTTTCATGTATTTAACAGCTTCAAATTCTAGAATTTATTATTCCTTCATGCCCCTTTATAATGATATTAAATTTATTAAAGCCATAGAGCTTATTAATACATGTTAGAGATGTTTTTAAAAAAAATACAACTTTTTTCAACTAATGAAAACCATTTAATATTAATACTTCCATGTTCTGTATGTAATGTGTGACATCTAGTTTCAAGTTTCTATAACTGTACACTTGCACCTTTGCCATTAATACAGATTAGCATCTTTCTGAGTGGAAGAGGTTCACCATAATTACAATGATGGTTATAAGGTTGTGAGAATTTACTATAATTATATGAGATATGTTTTCATGTGTCTATATAAATGCATATATATGTTCATAAAATACCAGGTGTAGACTATGTTCTTTCAGAATTCTAATGGTGGCAGTTTAAATACTTTTTGTTGTTACTAATGGCTCAATACCTAAAGTGCCCTTCCAAGGTAAATTAACTAAGGAAATGCACCCATTTTGACTTCATCCGTGAATGACCACATTCATTCTCTTTAGATGTAGCTCTCCGTTTGCTGTTCCTCAGCACTCTCTATAGAACTCCAGCTTGCTCTGCTTTTCACCTATCTTTTAACACTTAAACATAGATGCTTGGACCAAGTCCATTGCTCCAATTGTACGTAGCTTAAAAAGCTCGGCAGTGCTTCAGTCTCCCATTGTGTCCGGCTCGCCTGAGTGCTCCGTGCACGGCAGTTCACTGTGCTTTCTGTTTGCTAAACCCATTTGTGCCCATTCTTTCCGAAAACATTTGTTCATCTGGGATCTCAAATTGACTTCTCTCTATTCTGTGTCCTTAACTAGAAATGCACCATTAATGTTGATTGAGCTCTCGCAAAGCCCTCCATAAAGCGTGAAAGGCTCCATGAGACTAGGCCACAGTGTTTGCAAATACCTGTTTGAGGCAGCTTGAGAGGAAGAAATGAGAAACAACGGAAAACTTTATATATATACACGCACACACACACACACACACACACACGTACACACACACACACACACACACACACACACACACACACACACACACGATTAGTCTTTATTGGTTGATCACAGAGACGGTTGTAAAATGTTTTGAAGGGAAGAGAGTTACAATTACAGACTGAACGACGAGTAAAACCAAATCAGTGAAATTATCACAAAGAATTTCTGAAAAAAAACCAAACCTCGTATTACAGCAAGGAAGATGCAAAACACACAGGCCGTGAATATGGGACGCAGTGTTTAAAAGTCACCAACTTTATGTGTTTAAAGTAAAGCACAGCTGTTGTATTTATGATTTACACAGTAGTAAGGTCACTTTAAAAAAAAAAACCAACTGGCAGGAAATATTTTATACATTTATAAATTAATTATAATCATAAAACCAAAAATTATAAAAATGTAGAATTATGAGTTTACATTTATACAACTGTAAAGTCATACATTTTAATACTTGTGAAAAACACTTCACAATTGTTTAGAGTCTTCTTTGGTAAAAATGTAATTCATTTAAAAATGTACCAAAATGTGTTATTCTGATGCACTTCTCACTCAGGACCCATGGGAAAGGACCCAGTTACAGCCTGACCAGAAAAGAAAGCGTGTTCTAATGCTCGTCTCCCCTCTCTCCGGGTAACTCCCTGCCACCTGCCAGCCTGTAGTCTTTGGAACCGGATGATGTAATAAATGAATATTTATAGAATCAAAAGAGCATAGACTTAAGGTGAAGCCCAATAAAATATAAAGGGTAAATATTTTAATTTAAGGTAATTAAGATTTTCAGAGATATTTCTACATTTCTTTGACTAGCTATTTTAGTTTTAGGTTACAAATTATTAGTGTCTTTATTAAATCATTAGTTATAAGCAAATGTCATTACAAAAACAAAATTTTAAGATAAAGTGCATAAGTTGAATCTGAAAGGTGCCTTTTGAATAAATAAATTAAAATGAAAAGATTAGTGCTATATGGTAAAATTAATATTTTTTTTAAAAATAAAAATGTGTAGAAGCAGACCATTTTTAGTAAAATAACAATGTGCCGACCTAGTTCTAAAAAGCAGCTGTGAACTTAAATAGCAATTTAGTATTGGTTTTCTTTATAAATATGTTTAAAATGAAGCAAATATTAAAAAGATGAACAAGAAAACAGTTAAGAGCTCCAAGACTGTCTGGAATCTTTAGTTTTTTTGCAGAGACAACTTATTCTGATGAAGAAAATAAGCTTCTAATGCATAAACAAACAAATTTGATTAGATTCCCTTAAAAACCAAGACAATTCAACCATGTGTGCTGCCTCTACTCACAGAGAATTAAGAATAATTTATTTCCTATTATATCAGTAATATTTAGTTGAAGCTGTAATTAAGGTCTAATATTTTCAAACATTGAATGCTTCTTATAATGTATGCTTATGGGCAAATAACAACATGCATGTTGCATATATAGAATTACTTTAAAGCCAGTCATTAGTGCCTATAAACATATATGCAGTGTCCATGTGTACATACAAGGCACCATGTACATTGTGGACAAAAATACTCACAATCATAGTTAATTCAGTAGAAGAATCTAAGGCTGCATGAACAGAGTAAGTGATAATGTCCTTACAGAGCAATTATAATTATGGTTAATTTTCATATGTAGATATTAGAAGATGGGCTTGCTGTCATCTACTTCCAGTTCAGCATAGTAGGCTCCTACTCTGTGATTAATGTGTTAATTTCTCACATTCCAGGTTGTTTGTGGAATTGAAAATCAAGTCATAGTGCATTTGATCGACTGCATGCAAAATACATCTATTACTGAGAACAGAGAAATACTACTTGTATTGTAGAAATTATAATTTTTAATCTAAGCTAAATATATTGGAAGAAAATGAAATAGTTTATAGTCTTTATGTACATTAGCTATATAGTAGCCTAACACAAACTGCTGGCTAAATAGCATATAATTATTAATTGCTATTTCATGTGCAATTGAAAAAGCAATGAATTTGGAGTGGAAAATATCTAGGATTAGATACATTGTAAAGATCCTCTTCATAAGCCACACATTCTTTAAAGAGATAATGCATGCCATGCCTATCTTAATAGGAGTATTAGAATAAGTCATTCAAAATGTGTGCTAGGTATAGAGGGCATCTAAAATCACTTCTAGAAAAAATATCTCTTACATTTCATGATATTTTGCTTGTTTTGTTAAATAGGAATGGGGCGGAGACAAATGTAGTGACCATGGATAACATGGAGCTTTACCTATTCGATAGTCCCAGGGGAGCTGCACGGCAGAAAAAAAATTATACTCCAGCAAATCCTGCTCAGAATCACACCTTTACTGTTTGCATAAAAGAGCACCATGATCATATGAAAAGGCTATTGCAGGCTAGTCTGTGTTTACTGTATTCTGTACAGCACCTAGCAATGCCTAAACTAATGTTTATTATTATTCTTTGTGTCACTATCAAATTATGTATTAAAATTATTTTATATTCAAGAAGAAATTCAGATGTAATTAAAAATATTTATAAAATAGCCACAAATTTTTAAAAATGAACATAAAAGAGAGCACTTATGAAAAATCTACAGAAGAAATAAAAAGATCCCAGAACGTTCAATTGGTGTGGTAGAATGTTATCCTTTTCTGCTTTACAGTTTTCTGTTCTTGAACACTTTCCCCCAGGAAAAAAATTACACTTATTTGTTCTAGTATTTTAAAAAGACATTTTATTATAAGAGTTTGATATTCATTTTTATTCATAAAAGGAAAAAAGAGCAGAGTCCTAATTTCATAATAAACGCTGTCAGACATTGCAACGTGGAAACTGCAGTACAAGCTAGACACCTTCTGGACATCTTAAGAACTGCACAATTGTTCTCTGAACAAAGGCCCTGACTGTAACAGCTATTTAAAATCCACACATTAAAAAGTGCAAATCAATCTGTAATTAAATTTGAGATGTAAAACATTACATGATTTAAATGACAAAAGCCAGCATTTAAATAAAGCATTGAAAAGCATGAATTTCTTACATGCACATTGAAATGATAGCTTCCAAAACACCTTTGGGACCGTTTTCAGGTAGATAAGGTTTGAACAGTCAGATAAAGTCCCCCTATGTATATACCAGAAGCATTGTTATAGTATGAAAACTATATGCAAAGTGAAGCCAATACTTTGAATATAGGATATTTTCTGAATGGTGTAGCCTATGTATGTCAAAATATCACTAACGACTTAGCTCTCATTTATTTCTGAGGTAGGTCTCTTGTAGCTGAGGTGGCATCAAACTCATTGTTCCTCTCTCTACCCCTGATAACTGTGAGCCACCATTCCTGATTCACGCAGGGATAGCGACTGAACCCAGGGCTTTGTGCATGCTAGGCTAAGCAGGCACTCTCTCACTGTGCCACAGCCCTGGTTCATTTAGCATCAGTTTAAAGGACAAGAACCATCAGGGTCCATAGTTGGGTATACTTAGAAACTTGCATTGATGCCCACTTTTTGCATTGGTCACTAAGCAAGTCTGATGGTTGTTCTGGCTGCTTCATTTCTCCCCCTGCAAAGAACAGCCCCCCAAAGTAACCTGTGGCAAAACTCAGTTAGCAAGACTGGCTTTGCTTAGCAATGGTTGTGCTGGTCTGCTGGTTCCTATTCTCAGAGTTAGAGCAGTCTTACTTCCTATACAAACAGCTGTGCCTGTAGTGATTTGATTTTACAAACAGTTTCAGGCTAAAAGAGACATATTCAAGCTTAGCTTTGACCTTTAATAATGACCTCAAGTAATTCTAAATGAGTAGCTAGCTAACAAACCAAAGTCCCCACAGGGCAGGCCGCCATAAGTTCTTACAACTAACTGCTTCAGATAACAGAATTTGGATTTCTAGAATTTGTTTCATGTTTTATTTTTTTTATCTTCTCAGATTCTTGTATATGTAATAAGTAGGTCATGACTGTTACAATATAGAAATTGGAGGAGTGGCTAAATAACCATAAAATTTCAGATTACTGATTAAGTCAGCTTAATCAAGGGAGACGTCTTCACACAGAGCTGAAGTGTCTCAGCCATGTTAGTGATGACACTGCCTGCCTTCTGCTGGCTTCTGCATGACTGCTAAAATAAATGTTTGCTGGTTCATGCTCATTTATTTTTAGATAGCAACATCTGATTTGATGTTTGAAAGTTACTCCAGGAATTTTGTAAGAAACAAGGTAGGTACGTATCACATAATGGCCACTTAATGATTCGGGTAACTGGGAGCCACCCTGAGGTAAGCGGCTTCTGTGCCGTATGTGCATTCAGTTCCCAAAACACAGTATGAAGGATAGATTTCACGACTACTTAGGAATTACATCAGCCTACAGATTTAAGCGAGGGAGTCAGTGCAGCTGCTGGGGCTGCACTTAAGGAACTTTGGAAGTGTATTCTTTTCCTAAAGACAGTGGAGTGCATTGAAGAGAAGTTGTAGCAACATTGGGAATAAATTATAGTAGGAAAAACAGTCAAAATGGTGTACGGTTTGAGTTCTAGTGGTCATCATCAGGTCTAGGGGCAATTATTGAATAGCCTGCTCTGAGACATTTTGCTACTGAATCTCACCTGAAAGATTATGTATGCATTCATGTATGTATATTTCACATGGAAATATATGCCATATATAACACACTTAGAGGATTCTAGACAGAAATTATGGTGGTTTGATGTGAAAAATATATAGTGCAATTTTCTTCTATGTATGTATAGAAAGAGCCATTTAAATGAACATATTATAAATTATATTTTACAAATATAATATGTATTTTTGAAGTTTTCAGTTTGTGTGCACATCCAATTTCTATTAGAGCACATATCAGCAATCAGTTTACATTTCATGTATTTTACCTAGAGATTTTTACTTTGCCAAAGGTTTATAGAGTCCATTAGCTGATTTGAATTTATTACAATAAATATCTACATATTCAGCTATGACTGGAATTACTCTCCTCTAATGAGTGATAAATGCAGATAAGTCATATGTCCCATTGGGAAACTTGGCTAAATCACATTTGGAGGACAACTGATTGTCTAAAATTTATCCAAATCCAATAAAAATTTTATTTGCCACTAATTGCTGTTGCAGATTTTGGAAAAGTGTCTTTGTTATAGCACATTTCCCAGAAGCAGTGTGAATGACAGAAACATTCCCACTTAATGTAAGTGTCTCAGCCATTTTGGTATTTAACATTAGACCATCATGACTAAAACGGTGTTATCTTCCATTTTTAACACTGTGACATTTTTCATTGTTAATAAAATATTTTTTTTGTCATGGTTAATTTAAAAAAAGAAGAGGTCCTGGGTTTGGGCAATTCCTGAAAATTCAGGCAGTGGGGCGGCGCACGGTGGAGCAGACTCTAAAGGAGCACTAAGGGGTAAGTTCTTGGGGTTGAGTTGGGCTTGGAAATGCGTCAACGTTGGAGGCAAGGTAAGAGGAAATTTTAAAGAAAACTTGTAATATTTACAAAATTCTTTGCCTTCACAATCTTAGTGTTGAATTTATTTGCTGTTGAATACAAGCGAGCCGCATGACTGGCTGCACGGGCTCAGCTCCGTTGTTATTCCCATCTTTTCTCTCTAGTGAGTACTTCCTACTTGTGGAACACAGCTCAACTTTAATTGTTATTTTAAACCTTTTCAATTATTATACAAATCTATGAGGTTTGGCAAAGATTTCGTGTATGTGGAAAAGAAAGTCCTCCAGTAAGAGCCTTTTCTGGACAGCAGAGGAAGCTGTGGCAGTATATGGCAAAAGTCATGATTTTTATACATGGTTAGCAGATTTGGAGAGTTTTTAAGTGGAGAAGAATGTTGACAGCACACAGACAGCTGAACCTTTCTTCATCTTGACGGATCTGGTACGTTTGTACAGTTGGAGACGTAATGGTCTAACGTGATAAAGGAGGAGAGAGATTATCCCTTCAAGCTGACGAAAAGTTATTTCTGTATGGATCCTCCGAGGACTGTTGTTCAGAATCCCTCTATTCTTGGTTATTTTTGTCTGAAATTAGGAATTCAAATAGTTATAACTTATAAAATGATAAGGATCATTAAGCAGTAAACTTAAGTTGCCCTTAAGCTCAACACATGCTGTATGGGGTTTACTATATGAATTCCGAACTTCAAATAAAAGTACAAAATTAGGTTGGGAACGGAGATACAGCAAGGCGGAGGGTGGAGAAACTGGGGGTCATAGCAAGAGGCTGCTTCAAAAACACAGACAAGCTAGGTGTGGTGGGGAATGCCTTTGTTCCCAGCACTTGGGAAGAAGCAGCTGGTCTCTGTGAGTTCAAGGCCAGCCTGACCTAGAGAGTGATTTCCAGGATAGTCAGAGGTATGTAACTAGCCACTGCTTCAAAAACCAAACACGCTGTCCCTCAAAGAAGGACAACAACAACTCATAACATTGCCATGCGTTGCTAATACTTAGTATGGCTTACATTTTTGCAAACTAATCAATTTGATTCTTTGTAGGTGTTGAAAAAATGTAGATATCCAGATCTATGAGCTGGGTAGGAATACACACAAGAAGTGACCGTACTTTTCAAACTAAAATTTTGAGCAGTATAATCAGAGAATAGCAAAGTAAGGATTTTTTTTTTCTTCAGAAAGTCTTAGGAGCTGCTGACAAGTCTTGAAGAAAGAAACATATGAGAAGAAAGTTACAGAGATGAGAACGGGGCTGGACTCACAAGAAAGAGCAGCGGGGAGAGGAGGAGGAAGACCAAGCCAACACCCCAAAGACAGCAGTTTACTCTCCAGGAGACTGAGACCAGTTTGACAGACCCAATTGTGTATATAGTTGAATCTTTTGGACAAAAACATAATAATCTTCATTATGATTAGAAACGTGAGAACTAAGAGAAACACCATATGGATAAATTATGCTGAGTCCATTTATCAGGCGTTTGCTAGCACGCGCGCGCGCGCGCACGCGCGTGTGTGTGTGTGTGTGTGTGTGTGTGTGTGTGTGTGCAATGAGAACAATGTTCAGGAGTGGCTTCTCCCTCCATCACGTGGGTCCTGCTGCGACTCAGGTCCTCAGGCTTGGCAGCCAAGTGCATTTACTGGTTGAGCTTTCCCAACCATCTCTGGTTTCTTTGAACAGGCTTTTCTTTATGTATCTCCACGAATGATAACCTCCTACTCTTAGTAGGCTCCTAGGTAATTTTATAACTGTTGTGGTGAGTTTGAACAAAGGGGGATGTTAAAGAATGGGCAAGATTCTCTCTCAAGCAGGGACACCATCCCCAGCTGTTCCAAAGCAGAGCAAGCAAGGATCTCAAGTTAGGATGTAGGCGTCTTCTAAACGCTAATTAAAATGAACATACTAAGTGAAACACTTTCCACAGCCTAGTCTTTCCGAATTTCCCATCCCTTAAAGCCCTGGCTCTCAAACTCCTCCCTCAGGCTAGCTTCACGAGTTCACGGGTAATCCCGAGGGAACCGAATCGTCTCTTTGGAAGATGCTCTACCTGACTATAAGATTCTGTTATGTTTTACATTTTCTGATTTCTACTTTTAGCAGAATTCACCACTGAACTCATCTTGGAAGTTGTTCACGATGACATGCAGAAAATGTAAAAATCTTTGAAAGAAGTCAGGAAATTCTTGTTTACACTGAGGGCAGATCTGTCACAACCCATAAGTGATTCAATAGAATTTTTAAAAATGCAGTTTTGAATCAGCACAGCTACCAACAACTTGACAAAAGGTATAATGCTAAGATGCAAACTAAACCAAGCAATTTGAAGTAACATTAGACGTCAAATGATATCGCTGTCTTAAATGAGGATTTTTTCTTTCTTTTTTATTGTTGCTGCTGCTGTTGTTTGTTTGTTTTTTCATTCTCTCTGAAACTCTTTGTAAAAATACCTTCAACTTCAGGAGTTAAGGTGAAGTCAGGTCCCAAGAAATGGCTAAATCCAGCAGGCAGAATAACATTTGTTATTTTAATGGGAGAGGCTTTAACGTGGCAGAAGGACCCACCATCCGTAGGAGAGCTGGTAACAGGAACGAACTACACAATAAAATAAAACAGTTAAGAACATCTTACCTTTGAAACTGAAATAAATAGGTTTAGTCCTTATCACAAGCCCCAGGGCACAATAAGCTTTAAAAAGTACTTTTACATGCTCGCCTGAGCTCAGTACTTCTGTGATGTGGACAGTGCAGAGTCCTGCAGGCCCAGGGTTCACTCCCCTCAGTCTTCTGGTTTGCCTTTTCAGACTATGTTGTACTGGTCACTAGAAGCCAGTGCTTAGTGGTCCATTTTACTTCCAAAAGCTTTTAGTAGGAAAGGACAGAACCATGAGCATGAGAAGATGTTTCCTTTGTAATGGTTCTTTTCCTTTCTTCAAATACTTATCGTTTTTTACTTTGTATGTATAAATGTCTTGCCTGTCTGCGTGTATGTGTGTGTGTGTGAGTGTGTGTGTGTGTGTGTGTGTGTGTGTGTGTGTGTGTGTGTGTGTGCCACATGCATGCCCAGTACCAGCAGAGGTCAGAGATCAGGAAAGATTGTGGGACCCTTTGGAATGAATTATAGTCAGATGTAAGCCACCACATGGGTGCTGGAAACTGACCTGCCTTCTGCATAAATGTTCTATTTTCATAGACCGAGAGCTTGTTAAAGATATGCATTCTGAACACATGGTTCCACTTTGCTATTTGTCTAAAGTAACCAACTTGACTTCAGCAAGCATCACCAAGAATGTAGCTGTCAATGAGCCCGAAGGTTCTTTAACTAATGCTGTGTAGTCCCAGGCTGCCCAACAGTTCGTTTATAGGAGTTTATTTCTGTCACTAATATGGTATGTGGTTGACTTTTCTCTTAAAGTCGAACCCTGAACACATTTAGGTGAGAATATTGAGTTGAATTTGCCCTTCTGCTGTTGAAAAGAAACAACTGCAGTGACCAAAATAAAGAAATCTCAATTGAGAAACTTGACTTTCCTTTCCTAATCTTGTTTCTTCTGAACAGCTAAAAGAAATAATGGCTCAGTTTTGTTCCAGCCATGAAAGTAAGAGTTATTACTGAACCTTAAAATACACTTTTGTAAAACAAAGATTTCAAACACTTTACTCATTTTACTGGGTACAGATGGATCAAAATAATTTTAAATAAGATGCTTGCTTATGTAACAAAAGTAGATATTTAAACTCTTTTATATAGGTGTATTTAAAAGGCAAGAAGAGTTATACTGAACAGATCATTATACTGTTATAGCAGAATAATGGAAAATAGGAATCCTTGAGAAAAATATACAAATAAACAATAATGAAATGAAATGCTGAAGGTTAGTCTACATAGTTCTGATAAATTAAACCAGTTTAAAATTTATATACTAAAAATGGTGTTTTAAAGTATTGTAAATGATTATTTGCTTTAAAATTTAAATGTTTTGAACTTACACATTTTAACTAAGCAATAGTTCTTATAAGTGCCTCTACGGAACCTCATATGCAGTGTGGTAGGAGCATCTCCCCCAAAGATGCCTACCAGCCTTGTTTCTACACTTATGAGGACCTTACCTTACACGGCAAAGGAGTTTGCAGGTGTGACGGAAGTAAGGACTTTGAAGTGGGGAGATTATTCTGGATTATCTAAAAAGAGGAAGACAGAAGGGTCAGAGTGGGAGGAGGAACAAGGAAGACAGGAGAGGGAGGAGGAGCGATGCCACTGCTGGCTGAGAGCCAGGAGCCAAGACAGCCTTGGAAGAGGAAAGCACACAGGCTGAGCACCTTTCTAGAGCTTCCAGGAAGGAGTGCAGCTCAGCCCATGCTCCATGTAAGACCCAGTGTCAGACTCCTGTCTTCCGGAACCGTAAGACAATCACCACATGCTCTGTTAAGTTGATGATTTTGGAATAATTTGATGTAACAGCAACAGAAAACTACTTCATGGGGCATGTGGGTTTTTTGCTTTGTTTTGTTTTTGTTTTTGTTTTATTTTTTTTTTGTTTTTTGCTTTTTTCAAGAAGTTGACTAAAGATCAAGAAAGGAAAAGAAGGCTTAACTACGGCACTAAATTTCATCTTACGTGTTCTTTTTTGAAAGAGTGAAGCCCATGACAAGAACTTGAGTAAATGGTATTAGACAGTACTCTTAGCTACATCAGTGATTAGAACTCGAAGCTACAACTTAATTTTTTTAAACCTATGGATTAACCTTTTTTGTTTAAACTAATTTTTATTAACATTGAACAACTATGAGCCTTAAGGTCTCTGTAGATACTTTAACTTACTCTAGAAGTACATTTAATCAAAACATGTCAAGATTAATTTTTAAAGCTGAAGTTAGTTAGAAAGTCAAGGAAACTTTAAAAATTTTAAGTAGAGACAAAATTGTATCTCAGTGGTAGGACGATTGCCTAGTGTGACCTATGTTTGCCCCATAGCACCACTAAAAAGGATTTAAAAAATACAAATATAATTCATATTTATCTTTTGACAACATTTTTCAAATTGCATATGTTTAATGAAGAAGAAATCCCTGCCTTTTTGAAGCAAACTCTCAGGTAGCTCCTGGCAAGAATGACTTTGAACTTCTGATCTTCCTGTCTCCCAAGGGTGGTGGTTACAGGTGTGCATACCACCATGCCTGGTCAAAGCCATTTTCTAAGCAAGGGTCTTTGGTTGATATTTTATCTGACTGTCCTTTAAGATTTCACATGTCATTTCTTCTGCAGGTTTCTTTAAAACAGCATAAAAATTTAAAGATATGAAGAAAATTTAGAGACAATAAGTTGTATAGGTTTAAAAGTTAGTTCTCTCTAAATCTGTGTCTTTTCTCCTGCATTTTATAGGTCTTTTTTAAACCCCTCATCCAGTTTGACATTGTGTGTATGTGATTATTCTTTCTCCAGATTTCCCAAACTATTAGGTTTGGTTACTATATTAACATAGAACTCCTAACTTAAAATTTGAACTAACATTTCATCTGTTGATTAAAACTGCACAGTAGTTTTTTTTTTTTTTTTTTTTTTAAACAAAGACACCTTTCTATGAGTATGTGACACAAAACCATCTCTCTATGAGTATGTGACTCTTGCTGAAGTTAGAAGAGTTGATGGAATCAGAAGCATCATTGTTTATTGAAGGGCTGCCATATTAATCCTGGGGGAAGTGATAGCCTGACAGGAAGGCGTCCATCTGGAGCAACCTCACCGGTAGCCTTGTTTTCCTTTGTTGTTTCGAGACAGGGTTTCTTTGTGTGACCCTGGTTGTCCTGCAACTCACTCTGTGGACCAGGCTGGCCTCACACTTAGTTTTATAGAATCTTTTTTTTTTTTTTTTTTTTTTAAGAAAAGATTTATTTATTTCATGTATGAAACTACACTGTCATTGTCTTCAGACACACTAGAAGAGGGCATCGGGTCCCATTACAGATGGTTGTGAGCCACCATGTAGTTGCTGGGAATTGAACTCAGGACCTCTGGAAGAGCAGTCAGTGCTCTTAACCGCTGAGCCATCTCTCCAGTCCCCTGTTAATGGAACCTTGGATCCTTGACTCTAATGTCCCTGGATTTTTGCTTCTAGTTATGTTAAAGGTTCAACCCCTCTGCACCTGCTCAAGGTCGTTGTATCATCTCTTGGGTACTCTAAAAGTTTCAGCTGGCTTCCCTCTCTACTCCTGTCTCTTCTTCAAACTTTCCAAAAGCACAACTCTAATAATTCTACATTTCTCTTTAAAAAAGAAAATAAAGCCCACCATCTTTCTGTGTTAAATACAGTATTTGGAGGGTGATCAGAACAAATAAAAGTGACTAATGATAAAATCCCTAAAGCCTATTTCTGTTGTTTCTTCACTCTAGAATTTTGCTCCTATCATGGTCAGGTACATTTAGGGCTCATGGGTAAAGAGCCTGATAATCCTGCAAATCTATAATAGCAGCACACATCTCTGTTAGATGAACTATGCAGTACAGAGAGCTGAGATGAAAATTCCCCTCTTTCCTCTGTGCTTACATTGAAGCAGTTTAATGGTTAGTGTCTATAAATATGGCGTATCCCAGTTTCTTACCTTCCAACATCATCTGAAGTACTGAGCAGTGAAATAATTTGCCTTATATCAATGTCTTATTAGGAAAAGCTTCTATTGACAGTAGTCATTAAGTAAATACTACAGTGTACAGAATCACATGTGCATAAACAAATTACATTAAAATGTACGTGATATAATGCTCATTCACAATAATCTACAGTAAAAAGGAAAGTGAGAACAGTACACTTACTGAACTCTTTTTTGCTTGTAGTTCAGAGAAATGGAACTCAGCTTTTGCCCTATCATCAGAATTTATAGGAATTCCATCCAACATCTGTAAATTAGGCAGGCGGAATATGAGCACATGTCGGTGGACCATTTTTCTACAAATCTAAAGAAAGGTAAAAACAATAGTTTATTCTCCAAATCACTTATATTAAAAAGAAAAAAACCTTCGAAACAAGGCAGCTTTGGAGAGACCACAAAGATGTTGGAGAATGACTTCTTACAGGACTAACTGCTGCAGGCAGGAGCTTCTTCCTGTAAGATTTCTCAATCTTCTGAAATACCAAATACAGATAGAAAATATTTTTAAACTAAAGCTAGCATTCAGAGGTTTAGTCTTTCTCCTTTCCCTTTTCCATCCTGTCACCTTCTCTCCCCTCCCCTTGTCCCCCCCCCCCCACCATGTATCCCAGTCTGGTTTGAAAACTAATCCTCTTGCCTCAGCCTCCTCAGTGCTGGAATGGCAGTGCCTACCACCACCTCACTCAGACCATCATCCCTCTGAAGTCCTTAGCACTGACCACTAGTTAGCACAACCTCAACTCAGAATTATATGCAACTTCATTTCTATGTAATTGGTTTATGTGAGGTTTCCCAAAAGGCCCCATTTCATTTAATTCAACATCTTCTGGTCTGTATGATCCATCTCTTCATAGTGTTAACCTGCTCTAAAACAATTGCATATGTCCATAAAAAGGTACTTAGACTTAAGTAGAGCGGTCTCAGGGTGTTTACTTGTAGAAGGTTCTGCTTGCAAGGATGGCTCTTTCCTGGTGGTTAGTACTTGGACTTGGGAATGTTCTTATCATTCCTTGGTTGACAAGGGTAGTTGACTATGTCTTAATAATTGCAAAAAACAGTAGGATTTATACTCAACCTCTTTTCCATCTTGAAAGTTTCAGTTCTTGACTGGAAAGGGTGCCTATGTGATTAACTTTCAATTGTTAAATGCTAAGTCTCTAAAGGGCTCCCTTGAATAAAAACAACACGTAAGACATGCTATTTTTGTGGCTAAATGAAGAGTGTGCTCTGTGTCCCCGCCAAGGGAAGAATGCATAAGGAAGTATACATACAGATTCCTTCAGACTCTACCTTTCTCTCCCTCATGTCCTGTGAGTTTGTGTCCTTATTATGGCATTGCAATTAATCTTAGTTGTGTATCCTTGCTATCTTAGCCACAAGGAAAACATGCTGACTGAGTCTCTCTCCCAAATCTCTGAAGTAGTGGTAATCTTGAGGATTCCTAATATAGAAAGTATACAGTACTATCTGTAACAGCAAAGAACAACAAACTCTTGAAGATGAATGGACAAGCTGGGCCTGGTGGCTCATACCCATAATTCTCTAGAGACTAAAGCAGGAAGCTTTCCATGAATTACAGGCCAACCTGGTTTCTATAGTGAGTTACAGAGCAAGCTGAAATTAACAAACAAAACAAAGAAAGAAAGAAGGAAAGGAAGAAAGGAAGAAAGAAAATGGACAAACTGCTTGAAGCGAAGTGGTAGGGCCATGTTCAGTGACAGAGAAAGTCCTCTAACACATGTACAGCCAAACAAATTGCAGACCGCATTCTAGGTTACAAAATACTTTTCCTAAATACCAAAGAGCAGAGAGCTTGCTTCCTCTGATTGAAAAGCTCCAACACTGGAGGAAAACGATAAGGATACAACTGGAAACACACCATAGACTTAAAAAGAATAAAAACCTGTGCACAGGCCTCAGTAATTTACAAATAAAAACCTTTTGAAGAGTACAAGGCTTTCAGATATGAAGACTAATAAAGTCAACATATATAAAAACGTTCAGGCCATTGTTAGAGCAGTCAATGTAACCTAGAACTTGCTGATTCAGAAATATATTGAAAATGAATGCTAAGCTTAAATGATTAAGATTAAGACATATGAAGTTAAGAATTTCCTTGAAAAATTTCAAGAAACTAAAAGAAGGAAATGACAAAGAGCAGGTGTTGGTGAAAGAAAAAGCAAACAATACCCCTGGTAAAGAAACTTTTGGTACTCTGAAGATGCTCTGTGAACAAGACTTTAGCAAGATTTATCAAGGATAAAATGCAGAAGTAAAATTTGATGATCTTAGGCACAGAGGGGTGACAAAATAGATACAGTGGAGGTTGGAAAGAACATCCTGAGCTTACTATGATAGCAATAAATTAAGAGCTCAGATCAAAGAACAAGACCAACAAAAAATTAACTTCTCAAAATGAGCTTCTAAGGAAGAAGAAAATGCGATGGGACTTATACTCATGAAGGAATTTGAGTCAGACAGTGAAAGTGCAGCTTATAAAATAATTAAGGTGAAGGAGTTTAGAGACAAAGTCTAATTGCTTTTCAAGAACCATATGGCTCTTCAAACGAATCCATAGACTAGGGATAGGAGTGTTCCCAAATTAACCTTACAAAGCAAAAGACATCGTGCCAAACTTAAAGGTAGTGTATAAAAAGATGGAATTACAGGTTTTTACCTGCATAGATGTAGATATGCTACATTAAATATTAGATTGAGTGCAGCAAATTATAAATATAAATATTCACACCAGGAATTTAAGGATAGTTTTACTTTACTAAGCCTGTAAATGTGATTTAGCATATCAGCAAATTAAAAAGGAAACTATATTATCCATCAGTCAAAACATAGTACCTACACGTTCGAATAAATGTACACTTCATGCAATTGGGTGAATACACCATCATTTATCACTGTTTATGGAAAATTATTATTTTTTTCTTACTTTTTGAAATGTGCAATGTACTGGCTGGTTTTGTGTGTCAACTTGACACAAGCTGGAGTTATCACAGAAATGAGCTTCAGGTGAGGAAATGCCTCCATGAGATCCAGCTGTAAGGCATTTTCTCAATTAGTGATCAAGGGGGGAGGGCCCCTTGTGGGTGGTACCATCTGTGGGCTGGCAGTCTTGGGTTCTATAAGAAAGCAGGCTGAGCAAGCCTGGAGAAGCCAGCCAGTAAGAAACATTCCTCCATGGCCTCTTTATCAGTTCCTGCTTCCTGACCTGCTTGAGTTCCAGGCCTGACTTCCTTTGGTGATGAACAGCAATTTGGAAGTATAAGCTGAATAAACCCTTCCCTCCCCAACTTGCTTCTTGGTCAAGATGTTTTGTGCAGGAATACAAACCCTGACTAAGACATACAGTAACCAGTCATTGTAATTACAACTGTATTGAATAGCACACCAAAGCTTCTTGCTCCTGTCACTAAGAATCCATTGATAACATTCCTAATTCAAAAATTCTAATTTTTTTATTAAAATGCTTAAAGGATATCAATACTTATGAATGCAAAAGATGAATACTGGAAGTTAGAGAGGACTCCTTATTGACATGTTCTTCTTGGTAGAAGACCCAAACTACTACCACCTAGCATTATGGTGGTCCCAACATCTTTACCCCTTACCCCTAGGACGAGCAAATACATGCATGGCTTCTGTCATCCTTCCTGGAAAGGTATCTCCCATCTTCACTGGGAGAGTGTTCAACTCCTCCCATACATAAAGATTTCCATCAGGAATTTCCTGGTCCATTGGAATCAGATTGCATATTTCTGTAATCTACCAGCATGCCTATTTGGCATTTTCAAGGTAAGCATCAGTCTGACCTGATAACTGTCATCTTGTGTTGTAAGCCCTGTAACAGCTCCGAGCAGCCCTGACCCATTTGCCCACAGCCCTACAAAGTTTTGCAGCACTATCAATAAACAAAGCCATTAGAGCAATGTGTGAAGCTCTCCAACTGGATCCGGATGCACCGCCACCAGGCATGTACCTGACCAGCTCTTTGATATTAGCTTGGAATCAACTGCTCTGGGTTAGATGAAAGACCCTGTACCGCATCACACGAGTGCCTCTTTCTGATTCACCGTCTTGCGGCCCTTGGCATGGCTCTGGTGATCCTGGATCTGCCTGCCTTTTGGCCTTTTCAGTCTTACATTTTCTGCTGTTAGTTCTTATGCTGGACTTTCCTGAACACTCAGCACACTGACCAGAAGGCCTTCACTCTTTTGCCATGCTTCTCAGTGTGCTTACATGTTAAATGGGCAAGACTCTATAAGAAAAGTGACAAATGTCTCCCAAGTTAACTTAAAATAAGAACAATTCTAATTAAAACATCAACAAGATTCTTCTTCAACTTAATTTGCTTCCTAAAGTTCACAGGAAAATGTAAGGTGCCAAGAATAGCAAAAACAGTGAAGAAAGCAAAGGATCTAAGGAGGAAGAAGAGATGAAAGAGGAGGATATGGAGAAACTTACTCTAATAAGACTTAAGACTATATAGAACATTACACATTAACACACTATAGTATTATTGGCACAGCAATGGACAGGTAAGCCAAAGGGTGCAGCACAGAATGGGAAACACACACGCTTACATTTGGTGCAGCAGGTTTGCAGTACAGTCATGTAGAGACAACACTAAGCCAAAAATTGTGCTGGGTCAGCTAGTTATATATGTTGAAATAGAAAGATCAAGTCGCTTTCTCATATCACATGAGATAAATTGCATATGACTATTGGGAAATTAAAAAGTTCTAAAGGTAAATAAATACTCACTGGATTGCCATAGACAGTAAGCTCTCTGAGAGAAGGAATGACATCAAGCTTTTCCAATTCTGTGATATCCTATATAAAAGGTAATGAGTTATATTCGGTTAGCTTACATCTCCCAATATAAACTACTCTGAAGTTGTTTTATGCAAGCTTTAGATTTCAGGTAGCTCAAAACTGAGTCCTCTGATGTGAACGTGAGTGAGGGCTAGACTCCTAAATCTAACTCACAAAGATAACACTGCAGCGTGAGAAATGAGCAGAACTTGCAAGGTAACCACAAACATTTCTAGTAAGTTTTGAGCCATCCTAGGGCTTAGATGAAGACCTTAATAACAGAAGAATGTGATATTGGCTATACTCTGATACACTATCTGTGAAAGATAAACAGACAAAAACTATTTCTCTGGTTAAATGTTTGCCCCTTCACACTGCTTAGGACTATTTAATATTAACCACTTAACGTCAGTGTAAGTTTGCAATGTTGTAGTTTTTGCAAATTTCAAAAAGATTTATTTTTATTTAATGTGTATGTGTTTTGCCTTCATTGCATGTTCAGATGTTTAAAAGTACATGGCGAATCTGGTTGTCAGGCGGGAGGATCATCTAGTCAAAGACTCAAATGGGGCCCTGAAGCTAACGTCTTCTTTTGTGTTGCGATGATTTTAGAAGCAAGGCAAGAGGCCACATTTTTCTCAGTTGACATCATTGGGCTTATTGGGGAAGTCAAAAGCTCTACACCATGGCCTGCAGGTCAATGAGAGACCGCATCTACCTTTATCTGAAGGACTTTTGCTAATGTTTAATAGGGTTTTCCCTTGTCCTATCATTCTTGGCTAACCCAGAGATTGTACTCTTAGTGCTCACTTGTAGAAATAATCCTGATATCAGATGACCCAAGTTGGTATGAATCCAGAGAGCAAAAATCTCTCCCCCAAAGAAACTTTGAATGAATAGCCATGTTTTAAAAAAAATGGTTTTTAGAAGAATTCAACTAAGTTTTCAACCCACGCTCGCTCCCTCCAGTTGACTTTTCCCTCCAGTTGACTGTATATGGTCACACTAACATACAATAACGTCAGTCATAAGTGTGAGTTCGGATGTGAAACACTCCACTTAACCTCAATGGAGAATATCATTTCAATGATAAAAAATAAAAGGCTAAAATAATTCAACAACCAATAAAGCTCAGTCATTCTTTCATTGATGTGTGCATGATCTTCTGATTTGTCACAGTTTACTATATAGCTGTATTAAATTTTGATAGTAAACCCCACTAAGCATGATTCTGTTCAAGGTGCTGAGGAGAGGCTGTCATACTAAGCTGATTACTATCTCCCCCGTCCCTTATGAGGACTAGGGTGCCAACAGGTGAGCAGGGGTATCCTGGGGAAAAGCTGGCTACCTGTTCTAAGCTCCTTTAAGTGTCCTGCCAACTGGGTGTCCTGGCAGACAGCAATGACATTTTCCAGGAGTGTCCTTACCCATGGCATTCTCTTAACAGATATCTCCGGACAAAATCTTTTACAGTCAATTAACCTGGAATCTATGGGATTACAAAGCTTCCAATAAGAAGGTGCAGAAGTGTAAATGGAAATGTTTCATGAAACACTCCCCTACTCTGAAACCACTCTACAAAATCTTTTTTGGAGACTGCATCTTTTATTCTGAACTAGATAGCCTATAGCCTATATGGTATGGGAAGAAAACAACTAAAAAACCAATAGAATGTCCAAGGTCTCAAGTATTAATTACTGGACTGATAAGCAGAACCTAATACTAGTTGAGGTCATTGATGGATGTGTGGAGGTCTCATTGGGTTTTACTGAGCTTGCTTAAGCTTGGTTTTCAGCCATGCTGGGTACATGATCTACCACGGACCTGCCTCCCCCAGCTCTGAAGCTCATTTGTTAACTCACTTGCAGTTGCCAGAAATATTTCCCATAGAGTACCAATTTTTTAAACTCTTATTTCTTCTGAATAAAGTTTTGGTAAGATCACTGCCAATTTGGTCTGGCTTTCCTCAGCTTGGTGTTTGAATCTGGATTACATCAGGTGTGTGCTATTTCACAATAGGATATTTCCAATTTGCTACATTAAAAGAGACATTACTCATGATTTCCTTCTAACCTTGGAAAGAAATCTCATATTATCCCAGAAAAGGCTTTATGAAATGTAGCAAACAGAGCCTCAGACAAATATTTGTCAAGTGTCTAGTGTCTACCATGTGCCTTGTGCTATACTAATATAAACATTGACAAGATGAACACAGGACTTATTCTTGTGGGGGGAGTGTAAAATTTAGTCTGTCTTTGAAGCCGCCTTAGCAGTATGGAGAGCAGAAGCAACATTAACCAAAATGCTGATACAAACACAAGCTCTGTCAGGTTGTATTGACTCTCATACCTGTATACTACCTCAGGAGACAGTCTGAGAAGGCCCAGGTAGCCAGCCTAATAGAGTACATGCCTGTGACATGCCCGGCAGAGAACTCATAAACATAAGGCTCTAATTGGTATATTTGGGGGCTTTACTTAGAGATCACAGAGGATTTCAAATATGTAGACCTCAAAACAACAGCACCCTCAAATAATGTTACCTGGATTTTGTTGTATCCTAGGTAGAGTTTCTCCAGTTTGACCAAAGACTGCAGTTTGCTCAGCTCACGCAGCCTGTTCTCCTCTAGATGAAGGGTCAGCAGGGAACTTGGCTTGGCAAACGCCGTGTCATTAAATGCCCGGATGCGGTTATGGTCAACGACCAGCTCCTGGAGGACGAGCAGGTTGTCCAGCCCTTCGACCTGACTGATCTCATTCCCTAAAGAGTTATGACATGCTATGTGAGCCCCAGCTTCCAGAACTCAGGTTTATCTACCCACCTTCGCTTAAATAGTCACCAAGTGATTTTAAGGCTAAAAACAACCTTTCTTTTTATGTCTCAATGGTAACACAAACTGATCTTCCCTAACCTCCAGCGAGCAACCTTTCCCCAAACAACGTTACCTAGCCTTAGCAACTCTCTAGTAAATCTGTTAATTCAGATCCAAAATAATCTTGGACTACTTTTCCTCTTTTGCTCTATCTAACTCGTTACTTAGTCCCCATAGTTCCTTCTTTTAGACCTACCACTTCTATTAATACCACTGTGGGCCAGGCCATTATTAGCATATATTAATATATATTAAATTAATATATAATAGTACATATAATATATAATATATTAATATATATTTCAGATGAAAAATGCATATGCTTTAGATTATCCGATTACCATTACACACCAGTGCAAACTTGGGAACATTATTTAGCCACATTGAGCCTCAATTATCTTTTCTTCCCTACCCCAAGGTGTCCAACAGCAGAGAAATGGCTAAGAAAATGTGATGGGTAGATACACAATGGATTTCTCAGTCATAAAGAAGGACAAGATCATATTCTTTGCTAGAAACGCATGCTACTGGAGATAATCACATTAAGCAAATTAAGGTAGTCTTAGCAAAACGAACTTCATATGTGGAAGTGAAGAGAGCAAAGGGACTGACTAATGGGGACAGAAAGAGGAGACAAGGGGTGTAGAGAATACACGCAACATAGTGTGTATGAAAATGTCCCTACTTGGACTGAAGGAGCTGAGGGAGTTTGCAGCCCCATGGAGGGAGCAACAGTGTCAACTGGTCAGGCCCCCCCGGTCCTCCTGGAGGCTGGACCACCAACCAAAGAATACACATGGAGGGACCCATGGTCCTGGCCACATATGTGGCAGAGGGCGGCCTTGCTGGCCATCAGTGGGAGGAGAAGCCCTTGGGTCTGAGGATGTTCGATGCCCCAGTGTAGGGGAATGCCAGGGAGGGAAGAGGGGAGTGGGTGGGTGGGTGGGGGAGCACCCTCATAGAGGAAGGGGGAGGGGGGATTGGATAGGGGATTTCCAAAGGGGAGACCCAGAAAGGGGAAAACATTTGAAATGTAAATAAAGTAAATATCTAAAAAATAAAAATGAATAAAAAAAGAAGAAAATGTTCCTACTTAATAGTACCAGGTACAATGGGTATATAAAGTCAATTACTTTTTAAAAAGTTATTTAATAATCTACAACTAAAGAAAAAACTGTGATTATTAAGTTTTTCTTGCCAATGATCAGTGATGCTTATGCTTGCTTGTGAAAGCAAGAAGACAGGTCAGCCAGTTTACAGGATTCATAAGCAGCGTGTCTACTCACCCTGTAGAAAGAGGAACTTTAAGTTTCTTAGTCTGTTAAGTTGTAGCTGGACTAAGTTACAAATTCCATTATATCCCAAATGAAGAACCTCTAAACTTTGCATTATTGGAGGCAAGTTCTCATTGCTTAATGAATCTCTGAAACACACAGGTAAGTTTGAAGTCATAAACTTGATTTAAAAGCAATTTTATCAAAAAAGGCCACCTGAGGTGTATTTACTCTAAAGTAAAACTAAGATAAAAATTTATATGAGCTTTTGATATATAATAGTTGAGTAGTATTTTTATAATAATGATAATAACTTTTATCTTTTAAAATGCTTATATGGAAGAGAATACAGTACAGAAAGTCACAATGAAAAGTGAATTGGCAAGAAAAAGAAAATGTCGTATTTTATTAAGAGATAAGAGCAGTTTTCTTTATTCTAAGAGGATGTATGCCCAAATATATTAAATTCTGACCTATCTACTAAAAAACTAATCTTGCTAATAAATTAATTCATCAAAGTCACAAGATTAAAATAATAAATGTGGCTTGAAATTCCAGTGCCAGTAATGTAAAAATAAAATTAAGAAAACAGTTCTTCCACCTTTTATATCAATGTAAGAGAAAATGATTTCAGAACACTTTAGAATAAATTCCAAAAAAGAAGCACAAAATTTATATATAGTTAGCTACACATAACTGAACAAAACTAATGGAGATGTCAGCAAGTGAAAAATTATTTCATGTTTGTGGGTTAGAAGTCTGAATATTAAGATGTCAACTTTCAAATCGATGAATAGATTCAATACAATCTCTATCAAAAGCTCATTAGGACAAAATGAACTGCCTTAAAATTTACAAAGAATTCAAAGAACTCTAAATATCCAAAGCAATATTAAAAAGGAAAATAAGTTAGGTAGCTTACGTTCTTACATTCTATATATTGAAACAGTCACAACGGCGCAGTGAAATTAATTACTGGCCCTTGCAACAACAAGGGATGGGTCTCAGAGAGTAAGCTAAGTGAAAGAAGCCAGACATCACAGTGAAAGCAGGAGCTTGGAGGGAGAGGGAGAGGAACCGTGGGAGGGGCAGCAGGGTCTGATAACAGGGGACTGAAGATAACCAAAGGGTGGTGCACATGCGTGGGACATGCCATGGGGAAACCCATTGCTTTGTACAATTAATACATGCTAATAAAAATAACAAAAGTACTTACTATGCAACGCCAATCTTACACCATTCTATACAGAGGCAAAATTACAGGGAAAGAAAGCAGATCAGGGGCAACTGCCCAAGACCTGTGGGGAAAGGGGACTGCAGAGAACAGCAGGGGTGGCTCGAGGGGCCAGTCACTTCACACCGTGGCTTTAGGTGAAGCATAACAGAGCTGTAGGACTGGATACGATGGTCAGAAATCATTAACTAGTACACCAACGTCGGTAACTTCTATGTGCAAACTGCCCCTCAACAAAGATGGCAACATAGAAATGCTCTTCACTGAGAATATGAACATGGAAATATTTTGACTTAGTGATGCACACACACATCTTTGTCTGTCTGTCTATCCATCTAGCCATCCTTTCTTTCATAAATGAATAAGAAGGCAGGATAGATATGTCTTCATCTTCACAAATTATATCTTTTCCATTAATATAAGAATTGGGTGGGAAACAATGACGAAGACATAGTTAATATTTTTATTTGTGAAGTTTATTTTTGGCATACTGTTCGTTGAATAAAATAATCCTTAAGATCAGGCAAATATGTGTACCCTTATGTGTCACGTCTCTGGTTGTTTTAAGTGTGAAAAATAAAAGATGTTTTAAAAGTACCTATTTAGTTTTGAGGTTCCTTGCTGTCCATAGCCACTTGAGGGCACTTTCTGGTAGAGCAGTTGTCTGCTGCTTAAGTGAGTCTGAGGTTTTAGTCTAGGCATGATTGATTCAATGTGATTATAGTTGAGACATAAGACCTACAGAAAGAACATCTCATTAATCAAATGACCTGTGAACTCTTCAAACGGTATGACTAATACTTGGGATAGAGAACATAATTAGTAACAATGTTACTGTGAAAAATAAAATGATCCCAAAGTATTTAAATTTAGCTTCGAATGTGTTTTTAATGATCTTCCATGTTGGAGAATCACTACTACACATAAAATACCCAAGTCATTAGCCAGCTATTCAGTGTTCTCAATCTGCACTCCTCATTCGTCTAGGCCTGAGAGAGATGAAGTAATGACTTGGCAAGGTGGTCTGTGTTTAGATGCCTTTCATTGCTGAGCTGAGGCAATGAGACTGCTTTGAGAATCACCTCATTCTCAATTTCGTTTCACATCTGTCCACTAGAGGCAGTGCCTCTCACGCTGTCTCCTACTGAAGAGTAAGCTCTGTGTGAGAGTAAAGGACGTAAGAGACACTGGCTAAAAAAACTTGGAAGGCAAGACTAAGATTTTCTCGATTAGTGAAAAACAAAATAAAATACAATTTAGGGAATAATTTCGACACCTTAATAAGGTAATACATTTTAATGTAAATGAAGATTAAAACTTGTGCTGATGTCTTTGAGGGCAAATATGGCTCTGCAGCCACGTGCCTTCACGTTGGGCAGGTAGATGAGGCCGCTGAAGGAGGTGAGGCTGTTGTTCTGGAGATTCACGTTGCTGATGTTCCTGAAGTGGTCGACAGGAATCAGATCCACAGTCCTGCGTTAGAGAGCAAAGAGAGTCGGTATTCCAACAGGACTGATGACTCCCAAAGTCATTACAGAGTCTCACTGGACAAATCGTACGCAATGTAAAACACAGGATGAACGTTCAGCTAAACATTTGTTTTGTTGCACAGCTATGAAGAAAATGATAAAGAATCTGATTGTTTTAAAAAAAAAACCAACCCATATCTATTACCATTATACAATTACTGTAGATGACAACTATACAATGAACATCTCCAATTTACTTACAAATTGTCATACAAGTTCATGAGCTCACAGAAGACTTGATACAGTAAGTCATAAAACAAGCAGGCCCCAAACTTCCATGGGCACATGTGAAGTAAGCGGCTTCCCAAGTGACAAGAAACGGAAGGAGCGGACAGGAGGGAGGGAGTGGTGAGGGCGTCGACACCAGACTTTCCTGAGCGCTGGGAAAATCCTTCACAGCACAAGTCTGAGCCCGGACATAATAACTCCACGCTCACCTCCTATCTCGCATCTAAGAATCCCGTTAGAATGAGGGAGGTACAATTAAAAGTGGAAGCAGATATTTTTTCTAACTTCGATGTTCATGATTTTCTTAAGATGTAATTATACTTTTGCTGTTCCTTAAAAGCACAACGACAACAACAGCACACCAAATGTAAGCAGTAAACCTAATATAACTAGCTGTGAAAGAAACGGGAGAAACCAGGTGAAAAACAAAACCTCTTGGTAACTTTTCCTGATAATAAGAATTATTGCATACTTCAAGGGGTATCTGAAAAAGACTACTGCAATTATTGGGTATGTTTGGAAAGAAAATCAGAAAACTTGGTAATAGCTATATAAGTGGTTACAATGGCACACGCACACAACTACACGAGGTTACAGTGGCACACGCACACAACTGCACACGAGGTTACAGTGGCACATGCACACAAGGGAGGGGGTGTACCTGATGGATGATGAAGTCCAGTTTAGCTCTTGCATTTGGACAAAGTTTGAGTGCCCTTGTCGTTCAGCAATCATGTCAGAGGTAAGCCGACCACCAAACAAATCTCTTGCACTCTCAGTCTCTGATGGTTCCTGTGAAGACATATAGAAAGTGATGACCTCTCAGATGACCACGCCTCTGGTTACAGATGCAAATGAAATAGACATACTTCTCTTTATTCTTTCCAGTAGAAACAGCCACTCCCAGCCCCCTGCACGTTGGATAGGTCAGACAAACACAAGACAGTACCAGGGCTTTAGGGACTTTCTGGCTTGAGGAGTGATACTCGAGATTTTATTTTTGCCTTACACAAGCCAGACTGGGTGCTGGGAAACCAGAAAACAAAAATCCCACCATGATCCAACTGTCTCCAGTCAGCAGAGAAGCAAAAAGGAAACCTAGTCAGACAATAACTGTTAATCTTTGAGATAATAATAGACCTGTTCTATCTAACAGAAAGTAAACTTTGGCCCCACCACCAAGTGCAGAGTGGGCTACTTAGTGTTGCCAGTCTACAGCAAGACTCTTCTTAGCTTTCTCCTGTTGAAGGAGAGACTGAACTTTCATTCCTTCCCAGCATAGCGCTACCCTGAGAAGTAACAACCCCAAACCAAACCAACTCTTATAAAGTGTTTGTTACTGGAGATCAGTGGTGGTGGTGGTGGGGGGTGCCACTTCTCTGTGGCACCAAGGGATCCGTGGAGTATTAATGATGCATCCCTGTCTGTCTCTCTCAGCCAGGATGAAGCAGTGGAGGCCCATGGGGAACATAACAGGAAGTCTCTCCTAGCCACACACAGTCAATAGAGGCATGTTGGAAAGCAGGAACTGCTACTCTGGCCTTGGCTTCAAGGAACTACACACACTTCAGGCTGGCAGCAGCAAACTGATGCCCAGCATTTTGTCCCTGGCGCATATTGGAGCCCGGGCAAAAGAATGACCTGGTGAACAACACCTTGGGGAACTGTGAGTGAGACTCCAGGATTAAAAGCAGAGGGCCTTTTACCTCAGGTGCGGGGCCTTTTACCTCAGGTGCGGGCCTTTTGCCTCAGGTGCGGGCCTTTTGCCTCAGGTGCGGGCCTTTTACCTCAGGTGCGGGCCTTTTACCTCAGGTGCGGGCCTTTTACCTCAGGTGCATTTTGTTCCCTGGATTATTCTTGGATGGATTTCATGCATCCCGTGATCAACATTTGCATCCACTTTATAAGACATGTTTGCTCTTGTCGGATGTCAGAACATAGCCGCAGAACCCAGTCTGGTCTGTGTACCCTGGATCTGGATCTGGCCTTCTGCCTTGCTTTCGTGCTTTCTAAGATATACTCTACAGTATGTGCCAGGCAATTGTGTTTAAATTGTGTCCTGAGAGGGTTCTGGGAAAGGGCTGCTGTTAATATTTAGTATGTGCTTACTGGGGTTTATTTACATGTTTTTCTGAACTCAAACAAGCTTCCTTGGATCACTGCTTTCTTTGTTACACTCATGTATAAAAGTGCACTGAAACTGAAGTAAGGCTGCCTCCAGCATCAGACTGCAGTCTGTTCCACTCTTCCAGGTCTTCAGGTCCCAGGTCTCCCAGACACAGGGCCACATAGGTTGGAGAAAGTTGACAGTGCATGATCAGGGGAGGGTTGCTTGGGGTTGTGGGAGGGCTGCTGAGACAGGTCACCTCTGCTCTGCAACAGACGCAGAAGTGTCCAGGGAGAAGTAGAAAAAGTCTCTCTCATCATGTTAAAAACCAAGAAAAAGTTCAGTGTGAAGAGACAATCAATGGATCCTCTGAAATGGCATAGGCATGAGTAATTGCTGAAAATCAGGCCTCACAAAAACACGTCAGCAATTATGAATGTACTTGAATCAAATGAAAATATTAACTACCAGCAAGGAAGTAAAACCACAAGAAAGAGATAGATGCTATGAAAAGATTTTAATTCTGAAAAATAATATAACCAGACAGTTGTCCCAAGGGCAGTAAGTTTTCAGTTTGTATTCGATAAAACCGGTAAGTTATTTGATCAACACTTACCCTCCCTTCTTATATTTCTAACTTACAAAGACTTCATATTTGAAATGAAGATATATACTCTTCATGCAAAATGACTTTTGCATTTCCTACATTTTCAAAAATATGTAGGAAGGTAAAATAAAATGAAGTTGCAACTACCTAGAGCTCTTTAGTTCTTCATAGACTTTGCCTTCACTTAGTTAACAATATATAAAGAACTGTCCCACTTGAAACAAGTCACGTATCATCTCCCAGTCCTTGTGTACATCAATGCTTTGACCTGTGCCAGTCTTGGTCCATTTACAGCGCGAACGACTCTGGGGATGCCGTCCTTTACTTCCCTCTGCTCACACTCCTCACTCATTTTTTCCCTTTCATTTTTCATTTTAGGTTTCATAGGCAAGATATTAAAGCCTGTTAAAAGCCATCTAGGAAAGGCTATGGCAAGCAAGTGAGACTTTCTAGAGATGGCCCACTGTTTTGCATGGCTGTGATGATGAGCTCTGAGATTGCAGGGTCCTTAGAGACTTCATCCCAGGATTGCTTCTTGCTGCTGACATGCCTTTCCTGTCACTATTACATAGCCCAGTGATTCCTGGGCATCAGCTCACCCTACTGGGCAGATTTCCCGCAGAGTTAATAGGAAGATGTACTTTCATGTAGTAATGCTGTATAGACAAAGTGATTCCAAAATTCCTGATCATGATTTTATAGAATTCCTAAATTGATACAAGTAATCTCAAGATAGCTATAGAATAAAAGCTGTAAATAGAGCTCTGTAAACCTTCATGTGTCACGGGCTAAGTGCACTAGGAAAAGAAAACAGGCTTGGAACAAATTTACAATCAAGAAAAACATTCCTTCTAGGTTAAGTGTGAGACCATTATCTGGTAACTAAAGTAATAAACTGGAAATGGGGAGTTTATTGTAGGTACAAGGACAGAAAATAAATGATGGACTATTTTATCTATACAAGACTTCAAAATAATGAGACACAAGGCAGATGACTTCTCTCTTGACAAAACCATGCTAACTTATGACTTAAAAACATTGCTTTAAACTTATAATGAACTTATGGATATTTAGACAGGTAATAGTCTTAATGGAAAGACATGTAAAGAGTTCTGCTGTAATTCCTTAAGTCTTATTGATCTATGACACGAACTATTGCCTTAAACTTAGTATGAACTCATAGAATGTAAAAATTCTTAGAAAACCATGTGACCAATTATCCTGGGAAAAGATAGAACTAAGAACCACAAGAAAATGGTGGTGCAGCCTTGTTCAGCTTCATCCAGTACTCATGTGCCTGCCTACCTCCTCTCATTCTCTCTCTCTCTCTCTCTCTCTCTCTCTCTCTCTCTCTCTTTCTCCCTCCCTCCCTCCCCTCCCCTCCCCCCTCCCCTCCCTTCTATTTTTTCTAGCTCATGAAGAGTTAAGGAACTCCAAGCCTCTTGGCTGGCCAGGGAGGGGCCTGAGTCAAACAGAAAAGAACCAAAGTAATTAAGTTTCTTTTTCCCTGCTCATCAGGAGTTAATCACCAGAAGCCAGTGGCTTTTGGCCACATAATCACAGACAGAAGCATCTTGGCCCCGATGGCTGACTCCATACCCCTCCACTGCCTTCCTCAGGAAACTGGGTGCTAGGATAATCCCCCCAAGCCTTACCCAGACATCCTTGTATTCTCTACTCTCTTTCTCTAGACAGCCTTACAAATGCTTTCAGTTTAACTACCAGCTCTCTTCAAACTGTTTCTGACTCTTAAAAATATGTGAATGAAATTTCCATGTCCAAATTTAGTCTTACAATCTCAGTTGCCTGCTTGGTATTTCCAGTCAGATATCCTGAGATGTAATTTGTCTGAAAGTGGCCAGCTCCTCCCTGGGCGCTGTCTTTCTTCTGCTCTCTTACATCCTGGGGCCTGTCTGCTACAGTAGTCTTGGAGACTATCAGGGAATGTTGATGCTCACTCAGGAGAGCTACTTCCTCCCAGTGGAGACCTGACAATCCACTATTTCCTCTCTGAAGAGTTGATTCACCAGAACCTGTCAATTACCTTCCCAAGGCTTCACACTGCAGCAAGGCTTATTCACTCAAAGGTGTGCGGAAGCACTGGGAGGTGATGCGCCTTTTCTTCAGCCTATCACCCTCCGTGTGGTCGCTCATGGATCCACTACTATGCCGATCTTTTAAGGTCTAGCCACCAGAAAAGTCTAACTTTCTCTTTTTCTTTTCTTTCACCATTTTATCTGGGGGGGGGGGGGGGGATACTAACCAAAGCCTAAGCGTGTTCCTCTAGCATTTTGGGTCTTCCTAATCCTCCTCTGAAGCCACCTCCCTTTGCCATCTACCTGCTTGCTGCCACGTGACTGGCTGCTGACCTAACTCGAGGCAAGGCTTTCTCTCTTCCTCCCTTCCACATACCTTTTCCCAATGGCTGCCGAGATTTATAACTTGCTTGCCCTGTTGTTTTTCTCTTAAGCATTAGGAAAAATTGACCTTAAGCTTCCTAGCGAGTCTCTTTCATCAAGGCTAAGAATAAGGTAAACACAATTTCCCCTTTAACACTTCTACTGTAGCTGCAAACTTTGCAGAAGTTAAACCCTGATTCCCGAGCATAACTGTAGCCATTGTTTTCATGCCTGCCAGCCATTTCATATTGTTGTTGTAATGATGACATAGAAAATTCTTTCTGCAGGGTCAGACTGACCACAGATCCTGCTATGTTCTTAACTTTGTTATTTTTGGAAATTACACAATCACAGGCTCTACTTAGGACCAATCAGTTTAAAGGTCAGTTACAACTATTTTGTTTAGCTAGCCAAAATAGCTTGCACCATCCCGAAGCTGTGTATGAGCTCATTGTGGTTTTTGCCTTTATAAACTGGCTCTGAGAAACGTTCAAGGTCTCAGTCTTAGCTCCTGAGTCTATGCTATGCCCCTGATCCCCTGATCGATCAGTCTTGGTGTGTGTGTTCAATCATCTCTTCTTGTTTGACTGAGACCAGAGTCTGAGTGGTTTGTGTGGTGATTCCTGGACCCCAGCAGTAGGTAGCTTTTCATCTTTGCTGTGTATGGCTGATAAATTCTGTCAATTTCCCCCAATATTTCTCCTGTACAATACTAACTTGGCCGAATCCTGCTTAATTCACAAGATTAGATGAGAACAGGCTCATTTAGGGTGGTGTGACTTAAGAGGCTCTATTACTTCTCATACAGTTCAGTTTTCTGATTTGTTTATTAACTTTTTTATTGGATATTTTCTTTTTTTTAAAAAAAATGGATATTTTCTTTATTTACATTTCAAATGCTATCCCCTTTCCAAGTTTCCTCCTTCCTGTAAACCCCCTATCCCATCCCCCAACCCCTGCTTCTATGAAGTTGTTCCTCTACCCACCCACCCACTCTCACCTCCCTGCCCTTGAATTCCCCTACACTGGGGCATCTATTGAGCCTTCATAGAACCAAGGACCTCTCCTCCCATTGATGCCTGACAAGACTGTTCTCTGCTACATATGCAGCTGGAGCCATGTGTACTCCTTGATTGGTGGCTTAGTCTTTGGGCACTCTGGGGGCATCTGGTTGGCTGATATTGTTCTTCTTCCTATGGGGTTGCAAACTCTTCAGCTCCTTCAATCATTTCTCTAACTCCTCCACTGGGGACCCCACGCTCAGTCCAATGGTTGGCTGCAAGCATCCGCCTCTGTATTTGTAAGGTTCTGGCAGTGCCTCTCAGGAGACAGCTATGTCAGGCTTCTTTCAGCAAGCACTTCTTGGCATCCACAATAGTGTCTGGGTTTGGTGACTGTATACGGGATGGATCCCCAGGCAGGTGGGGCAGTCTCTAGATGGCCTTTCCTTCAAGTCTCTGCTCTACATTTTGTCTCCATATTTGTTCCCGTGAGTTGTTTGTTTGTTTTTTGAGACAGGGCCCCTCTATATAACTCTGGCTGTCTTGGAACTTACTACATAGACCAGGCTGGCCTCTAACTCACAGAGATCTGCCTGCCTCTGCCTCTGAGTGCTAGGATTAAAGGCATGCATCACCACCACCTAGCCATCTTTCCATTTTTAAAGTCACCTCCTTCTGGTTCAGTTTCACATTATTTGTTCCTGGTATATTTTAATAATTTTCTTTGCTGTTATCTTCTCTACTGCCATAAATACTGGTATTGGATAAGAATTCTTAATACATAGTTCTAGGTATGTAATTACCCTTCTGAAAACTATTCAGCGTGCTCCCATTCTCTTTAATTTGAAGTCCAACTCTTCAGCCTAGTCTTCCTGTCCCATCATTAATTCATAGATTTGTAACATACCCCATCCCACAAAGAACTTAGAGCAGCTCACAGCGAACATATAAGAAAACAATAAAAGCACAAGTAATAAATAACGAAGAAGATGAAGACGAAGGATAAGGTAAGTTAAGCTGGGTAGAGGTGGCACACACCTTTAGTCCCAGCATTCGGCAGGCGGAGGCAGGCAGAGGCAGGCGGAGGCAGGCAGGTCTCTGAGTTAGATGCAAGCCTGGTCTACAGAAGGAGTTCCAGGACAGCCAGGGCTGTTACATAGAGAACATAGAGAAACTCTGCCTCAAAAACAAACAAACAAACAAACAAACAAACAAACAACCCAACAAGAGCAACATAAATTAGAACAGATAAAAACTAGGGTTAGGGATAGAAATAATATAATATCCTATAGAATTTCTATTATTGAATCATAAAATTGGCCCTGAGTTTTTGAGATGCTAAAACGAAGAAAATCCTTACACAATATTCATTGTTGGTGAACAGAACAAGATCTTCCCCCTTACATTTATCTCTACAAGTGCTTTCTCATGACACCTTTCAGATGAGAGCAGTTAGTAAAAAGGACACGAGCGCCAATGTATTTAGAGCAAATGCAATACTAGTTATCTAAGACTATGCGTAAAACTCCACCCTTAGTGAAGGCTAGTGACTGAATGAGCCCAACATACACACTTCTGGAGAATGTGTATTTATCAGAATGGGATGTTTTATTCAGTGAGACCCTGAAAATGTGGGATTAGTAATCTCTTCAGAGTGTCTCAGAGTATTAAACCACCAGGTGTTGTCTTTCAATTTTCTAGAAAAGTTGAGGTGCATTTTTGTTTTGAGAGCTAGCTAATATTACACTAAGAAACTGCATCTTTCGTGGGCAACCCTGTTACACGGAGCCTGGGAGGCCCCAGTGAACTTGCTTGTTATAGAACCTGGATCTGCAGATGAGGATTTTGTGTTCATCCCTAAACCCTGGGTTTTTCGTTTACAATTTTTAAGTAATCTTGCCATACTACATTTGTTGGTTCAAATACATCTTCCATAATTGTCAACATTGTATTTCCCCAGGAACTAAGAAACAGTTCTTAAGCCTCAGAGGAGATGGTGCTCTGGTGTGCACTTCTACTCTGCCTCATGGACTTGTGCCTTGTCTGCTGCAGCATTTATTAGAGATTCAACTCAGAACTTCACACATTAGGAATGACTCATCACTGAGCTGATACTCTTCGCTTAGAAGGTTTTACTTTTCTCTTTTTTCTTTCTTTCTTTCTTTTCTTTCTTTTCTTTCTTTCTTTCTTTCTTTCTTTCTTTCTTTCTTTCTTTCTTTCTTTCTTTCTGAGTGTCTGTGCTATTGTGTGTGTATAGGAGGTCAGGGGACAGTCTTAGGCACGGTTCTTCCTTTTCATCTTGTTGTTCAATGCTGAGTATACCAGGCTACCTGCCCAAAGCTTCTGAGGATTCCATGTCTGCTCCCCACCTCACTGTAGGAGCACTGGGGTTCTGAGGATTCCGTGTCTGCTCCCCACCTCACTGTAGGAGCACTGGGGTTCTGAGGATTCTGTGTCTGCTCCCCACCTCACTGTAGGAGCACTGGGGTTACAGGTGCAGAAGGCCTTGCCTAGCTTTACATGGGATCCAGAGGCTCAGCGCCTCACGCTTGCTCACTCTTGTGCTTTGGGCTCCTTACCTGCTGAGTCCACTTCTCAGTTTGGATGCACCAAATTCACTGTATGAAAAGGTAAACACCATCTTCCCTCTCTGCCTTATGTTAGACTATTAAGAATTGGCCAGGTGAGAGAGTTGTAAAATCCAAAATCAAAAGGAGCTTTGGAGAAGTAGATTTTAATAAGCATGGTGGGATTCAGTATAAATACTAGAGATAAATTAATATTCAAAATGCTTATGACCTGTGAGTATGCAAATATATGTACTGTGGATCAAATGCTATGTTTCATAAAAACAACTTACGATTGAGATTCCATCCAAGGCCTTCAGTTCTGGAAGATGAAATATTACAAACAGCCGGTAGTTCTCTTGATTCCATATAATGATGTTTCCATACATGTCCAGAATGACCAAGTTGCACAAACCCTAGATGATGAGAATACATTCAATTTATGTACATATGCAAATCATATTCCATCAAGTTATTTTTCCAGAGCTTAGACAACCTTGAATTTTAGTATTTCAATTATATCATATATATAATTATATCATAGAATTTGAGTGTTCATGGAAAATAAGATAGTCTCAGAAAAACAGATATTGTGTGCTTTCGCTCATATATGGAGCCAGTGGAGAGAAAGGCCATGAGGGTGGAAGGGGAATATTATGGGTGGGAAGGGGAAAAGGAGGAGGAGCAGGAGGCAGGGGCAGTAAAGGGGTACGGGTGTAATCAAAGCAACTGCATGTGCCGTGAAAATGTCATCATGAAACAAATTTTGCATCATTAAGTGTGCTGATAAAAAGTCACCCCATACTTGTATCAGATTGCTGTCATTTGTACATTTACATAAAATGAATGCAAATATATTTCAATAAACCTTGTTATTTGATTTTCTTCCTTATAGTTCCAACAAACTCTGTGCAGTGAGCAAGGCTTCCATAGCATAAACAGTGAATGCTGTTAAAAGCAGAAAACTGATAGCCTAGGCAGTCACCTTTAAGTTGTAGATCTCTTGGTTCACAGCTATGTAGTTATTGCTTATGTACAGCTCAATCAGGGTGAATGTCTTTTGTAAAGCGCTCAGGGATGTGATCCTGTTGTTCTCAAGGGAGAGGGAGTGGAGATGGAGCATGTTATCAAAGGTGTGCTTCTCCAGGCCGGTGAGGAGGTTGTTGTTCATGCTGAGGCGGCTTAGTTTAGTCAGCCTGGTGATGCCTAGAAAACCAGCAAAGCCAAGGAGAGACTCAGACGGCAGGTTAGTGCCAAACAGAACAAGCTAGCCACTGCACCGCCGCTCCTGTGTAAATCATTCCTTTCTTTGTGTTTCAGAAGGACAGAGTCATGTGTAGAGAGTTCCACTCATGCATCAAATTTTGATTTTGTTTTTCTAAGTAGATTCATTTTTCTTAGGTGTTAAAGAAAGGCATTTTGTAGGTAACAATTTCTCCTTCAAAAATAAAAATAAAAATATAATAGCTACTAGATCTCATTTTAAACACTAAAGATTAGAAACCAGAGTATAACACACTGGAAATTATGAAATCAGCCATAGTAATGGCACCCATTTTCCCAATGATCACATTAAATGCCTAAAATTGTTTTTAGAATGGCCATTCCCAGCAGAATCTAACCCTAATGTTTACAGTGGAGATTCGTGCAGGCAGGAGAGAGCAGTTGAAAGAAGGGACTTTTTTCTTTTTCTTTTTAAAGACAAGGACTCTATATGTAGCTCAGACTGGCCTCAGACTCACAGCTCACAGTTCTCCTGTCTCAGACAGCTAAGTGCTGGGGTTACTGGCATGAGTCACCACACAGATGACTGAAAGAACTTTGGAGTCACAGTTACCCTCAAATGCGTGACACGGAGCCACAGGTAAAAGATACAACTACTCCGTTTCCCCATCCACAGAAGGGCCATGTGAAAGTCCACTTCTACGAGGATACAGAATTAAGTACAATTGTTTCTAGGAAGGGAGACTATGAGACTGTTTTTAGCAGGACAGAGAAGGTTTCTTCCAATTTCTTTCCATTAAAGGCATCAAGTGAGGGTCGGAATAGAATCTAAGACAGCTACAGAATATTTAATTTAGTGTGTTGCAGAGCACAGCGTGTAAATGTTCGGTTTCAGCTGCAGATAAGCACAGACCAATGTCTGTGACTCTAGGACCAATGAAGACTCTAGGATAGCTGCTGGGGTAGGAGACATCACTTCACTCTCTGGCATAGAATCAATGTTCTGATATTAAACTTTAAACAGTCAAAATGCACTCATGTCTTTATGACTGAGACCTTAGTAAAGCAGATTAATTGGTTTGGAAGTGCAGCCACTGACAGTGTATACAGTAAGTATAATTTTCACTTCTGTTAAGGTCTTCACACTTCTAAACATCACCTTAATTCCATATCTTGCAAAATGAAGCAGACTGTTGGCTCTTTCCCAAAGAGAGCCTCCTCTATTCATTTCTCCAGTGCTACAAATGTTAATGACCACCTCAGTTCTACATTGCTACACACTGGGAGGAGTAATTGATGGTAATCCCCTGCATGAGAAAGGAGAGAGGCCTGGGGGGGTTGACAGCTGCTAGGGCTCATTGTGCTTAGTAGTTCACCATCAATCGTGTCCATAGGTGTGTAGAAGACTCCAGCACAGGCCTCCTGGAAGCTTCTCTAGACTTCGCTCCCCTTGGCTGCACGAGCCGTGGAGGCTATGGCGTCTTACCTTCTATCTTTGAGATGCAGTTGCCATCTAAGGTGAGCTCCTCCAGGTTAACACAGGACTCGAGGCCTTCCATTTTGGAGAGGTTATTATTGCTGAACGATGCCCATTTCAAATTCTCCAATTTTTCTAGATTTGTGATTTCAAAGAGATGTTGTCCATCTAAATTTAAGGCAGTTATCTATACAATAATTTATATTACATGTTACTTCTGAATCTTGCAAACAAATTCAAAATTATTAGATTTAAAAGCTAACAAAACAATCCAAATGTGATATGTAAATGCTAGAATTCCTTCAGAAACTAATGATATGAAAAAGTCTTAGATTACAACAAAGTTAAAGCTCAACAGGACTCTAACAGGGGTGTTTGTGGTGTTATGGGCACAGTGGTGAGCCAGCTGGGTGTCCCTGCAACTACTGGGACAGCTCCTGGTAAGCTATCGGTCCCTTTGGGGACAGCCTCAGCTGCAGAGCCACTTTGCTTCAGGGCACACTCATTCCTAGCCTGGCTCATTGTTGTGGTGGATATAAAAATCTGGCCATCTCATCCCCAATTGGAATATATTTAAAGCATCACTCTGATTCCACATTGTGGGACTACCATTGAGCCTGCACTGCAGGCCAAAACAACCTATATTATATGAGAAAAATGTCACCAATGTTTCCCATTTTCAAGGGTTCTATTAGTTTCTTTGGTATCTTTCAAATCTGTACTAGAAAGGACTCTGATGTGGTCAGGTGACCTTAAGCAGCAAGAAGCTGTTGGGGCTGTGGCTTGGATCATTCCCAGATTCTCTTGCAAAAATTTCTGCTCCCATGCCATCAGAATGTTGGCTTGATCTCTGGCTCTGAGCATTAAGTTGGCTAAACTTAGTATCAAAGTCTACTCTTCAGTTTATATCCTTTATTCTACATCTCCAATTCCTTAATAACCATAGTTGAAGACGAGTCTCTGTAACATCTTCATAGAACTTGGTCTTATCATTTCATGTTTTTTTAAAAAAAGGTACATTTATTACTTTAAAAATGATAAATTGCCTTGTATGTTTTCTCAACTGTATTGAAGAATAATTTACCATTAAAAATGATAAATATTTAGAGTATATTATTTGATAACTGTGCATTATAAATTAAACACTGTGATCTCAGTTAGATGTGGAATCTAAGGAGCTAAACTCACAGAGGCAGAGGGAAGACTGGTAGTTTCTGGGGATGGAGATGGGAGGGCAGAGAAATAGGTCAAAGGGCCCAAGTTTTAACTTTTCAAGAACACTGAGCTCGGAGGGGCTAAAGTACATCACTGTGAACCGTTGGGAGCACTAACTGTTCGGCATGCTTGGCATTTGCCAGGGAAGTACATCTCGAGTCTTCCTTTTCCATTTTATCTCTTCATGTTTCTGTTCCTTGTCTATCTGTGACCTCTTCATGGGTCACACCAATGCTGAATAGAGACATCAGTGTAAGCGAACACAAGTTTAAATGAATGCGTCCTTACCTTCAAGAACCAGTTCCCGGTCAGATGAAAGTGGGGTCCTAATTTTGAAATCTGGGTCAGAATTTTGGCAGAAGGCCATATGCTGAGCATCCGAGGTCTTTCCTCTTTAGAACTCGAATGCTGTAAGAGAGATAACTAATAAAATATAAAAAATAGGATGAATAAAAGGGATAGCATAATGATGTTCACTTATACACAGCTTAGACGTTTTGTTTCCTAAGGAAGATGATAGCTCAATAAATGATTTAAAACACTTCCTTTCCCTTACAATACCCTCCATATCCAGGTAAATTTTAATTTTCAGTGTCTTGTTTCCCTCCACACAATTTCAAGAATGCTTTACTCTAAACATCCATCGAATACTCCCGTGGGACCACTTACGATCTAGAACAGCATCGCCGTCCTGCAGGCTCCTATGGTCGCATCCCAAGCATCTTCCCACCCTCCCTTTGATGGGACCCCTCTTACATGCTTGTCTACCACCCACTCCTTTCTTCTCTCTAGTCCTGTTTGTGCTCACACACAAGGCAGCGTTAAGCTCTACATTGTTTGAACTTTTTGGAAACCAAACTATGTATTGCATTTTCTTGCTCCTTCTCAACAGTATGAAATTCATCTATGCTGCAGCCAGTGGTGTGTAAATTCCCTCTGTGTGGCTCTTTCCTCTCTCCTCTCTCCTTCTCTTTTCTAGATGAGGTCTCATGTGGCACAGACTGTCCTTGAACTTTCTATGTAGCTTAGGATGACCTTAAACGTCTGAGTCGATTGCCTTCACCTCCCAAGGCTGGAAGTATAGATGTGCACGCCGTGCCTGGCTTGTGGGCTGCTGAGAATTGAATCCAAGGATTTTTGCATGATAGACAGCACTTGGCTACTAACTGAGCTCCATCCCTAGCCTTGTATAGTATTCTCGTAATGACTCTGCTGACCATGAACACTGTTGTGGAGTCCAAGGCTACTGTTATTAAGAACACTGCCACTGTGGATAATCTTGTGTTCTTGTGCATGGCTCCTGTACATACACAGGGTTTCTTCAGAGAATATAAAGTTACAGAAGTTTCTGAGGGGCAGGGAAGGGAGGAGGAGGAAGAAGTAAAGAGAGACATGGGAAGTCAAATAAAATTTCCAAAGCAATTGTAACAATTACAATTACTGTTTCATATTCTGGTTGCAACTTAAACTTTTTTCCAATCTGGGTTAATTAGCAGATTATTGTGTCTGGACCTTTTGGTTTTTGAATGTTCATATGATAAAGCATCATTTTCTAAATGAATTGGCTATTCTGATATCCTGTCCAGTGAAATGCTTTTCAAACCCCTTCCTTGTTTTGTTTTGGTTTTCCTCAGTTGGTTGTCCTTTTCTGTACACATTTGGGATATCGAGAGACTCTATTTTGACACTTGTGTTGTAAATGTCCTTCCCTGGCATATTACATACCTTTTCTTTTCTTTTTCTTTCCTTATAGTATCCTTTAAGGAAAGGCTGTGCCAATTTTATTGTGGACAAACCCCACTTTCATGATATGCCTCTTGGTTTCTTCCTTAGGAATAACGGCTTAATCCATGGTCTCAAGGGTAAATCACACGGGTATTTTGTTCTAAAACATTCTTGGTTTTCTCTTTTGCAGTGAAGTTTTTTTAATGTGCATTGGTGTTTTGCCTGTATACACGTATGTTTGTGTTTGTGTGTGTGTGTGTGTGTGTGTGTGTCCTAGATCCCCTGGTACTGGAGTTATAGACATTTGTGAGCTGCCCTGTTGGTGCTGGGACTTGAACCAGGATCCCTTGGAAGAACAGTCTGAGCAGCTGCTTCAGTGTGTAAAGGTAGTTCCATTGTCTATCCAGCTCTCCCAGGTTTGGACCTCTACTGGATCTTGTGTTCTGAGATGCTATCTGTCTTAAAACTTTTAGTAGTCTTGGATTTCTATTGGGGCAAATCTCTAAGCCTTTCTCAATACATTAATTATATTTTTTTACCAACAAATTTTTTCTTCCCTTCATTTTGATTAGATCCAAAACCAACTGTTATGTTGTTTAAGGAATTAACATTCAAGTATACCAAGATATGGTGTAGAGAGGAGCTGTGGGTAGGGGCACTGGGAGGAGGAGAGGGAGGGGAAGCCACTGTCAGATGTATGAGAGAAGAATAAAGAAAAAGAAAAATGAAAGAAAGAAGATTGAGATAGAGATGAATGTTGGGGATCAAAACCAGGGTCAGCCCAAGCTGATACAGTGTTTGCCACTAATCTACATGCCTAATACCCAAAGTGCAGGATTCTCTCTGTATAACATAGGTGTTTCCGTCCCTGCAGGATAACAGGTAAGCTTTGTTTTCAGTCAGTCAGTGATAATACTGATACTAAGTAGACAGTGTCCTAAATGCTCTCTCAAAGCTTCCTGTGCTTACTGCATACATAAATACTGCTTATTTCATGTAGCCTCTAGAAAGGACATTTGTGAGCTGCCATGTTGGTGCTGGGAATTGAACCTGGTAAGTAAGTTCATGTGATGAGAAAGTAATTATCCTAGAGATATTGGGGGAAGGAGCTGGCATTTGTGGCTGTTCTAAGATAATTCATAAAGCCCACTGCTATTTATGGGGGCAGGTATAGGAGGCACACTGATATAGGAAAATGGTCAAGTGATAACATCGGTATATGTTGATTTTTATTAATAAGCTAGGAGCGAATTTCAAGCTTAATGAAAGAAAATAAGTCAGAAAAGTATTATTATTTGTATGCTCCACCTAATGCAGGGAACAGAAACCTATTGATGCCAACCTGAGTAATCTTGGTTCCACTAATGAACTTTAGAGCCGCTCTGGTTTCTTCTTCAGAAATGAGGAGTCCGTCTAAGTGTGTAAGAGTCTTTAGTCTGCCAATAACACTCAGCCTCAATGTGGCTGGCTTGGGAAAAAATATCAAAAAGTTAATTTTCATAAGACATCACATGTATTATGGCATTAGGGAAAGTCTTCCTTCCTTTCCATATAAAACTTCTAAAACTACTTAGCTTCTAAAACTAAAGACTTAATTTAATTCTTTAAATAATAGTTGGAATTAAATTATGTAAGAATAAATCTGTTCCATTTTCAGGATTTGAGTCTACTGCTCTGGGTGGGAGGTCCCAGGAGCTGTTGGAAAGTGTCTGGTGAAAAGGAGGATGGAACCATGGTGGAGACTCATGCTTATTGAGTGGGCAGTAAGCCCGGGAGCTCTGTGCTGGGCTCAGCATGCATCTCCAGACTTTGAAGTCCAGCTTGACTACAGGAGATAGTGACCATTGGAGAAGTCTGCTTTGGCAACAAAAGAGAACAGAACAGAACAGAACAGAACAGAACAGAACAGAACACTATTGTTTTACCTAGCTTAAAAGAAGAAACTCAGTGTTATAAATTTAGTAATGTGGTCCACTTAATAGAACCAGTAGTCACTTTACCAGTACTTTTAAAACACTAAACGCACCCTTACAAACGTCATTTATTTATTTGTGAGATGTGGTCTCACTACAGAACTAGCCTTGAACTCACGACCCCCCCCCCCCCCCCACTTCTGGCTTTCAAGTGCAGTGCCTGGCTCTATGTACAGTTTAGGAACAATGAAAAAGATTCTTAAAATTATAAATTTGAGCTCATTTAAAATACTTGGCGATAGTCCTAAAGGTATAACATGAACAATAATAAAAATAACATTCAAATTTCCTTCTGTATCAGAATATGATTTTATAATTTAGGTTTATGAAGGGACGTGATTTCTACATTTTAAAGAGAATAAATAATGGAAATTGCAAAGTAAGCCTATGTTTTTACTACCAGAGTTTAGGGTACATTGGAAAATGCTGTTCCCTTCTTAACAGTCTGTTTTCTTTACCATATCAGATTATTCTTTGCTCCTGTGTGTCATTATAAAAGCATTCTAGCACACTGACATGTGAATTCTCTGCAAGTTTGCAAATGACAATAACTTCAGTCACTCTTAGAGCATAACACATTCAAACTGTCACAGGTTACAAGATATCTGGCACGACAGCACAGCTTTTCTTACAGTGACATTCGAGTCACTAGATTACTACTCTAAACCCACTTATCCAGGATTTTGAAGGAAGTACAAGAAACTGGTGTGGCTTGCCTATTTCTGGCTTGGATTGACTAGCGAGGCAGAGGCTGGCCCTGAACTTAGAGCATCTGCTTTTCTAGTGGTGCCTGCTGCATACCTTCTGCCAGGGGTTGTGCTGGATGTCAAGGGTGAGGAGGCTGGTGGTGTGTTTGCACAGCACGTTGATCTCCTCGCCAGTCTTCTTCAGCTGGTTCCAGCTCAAGTCTAAGTGCTTCAGTTTCATCAGGCCTCTGAACCCCTCCAGGGTTATCACATGATTATGGCTGGCGTCCAAATACTCAAGGTTGTACTGCGGCACATACACATAGGTGCAACGGTAACTCAGGGTCTGTGTAGAGCAAGTACTTTCCCCACGTCTTTAAATATGTCACGTGTTTTCTTATAACACGCTCAGAAAACCTACACAAGAATCTCACTGCCATAAGGTAACACTGCAGTAATTCTCAGGTCAGGCTTGGCTCTTGTAAACTTGGATTAAGGATTAAGAAAAGGATTGTAGATGAGCTACGCAATTAGATTACGGCTTTGACAGTGGCGGAGCACTGTCACACAAAGCCAATCCTTTGTAAAGATTATAGAGACTACAGCATAGGTTTTCTCATCTCTCTGAACATAGAGTTGCAGGGTCTTGTTTGCACAAGAGGCAAACAGTGACTTGCAAGACAACTTGTTACCCACAAAAAAATACATGACTTTATACCTAGTTATATTGTTGAAATGGCTTCAATTACAGAATACATCCTTAGAGACAGAAATTTAATTTTGTTTTATAATTTTGTTTTCTTTAGAGGTGCAAGGTTTTCTAAAGCTGAGCCTCATGGTATAGGCTCATGATTGCTGCTAGCAATAAAATGCACCTTTCTTAAAATGGCAAAGCCAAGCAACTATGGCAGTGTGTACTCTTGGGTGACAACATGACCAGGGGAGGGTGCAGGGAGGGGATCTAGGGGGAGGGGCAGAGGAGGCGCTCGGTAGCAGACTCCCCTCTTTCAGCGTGGGCCCCCTGTAAGCACACTCTCCTAAGAGTGCCCCAACTCATACATTTGCATTGTTTATTTTAATGTATCTTAATGTTATTTTATAGTAAATATAGTAAACAATAAAGTAGACAACAAAGCCATCTAATTAACACAGTGACCACCGTGCTGTGCATTAGATCCCCAGACATGTCCATCTCAGAACTGGACATTTCTTTCCTCTGAGCAACATTTCCCCTCCCCCAAGGCCCAGGCCACCATCCTGCTTCTATGCCGTTGATTTTGCATTTACAAAAGAGCAGCTCTTACCAAGTGGTACACGTCATCTAAGCAAGTAAATTCATTAAAGCTGATGTTCAGTTTTCGAAGCCCGGTTAACTTGGAAAGATCTCTCAGTTTACTCAAGCTATTCCCGTGCAGATTCAGATTCTGGAAGCAAAATAAAATGTGAATCGAAAGACAAAATATATTACTTTCCGTGACACAGTCTAGGTGCTAATATCTAATGTATTTAGAATAATTATCAATGCTTCTAGGCCTTTTAAGTGTAGAATAATTAAATCATCTAAAATAATGCAAAAATGAGAGCACGGTTGTTATGTGTAACAGAGAATGCTGATACAGTAAGCAAATGATGGTGAACGTTAATAGTGGTTTGTAACAACACAGCGGGGCCTGGTACGTGACTAACATGGCTTGCTATTTGGTCTAAGTTTGTTAGTAATTAGCAAGAAATTCTTCTTTAGTGAATAAATACACTGGTAGGGTATTTATTAGGGAAGATCTGCTTCTCTGTGTAGCCAGTGAACAACAGAGGCTCTCACGATTTCAGACGTTAGGCAGAAAACTACATGGGAAAGAGGTGAAAGTGTGCCCCTTGACTGAGCCACTGGACCAAGGAAGAAAATCTCAGGGTCTGGAAACAGGGAACAGAATGTCAAAGAGGGAGAGGAGAGGGCATTTAAGGCCATGCCTACATCACATGTTGGCCCAGACAATACCTGTTCATCTAATCCTCTCACACACAAAACGAATGTTATTTTAGTTTTGTATTTAGACGTGCTCATGATGCCTACATGATTCTCTGACTTCAAAGCTCACTGTTCTGAATGGTATCCAGTGAAAGAGGTATTTGTGGGTAGACTATGAAGTAAATACCGGCACAAGAAACCAGTACAACTAGCTGACTACAGTCATCACAAGTGGTGTTGTGTAATGACTTCAGCTATCTATTGTCAGCCATGGTCACACACTGCAATCATCTTATTGGTGTGGATACAAATGAGCTCCTCACAGAGAGAAACTGAGTTTCTAATCTTATTAAAAATTGGCTAAAACTGTCATGAAAGGCTAGGTTGTGCACACTATTCCAAAATTCACTGATAGGTTGTACAGATGCATCATATTTAATATGAATATGAATAATCTGAAACGAAATTCATCATCTCCTTAAGTCTGTGGCTTAAGAGATTCATTATTTGTTGAACACCCATTTCCTTCTTTTCACACACACACACACACACACACACACACACACACACACACACTTGATTCTAGAAATATTTCTCATGCCAGCTGTGCAATCCTTCACCCATACCAGTGCCTCATACTGACTAATTCATTTTTTGGGCCACTGCAATAGCTACTACTGGATCTTCTCACCACCAGCCTGACAACCTACAAGATACCAAAGTCAGGGTTTTGAGAAGTAAGATTCTGTTCCTTGAAAATGTGCTACACTTTCTGGAGCAGGCTACAAAGTGCATACTTTCTGGAGTTTCAGAATTGCTACTGCAGAGTACAGAAGTCCTGGTAAGAAAGCTATTGACAGTACAGCAGGGTCAGAGATGATTGTAGTTTGGAAATCATGGTAACAGCACATCTGAACATGATAAGTCTCAAAGTCAGAAATGCAGATAGGTTACCATTTCATGTAGAGTTGATTTAGTGTACAATATCACTTTAATTGATAACTCATTCTGCTGATAACATCTGTAAAGATAAAGCTGTCGTATACTCATTGATTAATCCTAGAAACTGATTCAAGCGTTTTGCTTTTATCTAAATCATTTAAAGAGAGATTACTGATCATTCAGAATAAAATCACTTGCTTACTGGAAAGCCACGTCACTTCAAGGAGCTATTGAACTCTCAACACATGGCAAGACTGAATTAAGATATGATAATGGTAGAAAATACACTCCAAAATTTAATAATACTAATATTTCTCCTTAACAAGTTTTCATATTGACTTCATGTTGAAATATTTTACATATTTGAGTTAAAGTGACAAATAAGTAATTTAAGAAAATTTAATTTAAGTAATTAAAGAAAACTTTACATGTGTGATTCACACTTGATTACGACTACAGAACACTGGTCGAGTCTTCGCACAACAAGAGGACTGGGCACTTTTCAACCAAATTATAAGATTCCTAACAACACTGGGCAGTAACTTTAGACTCCACACACTAGATTCAAATTCCAAATTCAGGTTTCCTTCCAATTTGATTCTTATGATACTCACCACAATATGGCTGTAAATATTAGTCTTAGCAAGGGAAATTATTGTCTTCTCATCTAAACTAATGAGTTTTGGGCGGGGCTTAATCCTGGGCTCCATCTTCAGAACTTCATCATCAAATTTCAAATCCTGTGAGAATGCTAATCCTTCAGAATACTTTTTGCCTTCTTCTAGAATAACATTGTTTAATGTAGAAAATAAAGAGTGGACTTTGACCTAAAAAAATATTTCAAATGTTGAAAATTCAGTTGGTTATTTGTTACATAAAACCAAATAGGCTGTATAGAAAACAATTGGGTTTTGCAGTTATACAATAACATCTAGGATAATAAAAATCACTTTAGTAAATATATAAGCATAGATTAAGATTGTGAGCTAGGCCATGTGTGTGTCTATTCTCACCCATAAAGATTTCTTGAAACTGGCTAAAGAATACATTTAAAATATTTTATGGCATAGAACAGAAACAAGGGTTAAGAAATTATCAGACATAAAGCAGAAGACATTAATGTGTGGCAGGTAAAAGCGTAATTGTGACTTTAGGAAAAACATAGGCAGGCAATAACTATTAAGACCAGATCCAGGGAAATGTGATGTTTAGAGTAAATAAATAAAATAGTAGGCTACTATTAGTAGGTACTGGGTGAGTAATTAAAGCAAGAACTGGGAATGAATGAGTAAGAGCTACATGAACAAACAGAACTGACCCTAGAAGAAAAGAAAATAATTAACCAGAGAATATTTTTACATCTAGGAGAATACAGAATCTATAATAAGATTATAGAAAAGAATAGAATAAATACTATAATAATTACAAAAGCAAATACTAAAATAAAAATACTTAATAAGTATTAAGAAACCAAATAAAAGTTATCATCCTGGAAGCCAGTACTAAGGAAATAGCTCATAACAAACAATTAAGAGGTGAATATGAGAAAAGAGAGAAAGTCATTTCCACATCTTTTAATTGTCATTTCAGAAGAAACAACCAAAGGAACTAAGAGAAGAAAACTTCCCAGAAGTAAAGACAAAACTAAATCATCAGATTTGAAGAGCTCATGAAGGGATGAGCAGCAAGCATGACGTCTGGCTGGCATCAGTAAACGTCCAGACAGCCCTCCTCTAGGCTGGTTTCTCAGGTAAGGAAATGAACTACTGCTTACTATTTGCCTGAGCTTCTGTGTACTTGACAGATAGAATCTCATTATGAGAACAGTAAAAGAACAGAACAGCCATTGTGTGTGCACACATAGGCACACAAAGCTTTGATAGGCATATATAATACAAACTTTGCTTAACATTACTGGATTTCAAATTATTCCACTCCAGGCTAAGGACTTCATGTTTTTAAAAATTGTAAAAAAAAAAAAAAAAAAAAAAAAAAAAAAAAAAAAAAAAAAAAAAAGCATACCACTGTAGTATACTCAAATTCAACGATGTACTCTGGCAAAACGAGGTCATGGTCGAAGACAAACCATTTGTACTGCCGATAGCCACAATCACAAGTTCTTTGTCCTATGATAGAATCTAGAGTTAAAAAGAAAAGTCTGGCAAGACAAACACTCAAAACACAGTAAACGTTTAAGCTCCAGCGTAGATGAAGAAGTGACAATGAGTTCTTACCAACAATTTCCCACAATTACAAAATTTAGGATGTTATCAAGTCCTCTGTTACAGCCCTTTCCCAACAGAGCAGGGTTGATGGTTAGCTTATCATTTTCCTCTTAAATCTCCATTTTACCAAGAACTAAATGACTGTGGAGTTTTGATAAACACAGCACTCTAAGATCTTTATTAAAGGTTCTTTTTTTTAAATCCTTTGAAAACTAATTGTTTGCACACACTCACACATGAAGCCCTCCATCCCCAGGACTTCTGCAACCACTGATTCAAAACCTGCAGAGCAGAAGTATTTGGTTTTAGAAGTGTCTGTAGTAAACTGTATCCTTGTCACTATGCCTGGGACAATACATGTGGTCACGGTCTGCAGCAGTGCATTTATACTGTATTAGGTATTATGAAGATGGTGACATGTACCCGGGAAGGCTGTGTTGGCATGCAGACACCATGCCATTTGACATAAGGACTTAGGAATTCAAGAAGTTTTTTTATCTATAGGCATGTCTGTTTGTGTCCCCCTCCCGCTATGTGTGTGTGTGTGTGTGTGTGTGTGTGTGTGTGTGTGTGTGTGCATACTAATTCCCCATAGACACTGAGAGTTTAATGTGTAGGTGAGTACACACACACACACACACACACACACACACACACACACACCCCTACCACAAATAATAATTACATTGTTGAAATAAATCTCAACACATATTATTGATATGAATAACAGAAAAGCATTAATATCCAGAAGTAGGTTTTCATAGAAAAGTTTACAGGCCTTGTTAGGTCAAGATTAGGCCATGCTATAAGTTATAGACTGTTGCATTAAATAAGAATGTTTTGTACAGAAAGGGATGAAACAGCACATCTTTCTTTTTGGCAGACATACTTAGCACATGTCTCTGAGGAACAAACACCGAGTTAACCATGGGATAGTTGGCTTTACTGATGGGCTCCTGGTCACGAGCCTGAATACTCTGGCCAAGAAAAACCTTCGCAATGAGGATGGTGCCTAAATATGAAAAAAGACATAATTTTAACAAATATGACCTTAACATATTTTCAATGTAATGTTTGTTAATCTCAGTGCTCTGTAATGGCAGAGGCCATGGCCATCTTGATACTGGATAGCACACAGCACACAAAGTAGGAGTTAGGACATATCTGTTAAATTAATAAACTGGCCCTAAAAAGGACATCGTGATTGTAGTGAACACACTTTAAGCGCTGGTCATGGTGACTCACGCTTATCAGTCCCAGTGCTTAGGGGGCAGAAGCAGGATTCTTGCAACTTTTAGGCCAAGTTTAGTTACATACTGACTTGCACATCACTGGGCAATGGAAATGGGGAATGGAAAAAAACATAAACAAATAAAACTACAAAGAAACTAGAAAAGAACACAATAATTTAGCAATTCCTCTGCTGTACGTGTCTGTGTTTGTGTATCTGGGCGTGTGTCTGTGTGTGTGTGACTCTGTGTGTCTCTCTGTATGTGTCTCTGTGTGTATGTACTCTCTCTTATCATGTAGGTTCCAGGGTTTGAACTCGGGTACCTGCTGAGACATCTTCTGTCTCTTCCACCTGAGATCTAACAGGTACTACAAATATACAGAATGGAAGGACAGACATTTCTTCTCTCACAGATTCTTGAGATCCTTGCAATCTGCGGAATATTAAAGATTCCTACGAGTCAATAAAGTTGGAAAAATTCTAATCATTACATATACATTATATATAAATGATTTTTAATATTTTATTTTATTTGTGTGTGTGTGTGCACATGCATGAGTGGGGGTTTGTGCACATGAAAGCAGTGCCTGTGGAGCTTAGAAGAGCGTGTTGGAGTTACAAGGTGGTTATGAACCACCCAGTGTGGACGCTGGGACTGGCTCTGGTCCTCTGCAGGAGCAGCCATTAATCCAGGCCTGATTCTTTAGTTTCACTCTATGCAAGATATAGAATGTAAATCAGGATAGCCTGTTTTAGAAATGCATTTTAGAAGATTAAGTAGATAGTAAATATGAGGCTTTTCTAATAACTGGAAAGGAAAAGAATGATTTGAAAAGTATCAGAGTTTTTTTTTTTTTTTTTTTTTTTTTTTCAAGGAACAAGGCCTTGATTTAGCAACCAACTTGTGTTTCTGATGAAATTTAACTGCATGAAGCCCTGCACAGTTGACAGCTTGCCATGAACCATCCTGTCAGAACTGTGGTCTGAATCCTGGCACGCTATTCTCAAAGAATCAGTAAGTGCTTGAGTGCTGCTAGCCCGAGCACCAGCCTACCGGCAGGCATTCTGCCACCAGGCTACACCTGCCACCACAGCAGGTGTTCCTGGCTGAGAACAGACCAAAGTCCTGCTACCCAAGCTCAGTCAGTTTGGTGATGAGAGATAATAGAGCAAGCGCCCTTAATCCCTAGCCTGATTGTTGTTTTTATTGTATGCATTGATATTTCATTCATATTTATACTTATTATAGGAACTGTAACTTTATATTTAATTTTGTGATTATTGATATTTGTAGGCACTATGTAGGGGAAACTGGTTTACACAAAACCAGACGGCGCCTAAGATACAATAAGCATTTAATTAGTACATTGTTAATTAATACATTCTGAAGAATGAAGAGTGGAAGGGGAGGCAAAAGAAGGCACAAGGGCTGGTCTTTTCTCCCAGAGCTTCCACGGGGCTTTACAGGTTGGTTCTTGTACTTAACACTGCCTGCCATCTACTTAAGTTGCAAGAACAGTGTTTACTAACTGAATAAATTACCACCCAGTTTGCCTTTTACAGAACAAGGTCTAATCCACATGCTTTACAACTCATCTCTTGCTGATAGCAAATCAATCAGGTTTTCTCATCACCTTAGATTGTGGTGACTCAGAACAAATGCGTCCAGTCCTCCTGACTGCTCTATCTGATTATTTCACATACAAGCCAATTCTTTTCTCTTTCTCATGAGGCTAGTGTGCGGAAAGAAATATACGTGCATACTTCTGAGTTTACTCTTATGATGCGACATAAGGACAAAAGCGCTCTCTGAAAAGCTCATGCAAGTTGGGTGAAATATGTGAGCAACGAAGGTTCTCTTCTTCCTAGGGCTGGCAGACAATAAACACACAGTCTTAGCTGACGGTGCAGTGAACTGATAGACACTCTATTGGTGAGTACGCCACACAACAATCTGGACAGCGTCTCTTGGGTTGATAAAGCCAAGAAGGAAAGCAATGCAGAAGAGATGGAGGGAGCTGAGGGCCTTGCGACCTCAGAAGCACTGCCGGTACCGTTACCGTGTCTGTAGAGGTCACTCTCCGATGGGCCTTTCTTCTCCTCCTTACACTTCTGCTGGAGGAACTCGATTCGGGGACACTCACACATGCTGAGGCTGTTCACAAGAGGAACGGCTTCCTTCCTGAGAGGGGGCTGCAACGGAGGGAAAAACCACACGAGGACTTTTTTTTAAATGTAAAATCGACAGCATTCCTACTTGGATGCAGATAATTTATTATTTTATGTTTCTGTGTCAGCCAAAGTAATCTGCAAAGCGATAATCTCCAGGTGCAGCTTCATTATGCAAAGTCATTTAAATATTCAAAATTCACATGCAAATGAGTCTATAGAAAAGTGCTAAGGAACAAAATTTGCTCCGGGAAAACCAGCCAAAGTCATAACCAATGTCAGTACTATGTGTGCCAGGTTCAACAGCTCTCAACAGGGACTTGTGGAAAAACTCTTGCTAACTCCAAAAGCAAGGCCCCGCTGGGGGAGGCATTACATCAGGAAAGGACCCCATGCATTTTGGCTGTGTGCCATGCAGTCCACATTATTTTCCAGAAACAAAACCTTTCCAGTTGTGCACACACGCCTTAGTTTTGCTGTGACTAACTTCACTTCTGTACCAGTATTCTACAGAGCAAACAGTCACTGTTCTGAGTAAGGAAGCTAGAGCTGTGAGGGATTATGAGAGATTCCAGGATGGGAGTAGAAACTGGCAAAGTCACAATCTGAGCTCAGATCTTTTTGCCCTTGTCACAGCCTCAGAGTTTACAATTGATCATTAGTTTTCAATTAACAGCCATGTTATTTAGAATTATGTCTTTTCTGAAATTAAATTAGGAAATTATTTCCTAATTGAAGCCCAAAGGTTCCCTAAGAAGTTCTTTTAAAAAAAGGCAAACTGCTTCCTGTGACCCCAAAGTCCACACTCGAGCAGACGATCTTCCCATTCTTCAGTGGTCATCCCTACTGGCTTAGTTACAGTCTCTGTACACCGCGCATGGCAGTGTGAAACTAGCTTCACCCTTGGGAGGCAGAGAGAAGTCAGGAACTATGAATAAAAACATAAGACATCTCAAGCTGCATCAAACAAGATATCTATCCTTCTTAACTTAAATGAGCAAACGGTGGTAATGGGATGGTGGCTCAGGCTCCCAGAGAGGAGGGAATCCAATTAGAAGTGTAAAGGAAAATTATTTTAAGATGAGAAAATGCACTAAGTCACAGGCACAGATAAGGGTTATGACCACTGTCCACTCATTCACCAGATTTTTGTTGAGAACCTGGTCTATAAATGCAGATGGGGAGGCACGCTGGACCAGCCGCAGCCCATGAGTATTCTGGGTGAGAGTGTGTGCTACCTTGCTTGTGTCGCTGTCTTTGAATCCCCTTTCAAGTATTTGTAGCAGATGCTTTTTCTTTACTGTCACTTCAGGATCAAAGACATAGAAGAGGCACTCCAGCAGCTTCCGGTAGCTCCTTAGGAAGAGCAGAGGCAGAGAGAGGGTGAGAGTTAATGTCACAAAAGCTTAAGCATTAATAAGTTAACTGTACACCATGGTGAGAGTTTCCTTTTTTCCAGTGTCATTAAAACCTCCAGTGCCCCTACCCCACTCTCAGAAAGAGGTTCAGTGTGGACAAATCATGAAGTCATCTCAGCCATGGGAGATGCAGGACCAGAATACACTTACTAGCAGGGTGCATCTTTTACATGGTTAACTTTTAAAACAGGAATATTCATATTCTCTCTCAGGCAGGCTTTTTGCAGTTACTCACTACAGAACTGATCTTACTCTGAGTCTTGTATTTCTTCAAGATCCAAGCACTTTTGGAACTTCTCTTCAAATCTCAGCCTCAGAATACGGTTGTTAACTTTAATGACCCGCTTGACTTTCACCCCTGTGATGCCGTATGCTCTGAAGTCCCAGGTGCAGAAACGGGAGAGAATTAGTTCATAGCAGGAGTTAAACCTACGTGGGGAAACAGAACACACACGTAAAGCAGAATGAGAGATTGCCTTCAAAACACTGAAGGATGTGGGGCACGTGCAATGAAGCCCGGAGGTCCTATTCTGTGATATTTTTTGCTAAACATACTTCATCAGTAACTGTATTTTTGTTCCAGTGGGCATATTTGATCAACAAAAGATGCTAAAATTTGAAACACAGTAAACTGTTCCTTTTGTTATCTACTATCTGGTTCTTCTACCTAATGATGATGTTAACTGGACAGCCCTTCCTTCCTAAGAACATGTGATCAGCTTCAGTGTGACCACATATTCCTGGCCACCTTCCTTCAGAATATGCCTTCATCTTTTCTTTCCTTATTTTTTTCTCGTTCCCTGAAAAATGATCCCTTTTTACATTTTTATTTATTTTACTTCTTTTTTTTTTTTTTTTTTTTTTTTTGGGTGTTAAGGATTGAACCAAGGACCTTCTGCATGCAGGGAAGCCCTTGGCCACTGAACTATCCCCCAGTCTCCAATAGACTTGAAAAGTTTGCATTTCCCCAAGAACCAGAATTATGGCTCTCTTGTTTCCACTGTCCTTAGGTGATTTTATCTGGCATGTCCATATGAATGTATGTATGTATGTATGTATGTATGTATGTATGTATGTATGTATATATGTATTCATACACAAATAATCATTTCTACCCAAATGTAGTTGCAGTACCCAGATTTGAATATCCACTGTTTTCTAAAGTAAATATGTAAATATGTAAAGCCCCATCCTGTAGTTAAAACAGCAGGAGTGACTGTCTCCACTCCTTTTCACCCTCTGGCACACCTGTATCACATCTCAAACACAAGCTGAGTCAGACCCTGGGTCATCATCAACACTGGCCCTGTCCTCTTTGGGATTATCATTGTCTCTGGGTCTATCCCAAGAGCTTCCTAAGTTGGGCATGTAGTGAGAAGGATGACGGTGTCCACCCTCTCTCCCCACCTCTCTCTCTCCTTTATTCCAAAGGGAGTAGATATTCAATAACATGTAAAGTCATAAATACAACAAATGCTAAAGAATAAAGACTTAGAAGAGAAGCCTTGGGTGAGGAGTGCAGCGGGCACCTTCTTGAAGACTCAGAGATCTTCCAGGGAGAAAAGCAATCTGAGAACCAGAGAAGGACATGACAGCTTTGAGAAACTGTAGAACAAGGATCCTTTTAACGACCTGTCAGCTCTCTGCTGCCCTCATCTGGTTGTTCTCATAAAATTACAATCTTGTCTTAAAATTGCACAGAATGGAGATTAAGACCGAAAGAGAGACCATTTAACAAGGAAGCAAATGATCCTTCATAAGATACATCTGCCCCGTAACCATTTGAATGGTTGTGAGGGCTACAGCCACAGAGGGAAGCTTCCTGATGGGTGGTTTTTGAGCCCAACATCTGACCTCCTAGCTTAGAGCACCTGACTTTCTTACCACCAAAGACTTTATCAGTGCAGGAGGTGACTAATAGCCCAAGTGACCTCTATGTTATATGTGTGACCCAGACCATGGCAGAGCCTTCCCTAGGCATTATTCTAATAATGCAGCCTATCTCTAGAACTCACTTTCTTGCAGGAAATGACATGCACTTTGAAGTAGGTTTTGATGTAATTGTGCCTCCTTGTGAATCAGGGGTTGTATTACACAAGCAAACAGTAACAAACTGTTCTGTTTAAAGATGCTTACAATAAACCCCCTGGTGTCAGACTCCAGGAGTAAGAACAAGCCTGGCTAACGGGGTCGGACTGAATTGAGTTTCATTCTTATCTTGCCCAGATGGTTTCCTGGCTGGCTGTGATACAGGGAACTCCACAGCCTCAAGTCTGGCTTTGTGCACCTTCTCCCATCACCCAGTGGCCATGTACCCACTGGCCGCTTAGCTCCCAGACAGCTTCCCCTTTGACCACAGACCTGCAGGACAGCCGGGAGGTCTCTATGGTGGCAATCTGTAGTTGCCAGCTGTGCTGTCACTTTCTGCCCTGTTCTGGTTTTCAGCCAGTATTCAGAATCCACGGCTATATCCACTCAGCAATGGTATAAACATTGATAGGACAATAGTGGAACATAAACCTTTTTCTTAAAATTTTTACGAACTTCCCATATACTTTTTTCTGCCTACTGGCTGAGTAAAAGAATGGGTGTTGAGTAACCCCATTGAGGTGACCAGGGCTTGGCTCATGATGATAAAGCAATGAGACAAAGGTACAGGTGGAGAATGCATGACAGCAAATTTTCAACAGATGACTATTTTGATAAAAACTATTTTGAAAATGGGACAATTATGTTTGGAGCTGTACTGAAAGCTCAGATTTACCATTCATCAGCTCGAGTGCCTTCTTCAAAATGGATGTTCCCCACAGTCTCCAGCTCAGTCAGCAGAAACGGGGTCAGTAAGCCGTGGCTCTTCTTCTTCTGTTTTACTTCAGTACGATAAATTGCTTCAATTCTACAGAGACAAAAGACACATGCAGGTATTCCTTGGAGACGAGACTCACAGCACCGAAGCACAGCTGTTTGTTCATGTGCCGCAGCATAGAACACACATTCGTTATCAGTTACTTCTTGTTTCAGTGGATGGGTAACTTTAGTGTTAGCAGTTAGACCCAGAACAAGATATTCCGTTGCTGGCAGTGAAAATCCCCTCTGATTGTTACTCTCACACAGGTATGAAAAACTAAGACTCTCCTGGATCTAAAAGCATGGCTGCCAAGTCCTAGACAGGTCATTTTGTCTTCTTACACCAAAGTATTCTCAGCGCCACATCAGTACTAATAGTACTTCCGTCTAAAGAGCTAGTGGGAGGGTCCCCTGGCAGGGAGTAGTCCCCCACCTCCAAATGTTACAGTCCTGTTGTTAAGTTCATTACAAGGGCCTAGTGACCCATTCACTCAGTGTCCCTATAAATGAAAGAGCAGTGCAAACACACAAGGACTATGGTGAACCTTGTTGGTCTTGTCTACTTGCTGGGTTTCTGAACTAAGGAGCACTCAGTTGCTTTTAGTTTGCAGACAGAAGCAGAGATGTGACATCATGCCAAGTGGAGGAAGCCACTGTGCTTAACTGAAAATGGCTTCAGCCAGAGCCTAGCTTTGAGTGGGTGGGGGCCCTAGGAACCCAGTGTGCCAACACAGTTCATGTTCTGTTTTCTCCCACTTATCAAAGGAATTGACCTCAACTCCTGGCCTCCAACATGGTTATTCATTCCTGTTATCAATCTGAATGACCAGACAGTTCAGCAAACATACTCATGTAGTTTCTTGTTCCAGAATGTGACTCTGTCGTCCAGGGCGTTCAGCTTGGTCAGTATCTTCTGCTGCAGAACTGATTCCTGCGTGACGGCCTCGCTATTCCGGGGTTTCTCGGCTTCTGGTGCAGTATCACTCTGCCCTTTGCCAGAGATCTTGAGTTCAGCCAGTTCCCGTTCTAACTGTGGAAATCAACGTGCCAGAGAGCAAATGAAAAATAAAGCATAATTAAGGCAAAGCCTCCATTCAGATATTCATTTTGTGGTGAGATTTATTAGTCAGTTTAAATGGTCAAAGTAGAAGTCCAGGTAGTTCAAGCTTTATAAAAGCCAGCTTCAACCTTGGTGCAAATTCAGCGAGTGCCTATTGAATGAGTGGCGGGCTAGAAAGAAGAAGCATGGCTGTCTCTTCACTGAAAGCAAGCACACTAAAGTAACAGGCCATGAAATGTTGAGTGTGCTTATTAAAACCAAAGTGATATTACCACCAATGCTGGTCTGCATGTGAATAAAACCTTACACTTCAGATAATGTAAGCTTTAGCATAATAACTATGCAGTGTTTCAATTTTTTTAAAACTGCGTCTGGAGAGGTAAAACCATAGAAAATGCACAAAGGGGAGACAATGTTTTCCTTTTGCTTCAGTATCTGACCAGCTCAAAACTACACACTGCATCAGATTTTAATATTTTGGGGTTTATAGTCCATATTAGGCTTTTTGGCATTAATTGGGATACTTAAAATATTGCTTTAAATATTATTTATTTTGATTACTTAGCCTTTGGGTCACTCCTTTAAAGTTTGAGACCAGGGCAAATCTCTTGGAGGATTTAAAGTTAAACTATAATGCACAACATTTATAAAAAGAAATTTATTAGTTAGCTGTATTTCTTCACTTATATACCTATAGCAGGCTGCTATAACCAAATTACATATTTAAATAATGTATGTAGTTTATATATTATATATTCCTTTTCTTGCTTGCTAGTTTTAATTAATATAGTTGAAATTTGAAGTGCACCCAAATCTGAAACTTTGGACATATTTAGATATTCAGATAAAGGATACTCAGAGTTCATGTAAATATTCCAAATGTGAAAGGCTGCAAACTCTGAAATCCATTTGCTTGTAAAGCATTATAGGTAAGAGACTCTCAACCTATATACTTGAAAATAGCACATTATAAAATGGATTTTGACATTTTGGTCTTTCTGTGGTTTTCAGTCAAATCATTTAGATTTAATTAACATTGTGCTTCAAGAATCTCATTCTGATTATAAGACAAAAACATGCTCATTTGTAGAAAAGGTCATTAAATATATTTCAAACCTCTATTTCATAAAAATTTTATTTTATTCTTTATCTTTAAACATATGGATACGTGGGTATGTGTAATGAATGAAGGTTCCTGGGAAGGCCAAGGAAGGTGATGGATTCCCTGAAGCCAGAGTTCCAAGTGGTTGCAGGTCACCAGGTACGGGTGCTTAGAATCAGCCTGAGTCCTCCGCAAGAGCAGCGGACCATCTCTCCAGCCCTCCAACTTTATTTCCTAACGACAACATAGTAGCCTACTGTAAAACAATCAGCTTGTTTTCTTGTTAAAGATTTAGGTAGCGTCTTACGCTTTGTTACTATCAATGGGGTGGTGATGAATAGCCATAGAATAAAGTACACAGGTAGACTTGCTGAGCTGAAGGCTAGGAGCTCTCTGAGGCTGTGTGACAATGGCTCATTCTCATGAGCAAGGCCCGGTGGATTATGGTCATCTGCACCACCTAGTGCCATCGTGTGCTGTGCTTCGATAGGTCTACAGTAAAGGCTTCACACTGCACTTGAAAATTCATGAAGGAGGGCTTATCAGTCACTGTGATGTGACCCTTTGTACAGTGCTCATTTATATGCTTCCTTCCATTTTTCTGTTTGCACATCTCATTTTAACCTTACCTTCCTCACGGACATACAGACTAAGGATAGAATCTCCTTCGGCATGCATCCTGTTTCTTGAGGATAGTTTAATGGTTTCATACCTTTTTTCCTTAATGTTTATGTGGAGGGCATGTGGTTGTGTGTGTACAGGCATGTGGAGGCCAGGAGCCAAACACGGGTGTCATCCCTCAGTCACTATCCACATCGTTTTTTAAGCTAGGATATCTCACTAGCATGGAGTCTGCCAAGTAGTCTCAGCTGGCTGGCCAGTGAACACCAAGGTTCACTGGCCTTGACTTCCCCAGCTCTAAGATGAGCAGCACATGTTACCATGGCTACCCTTTTATACATACTCTTGGGACTGAACTCAGGTCTTCCTGTTGTGGGAGAAGCACTTTACCTACTGAGCCATCTCCCTGGCCCGTGTGCTTACCTTTTATGGATAATGCCTTTTAGCACAAAAGCATCTTACTTTTTTTTTTTCTTCAGAGTAGCTTTATTGAGTTCAGGTGAAAACGATCCATTAGATTTAGCAAAAACAAAAAGAACAACCAAACAACAACAACAACAACATCCCAGAGCAACAACAAAAAACCTGTAACAAAAAACCTGTCAGTGATCTTTGAACTAGATCACAGCTTATTGTGAAAGGTTTTTTTCTTCATCTAATTGTCTGAGGTTAGAATATATTTTGTTAAACATAAAATACTTAAATTTTTTTGCTTAATGCATTCTAATGGTAATTACATTCCTGTTGACAAATTGATAACTTTTTACTGATTGATACTTTCTAGCCAAAGGTTGGTAAACTCTCAGTTGTCTTTGTGAGTACAGAGTATCAATGGGAAGAGTTGAATAAGGTTGAATAAGGTTGGTAAGCATATCTATTTTTTTGAAAACTGTGCATAAAATTTTATCTAGTAAACTTATTTCTAGGAATTTATGTTCACAGAAATGTGTATGTACTGTGGGATATCTATCACAGTATTATATACAATGGTGAATTACAAGAAACATGTCAAAATTAAATACAGAAGTAATAAATTATGAAATTACTTGTAGACAATTCTATAATAATTAAAATGCTCTTTTCTAGGCTAAAACTTTAGAAAGCAATATTATCATCATCTTATACTTTCACATTATAAATATGATTAAAATAAATTAAATCACTTTGTAAAAACATTATGCAAGTGGAAATTATTTCTGACAGATCAACTCTTACAGTTTTATAGGCCATTTTTTCTCCTTTGAAATGACAAAGGAAAGTTGACTTCAGTCAAAATAGCACACAACCTAATCTCATAAATCACACATTTAATGTTACTTGTTTTCAGTAGGTTTTGAAAATGCTTACTACTTACACACTCAACTAGAAATAAGTTGATAACACCTGACTAAATTCAGAGAAAATAAATATTAGTCTTCTAAAATAGACAGGACTCACCTCCCTAATGTGAACATAAAATTCAAATACCTCCAATATTCTTCCTTGAAGATATGTTAGCTTCACTCTGAGCAAAGAGCACCATTCCTTTGTGTTTCCCAAGGCCATTACACTGAGATTCATCAGATACCTATAACACTTGCTGAAGTTACCCCTTAAATATTTCTATTTGACCAGTATGAAGTGTCCTTCCTTATCTTTTTTTGTTAACTTTTGGTTGAAAGTTGATTTTATTCGATATTAGAATGGCTACTCCAGCTTGTTTCTTGGGACCATTTGCTTGGAAAATTGTTTTCCAATCTTTTACTCTGAGGTAGTGTCGGTCTTTGTAACTGAGGTGCGTTTCCTGTATGCAGCAAAATGCTGGTCCAGTTTACATATCCAGTCTCTTAGTCTGTGGCTTTTTATTGGGGAATTGAGTCCATTGATGTTAAGAGATATTAAGAAAAAGTAATTGCTGCTTCCTGTTATTTTTGATGTTATTATTATGTTATTATTATGTTTGTGTGGCTGTCTTCTTTTGGGTTTGTTGAAAGAAGATTAATTTCTTGCTTTTTCTAGGGTGTAGTTTCCCTTCTTGTGTTGGGGTTTTCCATCTATTATCCTTTGTTTGGCTGGATTTGTGAAAAGATATTGTATAAATTTGGTTTTATCATGGAATAACTTGTTTTCTCCATCTATGGTAATTGAGAATTTTGCTGGGTATAGTAGCCTGGGCTGGCATTTGTGTTCTTTTAGGGTCTGTATGATATCTGCCCAGGATCTTCTAGCTTTCATAGTCTCTGGTAAGAAGTCTGGTGTAATTCTGATAGATCTGCCTTTATATGTTACTTGACCTTCTTCCCTTACTGCTTTTAATATTCTTTCTTTGTTTAGTGCATTTGGTGTTTTATTATGTGACAGGAGGAATTTCTTTTCTGGTCTGTGGGCTTCCTGTATGTTTGTGGGCATCTCTTTCTTTAGGTTAGGAAAGTTTACTTCTATAATTTTATTGGTCCTTTAAGTTGGGAATCTTTGCTCTCTTCTATATCTATTATCTTTAGGTTTCATCTTCTCATTGTGTCTGGATTTCCTGGATGTTTTGTGTTAGGAGCATTTTGCATTTTGCATTTTCTTTGACTGTTGTGTCAATGTTTTCTAAGGTATCTTCTGCACTTGAGATTCTTTCTTCTATGTCTTGTATTCTGTTGGTGATGCTTGCATCTATGACTTCTGATCTCTTTCCTCGGTTTTCAATCCACCGGGTTGTCTCCCTTTGTGATTTCTTTATTGTTTCTGTTTCCATTTTTAGATCCTGGATGGTTTTGTTCAACTCCTTCACCTGTTTGGTTGTGTTTTCCTGTAATTCTTTAACGGATTTTTGTGTTTCCTCTTTAAGGGCGTCTAGCTGTTTACCTGTGTTCTTCTGTATTTCCTTAAGGGAGTTTTTTATGACCTCTATTTTAAAGTCCTCTATCATCATCATGAGAAGTGATTTTAGATCCGAATCTTCCTTTTCCAGTGTAATGGTGTATCCAGGATTTGCTATGGTGGGAGAATTGGCTTCTGATGATGCCAGGTAACCTTGGTTTCTGTTGCTTATGTTCTTGTACCTGCCTCCTGCCATCTGGTTATCTCTAGTGCTACCTGCCCTCCCTTTATCTGACTGGAGTCTGTCCTTCCTGTGATTCTGGTTGTGTCAGAACTCCTCAGAGGCTAGCTGTCTCTGAGATTCCTAAATACCTTGATTGTTTTCTAAATCCATTAAATCCATTCTTTCTTCATGTTTTTGAGAAGCTACAGAAAATTTTACACTCACAAGGTTCTTTTTTCAAGTAAATGATTCTTAACTTTTCAAAATCCTCTTTTAATAAAAGGAATCTAATAATTCTACATAAAAAGCACACACACTACTAAAGTAGAGTTTGATTTGAAGTTCCCCATTATATAACTGTATGTGAGTGTGTATACCTATGAGTGTATGTGTGAGTGTGTGTGTACGTGTGTGAGTGTGCATGTGTGTGTATGTATGTGTGAGTGTGTTTGAGTGTGAGTATATATGTATGTGTGAGTGTGAGTGTGTGAGTGTGTATACCTGTGTGTGTATGTGTATGTGTGTATGTGTGTGAGTGTGTATGTGTGTGTATGTATGTGTGAGTGTGTGTGTACGTGTGTGAGTGTGTATGTGTGTGTATGTATGTGTGAGTGTGTGTGTACGTGTGTGAGTGTGTATGTGTGTGTATGTGTGAGTGTGTTTGAGTGTGTGAGTGTGTATGTACATGTGAGTGTGATTGTGTATGTATGTGTGAGTGTGTTTGAGTGTGTGAGTGTGTATTGCGCGTGTGTGTTTGCACACACACGTGTGCGCAGGTATATGTATGCCATAGTACTTGTGTGGAAGACAACCTCAGATGTTGGCCCTCATAGTCTGCCTTGTCTGAAACAGTGCCTCTGTTCTATGCTGCATAAGTCCTGTCTCTGCTCCCCAATCTCAATTTAGGAGCACTGAGATCACAGATGCAGGCTACCACGCATGGCTTTACAAGGGCACTGGATATCTGAACGGAGGTCTCACACTCATACCTTTAAAAAAATTATACATAGAATGAAGCTCAGTTAAAAATCTGGAACCAAAGAATTTTTAGAGTAAACCCGACTCAAATCTCAGTATTAATCATGCATGCACGATTACACACACACACACACACACACACACACACACACACACACACACACACAGAGTGGGAGTTAAGGATTTACCAGTTTGTCAGATAATTTTCCTACACTGTGGCCACTGAAATTTTATATGATTAAATCTTACCGTTTTCTTTGCAAAGTTGAATAATTTTATCCGTTCTTCTGGTAGCTTCTGTAACTTGCATTTTCTGTCATTCAGTTTTTCAAGTTCTTCATTCAGATGTCTCTGAACAGTTTTTATTCTCATGTTATAATACATTATTTTTTTCATCGCTGTGGACTGAAAGGGTTAAATACAACAAATTACAGGTAGCTGCTGTGTTGACTAATTTTATGTCAAATTGACACAAGCTAGAGTCATTTTGGAAAACAGAACTTCAATTTAGAAAATGTTCAGCCAGATTAGCTGGTGGTGCATTTTCTGGATTGAGGATGGACATGGGAGGGCCCAGCTCACTGTGGGCAGTGGTCCTGGGTGCTACCAGGAAGCAGGCAGAGCAAACCATGGGGAGCAAGCCAGCAAGAAGCACTCCTCCATGGCCTCTGCATCAGCTCCTGCCTCCGGGTTTCTGTCCTGACTCTTCTGGGAGATAAATCCCAAGGAGCAAGCTGCAATAAACTCTTTCCTCCCTAAGAGGTCTTTGGTCACAGCAATAGAACTCTAACTAAGACATCATTATCAGTGGTATTGTAGAAGCATAACACGTTCTTTATACATTTGGAAGTTTGCTAGCTCTATCAGAAATGCTGATGCTGACAGCAGACATGATGGTGCCCACAGAATTTTGTATTTAATTTATGATATGACATAAAATCCCAAAGTGCATCTTTATTTTTAATATGTGAGTATGTGGCATATGAATGTCTATTTCCAAGATTCCAATAAAGAAATTACAGACACAATTTAACTTATAAAGCAGTATACTTAGCTAAAAAGACATAAGACTGGAGCAAATATTAAACCACATCATTCCTACTTGATTAATTTAGGGAAAACAAATTTTAAGAGTTAAAAGTAAATGCCAAATTGAGTATAATTCACTTTTTAAAAGCCTGGCCAAAAAATTTTGCCCTCTCCCTCAACAATGCTCTCAGGGAACTTCTTTTAGAATGATAATATCATTAGGTTATCATTCTAATGCAATTATCTCCAACCTTAAACTTAATACCATTCAGTTATTAACCCACAAAAAATAACAAATTGATTAAATAGCCCATTGCGAACTATACAAGTTACCTGATGTCTGAGAATTAGATTAGCCAAAAAGAACTGGGCAGCCAGTCTACTCAGAAGGGTCAGTTCCTGTTCAGTGAGAGATTCCCTCTTGAAAACTAGGATGGAGAACATCAGAGCAAAACACCTGACATCCATCGTGTGTTTGTGTGTGTGGGGTGTGTGTGTGTGTGTGTGTGTGTGTGTGTGTGTGTGTGTGTGTGTGTGTGTGTGTGAAAGGAGGAAAAAAGAAAGAAAAGCATTGGAAAATGATGTGTTTTGTTATTTTGAATATTTGGGGGTAAATGAAAAATCCAATGCAAATATATGTGAGTCACTGAGAGGTAAAAGAATTTCAAATGAATTCGTAAATCTAAGACAACACCATGTGCTGAGGAGTAAGTATTTTATGTTGCCAGACAAAATAGATGGTGCTAAGTTACATTTCAAATAAGCAGCAAGGTACTCAGCAAACTTGCTTGTACTCATTTAGTTATATCAAGACACACTTTGGTATTTATATGAAATTCAAATTTAATTTAGGTTTCTTCCAGGTAGGGAAAAAGATTTTTTAAAATACTACATTTAATTTGTTCTAACATAGTTTTAAGAATCATGTATCAAAAAATCTACTTCCAACACCAGTTTCCCATTTTTTTGTCTGACCACCGAATTCCAGAATTAATGTTATTATCTGTATACTTTTAGGTGAAACATCTGGCTTATGGAAGGGGTGAGAACAAACAGGAGACGAGAACTGACCGTATAATAACAGCCAGATGAAGACTCAGCCAGAAAAAAGTCATTAACCACGCAAACGTGATCACAGATACCTGATTGCGACTACACTTACATCTGCCAGCTCCTTGATTTGCTTTGCTGATACATCAAACGTGTCAAGTCGTTGAAGAGAAGGCAAGTGGTACAGCACATGGGTGGAGTAGTTACACAGCTGACACACTGGATTAGATTTATACTGAGGATCATTCAGACATAAATCCTTTAAGCGAGTGAGCTTGGTCAAGTTAGTAAGGTCCTAAACATCAGTGACAGTGTTCAATCAGTTATGAATGCTCGCCTTGAGAGCAAGTGTCTTAACACTTAACATCACAATGCAATGCAACACTCTAAGCGCACGCCGAAGTATGCATGCTACAGCGAGCTAGACGGCTGAGATGCTTCTCCCTAGGGAAGGCACATGGTAAAGTCCAGAAGAGAAGATCAACCTTTGCTAGATGGGGGACCACATGGCTACGGATGTTCTGTGCATCCCAGCTGCTCCTAACCAGTAAGCACTAATTCCAGTTTACCATTCCCAAGGGACATCTGTAATCTGAAAAGCAGTGACGGCTTCGTGCCATCTACCAAACATGCCACACTTAAGATTTGATTGGCCTTTTAGTCCCAACTCCCTGCTCTTGTGCACACCAAGTATTTGAGCCAAACAACAATGCTGGCATTACTCAATAGACCCACGATTCCTGATCTCCATGTCCTGATGAATACTCATCTCTCCCTCTTAGAATGGCATTGCCACTGCCCAGAAGAGCCTCTTCCAGTGCCTGTTAAAATGCTGCCAGCCCTTCCTATTGATTAGTTCCTTTGCAGTTGGACTAATTGGGTAACATTTTACTCAGATTTCTTCTTAAAGTATTTATTCTACTGTTTTGCAATACCCTTCTGTTTTTCTCTGAGTTAAAGAGTATCTCTTTGCATTGACTGATTTAAAATTATTTCTTACTCCCTTTTCTCTATTTTCATAAGCTGTGCTTGACTGTGTGCCTTCAATCTCACATTTGTCAGAATCATATTGTGAGCAAGGTGAGACAAGAGAGATTTATTATAGCATATTTAAACGGGCTCCAGCAAGCTTTGCTGCCCAGAGAGCAGACTGAGGATAGAGAAAAGGGAAGAGAGTTGGCAAGGTGACTCAGCAGGAAAGGGCACCGGACAGTCTGAGTTTGATCCCCAGGACCCATGGGGTAGAATGAGTGAACTGACTCCTGCAAAGTGTACTCTGTCTCCACATGTGTGCCATGGTGTACACACACACACACCACACGCACATGCACATAATAAAAATAGGGGGATTGTGAGAAGTTTTTTTCTCTCTCTCAGTAATGCAGACCGGTAAGGAGTGTTGCCAACCAGGCTGACAGTGATCCAGGTTGTAAGGCTCTGGGCACATTCTGAATGGGCAAAACCAAGATTTGCTCACAGATTGAAGGTGGGATACAAAGGAATAATAGCGGTAAAAAAGGTTGTAAGGATTTTTGCTTAATTAACTAGAAGAGTGGAAATACTATTTAGAGAGTCAGAGATGCCTGCAAGGACATCAGCTGGGGTTCATTAAGAGACATCTGCAGTTCAGAAGAGACAACAGGGTGAGCAGAGGGACCAGTTGAGCAGTAATCAGAGCAGGTACATTCATAGTCCAAAGACAGGATGGGGTTATGTAGAGAGTGAGTATGGACAGAAGTGAAGAAGAGCCCCAGGACTCAGGAGGGGCAGTCCACCTTTTCAGATGCTCGTAGAGGATGAACCCCCAACAAGAAAAATGTAGCCAGGAAGACTAGGATGAACTTCAGAGGAAGTAGCATCCTACCTCCAACTAAGGACCAGCCAACTAAGGAGTTATTTTTTGGTTCTAAAAGGATCAAGTCCTGTGGCTAACTGAACAGATGCTACTCAGACTCCCTAGAGCAGTGGTTCTCAACCTTCCTAATGCTGAGACCCTTTAATACAGTTCTTCATGTTGTGAGGACCCCCTACCATAAATTTGTTTTGTTGCTACTTGATAACTTCAATCTTGCTACTGTGAATAAAGTAAATATCTAATATGTAGCCTCCAAAAGGGATCACAGTGCACAGGTTGGGAACCACTGCCCTAGACCACCAGGGAGCCCAAAGTAATGAACTCAATGCAATTACTCCTTGAAGGAGGATTGTTCGGCATATTTTCTGGTCTATATAGCTTGTAACTCAGGTTGATAACAGAAACCAATCATTTAATTGAACATACCTTGAAGGAAGTAATCTGATTTCCAGAAAGGTTTAGTTTTTCCAGTTGTTCATTGGGATCAAGACATCGACCTTTCATTTAAGAACAAGATTAAAGAAACGTTAGGAATGAGGGCATAGCTCAGTGGCAGGGTGCTTGTCTTGCATACCCAAGGCCACGAGTTCAATCCTCAGCATTGCAAAAATAATTAGGTCTCTTGTTCTATCTTTGTATATACCCTGGCACACTTGTAAGTTATGGATGGCCATTTTCCCTGCATGTCAATAGGATTAACAACACTACTAAATAATTAGCAACAGTGACTAGTGACTGAGAGCTAAACATCTGAACTATAGATTTAAAAATAGGAAAGTGGAGATGCATTTGGGAAGAGTTGGGTGAATATAAATATGATCAAAACACACTAAGAAATTCTCAAAGAACCAATACTTTTTTAAAAAAGATCTTCGTAACTCAATAGAAAGAACCGCGATCTAAGGTAAAAATGTTTGCAAAAGTAAAACTGCTTTTCAATGGCATAAAGTCTAAAAGAGACAAGTCTAAGCACACATTTTAAAATGCATTAGCTCAGGTTCTAAAGGAATCGGTACATACCAATGCTGCTTATTAGGTTCCCTGCAAGGTTGAGGTCTTTTAGATTCTTCAAAGTCTGCAAGCCCTGAAAGTGTAGACAACAAGTACTTTTAAAACATCAACTCTGATCAATCTTGTTATTTTCTTGGGTGCTCGGACAGTAGATACCATGCGCTTCACAAGCCCAGAGGAAAATGGGTCCAATGAAGCCACTCCACCCCCATTCTAATGGAATCCAGAGAGGATTACAGGAAGCAACAGAAGGGAGAGGAGGGGAAGATCAGCGTGGGGAGTGGGGAAGCAGTGCGGCTCCGGGCTTCTCAAACCTCGCTGAGAAACCCTCGCGACACCAAAGCTCCTCAGGCCTGCTGGGAAGAAAATGCTACCTACACATTCGTTCCTATTTTACTTTATGTGTGTGTGTGTGTGTGTGTGTGTGTGTTTTGCCTGTGTGTATGCTGTGCACCACAGAGAACAGAAGAGGGTGTTGGATTTCCTGAGACTGGAGTTACAGACAGTTGTGAGCTGTTGTGTGGGTGTTGGGGCTGGAACCCAGGTCCTCTGGAAGAGCAGCCAGTGCATTTAACCTCTGAGCCATCTCTCTAACCCCAAAGTAGTTCTTTTTGACCACAATAATTATGCTATTCATAAATATTTTGACCCTTAATGTTGTATCTTAGACACTGGGGTTTTAGTGCCATAGCAGTAAACGGACTTTACATGCAAATTATCAAAATGATCTCACCTCAATACTTTTTATCATATTGTGGTTCAGCCACAGAACTTCCAATTTTATTAACTTCTCTAAATTTTCTATTTTGTAAATTTTATTGTAATATAAATATAATTTTTCCAAACTTCTACATCCTTGAAGGCCTTCAATTTTCTGTTGAAAAGGAGATTGAAGAACGTTACTTGTTTCATCATTGGCCATCAATAAAGTAAGTTTCTAAGTCTTTTTTTCTAAGTACCACTTTATTGTAATATAAGCACACAGAAATACTAATTCCAAATTAAAATAAACATATAATTTCTCCACCTAAATACAGCTATATTCAATTTTGTATGTAGTCTTTAAATGTTAGCCAACTACATCTATGTGATATTAATATAATCATATGCATTTGATTGACAGATGGTGTGAGGTTTTTGTTCAAGACCGTCTAACACATTTTCATAATTTTCAAAGCTTAAAACTTAATAATTACAAAATATTTTATGAAGACCATAATAGCTTTCTTTAAAATTTCCCTATGTACAGAATATTCACATTTAATGACTTTATTTATTCTGAAAGTGGTGCAACAAATTCTTCTATGTCTAACTGTTCTCTGTTGTTGGATTAGTTCTCGAGTGTAAAACTCTTAGGGTAGGGGTTTCTGAATTCAAAGGTGTGTACATGTCTATTACTCATGATACATTTTGTAGTGTTTCTTTCTAAAATACACGTCAAACCATTTAGTGCCGAAGTGAACCAGTTTAGTTAGTAAGCAATACTGGCTATGACCTAATTTGCTTTGTTTACCGAAAAAAAAAAAAAAAAAAAAAAAAGGTTTGATTCCTTATTCTGTTTTCACTTTATACAAATTTTTATCTTTGCTCACTTATTAGTTTTGATCCAAACACACTGCACATATTTTAATGAATTCTTTTTCCAAAGTCAAGAACTTAGAATTAAATGCACATTGTAAGACTGTCTATTTAAACTTACCTCTATGCAGCACTCAGCAATCCAAAGTTCTTTAAGTCGTAAGCAAGTCTCCAACCCTGAAATTTCCTTTATATCTTGAGCAACAATTGTAAGACTTGATAAATTATGAAACAATGATAATCCAACTATTTGGGGATACCCTGAGAAAAACATCTCCAGTTGTGAAGTATCTGAGCCTTCCTGCCCAACCATCTCATAAGATAAACCATTGCACAAACACTGTTTTAAAAGAAAGAATTTGAATTATTATCTGTTTTAACTAGTTAAAAACCCTGACTTTTGACAACACAAACGATAAACTTTCCATACAACAGACACCGTTCTCACACTCCCACAGAAGAGAAAGCTGGACCTCACTCCTGATGCCTGTGCCTCCAGTCACCCAGTAGGAGGGATCTCCTTCCCACCAATCCTCACAGCTCCAGGGACAGAGTCAGAATGTTCCCAGTCCTCACAGCTCCAGGGAGGAGAGTCAGAATGTTTCCAGTCCTCCAGGAAGGAGAGTCAGAATGTTCTACTCAATACTCTTGCAAATATTACTGAACGAAGGGCTTGGACTCACCAGTTCTTTAATGATTTCACCTCGATTTAAATTTTCACTTTCAATCATCTTCCATTAAAAACAATGGTCACACTAATATATCTATTAAAGAAAACAAAAGAAGGAGTTCAGTCCTGGAGTCACGTCAGGCCGACTGGGGAATCACCTGAACCCTAGCAACTGTGCCATTGTCAGGTCCCTGGTTAAACTAGACAGCCTATGATCAGATGAGAATAAAGAAATGTATACTCACACCGGGGAAAGACTAATTTCTAGAAAGGCTGATTCAAGATGAACCAGACATTAGATTGGGAGAAACACCATTTGTACAAATGCATGCAAAATTCAAGACACTAGAAAGAGAAGTTACTAAACTAAAAAAAAAAAAAAAAAAAAAAAAGTAAGCTGTTTTCAAACTCAAAGCAGCAACTGCTGGGAAAAGGAACTGCATTCTGGATACAGCAGGGCTTCCAGCCAAGTACCCCTGTGCATGCGGCAGGGCTTCCAGCCAAGTACCCCTGTGCGTTAGCACTCAGGCTTTGTGAACTAGGGACACTGCCCCACCTTGATGAAGCTATGCCTTGGACAAGGACCCTCTGAAGTCATTAAGAGGTAGAGTCTTTAAGAGGCCATGAGGGATCCTTCCCCCCAAGAATGGGATCTGGTGCCCAAAAACAGCCTGATGGAGGGGTTATCCCCCCCCTTTCCTCTTCCACCTGCCACATGATGATCTCACCAGATACCTGATTCCAGTCTCTTGATCTTGGAGTTCCCGGCATACAGAACTGTAGAAAACAAATGTCTATTGATTCTATTTGGCTCTGGGCATTTTATTATAGCAACATGAAATGGACAAAGGCATTGAGCCAAGGAGGAAAGGAGGAACCCCACCCAGCTAATTCCATAGAGCAAAGTGCAATCAGAAAATTACCTTATTTGCACTGATGTCTTGGCTCAGTTTAACCACTTCCCCTAACCTATATATCAAAGACCTAATAGGTACCAGAGCAGATGGCAAGGGGGGGAGGGGAAGAGAGCCAGGTCAATATGGTGAAATCTTAGCAAAGAACTGAATACATAAGGTAAGCCATGAAAGAACCTGGATTACAGTCATCCAGGCAGAGGGAGTATCAGTCAGAACACAGGCTGAGGACACGCTTGGGACATTTGCACAGCAACAAGGCAGATGGATGTGATGGACCACACCGGAGAACATGCAGTCAGAGGAGCACTGTAGGGCTGGACCTCTGCTGCTCGTTCCTTCTCTGCTTCCACTGCCATCTTTACATCCAGAATGCAACAGTGCTGCAGGAGCTACTGTGTGGGTCTCCCTTCCCTGGGTTCATAGTCCACCAGCCCATGAGGGCGAAGGAAGCAGAGTCAACGAACAGGGTTTCAGATGGCCCATGACTTCAAATGCTAAGGTAATAATGACATACTGAGACCAGCTTCAGGAAGACAGATCAGCTTTACTTGGGGTGATTCAAGGTTTCTATAGTTTGGGGTTAATAGGGCAGAAATATCCAGGGTGGGGCAAAGGTTATTGGCTGAAGGCTAAGGTTCTGTGATGCCTCATTAGCATGGGAAGGCGTTCCAGGAAACTCTGGTGCTTGCTGATTGGGTTCTTATTTGAAGAAAGGAAGCTGAACCTGTAATCTAACCAAGTATGCATGACATTTGCAGGTAGAGATGTGGGGGGGAGGGAGGGGATTGAACTCCCTAGGCAAGGTCAGAGAAGGAGGAGCCCTGCTGACAAAGGGAGTCTGCCATCTTGCCCCAAGCTCAGAAGGCTATCTGGATAACGGTAGACTTTGCTAATTTTTTTTAATTAACTTAATTTAATTAATTTAATTGCTAATTTTTTGTTAATTAGCAGAACACTAGCAGTCAAAGGATTTAGCCAGAAAACACTTGAAAGCACTTAGATGCTCCATCAAAGCATCTATCCTTATGTAGATACAGGCCATAATATCCCTTCCCTCGGTTTACTCAGAAGGAAGACCAAGTAAAGGAAGGGTTTGTGTCCCCTCTGCTCATCAGAAGAATGGCCTTACATTGGTTTAATGTCTGTGGGAACTGAAGAGAAGGCTATCTGCCCACTAGATGCAAAGGTCAGAGCCAATCCTCAGGACCTCCAAACACATCAAATTAAGTACCCAGGTAATCTTAATCTATGCCCAAGATATCAATTCTAGAAAGACCTACGGTTTTCTCCTAAATGATTACAGACATTCGGTACCAATTTTGGACTTTCTGATCTGTCCCTTCCCTCTCTAGCTCTTCTCCAGTAACTGTGTCACCCTGCTTCCATGAGATGTCCCCCTATAATGTCACCCTGCTTCCATGAGATGTCCCCCTATAATCTCTGGCATTTGAGCTTGGTTCCCAGTTGGTGGCTGTGAGGTGGTCTTGCTAAAAGTGGGTCCTGGGGGGTGAGGGGTGGGCTTTAAGGTTTCAAAAGCCATGTTAGCCTTTAGCTACCCCTGCCACCATGCCTGCCTACTGCCACATTTCCTCACCATGGTGGCGACCCGCTTTGTGATGATTGTATCTGGGCACTCTTGTAAGGATTTTTCCCCCCTTGATTGGATTATCTGAGGTGGGAAGACCCACCCTAAATCTAGGCTATGCCTTCTGGTGGCATGGAAGAAGGAAGCTTGTGTTTTTTGCCTGCTTATAGCCACTCTAATCAATTCCCCTTACACACACACACACACACACACACACACACACACACACACACACACATACCCACACGCGCACACACACACACACACACACACACACAGTTCTCTTCTTCTGGAGAACCCTGACTAATACAGGCTCCTAACCCTCTGGAACCACAAGTCCAGCGTAAAGTTGTCCTTCTATGCTTCTACAGTTGCCAATACTCCCACCTCTGCCTTCTTTTAAGTTTCTAAGTCTTTTATATTCATTTTTTATAACTAATACTTAAGATTTGTTGTTGTTGTTAAAGATACTCCGTTGTGGGGCTTGAGATCCACTAAGAGGTTAAGAGCACTTGCTCTTCTTCCAGAGAACTGGAGCTCCATTCCTAGCCCCCACATCAGCGGGCTAAGAGCTACCCCTGCTCCGAAAATCCCGTTCCTCTGGTGTCTGTAAACCTTACACACACACACACACACACACATCACACACACACACACACACACACACACACACACACACACACACACACACACACACTACAAATTAAATATATATATAAAGAAGTTTAAAAGTCCAGCTGGGATTCTGTTTGAAGAGTGCCTTACAAAAAAGCGTCCTAGAAAGGGAGTTCACCTTTACAGCACCGAGTCTTCATCAAGACCAAGGCCGTCTCTCCATGTAGTCAAGAAGACTCCATCCTCTTGGTGTACAAACTTGCTGATTTCTCTCTCAACTCCATGCTACTCTGTCTGCATCAATGCCTCATTTAGGCAAAATAATCTTATTCTAGCTCAGTAGTTAATTGACAAAGCAAAATCCAATGGAAACCCCAAATTTGCATAACTACATCTAAGCTATAAGAAGCTATTCCCCAATTCCAGAAGCAATCATTTGTTTCTGTTTCTCCCCAGCTCCCTTTCCTATGAGAAGAGGATGGAAGATGAAATCCTGGGACTCATGAGAGCAGCCTAACATTCACCACTCTTCTAGAGCCTTCTCCCCTCTCCCCTCCCCTCCCTCCCTGCCTCCTCCCCCAGCTCTTGTCAGATTGGCCTGTCCTTACCTTCACAGGCAACAGGACTGTCTTAGGACAGCAACAGCACATCTTAATTTCCTTTCTTCTTAAAGACACATCACCCCCCTCCCTTTCCCCTTAGGACTTTGGCTTAGTAGAAATGCTCATTTTGGGGCTGAGGGAGCTGGCTTAGTGGGTGGAGGGTTTGTGTTTGCAGTGCAGGCATGAGGATTTCAGCTGAGATTCCCGGCCCCCTGTAAATGCTGGATACTTGCGACCCAGGCTTGTGAGTGGAGACAGAAAGAGCCCAAGAAGTTGTGGGGTAAGGGTGTGGGAGCGGGGAAAGGCTTGCTGGGTCCAGCAATTTGGCTGAATTGGTAAGCTCCGTGTTTACTGAGAGACTGTCTCAAAAAATAAGGTAGAGAGCAATTGAGGAAGATGCTCCATATTAGCAGCCTCTGATGTCCACACACCCTTGAGTGAGCATATACCCCCATACATGTGCACGTGACTCACATACAGTAAATAAATAGTCTTCATTTTGAATGAGATGAATCAGCTTTTCTGTGCACAGGTTCACCTTTTCTACCTCTGTTAGAGACTGTTGTCAGTCCTTCATCTTTCTTTCCATAGTGTCTCCTTTCCTGTGTATGAGTACAGGTTTCCCTATTTAGAAAAGTCCTTTCTATCTTGCATTAAAAAAACCAAATAGCTACATTTCACACTTTCACAAAGAACTTTCTAGACAATCAGCAGCATCAATGTACTCCACTCAGTCTTCAACCCACCGTAATGTGAAAGAAACCACTTCAAGCCATCCCAGCTTCTACTTATGGTTAAACAAGACCAACAACAGTAAGTAACCTCCAGACTGCCAGGGGCAGTGGACATGTCTCAGTGCTCACCTTAACCTTGACGTGACTTTGAGCAATGCTGATGAGTCCTTTCTTCTCCGTGGTTTCTCTCTATCTCTTCTCCTCCCTCCACACCTCCCTCCTACTCTGTATGACATGCAGGAATAAACACTGGTGTGTGCATCTAAGTGTGGAGGCCAAAGGATTTCTCAGGGGTCATCCCACCACTGCCATCCACCTTGACTTTCTTTTGAGACAGTGTCTCTCATCTTGATGGGAACTCCCCTGTTAGGCTAGGCTGGCTGACTAAAGAGTCCCAGGAATTGGCTTGCCTCCCAGCACGGCGATTACATGCCATGTTTTATTTACATGGGTTCTGGGATGGAAATCAAGTCAAGGAGAGTGCTTCAATGTCTGAACTGTCTCCCTCATCCTCTGCTTGTTATTCTGCACTAACGGCTTCCTTCTTTGTAAAAGTCGCTCATCTTCGTGTCCTCTTCCCTATGCAATAAACTCCAAAGCCCACGTGGAAAGCTCCACATGGACATGTCACAGGCATCTCAAATTCAGTGTGTCCCAAGCTGAGCTCATATTTCCAACTAATGTTGTTTCCCTTAAATGAATGCTTTCTTGTGCTAAAAGGCACCACCAGCCATCCCCTCTTCACTCAAGTTGGAAGCTTGAGACTTACCCCTATGCTTTTCCCAGGCTCATTTCTCACCAAGTCCAGAGAGAGAGAGAGAGGGAGAGGGAGAGGGAGAGGGAGAGGGAGAGGGAGAGGGAGAGGAGAGAGAGGGAGAGGGAGAGGGAGAGGAGAGAGAGGGAGAGGGAGAGGGAGAGGGAGAGGGAGAGGGAGAGGGAGGGAGGGAGGGGGAAGGGGGTAGGGACGGAGAGAGATATCTCATGCTTCCTCTCTATTCTTTGCCATCACGCCCCCTCTGGTCTCACTGCCTACCCCATTCTCTAATTCACTAGAGCAGTCAGCCTCCTGAGGGGTCTATTTGCTTATGCTACTCCTCTTGGAAACTGTTTATGGTCACCATATTCAGGCTCATGACAACCTCTTAAGCTCCTGGTCAACCAAAACAGCCATACAACATTCCAGGAGTGGCCACAACTCTAGTCCTGTGACAGCTAGCATGGCTGTACTTCAACGCATGCTTCTTCCTTTCCTGGAAATGTCTTATCACCTTGACTTTATTCTCCATCCATCCTTAGAGAGTGCACTGAGTCTTCCTCTAAGACTTGCATCCTCTGTGGCCTCATTGGGTTAGGTTAGCACATGTCTCGTGTATAGCTACCGTCTGTCACACTGTATGTGATACTTGCAGGGTTTTCCTCCTAACATGTTCACTGAGAACAGGAACTGTCTGACACATGGTGAGCAGTTAACCATTTATCAAATGGTCCCAATGAACGGCATACCACACAAATCCTACCCAACATAATTTATACACTGTTCTGCACGATAATGTGAAACAGTACTAACTGCTCTGTAAAGAACTCTTTCTGTCTGCCAAGAGAGCTGAGGAAACATCTATTCTAAGAAAATACAACTCTTCTGCCCAGCAGAAGTGGCCCAACTGTTTTCTCACTTGATTATAAGGGGCCAGAAACCAACAGTTCTCACTGATGGCTCATGTAAACGCCCTCCTATTTCTACATGATCAGGGTCAGCTTCACCAATGAGCACTTGAGTCTTTCAGTCGAGTAGCCACCAGAGCCTATGGCACATTTTTTCTTTTTCCTAGGATCCTTCTCTAAAGTATCACTATTATTATTATTATTATTATTATTATTATTATTATTATTATTATTATGACTATCATCACAATATTATTATAACCCCCATTGCACCATCACGCAGGTCCCTTGACCTGTGTGTTGTTTGTTGGTAGATTTCCTCCATGCGTGAGTAAAGCTGACTCCCTAGTCTCCCCTACAAGGGACGGACGCCTAGAGGCCACTAGAAGACGGATACTCAGTACCTTATTCCAGAGAAAGGATGGATTCGGGGGCTGTCCTAGACAGGTCAGAGTGCACTCCGACCTCCCAATCCCTTCGTGCAGCTGACACCGCACGCTTCCCAGCCCCCCCGGGCCTGCTGTGTACTGACCGCCCACTGCGGTTGCCTAGGAAACCCGCTCTCCGCCTCCCTTGACCTCTAGGTCACGAAGGAGATACAGAGGGCGGGGAAATCAGTCGCCCATCCTCGTCTGCATCACGTGGTGGCAACCAATTAACATAAGCAGGGAAGACCCTCTCCCACCCCCTTGCGGAAGACCTCCCCTCCCACCTTTGCAATAGCTCCTGAGGAGCGGTGGGAGTCGGTCGCTGGCTAGTTCTTAGTCTTGGTGTATCTTTTCGTTTTGTTTCCTTCGGAGGACAGTGACAGTTTGTGGGCTAGGCGGTGGGAACCTGGTCGTGGCATTTTCATAGTGAAAGTTTTTGACAGCTGGAGCCTTGAAGTCAGCAGTATTAACTGGTCTTGATCCCTAGCATGGCGTGGAGCAGTGAGGTCGCAAGACCGTTCCCAGAGCCGCCCCCTCCGGTCCCAGCTGCTGCGCACCTGCGGCCCGCCAAGAGCCCGGCGAGCTCCCAAGAGCAAGCGCAAGACCGCGCGCCCAGGAACGTCTCCAAGCAGTCGATCAGCCCACCCTGCCACCACCACCACTGGTCTTTTAGGAGTTCTCAGGCAGGCTTTCGAGTGTCTTTTAAATTTGCCAAAATTCCCAGGAGGCAATAATTGTGTCTAGGCAATAATTTATTTACAAAATAGAGTAGAAGTTAAGGGGACAGAGAGAGACTGGCTGAGAAAGCAATAAACTTAGAAAACAAACCAAATGAACCGCTGCCAGCCCTCTACGTTCTTGACATCCACGAGGTCCACTAGAGTTAGTCACTAACTCTAGTATACCTTTTAAAGACGGTAGTCTGAACTGGACGTGTACAGTAAAATACATCTCGAAACTTAAACACTTAGTATGCAAAGATGCAATGGAAACAATCTCGTTAATGATTTTTATATCGATCACATGTTGAACTATTTGGGGGTTCATTGGGTTAACGTTTTGGTTTTTTTGTTAAGTTGAAATTTTGGCTATCAGGACAATTTATAATTGTTTGGGAGGCTTGCATTAGGTTATTTTGGACATGGCTTGTCGTTGTTTGCTGTCTATTGCAAGAGATAAACACCATGACCTGAACGCAACTTGAGGTGAGGTTTTATTTGGCTTATATGGTCAGATCACAGTCCTTCGCCAGGAAAGTCAGCTCAGCCAGGAGCAGTGGCGAAATGGGGCGGGCTCAGGTTGCTTTCTTATACAAGCCAGGGCTACCTGCTCAGGAGTGGCACTGTCCACAGTGGGCTGGGCTCTCTCGTATCAATCATTAATCAAAAAAAAGTCCATGCCCTCAGGACAATCTGAGAGGGGCAGTTCCTCAGTTGAGATTCTGTCATTGTGTCTAGGTTTGTATCAAATTGACAAAACTCTTGACAGCACTGCACTCATTTTTATAATTCAGTGGGGTTGTGTTAATATTTATGATCGTTGGGTCCTCTTGCAAAATAGTGTCTGTAATGCTCTTTTCTGTCACCAGATGGCTGCTCTGCTAAGCCTAGTTTTAAATTGCTTTCTCAAGAAAAAATTCACGTTATAAATATTTCTATTTAACAACTTAAGAGTTGGATTCCTTCGATGCCTTTGCTATCAGTAATATTGTCTGTAAACAAATTCACTGAAGAAGTAAATTAATTTTCCCTCTGTATTTTCATTTCACCGAACACTTCCTTCCTGTCAGCAACAGGTCAAAAGTAAGCTGACTAAACCATTTGTGACTTACAGGTAAAAGTGATGTCAGGTTTTTGGGGATTTTGTTTGTTTGTTTTTGTTTTTCTAAAATCTGACTCAGGTTTTATTTTTATTATCTTCCTTTCTGAAAATCTAGTTGAACAAGATAACCTATGCCTGTAGAAGCCTTCAGTTTAGAATATAAAGATTAAATAGAAAGGGGACAGTTTCCATTTCTAAACTTTAAAGAAATGCCACCATAGATCACTTAGATAAAATTATCTACTTGCTGCATCAAAAATTTTCACTTTGGGGTATACTGGTTAGGTTTTTTGTTTGAATGGTTTTGTTTTTGTCACTGTGACACAAACCTTACTTGAGAAAATGCCTCCACCAGATTGGCCTGCAGGCAAGGCTGTGGGCATCTTCTTGTTAACAATTGATGTGGGCAGCTCCACCCATGGGCAAGTGCTTCTGGACTGTGTAGGAAAGCAGACTGAGAGCCATGGAGAGGGAGCCAGTCAGCCAGCAGGGTTTTGCCATGGCTCCAGCCCCTGCCTGCAGGTTCCTTGCTTGATTTTCCAGCCTAACTTCCCTTCACTGATTGAGTCATTAGATGAAATAAACCCTTTCCTGTCTAAATTGCTTTTTGGTTATGAGGCGTCTCATAGCACTAGAAAACAAACTGGAACAGGAAGAGTGTAGTGTTCAGGGATGGGAGTACAGAGGTTATCAGAATAAGCTGCTTTGTTTTGAAGTCTGTGAATCTGTTGCGATTTCCCCTACAAGAGTAAGTGCTAAAATGCACTCTGTGCTATGTAAAAACAGTTTGTGTGAGAGCTTACACGTGCAGGCCAATCCCCAGTCATTCTTCAGGAGCCACTTGTCTCGTTTCCTGAGACAGGGCAGAGTGTCTGGCCAGTGGGTGTCAGAGGTCTCCGTTTTCTCCCTCCCCAGTTGGGATGACAGGCTCACTATCTAGCAGCGTTTTCATTTGAGTCTGGGCCTTGAGGTCCAGTTCTCATCCTTGCTCAGCAAGCAGTTTGTCTCTCTCCTGAGCCATCTCCTCACGCCCACCCATGATGCAGAGAGGATGCAGAGAGTGCTCTTTTTCTCTAGGGAAGGAAAGCTCAAGGACTTTGCTGGCGGGACTTGTGTCAGCCACAGACTCAGAGTAGAAACCTTCAGTGATTTGCCAAATTAAACCTTTTGTCCAAAGTAATTTGTAAAAGACTGCTTGCTTGTTTCAATACTCCAGATGTTGTTTACGTTGGAAAGGTGTGAGCAGTTTTCATTAATCTCATTTTGAGGTTGACTTATGATACTTTTTTATGTATCTGTAAGTGGAAGTGAAATCACTAACAGAGCTGAGAGGAGAAGTGGACATATGTCCCCATCTCTAACCCCAAAGCCATCTCCAATTGGTTATCACTTGCAAATGAAAATTTAGTTTTCTTCAAGGGAGTCTCACTGGGGGAACAAACTATTCAAGGCTAGGCTGCATGCCCAGTAAGAGATGGCCAACAGAAAACAAACTCAACAAGATCTGAGGAGGTTCCTTGTCTCAGAATGCTGGGTCAGGGCTTTTCCTCCCCATCCCCATTTTACTTTTTATACTATTATTGTTATTACTATTATTGTTGTTATTTTGCTCTACGGGTTCTTTTCATCCATATTATGGCTTGTAGTTTAGTGTTTCTGTGGGATTCCTGAATGTGTGAACAAGTGGGGTCTCTGCATCTATATCTGTTTCTTGTGCTTTCTCTTGGCCTCTTTTCCTTCTGTTTGTTTTGCTCTATTCAGATGCGTTCTTGTTTTACCTTATTATATTATATCTTATTGTTATCCTTAGAAGCCTGTTCATTTACTATTTAGACACATAAAGAGGGTGAATCTGTATGGGAGGGGAAGTGGGGAGAAAAAAAATCATAATCAGTATATGTTATATGAGGAAAAATCTATTTTCAATAAAAAGAAAAAAATCAAAAGAAAAGAAAAGCTTGAATGATGTAACCATTCATTAATTAAAATCTTTTGGATTGACTATTAAATTTAGTTATCCAAGAAACCCGTCATTAAGAAAAGAGAATGGCAAGTCGGAAGAATGAAAAGTCTGGGGACTTTAAGTGCTAATTTGAATTTCATATTTTTATAGACACTTGGTCTTTGTACAAATGACCGTTTCCCAGCTAATGATTTCATTAGATTGTCTATAAAGTTCACTGCCTCGTGCTTGAATTTTACATGTCACAAAACCCATAAATGAAACACAATTCAAAACTTACTCAAGCAGTAGGAGTAATTATGTGGTACTTACAAAGTCATCATTAAAGGCCTACTTATTAATATCTAGCAATGACTATTCAAATTCTATGAAATGAATACATTAGGATACAGTTAAAAGTTAGAAGCTGTACTAGGCAAAATTTTAAGTAGGTCAACATAATTCTACTTCTACAGTTTCTACCTAAAAGAGTTAGGCTTTGGCTATGATTTGTCGATACATAATTAATGAAGAGCTAAAGGAACAACCCCTGTCGCAGATAACTTCACCCCTTGTTTTACCCTTCCCATTATCTTTGCATTTTGCTCTAGGCCACAGACCAAGGACAATGAATTTAAGCCAGAGAGGGAGGCTTCTTCCCCTGGAGAAATGTCCGGCTCTTGTGAGGGAGAACCCCATCTCCACCTTCTCTGCCCTTAGAGCTTAGGCCAAAAGCCTTGATCGTATTCTTAGGCCTCAGCATAGTGCCAATAGCGCACTCAGAGTTCTTCTCCGTTTTCATTTACTTCTTCCCCAGCTGTTGTCTGTATCCTAGCCCCATCCTAGCCACTGACCAAAACCAAGGATTCTTATTCATAGTAATGCATGCTAACTACATAGAAATGGGTTTCCTTGTGATGTTTTCATCCTCACGTTATGTATTTTTTTATTTTGTGTGTGTGTGTGTGTGTGTGTGTGGTGTTTTTCTTTATCTGTTGAGTCACTGATGGATACCTAGGCTTATTCTGTAAACTGGCTATTATGAAGCCTGACTTAACAAACATGGCTTAGCAGATCTATTGTATGCCGCCTTAATACCCAGGACTGATAGCTCAGTGATATGGCAGAGCTTTTCTAATCTGTTGAGGAATTTTCCTACTGATTTCCATGAGACTGTACCAATTCGCATTCTACTAATTATACGAGAATTCCTGCCTGTCTGAACCCTCTCTAGCATTCACTTACTTTGTGCTCTTGATAATAGCCATTCTGTTCTCCCGGAGCAAGATAAAAGTCTCCGTGTAGCTTTGATTTGTATTTGTCTGATGGTTAAAAATGTCTAAGATTTTTTTTGTCAAATACCGACTGTCTGTCTATACTTTGAGAAATGTCTTTAGTTCATTTGCATATATATTGATTGGATTACTTATTCTTTTGGTGTTGAATCTTAAGTTCTGTTTGTTTGTTTGTTTGTTTGCTTGTTTCTGCTTTTTTGAGACAGGGTTTCACTGTATAGCTCTGGCTGTCCTGGAACCTGCTCTGTAGCCCAGGCTGGTCTCAAACTCACAAAGATCCACCTGCCTGTGCTTCCTGAGTGCTGGGATTAAAGGGGTGAACCACTACTGCCCAGCAAAATTTAAATGCTTTACATATCATGGATACAGTTCCTCTGTTGGAAGCATAGCTGGCAAGGATTTTCTCTCATACTGTAGGTTGAATTTTAACATTTATTTATCACACGTATGCATGCGTGTGGAATGCATACACATGTATGCATGTGTGTGGAATGCATGTGGAAGTCAGAGAACAACTTTCAAGAGTCAGTTCTCTTCTGTCATGGGAATCCTAGGGATTTAACTCAGGACACTGGATTTGGCAGCATGCTTGCCACCAAGATAGAAAGTTCTTAACTTGATACAATACAATTGAATGCCTTTTATGAGCTTCATAATTTGTCTTGTAAATGGTTTGCATGTCCATGTTTTTATTTATATACATGGTATTTTGATATAAAATTTATTCTGATCTTTAAATCTCATGCTATCTTGATATATATATCTATGTTTCAATATATCCATCCAGTTAATTGGTTCTGTATTCTGCACTCTAGTCTTCAAGGCACGCCGTCCATTGCTGTCTTTTGTTCTTGTTACCTTCCTAATAATGGGCTCCCAACTTAACTACAATAAACAACACCACAGTGATTAGCCTGTAATTGTTTTCTGAAGGACAATTTCTCTGGGATAAATAGAAGGAATGGAACTCCTAGGCTAAGCAAGCATACCTTATTTACCAAATACAATCTGGTAACTCCCCAGAATGGCTGTCCCAGACTTCCTTTCTACAATAGCACTTGGGGAATCTTATTCTTCTTGTTGGAGAAGTTTAAGTGAAAACAAAATCTCTGGCCAATCCTCCAAAATCCTTTCCACGGAGCTGGAAGAAGTCATATTAGTGTAAAAGCATCGTATTAATGTCGACAGATCTTACAGGTAAGCCACTAAAGAGATTACAAGGCAGGGTGACATTTTATATCTGAAGGATACAATTCATGGCACACATACTCTAAAAATAAACGACTGGTTCTCGAGAGAGGTTGGCAAGCATCCTTTGTCACACCTTTAGAATGAGCGTAAAGTTCATCCTAAATTCCCCTAGTAACTTGCTTGAACCACCTGCATTGACTTAATGGCCTGAGCTAAAGACAAAGCAAGCTTCCTGATAGAAGGCAGATGGAGACAAGAGGCGCCTTACAGTAATTAGGCCCCGACTGTATCAAGGAAACAAGAAGAGAAGGGAACCTTCTCCCTTGGGGATTACATTAAAAGAGATGTCCCCCAGGTCACAAGGAAGGTCACATGTATACACGTATATAGAGCAAGACAATAAAGAATTCATAATTACATGTGTTCTAAAGAAAATACCTTGAAGGAAACTTGGGGAGCAGGTTCTCTCGCCTTCGGCGTTGGGGCATTTCCTCTCCTTGTCTGTATTCACACCATCACTCTGATCTTTGCTAAAGATTTACATCCTGTCTGCCTCCACCATAAGGCCCTGAGCCCTGGGAGGGCGTGGGCCATCCCGCCCTCATTTGTGGTTGGAAGCCCAGCATCTAGCTTAGTGGCTGTCACACAACAAGAAAGAACCATTGCATGCTTACCAAGTAATGTGCTTATTACTTTATTAAACTATGTTATATTTACAGGTAATTTTTCTCTCTAAAATATTTCAGGTTTCCTCCACTTTAAACAAACTAAATGATCTATGAAGACTGGGATTTATAAAGCTCCAATTAATAACCATGACTTACTACGAGTATCTAATCCCCACTCGGCAAGATGAAGGACTTCAAACTTCTTGCTGTTTTCTCACCAGGGCAAGGACTAAGTGAACTCCACTGGCCATCCTTTCTGAGCACTAATCTCATTTATGAGTGTTCTTTCCTCATGATCTAACCTCCCTAAAGCCCTTCCACCTAATTGCCATGGAGTTAGAATTCCAACATGAGAACTTGGGGAGACACAAACATTCTGGCCATTGCACTCCACCCTAGTTCTCCCTAGATGGTGACATTTTCACGAGCTCACCTCCATCCCAACAGCCCCAAAGTCAAGCATCAACTCAGAGGCAAAGTCAAGAGTCTTGTTATTATGTAAATCAAACATAGTGAATCTCAAGGCAAATTCCTGGTTGGCTGTAGAGCTGTAAAATAAGTCAAATCATATGTTTCTCAAATAAAACAATGGGACAGACACAGGAAGACCTTCTTCCCATTCTGAAAGGGAGGCATAGGAAAGAAGAAAAATTAGTACGCACCATTTGTACCCAAGACTATACAAGGAAAACATTAAACTTTCAAGCACAAGATTAATCTTTGGCTTATTGTCCTGTCTTCTAGACACACTGGAGTAAAGGTTAGGCCCCCAGAACTCTGTGTGGCCCAGCTTTGCTGGATATTGCCCCCACTGTAGTTTTCACAGGTTAGATTGCACATGTGTATTTCTCTCAGGAAGGAGTTGCATGCTGGTGTCTCTGTCAGTCTTCAGTGTGGGGTCCTATGGCTGCCTCTCCCTTCACGCACCTTCTTCATTGCTTTGTTCAGGCTCCATGCATTTTCAGAGGTACATACTCTACAGATTGTGTGAGCTAATCCACCTGTTCAACAAATACCAAACTGTATTCTCCATGCAGGTGCAGGTGTAGCTTCTATACATCCTTGACAAGAAAAAGTAGCATTCTTCCTGATGTTCTGGTGGCCAGGGACAGTAAAGGATGGTGGCAAAGAGAGAAGAATAGAAAAAGAATTGTATATGATAGTGTTTGTTTAGAGAAAGAGTTGGCAAACTATGGCGTTGGTCCAAGTCCAGCTTGCTCCATGTTTTTGTAAAGTGAGTTTTCATTGGAACACAGCCACACCCATTTATTTACTCATTACAATGGCGGTGTTGACTAGTTACACAACAGAAACCTTATTACCTGCAAAGCAGTATTTGCAGAAGCTTTGGCAACATTTTATATAAGATCTCAGCAGCATAGAATGTGGAACAAAGGTTATTTTGTGGGTTTTAACCAAGACTCTAACAATTTCAAAGACTTGAATTCAGAGACCTTCCCAGAGTACTTGATCATCTATTAGAAGAAACCATTTGCCATCTTGCCTTTATTGTCTTCGAGCCAGAGCACATATCAGTGAACAAACATAATTCTCGTCCCTCTGGAGCTGCTATTCTGTTGACGGAAACGACTTCATTTCCAAGCATTTGTTTTCTGCAGCGAATTTCTTTTACCAGCTTCTAGACTCAGGGTGAGCGGAGAGTTGGCAGAATCTGGGGAAGGGCCCGTGCTTGTCATGCTAGATGTGATGGATAATTTTGGTTGACAGCTTGGCTTGATCTAAAAGGAACCAAAACACTTCTGTGAGGGATAGTCTTGATCTCATTGTTTGAAGAAGGGAGAGCCATCTTAAATGTGTGCAGCTCCTCCTAGTGGCAGATAAGATTAAAGGAAGAAAGGGTCTCTTGCTTTTTGCCTGTCTTCACTCTTGCTGGCAAGTTTATCCCATTGCCAGCATGTGTGTGTGTGTGTGTGTGTGTGTGTGTGTGTCTGTCTGTCTGTCTGTCTGTCTGTGGTGTGTGTGTGTCTGTGTGTGTTTCTCTGTGTGTGTGTGTCGGTGTGTGTGTGTTTCTCTGTGTGTGTGTGTGTGTGTCGGTGTGTGTGTGTTTCTATGTGTGTGTGTGTGTCTGTGTGTCTCTGTGTATGTGCACATATATAAGTTTCTTTAGAGAACCCTGACTAAGACACTGGTTGAGGAAAGGAAGATGGAGTGGCATGATTCTAGCAGGGAAGAGCATAAAGGGGGCAAATGTTTCCTAAGGGCCATTGTTCTCGGTATTGAGTTGAATAGTGTTTCCCCCCCAAATTCAAGATGGAACCTCAGAATGTTACGTGGGAAAAAAAAAAGAACTTTAAACAAAAAAGGCAAATTCTTCCTATGTAAACATGCCTTAGTAAATTCAGATTTATCATGTAGATGAAGCTGGCCTTGGACTTGTGGCAATCCTCCTGACTCTGGTTTCCCAAATTCTAGGCATACATCACCATGGAAATAAGATGATTAAACACGAACCATTTGGAAACATTATAATATTACATTAGTATGGGCTCTGTCTAAATTTAATGACTGGTTTCTAGAAAAAAAAAAAAACGCCTTAGGTGGCAGGCAGATAAAAGGAAGGAAGGTTAAAAATCAGGGATTGGAGGGGCCGGTCACAAGTCAAGGTTGACAAGATGGCCATCTACCTCCAGAAGGCAGGGAAAGGACTAAAGTCACCGAGGGCCGCTAGAGGGAGCGTGGCCCTGCTAACATTTGATTTGGGAGAAAACGCAGTGCTGCTGTTGGTAGCAATCCTAGAGATTTACTGCAGGAACTGTGAAGAAGGGGATGAACCTTATCCAAGGTAGCCGTAGACCTGTTTCCTTCCTTCCTTCCTTCCTTCCTTCCTTCCTTCCTTCCTTCCTTCCTTCCTTCCTTCCTCCCTCCTTCCCTCCCTCCCTCCCTCCCTCCCTCCCTCCCTCCCTCCCTCTCTCTCTTTCTCTCTTTCTTTTTTGAGCAGAAACGGCTGTCCTGGTGAAACGTAACTTAAGGATGAGCAAAAGAAAAGAAGGCCTTTCCTTCTGGGAAGGATCATACTGTGTGGGAAATAGCTTAAGCAGGCTCCCTCTGCCAGTGTCCTTGCATGGTGTTCACACTGGGCTATCGCCCTGTCCAAAGTAAACAGGAGGAGGTTGGGAGCTGTTTCTCTAGGGGGGAGGGGTGCTGCCTGCCAGACAGTCAAGGAAGGTCACAGCATTTTGGCAGATTTCCTGGCCTTCGGAGGCACGGAAGGATAATAGGAGGTGCACCTGAGGCTGAAGGGGAGGGGCTGAAGATTCTGTTGACCTTGGTGGAAAGAAAAGAGGCTTTTGGGATGGGAACAAAGAATTTAACAAATTGTTTCTGTTAGCTTGTGGCTTTGTTTCCCATGGTACTGTAAAGTATATAAGGCTTTAGCGAATTAAACTCGAGACTGCCACAGTATTGCCTGGGCCTTTGTCTCTGAGTCTTCTCTTCTGTTTCCTATAATCATCCTCACTCCCCCCCCCCCCCCCAGGACTGTTAGATCTTGCATGAGCAGGACAGGTGCAGGAGGTAATGACTGCTATCCTGTCAGCCTGACTGGGTTTTGAATCACTATGGAAACGCACTTCTGGGTGTATCCATGAAACAGTGTCCAGAAAGGATTCAAGAGAAGGGAAGACCTCCTTGAATATGGGGAATCCCTTTTCTTGGACTGGGGAGTCCCGGACCGAGATAGTTGAGGACAGCTTTCCGTTTACTGTGGATCTAATTTGACCAGCCAGCTTCACAGTCAGTGCGTCTTTTCTAAGTTTGTTTGTTAGGTATGTTTCACAGCAACAAGAAGTGACTAGTTAAGGACCCATCTGGGTTTCTACCAACTTAATCTTGCATGGGAGAGGCATGGAGTGGTTCAGTTGAGGCCAGAGGTAGACCCAGAAATGACAAGGTTTACCACACTAGACTCTTGATGGGATTTAGGAGAGAAAGAGAGAGTGAAATTCTAGAGGACCGGCATCCATGGCAACAAAGGAGACCACTGTTGGGCCTGATATGGGCTCTAATCATATATTTCATAGTATGTCTTTCCGAAAACACCATATTTTCACTAAGAATTTGTAGATAATATATGTGCTTTGATACGTGTGCTGCTCTTTAGTGAAACAGGCAAAGGGGATTAGAACTTTCTTTGACATTAGTCTAACTCCCAGTGTCTGCCAACCAAATGGCTCCCACTACATCATGCTTGTGATCAAGTAGAAAACTGCCCATGACCAGAAATCACATTTAACAGGGATGTGCTGAGCTCGGGTACTACCCTTTTTCTTCTTAGTCAGCAGTAGCTCCATCTTGGAAGAGCAGTACGCTAGCTGTCAAAACAGCCCTAGGGACTGAGCGGCACCTCCAGGCCCTTCATCCTGTCTCTTAACTGGCCAGACTTTTCTGTCATTCCTGGTGGGAGGCATGTATGACAGCCCCATCTGATCCCTGTGTTTGTTGGCCGCTGGGATCTCTGTCGCTCCTGCTTCCTATCTCAGCTGACCAAGCCACCTCTGTGCTCCCGCCACCAGTGCCTCAGGTAGGGGCACATCATGCTTATTAGCCTTTAAACTAGCGGTTCACGGCCTTCCTGAGCCCTTTCATACAGTTCCTTGAGTTGTGGTGATCATGATGTAAACATCTCTCAGTCTGCCCTCAGTCTCAAGGATGCTTGTGCTTGTAAAGCAACAGGTGTGTGCATGGTAAAATGACAGTTCCCTTTGTGACAGAGACCCATTTACAAATGAAAGTTAGTTCAATTAAGAGCAATACCTGAATGGAAGTTATTTAGAAGAAATTACGTTTATCTTTCCCATATCTAGCTCTTTTAAAGGGTTTAATCATAAGTGTGGCTCTCACTCTGTTCCACTGCTGCAGGCCCTTGCTTGGGTGCAGAGTGGAAGGAAGAGAGGAAGGACAGAGACATGAAATCACTGTACCTAAGATCACACATGCTTAGCTTTGGGTCGTTCCTTCCCGGGTACGTTCTTTCCTTAATTCTTAGCACTTTTGGTTTTTCTTAATTCAGCTCTAGTGGTTATGTAATTTGCCTGAAGTCTTTGTTTTGAATGCCTCTGTGCTCCAGATTGTCATTAAGAACCTTCCAACTGGGCGGCACAGTTAATAAAATAAAAGCCTGTCCTTGCAGGCTTTTAAAATAGTGGTGCTTGCTTTTATCATGGATTTGCTTTCACCTTTGGCTTAAGTAAGTTGCTAACAGGGGCAGTGCTATTTGAGCCCTAAGCTCAAGCCACATGGACTCAAGCGCCAACTATAAAAGGGTGCTTCAAAGGCAGAGTTTATTGATTTTTGAAGATGACAATAATATAGTTTTGTTTTCTTCTCTGTAGACTACCAAACAACATTTATTAGTTTTTTAATTTAGAATTTAACTAGGATGGTCCTGAGTGCTTGCCTAGCATGCTAAAAGGCCTAGGTTCTATCCTCTAGTACCACATAAAGAGAATGTGTGTGTGTGTCAGGATCTCTGGTTGTCCTGGAATTCATTAACTATATAGATCAGGTTGAGCTTGAACACAGAGATCTGCCTGCCTCTGTCTCCTGCGTGCCAAGATTGAAGGCGTGCGCCATCATGCCTGGCAAGAATTTCTGATTATAACAACTGTGTTCTCAAAATTTTGGTTCTTCTTACTTTTAAAAATTACTGAGAGATTTTATTTAAAATTTGGAAATTTAAAAAGTACATAATGATATAACTTAAATTAATCTACTCTGGAGGCCGAAGAAAGATCTCTCTAATAAATATCTTACATGCCAATATATATAATGTATTTGCATAAAATACCCATATTTGCTAAAAGGAAAATTTAGTGAGAAACACTAAATTGTTTTACAGTTTTGAAATAATTCTTATTTGAGATAGTTGACTTGAAGAGACCATGGTTTATGAAACTGCATTTGTAGCTAATATGTCTTAACATAAACATAAATCAACTTTGACTCAGGGGCCCTGATAATGTCAGCCACAGTGAGAACAACCAGTTTAGAACAGCAGTTGGCTCATAAAGGAAAGATGGCGTAATAATCATGATAAACAGTGAGTACATGTAGAAACCTCAGAAACTATTCTATTAGTTACGAGCACATAACTTTGCAACATATTTTACAATATTTCTTCTCTGGGGCTGAGAGATGATTCGGTGTTTAAGAGCATGTCGCTCCTTTGGATGATCTCGGTTCAATTCCCAGAACCAACCTTATAGCTCAAAACCATCCTAACTGCAACCTAAGGGGATTCTGATCTCAAGGGGCACCATGCATGCAAAGGGTGCACATGCATATATGCAGGCAAAATCATTTTTTGGGTTATGTTTTAGGAGTAGAGATTCATTTTTAAAATCCCTAAGAGTACCTTTGTGCTTGATCTTACTGAGTGCTGATAACAAAGATATGGAGAGAGAGAGAGAGAGAGAGAGAGAGAGAGAGAGAGAGAGAGAGAGAGAGAGGATCTCAGAACCTGCCAGTTGCAGTTTACTGTGTCCCTACCACAGTAGATAGAATCAGCATGTTTAGTAGGAAGAGTTCAAAGTTTTGAGTTCTATGCAATTTTAGAATTGACTAGTTTGGTAAATCTTGGGAAATTACTCCTCTGAGCCACACCCCCCTGTGTGTGTGTGTGTGTGTGTGTGTGCGCGCGCGCGAGCACGCCTGCGCGCACACTAATAGCTATGACTAGGTATTGAGCCCTCCCACATTCAGCTCCAATATTAATAGCTAGTGAATTCACCCGGGAACAGGTGGGGGCAGCAGTGAGCTGCATGAGCAGGGAAGCCCACAAAATGTCTGCTGCAGGAGGCTGCACTTAAGACCCAAGGGAAGAAACTTCAGGCCAAATCCAAGCTTGATGGAGCAGTGACAGCGAGGCTGGCAGACCAGAGTAAACACAGGATTAAGAGACACAGAAGCGGAGCCGGAGGTGAGCATAGGAATTAAAGCCAAACAGTCACAAGGTGTAAGAGCACAGAGAAGAGCCAGGCCAAGGCCTGGACAGTGTATAGAGGTCCTATAGAGATACCCAGGCTCTCTGAGCTCAATGATGGTGAAACACTCCAAAGTGATGGCTTGGGCTGGTGGCATAGGCCTACTCTTAAAACATAATCTGCACAGTGAGATGGGACTTCATTCACAATGAGCCATTCCCCAATGAGTGTTCCCCTTACCCTCTTCCTCTTATAACAAAAGTGTTTTTGTTGTTGTTGTTTTGTTTTGTTTTGTTTTTTTCTTAAGGTCATCTCACCTGAGGTGACCAACTCCTTGCCTGCTTTGGATCTGGGAGTTTCTTGGCACTTGGCACTCTGTTTTAAAGCTGGACAATCTCCAGGTGACCTAAGATGAGCTTGTCACTCTGCCCCATGTGAAGATGGTTCTCAGCTGGACTAAGTCAGTGGGGTGGATGTTGAGAACAGCCAGTGGCCATTGCCTCACTGAAGGGGACATACCTGTCTGAAGATAAAATGAACACCCCCGTTGGACACTTGCATCCAGCTGTGCCCCAGGCCAGCACTACAGGAAACTTGCTGTGGCATGAGTTAGAAAACCCATTTTCTTTATTAGTTGAGGTTTTATTTCTGTCATGTGGAGATCCCAACTGGAAAGGAGTAGAAGAAAAAAAATCTTTGGTTGATTCTGAGGTCCCTGGAGATGGCGGAGCTAGTCTAATAATGAGTTTTGAAGTTACCTGAATCTGTCACCCTACAAAGTTGCAACAACCCAAGTAGCCAGGAGAACTCTGAACTTGAGCAGGTGACATGTAACCACACCTCCCCCTGCCCCCCTTCTCTCTCTGCTTGCTTCACTCAGTGTTTTCCCAAGGGGGAAAATATTCCATGGCCACTGCACTCTGTGAGAACTACATCTCTGAGGGTACAGATGACAGCAAATGTGCCCACCTCACTAATGTGAAAAGCACCGGTTGTCAACTTTAAAACCAGCCATGGCAATAAAGATTCATTTTCACAAAGTTCTGTCATACTGAGGGTAACATATATCCTATGGCTCCTACTATATTTCTCAGAATTTGTAGTCTGCCTCAAATTTGACCTTTACTCCTCTAGAAAGGCTTGTAGCTTTCCCAGACTCTGTTCAGAATCTAGCATTTGAGCTAAGCTTATCTGAGATGGCTAGAACAACCAAGACTTCCAGGACTTGAGTTCTATGGGTGCCATGGAGGAATGTGCCCACCTCTCCTTGTACAGATTCAGCTATCTGCAACTTCTGGCTTCTAATCCGTGACAGTGATATGACTGAAGGAAGATGGTTAGTGTTAATTATCAGCATGACAACTCTAGATTCGTCTGAAGGAGGAGGTTATCTTGATTGTACTAATTGAGATGAGAAGACCTGGCCACCACTGGCATCTTCATCCCGTGACTGAGATTCTGGACATGTAAGTAGAGAGAGGAAGCTGAGAAGCAGCAAGCATTCATCTCTCTCTGCTTCCTGATGTGTTATGCCATAGGACCAGCTGTTTCACACTCCTGCTGCCTTGATGCCTCTGCATGATGGCATCAGTCAGTCAGCTAGAAGAACCCTTTCTCTTAAGTTGCTTTTGTCAAGGCATATTTTTTTTTAACCAGCACAACAGGAAATATTAAGATACTGAGTAACACTATCTTCTGGTGTCCAGCATGCTTGTACTGACAACATGGATCAGTGAGGTACACCATTGTGTAAGAGCTTCTGTCTCATGATGATGGACATAAAGAGAGAGAGGCCAGAATGTGGACAGACAGTGACTTGGGTATCTGAGAAGTGTGAGGAAGACTTACAGGTAAAAGGAGGCTGAATCAGAAGAACAAGTCACGATCAAGTCATAAGCAGCGATGCCCTATCTGAGAAGGAAACCGGGACAAAGTAAGGATAGAGAGCTGAATCCGAGCCACCTATTTTATAGGAAGAAATACAGTTCTAACCAGGACCAAGGATATCTCAAAACTCAGAGGTTCCTGGGGAAATTGTGGCTTTATCTCAAGGCATCCATCAAAGGGAGTAGGCTGAGGATTCTAACGTGACTGCTTAGTAGCTTCTTCTCAGGGAGGGGGCAGTCACCTCTCATAAATTTATAAATCCAGTTTTCATATGTTAAGTATCGGCTGTATACCAGTCACCTCTGTACAATATGCATGCAAATTATGAGATAGAAATGGTGGTTTGAATGAAGCGTGAATCTCCAGAATGCACCTGGTGTGTCTACTTCCAGCTGGTGGTGCTGCTCTCTGAAAGACTGTAAGATCTTGAGGAGATGAACCTTGATGGTGGAAGTGGGTCACTGGGGGTGAGGTTTCAGGACCTGACCAAGCATCCTTGGTTTCTTTGTTTCCAGACTGCAGATGCATCATGACTAGCCAGCCTTATGCTTTCCAGCCCACGATGGAACGAATCCCTTTCAACTGTAAGCCAGAGCCAGCCCTTTCTTCCTGGAATTGTTTCCTGACTGGTATTGTGTCAGCAATGTGAGAAGCAGTTAGTACAAATGAGGGGTCAAAGTAGCAGCCAACATGTTCTTTTCATGGCAATCCCTTTACATCAGGGCCTGATCCTCCTGCCCCATGCTACTTTCTTGTAGCCAACTTAGGGCATTCGCTGTCTGTGGATACCTGGGTATTGATTCATTTGATATTTTTTCAGTTGCAATTATTTTGCATTTTTGTTCATGTCAGAGTTCCTCTTGAAACCTTGCAGCCATTCATCCTTATGTGTCATGCTCAGCTGCATTTGCTTCTCAGACGGTTTAGCTCTCAGCAGCTCGACTTTCTGCAACTCAATGAAAACGCCTTGCAGTGATAGTAGTTGGAATTGCCAATTCAGCTTTAGGAAAACCAATAATTCAACTGTGTGTGTGTGTGTGTGTGTGTGTGTGTGTGTGTGTGTGTGTGTGTGTGCGCGCGCGCGCGTGCGTACATGTGTGCCCGCACATATTTATGTATTGTGTGTATAAATGTGTGTGTGAATGTGTGTATGTGTGTATGATGTGTGTATTTGTGAGTGTACATTCATGTGTGTGAGTGTGGGTGTCCATATGCCACACTACATATATGGAGGTCAAAGGATTACTTAGACATAAGTTCTCACTTTCCACCCTTTTTGAGACAGGATCTCTTTGTCATTCGCCAGTGTGAACAATGCCTACCCAGCCTGTGAGCTTCCAGAGACTCTCCTGTCTCCCTTCCCATTTTTCTCTGATTTCTGGGGTTGCAGATGCATGGCTTTACATGGGTTCTGGAGATTTAAACTTGAGTCCTCATGCTTGTGTGGCAAGAGTTTGATCTACTGTCCACCTTCCCAGCTCCAAACCAATATTTAATACCGGATTAAAGTAATTGTGATGGGATAATGATTATTTTTCTCTTAGGATGATTTAGAGTTATCAATCAAGCACATGGACTGTGTGTGAGGCAATATGCTGATATATCACATAATGTTAGTAATTATTTGCTAAACAGACATTAGGTTGTAGGCTTTGTCTTATTACCTCATTCAGTTCTTACAGCAGTCCTGAGGAGAAATTTCCGGTTTTGAAATGAGACATTGAAGCACAAGCATAGGTCGTGCCTAGACTCAGAGCTAGTACCTAAATTCAAGCTTCCCTATGACTCATCTTGTGTGACCTTCATAACAGTCCGGAGAGGTCTGCATTACAAATCATCTGTAACAGACTGATATCATTGTAGATAGTATTAGAATCTAAGGCTTTGAGAAGGTTGTTATTGACTTCTATCTATAACCAAATAGGGCAACTCCAAGATAGATGCTTATTCTCATTTGCTTTGTATGACTGTGATGAATACAGTGACCAAAAGCGACCCAGGGAAGAAAGGATTATATTTCATCTTACAGTTACAGCCCATCATGAAGGAAAGGAAGGGTAAGTACTCAAGGCAAGAATTTGGGGGCAGGAACTGACGCAGAGGCTGTGGAGGGACACGGCATGCTGGCTTGCTTCTCATGGCTCACTCGGCTTGTTTTCTTCTACAATCCAGGTTCACTTGCTTAGGTGTGACACTGCCCACAGTGGGCTGGGTCCTACCATATCAACCAGTAATAAAGAACACGCCCCATAAACTTGTCGATAGGCCAGTCTGAGGGAGGCATTTTCTCAGCTGAAGTTCCCTTTTCCCAAGTAACTTTAACTTGTGTCAAGTTGACAAAAAACAAAACCAAACCACCACCAACAAAAAAGCCCAAAGCTAACCAGAAGAACAGACAACCAACTATTCACTGAAACTTCTAGCACATACAATTCACAGATTTTTGTGTGTTCGTATGTGCTCTCTGATATCAGTCATCAAATTGAATATATTCCTTAATTATTATGAAGCATATGGAATTATATATATAGCCTACCTCTGAGCCTTATAGCAATATGTTCACCACCTGGCACCGTGTTCTCAGGCTCCTGTTAGGTGTCATTTCAGTCTCTGGCTTAGATGTGCCTACTGGCTAAATTTGGATGGAAAGAAGAGAAAGGAAGAAATTAGTCTTTGGGCTAGCCTACTGTCCCAAAGCTCCAGGAGTATGAGATTTTTCTAATGTACTTGTGAGGTCTGACAGTGAGGCCCTATAATTTAAAAAAGAATTTACGGTCTTGGAAGACAATGTGATATACTTTCCCAGGAGAGGCTGGGTCCATATGAAAAAAAAAACCCATGAGAATCCTTTTGATTGAAATTAATCCTATAAAGTCCATTAACCAGGCATCTGGAGCTTCGGTAATTGCAGTTTGAATTTAGGAAGCAAGGAGTCCACGCAACTCTGTGAGCTGTCCAGGGTTCTGACCTGCCCACAGCACTGCAGTACCTTTCTTGATCTAGTCTTCACATAGCATATTGCATTAGATGCTGAATTCTTTGGATACAGTTTGTGATCCTTAATCCTGGAAGATATTTGTAGTTAACCTTTATCTTTATTGATCCAGACTCCTGTCAATGCAATACAGTATTTTACCAGAAAATCAATTCTATGGTTTCAAGACTTACATGGGGGGGGGGGGTGTCACTAAGCATAGGGGCAGGTAGATGATTTAGACTTCAGTGGCATCTGTCTTAGGCATATGGCTTTGAAGAAGTCTTTGAATTTTTCAGAAATCTGGTTTTATCACCCTCCTTGGACAATAAGATGTGGAAATGATGGAAAAATAAAACAAAGGAAAGTCTGAGGTATATGAGGAAAAAGATACCTGACTTAAAAGTAAGCATGGGTGGGGTCACAGTGGAGGCCAGGCTAGGCCATAATGGCTACCATCTGGGCCCAGATTCAGCGCTCTGAGTTAGTCCACTCCAACATCTGCCCTGTCTGTGAGCTGCTGGAGCACGTGAAGGAGCTGCTTCTGCAGAACCAGAGCTGCAGGATCACCATGACTCTGGCACCAGCAGGCAATCTGAAATGAGACTCAGTGATGCTTCAGTATTTATGATGTTTCAGAAACCAGAAACCTTGGACCAGAACAACCCATTGCAACTAATACTTGCATGCAATATTGCTGTCTGGTGTGTGTGTGTGTGTATATATATATATATGAATGACACGTGATGCCACTATGATGAGTAAATATTCGATGGAGAGGTGGGAAAGTAGAGGAATAGAGTAGCAAGTGAGCAGTGAAGAGGGCGGAGCTGGAGACATGTTGGTAGGGACAGGTATGAGAGAATCTGCAGTGGACAGGGGACCATGCTGTTGTCGAGTGGGGCTGCCAAGGTGGTGTGGTGCAGCATGGAGCTTGCACTCAGCCCTCAGACACGTTGCCCAGCCACACGATCACTCTTGTTCTGAGCAACGACAGGATGCCCAAGATAAAGAACAGATCATTTTCTGGCTTGGACCTCCTCAAAAGACAACCCAGGGCTAGGTGTTTATGCTACCCCTGGAGACCACTTTGGTATCCATGGTCCACTGTCCCAGGTCATGTTGAAGCCCAAGGTTTATGTGCATGTTCCTGGTCCTACAGCAGCCAGGAGCTGTGTTAATATCCCTAGTCTCAGCTACCATTGAAGGGCACACAGATGTCCTTGGCCTGGGCCACCACCTGAGGCCATGGTGATGTCCGGGTCCATGCTGCTGCTGAGGGACTGCCATGTCTGGGTCTGGGTTGCTACTGCGGTGGAGGGTCACGTTGATGTCTATGATCTGTACTGCTACCAGAGACCATCTGAATGTCTGTGGTCTGCATTGTCTCCAGAAACCATGGGGAAGTCCATGATCTATGTTCCTGCTGAATGCAAAGGGCAAGGAAGCTACCTTTGCTGTGGTGTTGTTGACTGCAGACTCACAGTTGAAAAAGGACATAGAAGGCCTATGTGACAACCCTAAACCCCTTCTTCAAAAAGTAACAGCCTAGACAGAAAGCCATCAATAAGAACTCTTAAAATGTGTAATAAGGATGCTGGAGTGTGGCTCTTCACAACTGATGGCTTCTGGCAGGAGTGAGGGTGGGGGAGGACTTAGCTTTCTTTACAGGGCTGACCACTGGGAGTTTGACCATGCTCCAGTAAGTGAGCATATGAGCGATACAAAATGGGTTTCTTTTCTTTTCTTTCTTTTCTTTCCTTTCTTTTTTCCTCCTTCCCCTCCTCCTCTCCTCCCTTCCCCACTTCCTCTTCTCCCTCTTCTTGTTCTTCTTTGGTGAGTGAGTCTCAAGGGTTAGAGGTGGACATGGGAAGACTGGGGAGAGAATTTGCTTGGGGTTCATGATGTGAAATTCCAAAATAACCAGCAAAAACATATGAAAGAAAAAACACTAAGCACAGAACTCAAAGGCAATCATGAAACAAGAAAGAAAAAATTACCCACATCACATATGCAAACAGACTAAAATGGGATAAAGTAACTCAATCTTACCTAAACCTAAATCTAGATCTTAAACTGTGAAGTCTTATAAAGAAATGTAAGTGCATATCCATGTGGCCTAGACTTATGCAACAACTGCTAAGATATGGCCCCAAATAGGTTAAGCAAAAAAGAAAGGGAAATTGAACATTTGTGTCAAAAACAATAAACACTTTTGTGCTATGATGAACACCGTCAAGAAAAATTTAAAAATCCAGAAAACAGGAGAAAAAATGGAAAATCATAGATCTTACAAGGGATTTATATCCAAAATATATAACTTCTCTTATAATTTAATAATAAAAAGGCAACCCAGCTCAAACACAGGCAGAGATTCTGCACAGACATTTTGCCAAAGAAAATATGCAAATGGCTAATGAACACATGAAAAATGCTCAACATCAACTGCCAGGGAAAGACAAGTCAGAACCACAATATGACCAAGTTCTGTTTTCATTATTTGTCTCATCACTGTGCTGAAATATCTGATGGAAGCAACATAAGGAAGGAGCTTTGTTCTGATTTGTCATTCTAAGGGTTACTGTCCATCATGGCAGGGAAGATGTGGAAGCAGGGCAGGGGGTGACTGGTCACACTGTGTCCACAGTCAGGAGGTAGAGAGAGATGAATGCATGCATGCCCAGCTCTCATTTCTCCTTACGCAGTCCAAGATCTCAGCCCATGGAATGTGTCACCTACGGACATGCCAGAGGTTTCTTTCCAGGATGATTCTAAATACCATTAAGTTGACAATCAAGATTAACTATGACTACTTCATACCCATTGAAATGGTTGCAATTTTGAAATGAAATATAACATGTTATTAAGAATGTGGAAATTGCAACCTTTACACACTACCAATAGGTTTGTGTATTTTTGGTGATGTGTAGGGAGTGGTTTTAAGCGCAGTGATGGAAGGTATCAAAATAACACCTTTATGATTATTATTTGATATTAAGAAGAAGTGAAATTCAAGAACTTCCATGGTCACAGATGCTGTGGTAGTCCAACATGACTGAAGTCCCTTGACCCTGGATCCTTGATTCTTCATCACTGTGTCGGTCATTTCTTGGGATGAAGACCCAGCAATGTGTCCAGGTGCTGATCAGCCTCACATAGCTGTTTCCCATTCTTTTCATTCTTGCTTTTTTGTCAGTTTCCTTTTAACTTTCAAAACCTTGCCATCAAACATGGGTTTTCAATTTAATAATCTCTTGATTCTTCAACTGGAGTGGCTCCTTTGGTTTTCATCCTGTTTGTTTCTTTAAAAGATTTAGTGTTATGTTTATGTGTGTGAGTGACACAGCATGTGTGTAGGTGTTCTCAGAGCCCAGAAGAGGGTGACAGTCTCCCTGAAGCTGGAGTTACACACAGGAGATGGACAGCCACCCTACACTGGAAACAAAGCTCAGCCTCTCTGTTATCAGCCAGTGCTCTTAATCACCAAGTCATGTCTCCAGCCCAGCAATGATTTTTTTCCCCTTTTATTGAAAATAGATTTTTTCCTTTCAGAATATAGCCTGATTACAGTTTCTCTTCTCTCTCCTCATCCCAATTCCTCCCCCAACTCCCCTCCCCTCCTGTGGTGATGTGAATACCACCCCCATAGGTTCATAGGCACTAAAGGCACTATTAGGCCTTCTTTAAGTAGGTATGGCTTTCTTGGAGGAAGTGTGCCACTGGGGGTGGGTTTTGAGGTTTTAAATGCTCCAGCCAGGCCCAGTGTCACTCTATTCCTGCTGCCTACTGATTTAGATGTAGAACTCTTGGTTCCTTCTCCAGCATCATGCCTGCCTGAGTGACACCATACTTCCTGTCATGAAGACAATGGACTAAACCTCTATGCTTTAAATCAGCTCTAATTTAATGTTTTCCTTTATAAGAGCTGTCATGGCCATGGTGTCTCTTCAAGATATAGAACTCTTGACTCCTTCCCTAGCTCCACATCTGCCTGGATGCTCCCATGCTTCCCACCAGGATGATAATGGTCTGAACCTTTGAAAATGTAAGCCAGCCTCAATAAAATATTTTCTTTTATAAGAGTTGTTATGGTCACGGTATCTCTTCACAGCAATAGAAACCCTATCTAAGACACCTCACACCTGGATCTACTTCTTTTCACTCTCTCTCATTAGAAAACAAACAGACTTTTAAGGGATAATAATACAACACTATACTATACTATACTATACTATACTATACTATACTATACTATACTATACTATACTATACTATACTATATTATACTATACTATATATACTATGCTATAAACGAAAACTAAAACATCAGATTTGGACACAAAACTTGGAGAGGACCTTCCTGTACCAATGACACTAGCATGTAGGGTGAAGGCTCTATGTAGTCACGTTGACTTTATTATGGTCAATGAGTTGTGGAGACATTGTCTTCAGGAATGGGGCCTTGCCTTCAGTTTGTGGCAATAGTGTGCATTGTTTGAGGATTTCCAGGGAACCCATTTGGCCAAAATCTCAATTACATGTAACCTAGTCCTGGTACTGGAAACTTCATTTGGTGACAAGGGATGACCAATTGGGACTCTTTCTCCTCCATTATTTGGTGATTTCTTTTAGATTGCCTTTATATTCGCATATATTTTAGAAAGCTGCTACTGTACTTCCCCTCAAATATGGCCCTGAAGTTTAGCTGTCTCTCCCCATATTCCCTTCTCTCTTTCCCCCTCTTCTTCTCCTCACTTGACCCTCTTGCTCCAGCCCCCTCATCCGTCCACACATATCTATTCTATTTCTCTTCTCTAATGAGATCTGTCACTCCCAGTCCCTCACTCTCCTAACCCCTGTGGTTCTACGGATTGTGGTTTGGTTATTGACCTAACAGTTAGTATACACGTATAATTGAATATATACCATATTTGTCTTTTTGGATGTGGGATATCACACTCAGGATGACTGTTTCTAGTTCCATCTGTTATCTGAAAAGTTTACTTTTCCGTATAATGTGTAATAATACTCCATTGTGTAGATTACCACATTTTCTTTATCCATTCTTCTATTGGACATCTAGGTTGTTTCTGATTTCTGGCTATGATGAATAGAGCAGCAATGAACATGGTTGAGCAAGTGTCTCTGTGGTAGGATAAAGCATTTTTGGATATATGCCCAAGAGTGGCATAGCTGGATCTTGAGGTAGATCAATACCCAATTTTCTGAGAAAGCATATTGATTTCCAAAGCGGCTGTACACATTTTGTACTCCCACCAGCAGTGGATGAGTGCTTCCCCCTCAAATCCAACCCAGCATGAGCTGTAACTTGTATTATTGATCTTAGCCATTCTGATGGGTATAATATGAAACCGCAAAGTGATTTTGATTTGCTTTTCCCTGATGACTAATGATAAGCATTTCTTTAAGTGTTTCTCAGCCATTTGTGTTTCCTCTTTTGATAATACTCTGCTTAGGTCTGGACCCTATTTTTCAATTAGGTTATTTGTTATCTTGAAATTTGGTTTCTTGAATTCTTTATATATTTTGGATATTACTCCTCTATCAGATTTGAAGTTGGTGAAAATTGTTTCCAATTTTGTAGGCTTCTACACAGCCCAAGTGATGGTGTCCTTTTCATGTAGAGGTTTTTCAGTTTTGTGAGGTACCACTTATTAATTGTTCATATTAGTGCCTGTGCTATGATACTCTGTTCATAAAGTCTTTTTCTGTTCAGTCTACTCCCCACTTTCTCTTGTATCAGGTTCAGTATGTGCTTTTATGTTGAGGTCTTCCATCTGTTTGGAGTTGAATTTTGTGCAGGGTGATACGTATGAATCTACTTGGATGCTTCTACATGAAGCCATTCAGTTTGACCGGCACCATTTGTTGAAGATGCTGCCCTTTTTACACTATGCGTTTCTGGCTTCATAAAATTCATGTGTCCAGGTGTGTGGATTTGTGTCTGGCTCTTAAATTTTAGTCCATTGATTTTATGCCTGTTTTTGGGCCAATACCATGCTGTTTTCATTACTATAACTTTGTAATACAATTTGAAGTCAGGGATGGTAATGCCTCAGCAATTCTTTTATTATTTAGGATTGTTTTAGCTATACTGCTTTTTTGTGTTTCTATATGAAGCTGAAAATTGTCCTTTCAAGGTCTGTGAAGAACTGTGTTGGAATTTTTATGGGGATTCCATTGAATCTATAGATTGAGTTTGATAAGATGGCCATTTTTATTATATTAATCCTACCAATCCATGAGCATAAGAGGTCTTTTTATCTTCTGATATCTTCCTCAATTTCTTTCTTTAATGACTTCACATTTTTATCATATATGTCTTTTTGCTTGCTTGGTTAGAATTACCTAAGATATTTTATATTATTTGAGGCTATTGTGAAAGGTATTGTTGCACCGATTTCTTTCTTAATCTGTTTGACATTTGAATATAGGTCGTCTACTGATCTTTGTGAGTTAGGGTTTTTTTTTTCTATATATTTTGTTGAAAGTGTTTATCAGCTGTAGGATTTCTTGGTGGAATTTTTAGGGTCACTTATGTATACTATCATATTATCTGCAAATAAAGATACTTTGACTTCTTCCTTTCCAATATGTATCCCCTTGATCTCCATCAGTTGTCTTATTGATCTGGCTAAGACTTCAAGGACTATATTGAAAGGTATGGACAACCTTGTCTTCTTCCTGAGTTTAGTAGAATTGCTTTGAGTTTCTCTCCATTTAAGTTGATGTTGGCTAAGGGCTTGCTGTCAACTGTCTTTATTATGTGAGGTATGTTCCTTGTATGCCTGATCTCACCAGGACTTTTATCATGAATGCTGCTGGATATTGTCAAAGGACTGTTCTTTTGTTTGTTTTTTGCATCTAACGAGATGATCATGAGTCAATTTCTTTCAGTTTGTTTATATGATGGAGTACATTTACCGAATTACATATGTTGAACTCTCCTTTCATCTCTGGGATGAAGCCTACTTGATCATGGTAGACGATCTTTTTGATGTGTTCTTATGTTCATAAGAGAAATTGGTCTGTAATTTTTTAAAAAATTGATTCTTTATGTAGTCTGAGTATCAGGGAAACTGTTGTGTGTATTTCTACGCTCAACCTGCCTTTAGCTCCAGGGTATGTGTATATGACCTCCCTACTAATCCCCTCCCAGCTTCCCTTGAATCCATGGATTAACACACACAGTTACTTGCCTTCTGGGCACAATTGCTGGTACTACTATCTCCCACCTGGAAAAGCTCTCCCTTATCAATTTCTCATCTCAGTCTTTCCCACCTGCCCTAAACTTCAGCTGCTAAACTCCCCTGACCTCCTGCCTGTAGGAGTGGCCTGTGTGGCTACTCCATTTTGAGATCTCACATGGTTTCCCAGTTCTCCTGTATCCAAAACATGGTGAACTCCTTTTCCTCCCTTGCACCTCCCTTCTGCCTCCAGGGTCTCAGAAGTCCTACCCCTACCTTCCACCCAATAATTGGCCCATGGCTTTCTTTACTGACAGATCAAGAACCAACTGGGGAACAGGACCTTAGCATCAGAACTGTTCCCTACAGGCGACTGTGGTCTCATAAAATAAGTTGATCAATGTTTCTTCTGTTTCTATTTTGTGGAATAATTTGATAAGTATTGATGTTAATTCTTCTTTGAAAATCTGGTAGAATTCTATGCTTTTAATCCATCTGGCCCTGGGGTCTTTGGTTTTAAGACTTTTAATAATTGCTTCTATTTCACTAGGAATTAGAGGCTTAAATTCAAGAAAATTATCCATTTCTTTTAGATTTTTCAATTTTATAGAGTAAATGTCTTTAAAGGATGCCTTTATTATTCTCTGGATTTCCTTGGTATCTGTTGCTATGTCCCCCTTTTTGTTTCTAATTTTGTTAATTTAGATATTCATTCTGCTTTTAAGTTATTTGGAAAGGGTTTGTCAATCTTATTGAATTTTTTCAAAGAACCAACTCTTTGTTTCATTGATTCTTATAGCGGGACTTTCTGTGGACCTGCCAGAAGTATAAATACTGGTATGGAGACTCTATTATAGGCATAGGCTTTTTGCTGGCTCCAGCTAGCTCATCTAACTTAACTGGACACTTCTAGCCTACGCCTTGCCACATGGCTAGCTCTGTACCTGTTTACTCTACTCTGATGCAGTCCCTGTTTGTTCTGCTTCATACTCCTCTCAAATCTCTTGTCTGTTTTCTTTCCCTTTGTCACTCTCTCTTCCCAGAAGTTCTTCTCTCCTCCTTCCCACTCCCCCAATGGCTGTCAGTTCTTTATTACAACCTCAGTAGTGAAACAACCTCTGATACAATTCTAGATTGCCTTTAGACAGATGAGGAAGGATGGATATTTACAAAATAGAAAATCCTGATGATGGGCCATAAAAATGACAGTACCAAAATCCTGCCAACAGTTCTCTGCTGGTACAGAATTAACAATAGAAAATACAGCAACTCAGCTTCATACTGTGTAAAGAAAAGTTACCCCAATGTTTTATATTGCCCTTTTTGTTTCTATTTTATTGATTTCCATCTAGAGTTTGATTATTTCTTGTCATTTGATCCTAGTAGACGAGATTTCTTCCTGTTGTTATAGAGTTTTTAGAAATGTTATTTGTAATAACTCCAACAAGGAAATGGCCTAAGCTATCTGACTGATGAGTGAGGAAAGAAAGGCACATACACATCTCTGTGTTTTACTCATCGATAAGAAGTGGATGAAATATGGATGTGCCACATGCTAGTGAATACAAAAAAAGTTAGGAAAAGAAAAAAAGAAAGCAGCCACAAAAGGCCACAGGTTGTCTGAGTCTGTTTACATGAAATGCTCAGAATAAGTGACTCTAGGAAACAGAGACTAATTAGCAACTGCCTGGGACTGATGTTGGTGTCAGGCGGGTTGGGGAATGGCCGCTAATGAATATGGAGCTTCTATATGGGCTGATGAAATATTTTAAGTTGCTTGTGGTGATGGCTGTAAAATTCTATGAAGAATCTAAAAATCATTGAATCATATATTGAAGTATTTGTTTTAGTGAGTTAAATCTCCATAAAACAGAAACAAACAAACAAGTTACTATGAGGCTCATAGAAAACCTGATTTACTCACTCATTGAATAATTTAAAAAGTAAAAGTATAGTTTTCACCAAACTAGAAATAAAAAGCATGTGTGTAAATATTAAACGAAATCTATATGAGTATAAAGAATAAAGAATTAGCCAAAGGCAACTTACCTCTGTCAGGTGTATTCTGGCTGATTCTCAAGCTCAGCATGCCTTCAAAATTCTTTTATTATCTTTAGAGCATGAAAAAACGAGCACCCTCCAATTTCACATTCTTGCTCAAAAGACTGTTTTACAACTTGGGTAAGTAAAAATATACCAAAAATGTGTACACAAACAGAAGCATTGTCTGTGTGTAATCACTCAAAAATGGAAATAACCTGGATCTATCATCTGATGAGTGGGTCATGAATTAACGTATATCCATATAACGGAGTACTATTAACCAATGAAAAAGAAATGACGTGTGGACCTGGTACTTCAAAGACGGCCCTTTTGTAAGTGTTGCAAGGGAAAGGAACTTTGTTTATGTTTTTGCTTAAGTGTACTAATTAAGAGAAAAGCTAAATTTGATGGAAAGCGATAAGCTCTCCTCGTCCAATTCCTGCTGTAGGTCACTAGAAGCATCCACATTTCATCCCTCTGGCTGTCAGATGAAATATGCCAGCAGTCACTCCCCTTTGTGATTGTTCCAAAAGTGCTGGTGAATCTGCTGAGTGCTGGGGTTGTCTCCTGGACATCTTTATAGCGTCAACCTAAATATTGTTTCACTACAGTAATAAATGGAGAATATTTTCCAAAAATCCAGTAGCTTCTACATTATCCAAAAGTGAAAAGCACACTGTAAAAATAGTCTGGTTGTTACCTAGATAAAGTAGGTGCTGAGCCAACACAATTCACAATGGTTTTAGATGTATTGAGGCACCAGACTAAGTCTCATGTGAGACAAACACCTCACTAAGACAGTGAGGGTGACCCCACCGTTGCATCTTCCTCTCAGAGGGCTTTACAGTGGCCGGTGACATGGGTGATTCTGAGCATACATATAAGCAGAGAAGGAACTACATGGCCCGCATTGCCTTCCCTTGCCTAGCTGTAGCTATGGTTAATTTTTCTAGAACCTCTCTCCTATAGACTATGAAGATGGCCCATACTACTTTCTCTATACAGCACTCCAAACGTTCATCACTTATTAACCAGTGGATCCTGTCGTCCACTTCTGAAACAAGCTATTCCATGTTGAAGTGTGTGGTGTGTGTGTGTGTGTGTGTGTGTGTGTGTGTGTGTGTGTGTGTGTGTGAACTACCTACAGAAACCTTTGAAACTTATTTTTTTTAATTAAGCTTGCTTTTGGGAATACAGAAATTATTGCTGTACATTGGTGACAGAAGCTTGTTGAGCATATGAAAAGCCCTAGGTTCGATCTCATAATAAAAACAAACAAACAAACAAGTCACAAATCCCAAAACAAAACAAAACCAATACAGCAGTTACAAGGAGGCACAGCGTAGTTATTCGACGTCATGACTCGAACAGTCACTGAACTTGCTTCACCTGATTTGCTGAAAATACCTGAAATTATGACCAGTGTTGGAAGTAATTTCTCAGAAATAATTTTTTATGTGCTATTATCATCTTAAAAATATACAGCTATGGAGTTGACTGTCAACTCTGTACAGAGATTCTTCTAAATCTCCAGTCTGTAGGTCAAGGAAAATGGGATGCAGAGATATTAGGTTGGTTGAGGCTGTGACATTTTCTCCATATGTCCCCATATTCCTCATAAGTCCCCATGTTTGGTTGAAGTTAATATATAAAGCTAAATGTTCCTCACCAGATTCCTTTTATTGGACACAAAACAAACAACACACAACAACAACAACAAAAAGAACCAAAGACTCAACTCTTCTGAATCATCTTAAATGTGGAGAACGCCTTAAGTGGCCTATTTTCTTTGTCACAAATGCATTTTAGAACAACTTATAACTTGTAGTAAGTATGTTAGTCCTGGAAGCCTATCACCCTTTACATCTGTCCATAAATCCTCAAGTCACCGATTTCATCTGCTCAGAGGGATGTACAGGTGACATACAGCAATACGCATCTATTTCAATCACAATGTAAGCTTGAACGTCTCTTCCCCTGTAGATAACTTATACAACTTCACACGTTGAGCCTGTAAGTGAAGGTCATTGTGAAGGCTGCTTGACTGAAACATGATGCACACTCTTAAAGAATCTGTTTCACTCTGTCTGTCTGTCTGTCTGTCTCTCTCACACTGGGGATCGATCCCAGAGCCTCACACATCCTAGCTCAGTTCTATGCTACTGAGACATACAACCAGCACACCACATATCTTTTCAGAATGATCTATCAAAATGAAATTGTCTTTTTCCTATAATAACTAAAATATAAATAGACTTAACTGGCTATTTTCTCTACATGTTCTCAAATGAGCGTATTGATTGGTAGCTGGTGAAATGGTCCTTATCCATCTGATGACGACCATTAGACTCATATCCCTATATCTACTTAACCATAAGGGTACAAAGGTATTCCCAGTTAGTCAAGTTTTCCAGTGATGTGATTCTTTAGTGTTTCCCAGAGAAACAAAGTATCTGTCCTCCTCATCATAGTGCCTCAAATTCAGTACTCCTTAATAGCCATGAATACATATCATTTGAGCGTCCAGTGTTCTTGGCATATTAATAATGAAACTGAGAGAAAGTTCCTACCTGGCATTCTTGGTACGTTACAGCATTCTAAGCAAGACATTGGAATACCACATTCAAGTACCTCCCTATGACGACCCATGGAAATCACAGCAGTGAACTGAGCCTTTCAAGAGACCTTAAGAAGGTGCTTATTTTCTCATAAGTTAAAAAAAGCTATAATGATTCAGGATAACCAAGAATCTTTTATTGTAGGGGAGATAATTTTTATAGGATCACTGACACACATCGAATCACATGCATACACATGGTGACTTGATTTCTGTCACATGCATACAACTGTGATGCCATCATCACAATGAAGATAATGAACATATTTCAGAGAAACTAATTTTTCAAAGGTGTGGTGGTGGTGGTGGTGGTGGAGTGTGTGTGTGTGTGTGTGTGTGTGTATGAGAGAGAGAGAGAGAGAGAAAGAGAGAGAGAGAGAATTGGTGTTACAGGCAAGTGTGAGCTGTCAATATGGGTGATGAGAATCAAACTCTGGTCCTCTGGAAAAGCAGCAATCACTCTTAAGCACTAAGCTGTCTCTCTGGACTCGGGAATTAATTTTTAATACAGCAATACTGTAAAATTTTGGCGACCGTAAGATCACACACACTTTCCTCCAATTTCTTGCTATCTTTTGAACATTATTGTACTAGTAGAACAAAAGATTACACTGAATGAAAATTTTTTTATTTTCATCGTTTTTAAGAGCACCTAAATGTTGATGACTCTGGCCTTTGAATTTACAGTTAGTTGGGATGCTCCCAATATGCAAATGGTAGCTGAGAACCCTACACAACCTCGGCATGCAGCCTTACAGATGCCTCCCCCTTGTGTAGAGTAGCACTAACAGATAACTGTTCTACTCTGATGTTAGACTTAAGCCAAGATTTAAAAGAAAGGCATATATTTTACAGTTCAGGAACCAGTAAGATGGCTTGTTTGAAAAGATAGGTCTAAATAGATCAAAATATGGGAATAGCACATGTAGGTGAGTCACCTTCACCCCTCATTAAGTATCAGAGAGCACAATAAAGGGGCAGGGAGGAGGAGCAAGAAGTTTCTAAGGATGTCCACTTCTCAAATAAAACAGACTGCCCAATACAGCCTGTCATTTATATGGCTTTCGGCCTACTGTTTCCAAAGAGGCATAGCCGTTTGTTGTTGTTGTTGGTGGGTTTTTGTTGTTGTTGTTGTTGTTGTTGTTGTAGTTTGTTTTTTGTATGCCTGGTAGCATCCTGTTTGCTTTCAATGCTCCTTGGGACAGGTCTGGAAAGCCTTTTTGTGGAGTTCCATCTGAGGGCCCATTCCCGTACTCTGTTTTGTTGTTATTGTTTTTGTTTGTTTGTTTGTTTGTTTGGACCGGTTCTGGAAACTTGAGGATGAAGGATTTAACCTCCAGGTAACAGATCATCAGGTTACGGCTCAGGCCAGTGTCCTTCTACAGCTAACCCTCAGAACGGTTGTCCTAAGATTCACTAGTCTCACTTGCTGTCCTAGAGTCCCAGGACTCCGGTCTGGCTTTAACTTCTTGTCTAATCAAGCTGTACCCGGTACCTGCTGGTCCTTTCTGTGTATTCTTCCCCAGATAAAGGGTAAATTAAGTGGCTTTGGCGCATCCCCTAATCAGAGCCTGCCATTAGCAGGCCCGGGGCTGACGTGCATTAGGCAGGACTCGGACCAAGCAGGCCATTTTCACCTGCGTAATAACAGGCTTGGGAGTAGCGAAGCAGCGCAGGCACAGCAAGCTGCTCTGGAGCAGGGGAGGAGCGCAGGCGGCAGCCGCCCCGGGGGCCCGGAGGAAGAGGAGGGGGAGAAGGAGGAGCCGAAGCGCCCAGAACAGCAGCGGCGGCTCGGCCGAGTTGCAGCAAAACAGCGACGGTGGCGCGGAGACTCTGCAGCCTCCTGGAGCCCGGGGTCCCAGTAGGGACAGCAGCAGGGAGCGTCCGCGTCCCTAGCCACCGCACCCCGGCCTTGCCAAGTCACAGTCGCCCAGCCTGGGGCACAGCCAGCCATGGCCGCACCGCCGGATCTGCAAGATGAGCCACTGTCTCTGGCTAGCCCCGGGTCCCAGTGGTTCGGGGGCCGGGGGGATGGGGAAGACGAAGCGGCGCCGCCGAAGGGGGCCAGGCCAGCGCAGCAGGATGGGGAACCCGCCTGGGGGTCGGGCGCCGGAGCTGGGGTAGTGTCGTCGCGGGAACTGTGCTCCGGCCCCGCCCGGTCGCCTCCCGTCACCATGGAAACTGCATCCACAGGTAAGCCGGCCCGCACCGCGACCCCGCAAATGGAGGCAGGGACCGTGTTTCTTGTGGGTCCTCTAGTCCACAGTTTCCCTCTACGTCTTCCTGGCCTGTCTACCTGAGGCACCAACCCGCCTCGGGAGACTGTAAATATTAGCGGACTGTAAATATTAGTGGAAAACAGCAGGGTGCTGCCAGCGGCTAGAAGGAAGAAGGCTGTTGGTCCAGTTATTTCATTATTACTCTTGTTTCAGCCCTAGACATTGTCCTCGTTGGCAAGCCTGGTTTCTGCTGCGCCCCGGAACAAGTTTTTCCTTCTTGTCATGGGCCTCAGGGCAGCAGGGCGGGAGGGACAGGTTGTGATGGTTTTCTGGGGCGTGTTTGCGCGCAGCGTGCTCGACAGGCGACAGTAGACGTAGACAACTGAGCAGCGGGCGGGCCCACCGCCTCAGGACCCTCCCGCTGGGTTTAGGGCAGCAGAGTACAGCAGAGACTTTAATTTTCCCTTTCTCTTCCCTCAAGGAATCACCACACCCTACTCTTTTCCAGTTCCCCTCCAGCTCAGCTCTGTTTCTCCCGCGCAGAAAACAAATCCCCATGAGTCCCAAGCTTAGTTCCGGAGAGACAGCATTGTTAGGAGGGTTGGGAGTTGTAGCCTTCCTTCTTTATTTTCTAGCTGCCCTTTACCTGAATCTATCAGAGAGTATTGAAACTTGGAACCCCCAAAATGTGAAGGTCCTAGATGTAGATTTGGGTGCTGGGGTTGTGGCCAGTGGTCCAGGCACAGTTTACCAGCAGTCTTGACTCACCTTTCCGCTCGGAAAAACTACCAGGGTTCGGCCTCTCTTCCCCTGACTTGCTCTCCGCAGCAAATCCTTGCCTGGCCCAATCAACCCGAGGGCCATGGCTTATCCAGGCTGTTGGAAGCTAGAGACAGGCATCACGGGGAGGGGTGGCTACCTGGTTATCGCTGTTTTCCCCGAAGAAATACTGTAGGGGTGGTGTGTTGTGCTGCTGTCTGAGAGGCTCTGCTGTGCTGGAGTGGGAGTTGTGTAGTTTTGGTAAAAGTGTGAGGCCAGGGTGGGTGTTCCCGGAGGAGGGGACAGGGGTGGGACTGGCATGTGTGTTCCTGGCAGTTGATTTAGGGAAACCCCTTTCTTAAGCCACCCCCTCTAGAGTTATGTGGAGTGCCTCGGGTTATCAGAACTCTGCTCTAGAACAAACGTGATTTAAGCCAGGAAAGGAGATTTGGAGAATGTGTTGAATAATGAGAATAAAAAGTAGGGACCAAGAAATAAAAAGAGAAGCAAGTGAAAGAAGGAAGGGCAGGGCAGGAGGGGGAGGGGAAAGAGGCGGTTGGGCAGGGCGGAGGAGGGAGGAAGGGAAGAACTAAATGTGAAAAGACCCAAAGGTTGACAACTCCATTCGTCATATATTAATTGCTGTGGGTTATAGGATTTAAACCAAATAATAGTTTCCTGGTCGTTCTTACAACTTCTTGCGTCCAAATGAAGAGAAATGAAAACGTACAACTGCAAGAGCAAACGGCAAACGATAACCTAAAGCTTATGCAATATAATGTTTTGATAGTGTATATTGTAGAATGATAAAATCAAGCTGATTGATACAACTGTGATCATTTCTTTTTAATAGCGAAAACATTTACAAATCTACTCTACGAGTTAGATGCAGTGTCCTGGTACTAGACCAAATAGCATCTTCCACATTTAGCATTTTTATTATGAAGATATTTTCTATTGTCAAACAGTTTAGGAGTTTCCTGAGCATCAAATGAACTAATAAGATCAAACAAGGGTCTAAGTTTGGGTGGGAGGAGGTTGAAGGGATGTAAACACAGTTTGTATAGAAATGCTTTCCTTGGTTATTGGGCAGGAAGGGATTTCTCACATGGTTGTTGTCTGGCTTATGTTTTAAATCTCCACACTCTCTACTTCATAGACGAGATAGGCTGGTGTATAAGACATGTGTGTTGGAAATGGCAGCCAAGTAAGTAGACATTCATTGAAAAATCCCAATAAAAGCAGGGCCAACCCCCTCAGATGCTATTTTTGCAGTTTTCTTATTCTTTTTCAGTGTAAGAAAAAAAAGTCAGTGTACTGGTCACAAAACCTGGGGAAGACTGTGGAGCACCTTGCTTGACTTTGCAGTTTTATATTTTGCTTTATAAATAGAAACCAGTTTTCCTGATGTTCTTAAGGCTGGGAAGCCGGAGCTCAAGGTGTCCCAGAGTCTGTGTTTGCTGTGGCTCTGCCTCCAGCCCCCATTTGTTTTCTCACTGTGTCCTCCAAGCGGAAGAAGGCTACTTTGTCATTTTTTTTTCTTTTGAAAGAATGCTTTAGGCCTCAATTTCAACGGAGACAAAACGTAGACTTTAAGCATGAACCAGGATAAACAGGAGGCTTCATTTTCACATATTTCAGATCTGGATGTTTTAAAACTTTTTTTTTTTCTGAAAAAGAACCATTGATCATGCCATCTGGCCACCATCATCATTCAAGCAAGCTATAGAGACCTGCTACACTGATTTGGTTTTCAGCTATCCACACTGCTTCTGGCACTTGTGTAGGATGGAAAATTTCCCAACAATAACAACAACAAAAAAAACCCAGTTTCTTCTTGCTATAATCTTTCACGTCTAAAATTGTTAGTGGGCATGGGCTTATGTCTTTGGCCAAGGAACATTTGAAGTGTCACGTGAAAGCCGCGGAGTGTCACGTGGAAGCCGCGGAGTGTCAGGGCTGCTAACCGGGGCGTTGCCAGCTTCTCATGGTTGGATACAAAGGATGCTAAGAGCAACTGTTCTCTCTCTCTCTCTCTCTCTCTCTCTCTCTCTCTCTCTCTCTCTCTCCTCTCTCTCCTCTCTCTCTCTTTCTCTCCCTCTCCCCCTCTCTCCCTCCCTTCCTCCCTCTTTCCCCCCCTTCCTCCCTTATGATCAGTGATTTTATTTCTGGGAACTAGTCAAAAGGAGCACACAAAAACAAAGAGAAGAATGGCCCTTTGTTTACAGAATTTTTTTTTTTTTTAAAGAACATCTGAGTAAATTGAAATGGTAAGAGGTTAACTCATCGCCTGCTTTGGAAATGAACTTGTTGGCTGCATGGAAAGTCACGTGGAGGACAGGATAGAGAACAGCCAGGAGAAGCCAGGTCAGAATGGACTGCCTCAGTTGTGCCTTTCTTTGGATAAATTTGACATAATTTTGTAGATAATTGCAAAATGAAAAGGAAGAATTCTTCCATATACATTCCTGGGACTATGAAGTTGATAATTACATTTTTAAAAAGCCAAATGTGATACGTCCGTTTCCATCTGTCCAGATTTAAATTATGTTGAGGATGTTTTATACACCCCTTCTAGGAAACTATACTGTTCTTCCAGTCTTTTTGGAAACTGAGTAGACTGTATCCACTATTGTATTTGATAGGTATGAGTGTGTGTGTGTGTGTTAATACTTTCTGGCAATCCCCTTGAAAAGGCACAAGTTCTAATCTCTCATATTTTGAAAAGTCACAGTGATATAGAAGCAAGAAGCGACACTATTGCTCTTGCAGCCCATAGGAAGAGCAAAATAGTCTGGAAACCTAATGCAATTTATTTCTTTAGATGCAGCCTTTGGACACAATCTAGCCCAGTGGTTCTCAGCCTTCCCACTGCTGCGGCCCTTTAATACAGTTCCTCATGTGGTGGTGACTCCCCAACCATAAAACTATTTTTGTTGTTATTTCATAACTGTTGTTTTGCTACTGTTACGAATCATGATGTAAATATCTGATATGCAGGATATCTGACATGTGACCCCTGAGAAAGGGTTGTTCGCTCTCCTAAGGGTCGTGACCCACAGGTTGAAAACTGCTGATCTATTATTTCTGGCAGTTAAATGTAGTACACATCTCTGAATACAGAGGCATTAGGATAGGTTTCATTAACATTTAGAAATACTTCTATACTTTAAAAACACATTAAAAAATGGATATCTTCAGGACTTCCTTAATGTTTTTGAAGAAAGCATTTAAGAAGCCACTCTGCTGTCCCTCCCCCCCCCAACACAGATAGACCTGTTTCTGTCCTTTCTCTAGGTTGCATATGAACTTCTAGTATTGAGGTTTTGGAGGCAAGATATTGATTATTGCCCACGTTACCGTCCATCCTAGGTAGCATAGATTAAATTTTTATCTGTAAAGTGAGAAACTGCTCAGTTCACCCTGGTGAACACTTACCACATGTCTCTGCCGATGACAGGTCAAGGACTCCTAGAACACACGCTCCTTTGTCTCACATTCGTGTTTAGTTTAGCCAAACACTCCTTTGTGTCAGTTTTCGTTTTTCTCATTCTCAAATCTTTGCTGGGAGCTTGACTGGAAGGCTTCACCATTATCCCACATCACAGGAGCAAGGACATGAGTTAGTTTTCTGAGGTCAGCACAAGATACATAAATATGAGTGCAGCTTGCTCTGAATGCATAGCTGTGGAAAATAAACCCATTTCTCTTTCACTCTCTCTGTCTCGTTCTGCCCTTCTTCAAAGAAATAATTCTGTTATGTTTTGCTCCAAGATCTTCAATTTTGTTCATTATGGTTTAATTTACATGTTTATTATTTTTGAGATTATAATTTAATGGTAACATTTTCCCTTCCCTTTCCTCCCTCCAAACCCTCTCATATCTTTCTACCATCCTTCAAACTCATGGCACACACACACACACACACACACACACACACACACACACACACAAAATATTTCCAAATCTCTCTCTATATGGAATATATATTATTGAAATTCTATTCCAAATCTCCCCCTCTCTATCTCTATCTCTATCTCTATCTCTATCTCTATCTCTATCTCTATCATCTATATCTACATCTATATATATCCTGTTCATTCTATATAATGCTACTTGTATGTATGTTTTCAGGGTTGACCATTTGGTACTGGACAACCAATCACTGTGATCTTCCCTGAAAATGCAATCTCCTCTGTTCCCAGCTTTCCTCAGTCACCTACAGTTTTGTTTATAGTTGAGGCCACATGGGCTTTTCTCCATCCAGTTTGGCATGCTCACTGGTTCATCATTGTTCAACTGACATTTGGGCAGCCATGTTGATAACTATGGGTGTAAAATGTCACATTACCTACTAGAAGACACAGTCTTACAGGAGTCTTCTGGATCCTCCAGCTCTTTTTCTGCAAAGTTCTCTGAGCCTTAAGGGTGGGAGTGTTTTGTGAATGTATCCACTGGGGCTGGGGGCCAGAATTTTGCATTTTGATGGGTTATGGTTTTCTGTAGTGGTCTCTGTCTGTTGCAAAGAGAAGTTTCCTTGATGAGGGGTGAAGACTACACTTAACTGTGGGTGTAAGGACAAATGTTTATAGGTTGTTGTTAGGGACTATGCTGGTTTAGTGAATAGGTGGTTGTTGTTTCTCCAATAACCATGATTTCACTAGCACTGAGTAGTTAGATAGGTTTCTAGTACCAGACATGATCTCCCTCTTGTTGAGTGGGTATTAAGTATAATTAATACTTATTAATTACTGCTAAGATACAAGATAAGATTTTGATGTGGTTCATCAGTGCCATAGCTGGGTAGGGCTGTTGGTTATCCCCACCTTTTGGAAACATGTACAGTGCCTTAGGATTCTATAATTTAATTTCAGTAGTGAGCAAGGGAGCTTAGAGAAATGTCCTGGAGAACTTAGAGGGCAAAGACAATAGAGGGCATGTTTTCTCTACTTCTCCACTGAAGTCATCATAAAGAACATGGTAAAAAAAAAAAAAAAAAAGACAAAAAGAAAAAAAAAAAAACCAAGCTGGGTGTTTGTTTCTTTAAATACTATTTGAGGTTGAAGAGAACACTGAGAAGATCATGAAGTAGAGAACCTACTGTTTGTCAGGATGCTGTGATGCTAGTGTGTGTGAAAAGAGAAGAAGAGCTTCCCACTTCATGATCGCCATGCGTGATATAGATGGCCAGATTGGGAAAGCTGAAGCACACAGGATTCTGGGAGCTGAAGCACACAGAATGCTGGGAACTCACCACGAGTAAACTCCCTTGTAGTGGCTGTGATGAGGCCCGTTCCTCAGATGTACCCACCTTAGAGCTCATGGTGTTGACTGGGCAGTTTCATCATTATTCCAAGTATCTTTTGAGAAGATGAATAAGGCCTGAGAGTTAAAATGGATACTTTTTCAAAGACAGAAAAAACAATCTATTCTCAAATCCTGGAAGGCAAAATATTTATAATTCTGGCAAAAATAGAAGCTAATATAATGTATTTTATAGAAAATATAAATTCTTTCAAAACAAGGATTGTGTTAATCTCCAGAAATGTATGGCTCACTAAAATACAGCCCACGCAGTATGATCACTCTTTTCAGATTTACCATCTGAATTATCATCTCTTTTTGGAATTACCATCATATACACAGCACTGATTATATCCAAGAACTCCACTTGTAAAAGGTGTAAAAAGTAAGTTCTTTAATTGCACAAATCTTACTGTTTTAAAGGATGGTTGATAGGCTGATGTGCCACAGGACAGCATTAGAAGGGAGAATGTATTTTAGTGTTTATGAAAAAGCAGCAAGGTAAACTCTTCTTAAAAATATTTTTTGTCTTAATTTAAATTTTTGTATAGGAGGAAAATGTGTGTTAGACAGTTATAATTTAACAGAGAAAAAGAACTCGTGTTCCTGATTTACTTTTTAATAAGATAGTATTTGATTCACAATTCTACTATGGTTTATATACTAGATGTTGTTGTAAGCATGGAGAAGGTCCAAACTGAGGAATTTGAGCTGGAGGACTAGCCAGAGAGACTTCTTTGATAAGGTGGCACCAAACCAGGAACTTGTAGGAGGTGAGATGCCCAGGAGATCATTTCAGACATTGGGCACAAGTCTACTGTGTGCATTCCTGGAACATTCAGAAAGCACCAGAAAGGACAGTGAAGTGAGCCTGGGAAGAACAGTAGACGAGCAAAGGCTGAAAGGCAAGATTGGGTCCTTTAGGCCCATGTCGCCACTTTGGCTATTACTCTGAGTGAAAAGGTCAAAGATCTTTACCCCTAGCAGGGGATTGATTTTATGCAGCTCACTTTGCTTGTCATGTCAAGAATCTAACCCAGGAATGATGGTGGTAGATTTGCAGGAAGAATGAGCAGTTAGTAGATCATGATGGTGTGAACCAGAGAGATAACCTTAGAGGAGATGAAAAAGTAGTCAAATTCTAGATACATTCTTAATGTATATTCTGAATGTAATATTGTATCTCAATGGATTATAGATGGTATGTGAAAAGAAAAACATCATTCAGATTGTACAATGGAATTTGACTTGAACAAATGTAATGGGGTTGCTGTCAACTTGGATTAGGAAGGTTTTAGAGAGAGCAGGGTTTAAGGGTTGAACAAGGAGTTGGGTTTCAGAATTGTTGATTTTGAAGTACCAGATGCCCGGCGGAGATGTCAAGTTTTCAGTGTCTAGCAGAGGTGGAACATGAGCTGGACTAGCAATACATACTTAGTAGTCGTGGATAGAGAGATATGTTCACAAGGGAGTCTGTTTTCACAGTCAAGGATTTCTGACATACTTGAGTATCCAGATGTCTTACCTGAAAGATAAGTGTCTAATTCCACAATCGCTGGGATATTGAGAGGGGAGTGAGGATATTATAGTCTAGGTGAATGGGAGAGTAGAAGGTTGAGGGGAGATCATAATTATTCTGGTCAGCTTTTGGTATTCCCTTGGAATTTGTGGTCTTTAGCATATGTGAGAAAAGTCACCATATACATGATATAAAGTCACCATATATATTGTATAAAGTCACTGTACTGGCTGGTTTTGTGTCAACTTGACACAAGCTGGAGTTATCACAGAGAAAGGAGTTTCAGTTGAGAAAATACCTCCATGAGATCCAGCAGCAAGGTATTTTCTCAATTAGTGATCAAGGGGGGAGGGCCCCTTGTGAGTGGTACCATCTGTGGGCTGGTAGTCTTGGGTTCTATAAGAAAGCCAACTGAGTAAGCCAGGAGAAACAAGCAAGCCAGTAAGGAACATCCCTCCATGGCCTCTGCATCAGCTCCTGCTCCTTGACCTGCTTGAGTTCCAGTTCTGACTTCCTTTTGTGATGAACAGCAGCATGAAAGCGTAAGCTGAATAAACCCTTTCCTCCCCAACTTGCATCTTGGTCATGATGTTTGTGCAGGAATAGAAACCCTGGCTAAGACAGTCACCATATAAACTATAATAAAGTTACCATATACACTATAACCTCTTTGTCTTCTCCCCTTCTTTCTCTTCTTCTTTTTCCCCAGCCACATTCAGCCAAATAGGTGATTTCTGTTTTTATTTTACAGTAACTATGGCTGTAGATTTGAAGTCATGTGCAAGGTGGTGAATCCATAACACATCATCGGATCTGGTGGGAAGGCTGAGGCACAGACAAAGGTGACAAACAAGGGAATAGGCTCTGTTGGAGGAAGGGGTCTAGAGTAAGAGAGCTCAAAGAATAAGAGGCATCAGCTGGAGAGTTGAGGTGTTTAAAATAGAGATTGGGAAGGAGACAGGCATCCAAAAGAGGAGAGGACAGCTTGTTGGAAGACCTGATTCCAGGATGGTGAGCATGGGGGTGAGGTGAAGGAGCACCTAACTGATTGCTAACAACACAGACCCAGGACAGACACTGAGAGTGGCAGTGAATGACATGGTAGCTGATAACTTTAGGAAAGAATATAATGTCCTGAGTTCCAGTCTATGGGATTTGAGTCCATGAAGCCATAAATATAAAATCCTGAGTATAAGTTCATAAAAATAAGTTTAATATGTGCAGAATATAGGAAGTGAAACTTAAATAGTTCCTGACTGGATTTGAGAACACTGAGGGTTGTAATTAACAAGATATAAACTAGTGGTATGGTGACATTATGAAAACCTTTTCTGTAATCCCAAGTAGTATTCATAGAGAGTTCCTGGTCGACAGAGTAGGAGGAAATAGGTCCCTGTCTGTTGTAGGCAGGCCAGACATGATAGCAAGAGGGAGTGGCATGTTCTGAGACATTTATGAGCTAGGCATGGTAAGGACAACTGTGAAGTAATGGTGCCTTTGAAAAACAGACCGTCTGAGAAACTGCTGGAAGAAGGTATTTGTTAACAAGAAGAAAAGAATTCCATGAGATCGGATCCTTAACACCAATTTGATGACGTGAAAGAAAGTGACAAGACCCGGAAGACGTCCCAGGGCAGAACTGAGATGAATAATTTGGGGAAGTGGATTTCTACTGATTGAAGAACGGTGTTCTAGTAATTAAACAAGGCTGGACAGAGTTTTCTCTCAGTTACTGGTATTTAAGCAAAAGTGAGGTGGCTGATTTGGTATGGGACCTTCAGAAAGGATGGCATTTGTGACGCTTGATCTCCATGCCTCCTGGAAGAGGGCTGCTTCTTGTCCTTATTGTTCTCAGTGTTTCTCAAAAGCAAACTCAGAAGCTGCCTAATAAAACTGTGAATACTATCCATCATTAAAACCATAGTTAACCTAAAAATAATGACCTATCACACATTCTCCACAAAACTGTAGCTTTTAAAAACCCTTCTCTACTTCTCCATTGATAAGAAAATTCCCCAATGTGACACTTAAGAACTTTATCATTGTGTCCAATCTTGGGTCAGTAGCCTACATATTAAACATATGATCTGCAAATATTTTTAATTTTTATTTTTGAACTCTCTTCCTTTTTTCTTTTAGTACCAGATCTAGTTCCATTAATACTCAACATAAAATTTCTAAAATATTTTGGGAATTCATTGACTAGTTCTGTGATGTTAAAAGTCCCATCAGATTTATTCTTCATTCCCCTGTCTCACTATCCGTGTATTTGTGGCATATTATTTATTAATATAAGGCCATGTTTGCTCATTGCCTTCTGATGTATATTTTCATCTTGAATAGCTCTTTCTAACTTTCTGGCATGAATTTGCTAATATGTTTACTGAATGAAAGTATTATAAAATTAGTTATAGACAAAAGACTTTATCTTCAGTGTGTGGGATTTTTGAATACTGTATATATTCCAAAGTACTTTGAACTTTGTTTTGCTCACTCATTAAAGACAGACTCTTGAACAATAGGAAATGGTATTTGAGTTATCGCAGACCTAGTTGACAGAAATAAGAAACAAAAGTTAGTACTTCTCAAAATGAAGTCTGACGACATCTTACTCACATGTAGCCATACATGGACCTCCAATCAGGGGCGCAAGACAGTTATCAAATCATCCTGGATCATCAAATGCAAGTTAAAGGTATAAGAAGGACCAATTATCGTCGTCACTGTTCTGTTGTTGTGACGAAACACGACCAAGGTAACTTACAAAAGGAAGCGTTTAACTGGGGATTTGTTTGCAGTTTCAGAGGGTGAGTCTATGCTTATCATAATGAGGACCATGGCAGGAGGCAGGCAGGCGTGGTTCTGAAGCAGTCGCTAAGAACTTAACATCTTGATCTGCAGGCAGCAGGCAAAGAAGGGGTGACCATGAACCTGGCATGGGTTTTTGAAATCTCAAAGCCCACCCCAGAGACACACCTCCTCTAATAGGGCCACACCTCCTCCAACAGTGCCACACTTTCTAATTCTTCCTAAACAGTTCCACTAAGTCGTAGGGGAGGGGCATTCAAGTGTATGAATCTACAGGGACCATTCTCATTCAAACCAGCATACCAATGTATAGAGTTACTCCATTATCCTGGTATGGTGCTAGAAACTGAGGGAACAGGGGGAACAGAGGAGTATGAATTATCCTTTCATGCCCATCACCCCCAGAGTGTATTATTCTCTAGCTGGGAGCAATGAGCAACACATGCAAAAGGGAAAAGCTGGGGGCAGGCAGGGTACAGCAGGCACGTAAATGGACAGTACAATCTCCAGGTCTGCTAAGAATTGCTTGACTACACAGGCTCAAAACACCTGGTCCCTTAAAGGGTGGAACGTCACAACCAAAGGACAGAACGGGAGCAGACAGAGGCAGTCTCAGAGATGTGCGGGGGCTGACCTGGAAGAGGCAGCCTGTGCCATAGTGATGTGTAATGATCCTGCACTTCCCATCCTGTGGCCTTGTGGCATCTGCAAGCTGGTCTTATGTCTCATCAGGTTAAAGCCTAGCATAGATAACTAATCTAATGCTCTGGAAGATAGAGAGCACAGACGTCCCTTTTCTTTCCTGCCTAAGAGAAAGCCAAGAAACCCTGGGTGTTATATATACAATAAATATAAACAGACTGAAATGTGGAGAGAAGTCAGACTTTCTAGGAACCTTGTGACGTGAAGTTGGACATAGCAACACACTCTCTAGGTTTCCTTTTTCTTAATATATCTCAGACTAGATCCTGGGAAAACTAGCAAAAAGAAGACACCAAAGTCCATGAACAAAAACATCCACTCAAAGTCAGACCTTCCTCTCAGGAAAGAAGCACCCAGCAAGCTGCCTGGGGAGCACCATGAAATAAATGGAGGCCCAATTCCAACTAAAAAGCTGAGCCTTTTGCCCCTTAAGCCAGTGGTTCTCAACCTGTGAGTTGGGACCCCTTGGGGTGGAAAGACCCTTCCACGGGGGATCACTAAGACCATTGGAAAACACAGATATTTACATTACAATTCATAACAATAGCAAAATTACAGTTATGAAGTAGCAACAAAAGTAATTTTATGGTTGGGGTCACCACAGCAGAACTGTATTAAAGGGCCGTAGCATTAGCATAATGTTGAGAACACTGCTTTAGACTGTTAAAGGTCCATGAGGGAACAACTTAACCTGATAGTTAGCCGGTGAAGTATTACAGAGAGCCAGGTAGAGAGTCGGGGGTTCACCACTGCTCAGTAGCAGGGCTGTTAAATGGAGAAGCTCATTCCATATCTACCCATACGCCTCTAGACAGCATCCTTCTTCATCCAGGTATCAGAGCATGTGAGTCAGGCCTGGAGTTTCATAGGTACAGGTTACAGTTGGAAAATGATTGCTATGGAGCTGGAGAAACAGGTCAGTGGTTAAGAGCATTGGCTGTTCTTGTAGAGAACTTAGGCTTGGTTCCCAGCACCCACAAGGAAGCTCATAACTGTCTGTAGCACCAATTCCAGGAGATCGAATGTTCTCTTCCGGCCTCCTTGGACAACAGGCACATATGTGGTGCATATATGTACACTCATGCACATAAAATAAAAATAACCATGTCTCTGAGAAAACAGCTCAATTGTTACTTCAAGAGCCAACATGAACCTGAATTACAAACAGCTATTCCAACATTAAAATTAGAGATTACCTGGCAGTGCTTTTAAAGGAACTGACACAAAAAGACAGTTTAATGAGTGATCACAAATACACTTGAACCAATAAAATGAAATAGAAAAACTCAAAGAAGTAAAAGCTATGAAGAATCATATATGAAGTCTCGGGCCTGTCTTTAGCCCTAGGGATGTCGAGAAAGCAGGGTTTGAGCTGGACCAGTCTGGTCAACGCAAGATGACCTTGTTTCAATCAAATCAAATCAAATCAAATCAAACAACAGCAACAACAGCTACAAGCCTATAAGGAATAACTCAGTTGGAAAAGTTTCATTTGACAAATTCAGTATCTGAAAGAAATGAATGCCATATCTCAGTGGGTGGGCTCAAGCAGAGAGTGGAGAGACCGCAGTAGCTTATGTGACATGTCTGAAGTCACATAGCTAGAAAGTCGCGCTCTGCAGCCTCAGAGCCAGATTCTGGGTCTCTCTTCTTTCCTTGCACCTCACTCTGAGCCTCTACTGGACTTTTCTTGTGCACCATCCAGTTTATAATTTGGGCAGTAAAAGTTGGGTATTAAGAGGAGTTTTAACCTGCATGAAATCTATATTAGAGCAGTTATGAAATGGTTGGGGGAGGGCGGTGCTAAAGCCAGGTAGATAGAACTTAGCAGTTATTACACATGAGCCTCAGCTAAAAGCAATGACCAGTTGCATTTAAACAGGTATTTGATAAAGATACTAGCAAAGTCCTGTTAAGAATGCTTGGACTGCCGGCTTGAATAAAGCCAAGAGGGTCATGGGTACAGAATGATGGCACTTATACAGGAAAAAAAAAAGCAAGGACTTTTGTTAACTGCTGATGCTAAGTCCATGGGGCCACACAGGCATCCTTAAAAGGATGAACTGTTAGGTTCAGCACACACAAAAACATAAGAGAGCTGTGAAGGGCCCAGCAGAGCCCCCGGTACAGAAACAGGAGGAGAAATCTTAAGTACAGTAGGAAGAGCTGAAGACTTACAGCCCCGATATAAAAAGACAGACTGCGTTATGACAGCTGTCAACAAACCACAAAGTGTGGTCAGGTGGCTTAGGGACTGGGTAGGAAGTGTTTGAGTTACTCCAGAGGATGGCCATTGCAGCTACTCAGAGGTTCCTGGGAAAGGACTGGGGTTCAATGTTATCAGAACTATAAAATGTGGGAGCAGTCAACACTGTCCCACATGGTGAGGAGACACCTGTCACTGGAGCTATGTAATCAGAGTGGTGTTGATTGGTTGGTTCTGTGACAAAGGGGTCGGAAGAGAGGAGATACATTAGATCAGTAATTTTAAAAAGTCTTTTCAGAGTTATAGACACCTGTTGAGAATCTACTGCAAGCTTTGCAGTCTTTTCCCAGGGATACACTAACACCACTTTGTACACAAACTTGTGCCTCCCCTGCCCTGGCCTTCTATGGTTATAAATGATAACTTTCTAACTCTTTAGAATTCAATGACCCCAGACACTTTCAAATAGATCACTGTTTACCTAGCAGCCATAATTTCATAATTCACTACAATTTTACTGAACCATACATGTGTTTGTCCAACAAACATTTGGTTAAGCACTAACCACACACACACACACACACACACACACACACACACACACACACACACACACACACACAGAAAGAGAGAGTATGAAGTTGAAGAGATGCTATAAAGATAAACGCAGCAGAGCAGGAGAATGTCAGGCTGTGAGGGAAGGCTGTGCAGGCTGTGAGGTCTCAGCTGCATCAGTGACTGTGTTACTTTGAAAGCTCTACTTTAATCGTACCCTGAGATGCCTGACACCCCCAGTCTGCTTGAGAGTAAGTTAGCTACCTTTTCCTCTGACCGGAAGGTAGCTTCTAAGTGCCACACTTACAGAAATTTTGGAGGTGCCACTGCTTACCACGCCATTAATTTGTTTACCAAAGCTTTTTATTCCACGTGATTGAAGAGTAAATTGCAACCCAGCATGTTTGAAGTACCAGGATTGAACTTACACAGGTTTATTTATTTATTTTTTAAATTGAAGTCATGGTGCTAAAGAACTGTTTCGACTTTATTTTCCGACAGTGGGAGAACAAGAACAAATCTGCATTATTGTATTATGTTTTGGATCTATTTTGTTCATGCCCATGCCTGTTTCCATTTAGCTTTCTCTGTTGTGCTCTGATGCATCTAGGGAGCACTCACACAAGGAGCACCATCATTAGGGAGTGCTCACCCAAGGAGCACCATCATTAGGGAGTGCTCACCCAAGGAGCACCATCATCTAGGGCGTGCTCACCTGAGGAACATCGTGCTGCTCGGGCTTTCCACTCACCAGACTTGTGGGCCAAATGTATCTTCTTTTTATCTTACCCAGCATCAAGTATCTTACTAAGATAACATGAAAATGAATGAAGACATATTTCCTATAAATTGTACAGTCTTTTAAAGCTAAACATTTCTTGTTGGTAATATTCATACATCCAGAGTCTCAAAACATAAGTCGATTTATTTATTTCTATAAATAATATGAAGGAATGAAAATGTATTTTAAGAAGGGAGATTTTAAAAATACTTTTAAAATAAATAAGCTCCAGAAAAAAAAATTCCCTCTTAAAGGTGTTATGCATTAGGAGTAGGGCCACAAGGCCATTTGTGTTATTTCCTTTTTAGGGACAGCGATCTACTCTGTGCTCAGCACTTATTAAATCACAATGATACTGCCCAGAAACATTGAATCCTGTCGTAGTTAGGGTTTCTATTGCTGTGAAGAGACACCATGACCACAGCAACTCTTATAAAGGAAGGCATTTGGTTGGGGTTGGCTTACAGTTCAGAATTTTAATCCATTATCCTCATGGTGGGAAGCATGGTGGCATCTAGGGGTGCCACTGCCTATGAGCCTATGGGAACCATTTTTATTTAAACCACCATAATTTCTGAAAGAAATTTTCATCAAACTTTATTAGAAATAGAAAATCTCCACCAATCTGCCAGACAGGGGATCCAAACTCAGCCGCTCAGTCCCTGAAGACTGCACAAGGCTAAAGCCATGTCTCTCTTAGGCGCTTTTCATTGTACCACATTAGCCTTTGGAGTACCACCCAAGAGCAAACAAAACTGTATCAGAGGACAGCAAAGCCAGGCTATGGGGTTCAGCTTCATCCTGCAAGCAGGGAATGAAACAATAGGTGGTCTCGGAGGGAGGGGTGCTAGGGAAGACAGGGAGTGAATGGGAAGTTGGTGCAGAGATGGGGCACCTGAAGCAAGGGAAAACTGCATTGGTTTAACCCTGGAATGGCAAGGAGGTGGAGGCAAACAGCAAACCAGGGAAAGCATTCCAGAGGAGAGGCGTGCAGAGAGGAAAGGAGATTGTCGAGGAAGCACGTTATTTAAGGGGGGGGGGGATTATAAAGAGAATGGGGAGGTAGGCAGAAATGCTTCCCTATGCGCTAGAATCCAGAGTAACAGGGAGCCTTGCCCTCCGATTCTCTCAGAAATCAGACTTCACGTCTTTAGATCCTCTTAGGTCCTTAAGCTGTCCAAGACTTTCCTAAATGGGGGCGACCCCAGCAGCCTCAACGGCACATGGGAAGATGCCGGGGTTCCATAGACAGCTGCCCTGAGCTTCCTCAGTCCCAGGCTCAATGAAATCGAGCAAGGAGATGAGTCAGGTCTGTGGGCTGCAATGTTCTTTCCTCGCCCTGGGGATTTTCCAAAGAATTTACATTAACTTTATCTAAATGAAGAAGAATTTAGCTCAGGGTTTTCCCTCAGATATGTGGGACTATTTATACACCTCCCCCTTCTGCATAGCCAGCCCCGGATTGCAATGCAGTGTTTGGGTAGTAAGGGCATGGACTTAATTGGCTTTTCTTTTATCATGTTTAAATATAAAAAAGCAAAATGTAGTCTTCACTTTGGGAAACAAAGAGTGGCCAGGAAAAGAGAGGAAAAAGAAGAAACCGAAAGAAGTGGGCATTTATTCGGCACCTGGTACCGGGCAGGCAGCGGTGAGGAGTGCTCATAAACTCCATACATTAGCCTCGTGGGTTGATCAGTGGAGACTGCAGAGGCTTGGCCTGTCATCTGGTTAATCTGAGTAAGAGTTACAGGGACTTGCACAATTCCCCTTGATTCCAGCCAGGATCATAGACTACACACAAAAGTGGACTCTTGTAGTGAGGTCTCACTGGGCCGATTGGGGTGTCCCTTAAACCAGACAGCGGTGTCCAAGTTTTAGCCAGTGACGAATATGCATTTTCAGGAATGTCTGTTTAAGCCATGATGCTCCTATGGTCAGGTGTGGGTTGGAGGTCTTACCCATCCTTTCTTTGATGATGATTTGGGTCCATACGCTTGTTCATGTTACACTGGAGGAACTAATGCTTCTTTCTCCTCAACTCAGCGCACTGTCTCTACAAGCAAAGGTTCTGTTTCCAGAAATCCCAGTACTTTCTAGCAGAGGTCCAGTGTGTGCGCATGCTCCCTGTGTGTCAGCGCTCCATAATTCGATGCCTTCTTTTGTCTTTCTCATTGGCTACACAAAATGGTTCTAACCTCATATTTGGATCATAGCATGTCCTTAAAAAGCGTTCAATGTCCGTAGAGTCCATGACTGTTCAAGGGACTTGGAAGCTGGATTTCACAAAATGTTCACGTGACTAATCTTAAATCAAGTACAGTATCAATTCGTACTCCTGCTTGTATCTGTAACAATAATCAGCAGAAAGTTTCCACTTCGTGTGTCTTTAAAAAAACGACAGGCTGCCAACTGGAACAGCAGCACAGTTTTGGCAGATGTGGTGAGAGCCATTTGAGGTCGGGGTTTTATTAACGTTTTTTAAACAGTGAATGGATGTCCATGATAGCAGCATTGTGAGCTGAGATTCCCTTGGCAAAGGTGCCTTTAACAGCCCTTCCTCCACAGCTCCTGCCACTCACCTGGCAGCTCCGCCCCAGAAGGGGGTGCTGCACTGGGGTGGGGGCTAATACAAGTTAGGCTATTGTACTGGTTTTGTGTGTCAACTTGATACAAGCTGGAGTAGAAAAGAGCCTCCTTTGAGGAAATGCCTCCATGAGATCCAGCTGTAACGCATTTTCTCAATTAGTGACCAAGAGTGGGAGGGCCCCTTGTGAGTGGTGCCATCCCTGGGCTGGTAGTCCTGGGTTCTATAAGAAAGCAACCTGAGCAAGCCAGGGGAAGCAAGCCAGTAAGTGACATCCCTCCATGGCCTCTGCATCAGCTTCTGATCCCTGACCTGCTTGAGTTCCAGTCCTGACTTCCTGTGGTGAACAGCAATTGGAAGTATAAGCTGAATAAACCCTTTCCTCCCCAACTTGCTTCTTTGTCGTGATGTTTGTACAGGAATAGAAACCCTAAGACAGCTATACAGAGAAACCCTGACTAAGACAGCTATCATTTTATATACATTCTAAAAATTTTGGGCAAATTAACGTCTAAGTAAAAAGGACTAAGATAAAGCTTACCCCATCATTCCATAGGTCAAGCAGCAATTATAGGATTGCCCATGAGAAACATTTCAAAAAAGGCTGGCTTTTAAAGTGGAAAATTGCTCCATATACCAGGCTAGCCTCAAACTAACAGAGATCCACCTGCCTCTGCCTCCCAAGTGCTGGGATTAAAGGCACTGAGCTGTCATCACCTGCCTACTTTGAATTTCTTAGTCTCAAGACTGGTTTTGTCCTGAGACTGCAGTTTGATGTTTCCCAGGCTAGCCTTGGAGTCATTATGTGGCCGAGGATGATTTTGAACTCCTGAGAGTCAAGTCCCTAACTCCTCAACCCATGTGCTGAACTTATAGGCATGAACTACCACGCCCAATTCAAATGTTCTTTGCATTCCCCTGTTGGACTTTGTGGCTTTATTTTTTATTATTTATTTATTTAGTTTTTGTTTGTGTTTTTTTTTTGAGACACAGTCTCACTATGTAGCCCTGGCTGTCCTGGAACTCACTATGTAGAGCAGGCTGGCCTCAGATTCACAGATATCACCTGCCTTTGCCTCCTGAGTGTTAAGATTTGGGATTTCTATTCACAAAGTCCTGGTCACTGACTTTGACATTCTTTTCAGTACAGGTCAAGTGTCTCTAATCCAAACCGCTAAGGAACAGAAGTGTTCTAGATTTGGGATTTTTTTTAAGACTTGGAAAATTTGCATACTCATGGATATTTGGGGAATGGCACCCTAGTGTAAACATGAAGCTCATTTACATTTCTAAGACTTCTTAGCCACAAAGCCTGGAGGTGATTTTGTGCAGTATTCTGAATATTCTGAGTGTGAAAAGCTTTGTGGTATGGGATTTTCCACTTGGGGGTATGTCCTGTTGATATTCAGTATTTGAGAGTTTGGATTTTTCCTACACTGAGGTATTACACCTTAAGCTGACTATATGACCCATATGACCCCTGAGACTGAAATAGCAACAGTCTAAATTAACAAGCAATCCCAACACTTGTAAGCATTTTTCAATTTGTTATATTCATGGGCATGCTACCACAAGACAGGTTTGATTAATAAAATAGACATGTAATCAATAATTATATGTTTCAAATTAATTTACAGGCAAAATAGTTCATAAAGTAGGCTAATAGGAGATACTAAAGATAGGCAAATTATTAACGTGAAAAAATCTGATAGATATTTACACAGGCTGCTCCACAATGCATACAACAGAAGGAGCTATGAGGAGAGCTCTCAGGGGGAAGTGGTTACTGAGCTGAGTTTTTGGGCTGAGAATTAGCAGGACAAGGCCTAGAGATGACTTGAGAGAGGCCACTCCTCCAGGAACCATGTCTCTCCGGTCTTAGTGTCTTTTCCCAGTTTGTGTGCTTGTTGGCTTCCTTTCAGTTTGTCTCTCAAGCTGGCTATGTTTCTAGAACAGCGATGAGGGAGCTCAGGGCTCTCTTTGTTCTGTCTGTCTTTAAGCCTCCATACTATTACTGTATCACAAACAAAATCAGTTTCATCACAGTGGCTGCTTCTCTGAGAGTGCATATGGATCTCAGAGCTGGGTGCACTGTGCACCTCAAACAGGTTTGCCGACACCTGGCTAAGAGCCAAGAGCACTCAGAACCAGACTAGAAAAAGGGCAATTTTCTCTTGCAGTAAGCTGTTCAGAAAACTCTATTTTTAGGACAAGTCGATGAATTACGGAGTGAAATCATGTGCAGATTTTAAACGTAGGACTTTAATTATCTCCCTGCTTCATGGGCCCAGGTAACATCTCCAAGGCCATCTCTTCTTTGTCTGTTAGGCTAACTTAGTGACAGACTGCTAAGGAAGCCTGGACGGAGAATGTCTGGGTGCTTTGGGAGGAGTACTCAGGAACAAAGTGACCATGAATGTGTGTGCGGAGCAAGCACACAGGTGCGTATGCACACCCACCTGTCCACAGCCATTCTGATCTGTGGGTATGATCACAGAGACAGGGATTCCAGGATGAGAAGAATGCTTAGAAAAGAGCTTTGGGGCAAATGAGGGCAGTATTACTTACTTTGCAGTATTACTCACCTCAAATATCCTAACCTTATTCATATCCCAGAATGCCTCACTCTTGGGTGGCTGCTTACAGACATCAGGGGTGTTATTATAGAAAATTCTGTTTTTCTATAACCATTCCAAGTTTATATGTTAAAATATGGAACCTCGGCCAATGGTGTGTTCAGGCCCCAGTGGTCCCTCCACTGTACTGCATGACTCTGCATGTGTGATGCTGCAATTTGAAAGATTTCCCTTTCTCATCTACCATGTGCTCTGTGGAACTGTCTGTGGCAGTGGCCAGAGATAGCTTCCCCTTCTCCTGGGCCTTGCATCATCTCCCTCTCCTGCACTGTAAAATTACAGTAGTAGTAAGGCCTTATTTTATTTTTGAGAGAGGATTTCCTGTAGTTCACGATGGCCTCACCCTCTGAAGGTGACCATGAACTTCTGGTCTTCCTGCTTCTACCTCCTCAGTGCTTAGATTATAGTGCGCCATCAGCCACTAGTTTTACGTGTTCTGGGCTTCATGCTTGTTTGACAAGCACTCCACCATCAGAACCATGTCTCCAACCCCCAGGGGTGGGAATTTACCTGGAGGAGCATCTATGAGGGTACCTGACCAGAGCTATACGCTTGACACGATCAGATATTAACAAGGAATTCCGTGTGTGTCCCAGAGAAGAGGATGGGCATGGGCTGAGAGAAAACCCGTCCCGAGAACCTTCGAGTTTTATCTGAGATGCTCTTCTCTGCTCAGGAGCCCTCTTGGTACCCTCTTAGGAGAGCTTCCTGAAGTGTGGGGGCTGGGTGGAGCATGGTGCCATCTGAGGGTTAGTTAAGAACCTTCCCGGGCCATCCAAATGAGAGGCCAAACAAGAGGGGCTGAGACTGTTATGAAATACAGCAGCTAGAACTTGGAGATGGAGAAGAGAAGAATTATTTAAGTTTCTGGCTCAGCCTTGTGGGCGGCTGCTGCTGCTGTTAAGTGAGATGCAGATACAGGAAGAGAAAATCAATGGAAAAACACTCTCCAAGATGATAGGACTGCACTGCAAATGCAATCTATTAATATTGAACCCGAGTTTCACTGCACCTTAAGGGAATAGCTATCAATAGTGTTGGCTTATATAGATGTAGAGAAACTATTAGAAGCATGAAGCCACGTTTTATATAATGCCCTTGTACTAAAGATGCTGACTGTGAGTCTCTTCAACTTTAATTTTTAAATGATGCAGAGAACGTATAATGTCAAATTCACTTGTAAGATGATGGATGAAATAACTTTAATTTTAGATTTTTTATTATCACTTTCTGATACCTGAGACCTTAACAAATTCTGCCAATTTATTTTAAGTAGATTCCATAGTTCCATCCTTAAAATCCATTAAAGATTCCAAATATTAGGTGAAACTTTTGTCTTAACTACAGAGGAAACTAAGACTTGCCAGGGCCAGTAAGTAAGATGCATTAGAAAGAGTCCTGACTGTGCATTTACTCATTTGATAGCTTGTTGAATAAAACAATGTCTTTCCCAACCAGTTACCTTCTAAAATAAGTTTTATAATTATGATAAAATGCACTTAATATTTCCCATCTTGGCCAGTTCAGGGTGTTGAGTCCCATGTGCAGGGCTGTGCAGACATCGCCCTCATCCAGCCTCGGAGTCCACCCTGTCCCATTCAACATCCCTCTCCATTTCCCTCTCCCTGACAAGCTAAGCACTACTCTACTCCTTGTCTCTATGAACTTGACTACTGCAGAAGAGCTTGTTATTCTCAAGCAGAGAAAGAGATAGAGAGGTAGAGATAGATAGATGGATAGATAGATAGATAGATAGATAGATAGATAGATAGATAGATAGATGGATAGATAGATAGATAGATAGATAGATAGATAGATAGATAGATAGATAGATAAGGAGATAGAGAGATAGATAGAAAATGATAAGGAAGCTTTTATGGTTCTCCATGTTGGCTGATATGTAACCTATCACATTGTCAGGATAACTGTGCAAAGGTTTGAACACATAGGATGTGAGAAGGCAGAATGTTGGTACATTTGGGCTAGCTACTGTGATGCTGCCCCTCCAGTTTGGAGCTAATTGCATCTGATGTTTTCTGATAGGTGGCAATAAGCATGAACAGGGTTTGATAATGCAACATCTGGAGTAGCTCTGTTCAAATCTGAATTCTAGTCCTGCTTCCTTTCTAGTTGTGTAAACTTGGACAGACTGTGGAGTCTGGGTTTCCACATCTGTGAATCAGTAGAACCCCTCGGGTAGACTTAGAAAGGTTCCATGAGTCCCTAACTGGAAGGTTACGTAGAACAGAGCCCGGTCTGCCATTTGTGTTTGGATGGCACTAGCTGTTGTAACTTCCCAGGTGTGCTGTTGGTCCTGAAACCTCTTTCTGCCAGTTTGAAGTGACAAGGTGCATGCTCCAATCTTGACTATGGGGCACTTTGAGAATTTGCCTTGGTGTTTTTAAAAGTTCGCTGGAGCCAGGATGTAAAATGTGCTCGAAGCTCTACTTTGGGCCCAAGGTACTTCCTTAGTTTGATAATGCAGATATGTGAGTTCTTGTGGCTTCAGAATGATGACTCAGAGCCCTGAACACACTGTGCGCCATATAAAAGAAATGTGAGTCAAAGCCTGCCATGCTCATTCCCCAGTTTCTTCCTTAGAAGCACAGACTTTGAGATGTGACAGGCTGCAGCTTCCTAGGAAGGGCCCCTGTTTACATCAGGCAGACTCCTGAGCCTCTTACCCTCTTCCTCTTCAGAAACTGACAGCTCTTGTAACCGATCCGGTCCGGTCCCTTCATACCCTGGCACAGTCTCTTCTTGTTGAATGTTCACAGACTAAGTTAGGGAGGTTTTTCTCTCCCCAAGGACAGAATTTTTACCTTCTGGTCTTTTCTGATGGTTATAATACAGGAAGGAAGAATAATATAAACACCTCTATGATCAGAAACCTGAGTTAACAGTTCATCTATGAAGAAAGAACCGATTCTTTTTTATGTTAAAAGACTTCATCTTATGTTGAGGAGACTTCTTCATTTCTCACTCTTGGTACCGCTGCTATCTAGAACAACACCTGGCTTAAGAGTGTTCAGAAAACACTCCTGAGTCACTGAATGAAGGAATAAAAATCTAACACAAAATATCTTGGGGGTTGGATGCTATGCAGGTCTGGCTACCTGTGTTCGATTCTCAGAACCCACATTAAAATTCAGAATGTGCTGGTGCGTATTGGTGACCCCAGCATTTTTACTGAGAGATGGGGGCTGGAGACAAGAGACTCTCCTAGAAGCTGCTAGGCCAGCTAGCCTACAGTGTGCATCAGTGTACTGCACAAGCTAGAGAGACCTTGCCTCAACAAGGTGGAAGGAGAGAATGGACTCCCAAAAGTTGTCTTGAGACCTCCAGATCTGGGCTGTGATGTTCATGTTTCCCACTTGTACACGTGTGAGAGTGTGTGTATGTGTGTGTGTGTGTGTGTGTGTGTGTGTATCTGTGTGCTTCTTCAGCATCTTGTCCTTTTCACTTTTGCTATTTTACATTTCAGAAATGCCCTTGCATAATTATCATGTAGTCTCTTTCTTCACGAGTCATAAGGCAGCCTTAACAGTCTTGTTTTGTCATCTCGAATTCCAAGGTTGGTTTATAAGACATATAACTGCCTGCATTACCTGACTTTCTCTTCTTTTGCGAGGAAGGACCGGCTCTACTGTTCAGCCAGCCTGTGTTCTTGTGGAGAGCCAGCGAGGCCCCAAGAGGGTGCTGAGATTCTCAAAGCAGTCTTCTTCATGGAGCAAATTAAGGGCAAACAAATCATTTTGGGATTTTTTGACCTAAATCTTAACCCATTTATTTTCTTAAAATAAGTCTCTTTTTTTTCCCCAATGCTTTTCTAAGTGTTGATGCAAAGCTCTGTGGTGTAATCATTGCTGTCCAAAGTGAAACTTTGTCTGCGGAGGATGCTGGTGACGAAACTCCACCTCTCTAGGATGTGTGGCCATTTCATGGGGCATACCTAGTCGTGTGGAGGACACAGGCTAGGCATTCATCTCTCCAGGATCTCACTTTTGGGAAACTGGGCTTGCACCTTCACTCACTTCGGA
>CM052705.1:77162149-77192657 GCA_028551405.1 Uromys caudimaculatus | reverse complement strand
CTTCAAATTTACAACCTCTTTCTTCACTGTTACTGAATGTATACATGTGTTTGTATAGACAGGTAGATTCTTTTTTTTTTTTTTTTTTTTTTTGGTTTTTCGAGACAGGGTTTCTCTGTGTAGCCCTGGCTATCCTGGAACTCACTCTGTAGACCAGGCTGGCCTCAAACTCAGAAATCTACCTGCTGGTCTAGACAATGCTATCTGTCCGTGTGTTTTCAGAGCTGACAGTTCAGCCCTGGGCAACCAACTGATATGACCTTCCCTTGGTAGGACCTCCTCTCTACTCCCAGCTTAGTTCCTTAGTTTCCTGTAACTCTTCGTGTAGGGTTGAGCCCTCATGAGCCTTCCTGTGTGTTCGTTGGTGTCCTCCTTGTTCAGATCATGTTTGGGAAGTCATGATAGTGAGACTTCATGGGTGTAGCACCTGATGTCACTAGGAGACACACTCTCACAGCAAGCTCCCCAATTCTTTGGTTCTTAGTCTTTCCACATTCTCTCCCACAATTCTTTGAGCTTTAGATAAGGGGGTGTTTTGTAGTTGTATCCATTAGTATCAGATCTACAACTCTGCGTATTGATTGGCTGTGGTTTTCTGTAGTGGTGTCTGTTGCAAAGAGAAGGTTCCTTAATGAGGGGTGCAGATTCCACTTACCTGTGGTTATCAGGACAAATGTTTATAGATTGTTGTTAGGGATTATGCTGGCTTAGTAAATTAGTGGTTGTCTCTTCTCCAGTACTCATGATTTCACTGAGTAGTAAGGTAGGTTTGCAGTACCAGGCATGGTGTCCCTCTTGTTGAGTGGGTTCTGAGTCCAACTGGAGAGCTGCTGGTTACCGTCAAGATACGTGTGCCACTGTTCCACCCATAGGGTTATCATGCCACGCTGGTCATAATATGATTTATAGGCATCATAGCTGGGTAGGCCTATGTTTGCTTCCCTCCTTTGGGAGCTTGCTTGGCACCTTTGGTCCCATGAAAGCTAGTCCTCAAGAAAGGAACATTCAGGTTAAGTTTGGGCTCATGGATCCCTGGGCTCTGTTGCCAGAGGACATGGTTTTTGTTAGTTGGACTTTGGCTCATGGGGGGATTGTATTTTGATTTTTTGATATGTGTATACACTGTGTTGTTACTGTTCACGTCTATTAACCTTTCTTATCCAGTCCCCATTTCTGCTGATTTCCCTTTCTCAACTAATCCCCCTCCTTTTTTCCTGCCTCTGTATGCAGGTCTTGTGCAGTTGCCACAGCTGCTGGGCACTCATGATTGCAGGGTCCTCTGTACACCAAGGAGACCACTTCTCACAGCCTCTTCCTCATTCTCCAGCCCTTGCAGTCTCTCTGTTCACTGTTCCTCAGTGTTCTCTGAGTCCCATTTGGGGCTGTCTACTCAACAGTCCTTTATTGGAGTCTGCTTATCAAGTCTCCCCACTGCAAAAAGAGGCTTCTCTGGCCAGGCTAAGAGTACTCCTAGTCTATGGATCTAGACATAAATACGTAGGAGGCAGTTTGACTCTGTTTAACCAAACACAAGTAATAGCTTATAAAATCAAGACGCTAACAATTGTAGTCACAAAGGCTTTTTACATTTTGCTACTTTTTTTCTAAAATAGCCATTTGTGGAGCTCCTGCCTCCTCCAGTGGGCAGAGGAGGCCTATTCTGGAATGGAACAGAAGCACAGGAAACACAAAAGGAATGAGTACAGGGCAGACACTGGCGTGCAGAGGCTGAGAATGGAGGAGTTCGAAGCATTTCTGGAAACCTATGGTTCGATGTTTAGAGCTAGAAAGAAAATAGGCTAAGCTAGAAAATATAGATCATAGAACATCAAGAATTTCAATAATTTTAAAATAAAGAGGAAAGGTTAAGTTCCCAAGGCAAAAAGAGAGAGAGAGAGAGACAATACAAATATCTTTAATTCCACATGTTTATTACCAAAACCAGACTCTTAATTACTCACTGTATGAATGATAATTACACAAAGGATTTCATTGTAAAAAATGAATTAATTATGAGGAGAGAGGGTACTATGGTTCCACTTGTATCATTTGGTTTTGCTTATTTTTTTTAATCTTAATTTTTGGAAAGATTTTCTATTTCTGAATTGGAATTGGTAATACTTTGAACCATGTTTGGGTTACTTCTACTGAGTTTAAAAAATATGGATAGATGCAAAACTATGGATACCACAGTAAATTCCATTAATGGGCTGCATTTTTTTTTTTTGCATTTATATAACCAACACTGAGCACGTGGCTTAGTGGGTGCTAGAGGACAGCAGTCAGTTGGCCTCACCGCTCAGGAGAGTGAGATTTGGGCCAGGGGAGGATTAGCAATCTTTTCTTTACTCTGAGCTGTGGGCATTACTTTGAAATAGCTGATTAAACAATAAAGAACACATTAATAATAATTGATGCTGAAGGTAGACTCATGTGTGTTTTGCACAGGGGTAGAATAGGTTTTTGTACCCATAAGGTATTGTTGAAGTAGTAAGATGCACAAAAATTTGATTCTAAATTAAGCTTATATCTGCATGTATTTGTTAGAAAACAAAAAAAAGGAGGGCCGGGGAAGTGGTTCAGTCAGTAAATGCCTGTCACACAAGCACAGAAAGCTGAGTGCAGATCTTCAGTACCCATGTGAAAAGCCGGGTCTGGTAGCACTTGTGCAATCCCAGCAATGGGGAAGTATAGACAAGGGGCTCACTGGAGCTGACTGGCTAGCCATACTGAGCCATGAAGCTTCATGTCTGGGGACTGTCCCAAGAAATAAGATAGAGAACAATGAAGGAAGACCCTAATGTAGACCTCTGGCACATAGATACACAGACATACACACAAACACACAGACACATACATACACACACACACACAGAGACACATACATACACAGAGACACATAAATATACATACACATACACACTCAGACACAAACAAACATACACACAGACACACACAGTCACACACAGACACAGACACACACACACACACACACACACACACACACACGAAAACAGGAAAGAAGAAAGCAATCAAAGAAAAAAGATTATATATTCAAGTGAATTCACTTGATGATCCCAAAATGATAATTTTTAGTCTATCTGTTTGATTTATGATGAGGAATTTGATCTGGCTAGTAATTAGGAAAAAACATTTTCTTTTGGTTTAATATGTTTCCTAAAGTATTTATCTCTTAAAACACACACCGACACTGATCCTATTATTAGATTAGTGGGTCTTGTCTAGGCCACGCCACCTCAACCTGACCGATCTTGTCTAAACCTGACTATAATGAAGTCAGAGTTTTTGTTATGTTTGTTGTCCTTGGATCTACTTGTGGATTCTTTCTTCCCATTGTTGATTTGGATTTCTGTTGGATTATATTTCTCAGTGAAAGCTTTTTACATATTTTTTATTTTTAAAATTTTTGTTTTTAAAGTTTAAGATACCAATTTTTCCATTACACAAATGTATCAATGTTTTTTAGTTTGCTGTTTGATATTTGTAATTGTGTTGACACATGGTATATTGGTATAAACTCAGATCTATTATCAGTTTCCTTTCATCCTTTGTTTCAAAATGGTCCCTTCACCTTGAGTTTATAAAACAACTCATGTGTTTTTTTCAGTTTCTTTCGACATTTTCTCTTCTTTTCGCACATCTGATCATTTATGAGTAGTACTTGTCTTGGTTGGTGGTTGTAGAAGGCCACGTTTGTCTCCAAGTTGATGAATCACCTCAGCACCATTTTCTAGAAGTTCATCATCTCATTTGAATTGCTGTCTTTATATGAAACTTTCTGTTGGTACATCGGTCTGTTCTTAGTCTGCCCACTCTGTTTTGATTATTGTAGTTTGATGATATGATTTATTACCTTTATTATCCTTTATTTAACATAACTTGGCCATTCTTACCTGCTCATTCTTTTGAAACTTACACTTTAATATGTCTATTTGTGCACATGCATGATTGGGTGTGTGTGTGAGACACGGTGCATGTGGGGGTCAGAAGGCAAACTGCAGGAGCTGGTTCTTTCATGTGGCTCCTGGGGATCAAAGTTAGATACTCTAGCCAGTCAATGTAACTAGTGCCAAGGCTACATAGTAAGATCTGGTGTCAAGAAACCCAATTAACCCTCTCTCCACCTCACCCCTACTAATAAAAACCTTAAAGGGATTTAGGAAGAAACACAATGTAGACCTTTGGTCTCCACATACAAACACATGTACATAACCAATGTAATAGACACCACCACCCTAACATTTAAACAAACAACAACACAAATCTCTTAGACGATGGAAAAACTGCTAACTCTGTCCCAGGCAGCAAGGGAGCCTGGTAGACCAGATATCCAGATGGTTGTATTCCTATACTCCACTCTGCTCAGGCAGGATAGTTTCTGGTATGTTTGGAAACTCTGAAACTATCAGCTTCCATCTCACCTCAGTGTTTTCACCTGTCCCTTTAGCACATGTGTGGTGGGTTGGCCTGGGAAATATAGCCTTTAAGCACCTGATTTGTAGGGCCTGGGAGGAAGTGTGGGTTCAGTGGCTCTGAGCTTGGACACCTTCGTGTATCAGGTGTTCCCTATAGGACTCCCTTTTTCCTCTTGCCCTATGGACTCTTAAATAGATACAGACCTGTTTTTGACACTGTCACTTGTAATTGTTTTGTTATGGTTTCAAGCATCAAAACAGATACTGCACTTTTTATCTCGAGAAAAGTACAGATGGAACTTTGTCTGACTTGGTCACTATTCCATCCGAGAGCCCAAACTGGTGCCTGGATGGAGGACATGTTCAATAAGGTTTTCTTGAATAAATCAATAAAGTGATTATTTTAAAGAATAGTTTCATTAAGGCATAATTGGCGTACAGCAGCATACACATATTTGCCACAAAGTAACTTTTGACCTCTGTATAGAATGTTGAGACCATGGCTATATTTAAAAGGATGGACATCTCCATTGCACCCACAGCTTCTTTAGCCCTTCCTGCTCCTACTTCTGTTTCTTCTGTCACTACTCATTAATTTCTATTTCCTCAATCAATTTTTAGATAAATGGAATCATAAAATATGCATTCTTTTTTGTCCAGCTTCTTCTACTTGATATTATTACCTTGATATTCATTCATGCTATTGTTGTATACCAATATTTCACTCCTGTCTCTTAGTGAAGAGTACTCCAATGTGTGTATCACACTTAGCCAGTCATGTGACACTGCTATGTACATACACCTTATGGACACATGCATTTGTTTTCTTGGATTCACACTTGAGAATAGAATGGCTGGATCATGGCATCGTTGCCCACTTAGCTTTTTAAGAAAGTGCCCGTTTTCTGAAGCGATGCTAATATTTTACATTCCCATCTGTACACGGGAGTATAATTTCTCCAAACCTTAAGAGTTTCTGCTGTCATTCTTTGTAGCCCTGGCCTTTCTAACAGGTGAGTGTTGACATCTCATTAGAGGCCTTTGCTTTGTTGCACTGTTTATTTTTCAGTGCTGGGATCAAACCCAGAGCGATTTTCATGCTAGTCAAGCACTCTCTACCCCTTTGTGGATGTAGCTTGGTTTTCCCGACGGGCTCATGGTGCTTAAATCTTTGGCTTCTGTCATGATCAGGCCTTCTGTGTTCTGATCACTGAGCTTTGAGGACTTTACATAATCTCCATATATGAAGCCATGTATTAGTCCTGGAGTAGACTCATTTTTCCAGGCCGTGTCTCATGTTTTCATTGTTTTTAAAAGAACAATCGTTTCCCTTTTTGGATCGAGTCAAATTTATCATTCATCCTTTGTAGATTGTTCTCTAGATGTTGTATCTTACAAAGTCTTCAAGTAACCCAAGCCAACAAAAGAGCTTCTTCCTTTTCCTTCCATAAATTTTATGGTTTCCGATCTTGCACATGGATCTGCAATCCATTTCCAGTTAACTCTGCTATTTGTGAAACACTGGGTAGAAATTCATCGCTGCCTCTTTCATGCTAGTAGATACCTACTTCTCAGCACAGTTTGATGAAAAGACTGTATTTTCTCACCTGAATTACCTTTGTTGAAAGTCAGTCATCTGCCCGTGTGGGAGTCCTTTTACGGACTCTACTCTGGCCCATTGATCTGCCTGGATGTCTTCAGGCTGAGGCTGTATGCCTGATAACTGTAGCTTTGTATGCTTTGAAATCTGACAGTGCAGTTGGAGAACAGGGTCCTTCACAACAAAAAGAGTTTCTTGTTAAGGGGAAATTCTGAGTTGTTGATTAATTTTAAGACTTTGAAAGTGTTTCAGAGAGATCACTAGTAATGTGTCTGGATCTCTGATTTTCCTTATCTGTGACCCAACTAAATGAAAGTTTACTAAATAAAAGATGCATAGTCTCCAACATTAGTATATAAATCACAGCATCAGCCTCTTAAGCATTGCTTACTATTTTCCTGTAATTGAGTTTTTTTGTTTTTTCATTAGTACTTTGGCTGTTTGTTTGTCACCAGGAGACAGTCATTTATTATATTGTTTTTCATTCTTTCTATTCTTATGAGACTTACACTACACATATAAATAATAATAAATGTAACTGTGTCGTTCTCAGGTAAATTAAGCTATGTTCAGATCAGTGCTCCATTTCTTTAGGTCTCAGGAAGTGTTTGTTCAAGCTTTGGTTGGACAGTTATCTAGATTTTTTTTCATTTATTTTCTTATGAGGCCCCTTGCCACATTTTCTTACACAAGCATGCTGAAGATCAAAATTAGAAAGATGTTTTATAAATTATAAAGATGCTCTACATCATGTTTTCTCTAATTTCCTGAAGTCTAAGGGAATGAGAAAAGGGAGGATGTGGAATCAATGACCATTTATGGACTGAGAATTTATAAATAACATGACACACACACATTTAGATTTATATAGGAGGAGGGGCCAGGAAGAAGGGGCTATTTGTTTCACAGTGTTGAAGATTTTCAAAGAAAGCCATCTGGGGACCCAGGAGAGCCTATGGTTTGACTCCAGTCGGAAGTGTGGCAGGTTGGAGACCCAGAGGAACTTCTGTTTCAGTTGAAGTCTACAGCAGGGAAAAAAATCTAACAACTCAGACCAAAGAAGTTGGACAAGAGGAATTCTTTCTTCTTCTAGGAAACCGTTGGCTTTTTTTGGTTTTGTTCAAATCATCAATTGATTAGAAGAACCATCTACATTACAGATGACAAGGTGTTCTATTTTTGGTCTATAGGACCACAAAATACCTGTTCAGAAATACCTCAAACAATTTTTAAGCAAACATCTGGGTACCCTAAAGCCCAGACCAACTAGGTATTATGCCTTCTTTCAAATATAGACAAAAGGAATGTTTTCTGATCCCTAGAAGCTAGCAGAGTTGGGTAGTTAAATAATTGTGCTTTTGATTTGTAATGGATGCCTATAACATTTATCTTTACATTTATATGTGTTGGGAAACTAAAAGGTACAGCATGATCTAAAACATGCTTGTATTTTTTAGGGAACTGTATAGGATTCAGGACTGAGAATCCTGAGCCTGCTTCTGTGTTTCCTAATATAATTGACAATAGTAATAACAAAATTAATTGACAATAACTAGTTAAGCTTTACCATGTGCCTTATGTATATATGTTATATATGTTAACTCATTTATTAATTGTAATTACTTTATTAGCTAGGCTACCACTACTATTCTCATCTTACAGATCTGGACATCAAGATATGGTGATGCTAAGTTCTTCTTGCTGAAGGCCATGTTGCTCTCTAGGGATAGAACTGTTATTCAACTAGTAATCATAATTACTAGGACTTTTAATTAGAAAGGAGTGCAGATAGAATTCAGTGGTCCTCTCTGCTGTTGAAGACAGAACAATGGAGACTTGGGGGAGGGGGGTAAAGCCTCCAGGAGGCAGGGCTAGGATTGGTTCTCAGGTACCTGCCGCCTCATCATGGCTCCTGCCCCATGCAGCTGTCCTGATTTACTCACCTTTTCCTGGGGCCCCTCAGTGCCCTTTCATTTATCATCTTCCTCTATTGTAACCTGGGATGGAAAACTCCCTAAGCTTCCTACATATTATGAAAGGATGCTAATGTTGCAGACACTGTGAGCGACAGTGCAGGTTAGTTCCACTGTGGCTCGCTCAGATAAATCTCTTGCAACATGCACTTGAAGAGTCAGCACAGAACATCTGAACATCTTCAGTGTTGGCACTAAAGATACTTGGCCACTTTAAAAATTCAGACTCACATCCGATGTAGCCTGGGATTGCTTTTCACTCAGCTTTATTCACGCCGATCCTGCATGTAGCATCCGAAAGCATTGTAACAGCACTGAGCTGTGAGTAGGCAGAGAGCTGATGAACGGAGACAAGGCCTTGCAGTTACAGCTCATCAGGCCGTGTAGCTGTGGTCTAGGAAACATCTTTTCAGAATCTATACTGGTATCACAAGAAAATTCAACAAGATGAAAGCTATTCTAAGGGTACCTAGAATGATTTTCCATGGCAAAAATTTCAAGCAGCACTAGTTGTGAATTTTATGCCCTTGGGCAAAATAGCCATTAGGGCTCTCTGAGCCTTATTTCTGGCTTTGTTCTGGGAACGTGCCCAGCCCCTGAAAATGAGGCTGTGGTATATGATTTGGATTGGCTAATAAAATATGAGGGAGAATTTCACAGTGGAAGAGGGTGCTTCAGTACATGCCCCTCTGCTTCGTTCCTGGGGGGGGGGGAGCTTCCTGTGTGAGGTGGAGCAAGGCTCCTTAACCTTCCCATCCGAACAAGGAACATGAGCAGGAAATGCGACGTATTTGGTCCCTCCTCTATTCTCTAGGCTTTCCACGTTGCAGTAGCTACCAGTCCCCTGCCACTGACTCACCTCCTGTACTTTGTAATGTTATAGTAACTATCAATTTATAAGACATTGCAAAAGTAACTACAATCTTGTGCATACTTTTTGAATATTTTCCCCAATGAATAGAACTTATAAAAATCTAGTGTTTCTTGAAGTCACTGAAATTTTGAGGTATCTTCACATTAACTATTTGCTTTTGGCTAGTGAGAGGTTTTATTTTATTTTTTAATTTCAGTTATGGACACATGAAGTCATCATACTTGAATTGCCCACTCCTCTTGGCAAATAGAGCAGTGTGGCCTGGGCTGCCCTTGTTCACACGCGTATGTGTTTTCCCTCTGCCAGATCGCAAGCTCACCAGGACAGGTCAATGACTCCAACTCTCTCCCAACACATGGCTTTAGAAGACACTCCAAAATATTTGCTGAAGGAATGAGTGTTAGATAGCCGTGTAGTTGCCAGCCTCTTCGGTGGGAAGACTATAAAATGAAGCATTCACTTGGGGATCGTACATCTTGATGTTCATCTTTATCCAGCTGCTTCAGTGCGGGGCTGTGAAATTCCTGGGGACGTTGAAAGCTTGGGAGGTGGGACAATACGACAATGGGCATGAGTGAAGCAATCTGCTATCAGACACTTGTCATAGAGTTTATTCCATCAGGCATAAAATCCCATACTGCACCTCGTACCACGCACTACCCTGCTTCCCTGTTTGCCACTTAGAACCATAGATGTTCAGTGTGCTAAGAAAATCTACCTGAGGGCAGGTGTACCTAGAGTCAGTACATTCATTCTGAAAACATAACACACCCCTGTCCCTATTACAGTCTCCCAGACAGATACCTTTATGCTCTAGGGCATTTCCCACTGTGACCTGGCAGTGAGAAGCTGGCTAGATGGTTTACAGTGGAGACCTTTGTGCAGCTCTATCAATAGTGAGCTGTAACTGGAGAGAGAGAGCCGCAGAGTCTCTCTGGACCCCAGCATCTGGCCTTAAGGCTGCTTGCTGTTCGTACCTCCGGAGTTGATGCAAACATTTCATACCGTTCCTTCCAACTCACAGAAACTCCAGTTCTTGCTCATGGGATTTTCCAGGCCTCTGCCTCTGCCCTCCCTCCATGCTCTCGCTGGTGTCTGCTACAGTCCTTTGAGGTAGGCTTTGCCAGTCTAGAAGTGAGCACAGTACTCTGGGGAGAGGCAGAGGAGTCTGAAGACATTTCCCAGCTTCTGCCCAGGTACTATGGCTAGTCTCTGTCTCTCTGCTCCACCCTTTCTAATAACAGATACTTAACTCAGCACCTGAACAATGAATGGATGATTAGATTATAGGGCAAGCATGGGCATATTTATTTAATTCTCCAGCTCTCCTTTGAGAGTAGAGACTAAAGACAAATACTTGAATGCCTTCAGGAAGCTATTTTAAAGATACACAGATCCTCCATGGACAGAGAAGAGAAGCGATTCTGAATCTCTAGTTAAGACTCGAGGTGGCATTTGTCAAGCTAGGTGAGCTAAAGTAAGCAAGGCTCCCTGAACTCATTTCCTAGGAGGTAGAGAGTGGCAACTTATTTTGGGTCCACATGGCTCACAACACTCAAACATATCCAGTTTCTCTTGCACAGAAGAACTTAAATTAGATACAGCGTGAGCAGAAACAAAGCCCAGAGAGGCTGCAGCCTCTGCCCGTGCATCTCACAGAAATATTCAAAACCAAACGATGTGCCCCAAGGGTAGATATGTTCAGCATGCAAACAGGAGAACTTGACTAGAGGGGGAGAAGGCACCATGAGGCTCAGGTGGGGCTATGATGGGGCACTCTTGTTAGCTGCCCCTTGCCTTTTGTTGAAAGCAAAGTGGGAAAGGCCTTGAGAAAGGTGAGCTGTTGTCTGAGGGATAGGCAACACCTGATGGTTTCCCTGGAGCAGGGCTGCCTGATTGATTTTCATTTAAGCTCCACAGTCCTTGGATGCTGCAAAGACTCCGGCAGCCTATTGTTTTCTAATGAGGTTTCCATGACTGGTTGCTAGGATTGGGTGCATGCTGAGTGTGGGCAGATGAGTGACTGGGTGGGCAAAATAAATGGTCTACCCAGGTTGCTATGGCAGCCAATGGGAGGGCAAGTCCAGTAAGCAGATAAAACAGAGTGTATTAGCCATGGTTCTCCAGAGGAACAGAACTTTTTTGAATTAATATATGTATGTATGCATGCATGCATGTATGTATGTAATCAGACACACACACACACACACAGAATATAAAGGATTTTTTTAGAATGCCTTACGTTGTGGTCTAGCTAGCCCAACAAGGCTGTCTACCAACAGCAGGTTCAAGAATCTAGTCAGCTAAATGTCTCAGCTGGTCTTCAGTACACACCAGGATCCAAAGAAGTAGGCTCTAATGCCAGCAAAGGAATGGACTTGCTGGCAAGAGAAAGAGCAAGCTGGCAAAAAGAGAGCAAGCCTCCTTCTTCCATGGCCTTTACATAGGCTGCTAGCAGAAGGTGTGGCCCAAATTTAAGGACTATCTTCCTACCTCAAGAGATCAGGATTCAAAGTGGGTCTTCCCACTTCAAATAATTTAATTTAAAATAACCCCCCCCACACACACTCAGGTGTGCCCAGCTGACTTGGGTTTTAGTTCATTCTAGATGTAGTTATTGGACAGCCAAGAACAGCTGCCACACCCTGTGATGCAAAGAAAGCATGTGCAGTGAACGGTGTGCAGTAAACAGTGTGTATGCAGTGAACGGTATCTATGCAGTGAACGGTATGTATGCAGTGAACGGTGTGTGTGCAGTGAACGGTGTGTATGCAGTGAACAGTGTGTGTGCAGTGAACGGTATGCAGTGAACAGTGTGTATGCAGTGAACGGTGTGTATGCAGTGAACAGTGTGTGTGCAGTGAACGGTGTGTATGCAGTGAACAGTGTGTATGCAGTGAACAGTGTGTATGCAGTGAACGGTATGTATGCAGTGAATGGTGTGCAGTGAACAGTGTGTATGCAGTGAACGGTGTGTATGCAGTGAATGGTGTGCAGTGAACGGTACCCAGACAGCAGTTAGTAGCAGATCCACCTGCCTGGGCATGTATTCTCCTCTTCAGATAAGCCCAAATATCTCCTCCTCAGAGAGGTGCTCTCACTCTCTCTCTCTCTCTTAAAGCATAAACAATGTCTTTATTCCATATAATATTTGTGCATGAAAAAACCAAGATTATATAGGTGATTATAATACAGTAATTCTGAATACAGTTCTGGGTGTATGCCAAAGCTTAGAAGAGACATATCAGCTGAGCAACTGACCAACCTCAGGGCAACAACCATGCATCTTCATCCCCACAACTTTAGTATTTTTTGCCAAAGGGAGATTTGAGTAAAGGAGAGTGCCGTGAGCGCAAGATCCATGCATAAAGGCCACTGTCTGTTGCACTTTGGCAGGTAGGTGTTCGGGGAAGTAAGTTCCTCGGGAATGGTTTCTTTCCTGGGGGTTGATGATTTGGTTGCTGGTTTTCCTGGTTTGCTCCCAGCTGCTTTTTGGCAAAAGCTTGGCCTTGGAGCTTCAGCACAGTGGGATACTGCTCAGCAATGCAGGCTGCCTTTTTCGGAAGGTCCAGTTTCACTAGCATCATGTTATTCTGCTGCTCAGCCAGGGTCTGGTTCTGTTTGATTAAGATGTCGCCGCAGTTCGTTAATGCTTGTGGAAGTTTCCCTGCTCCAGTGCTGTGGCAACAGGCTCTTTCTGCTGACTACAGAGACTTTCCTAGTTCCTGGAGCTCTGTCCATAGCAGTCTTACATCTTCTGGCCCTCCTCTAACTTCTTATCCACATCAATGGTGAAAGGCTTGACTGTGGGTGGCAGTTTTAACATTTGTTGATACTTCTGCAGCTCTTCAGTCCTAGAGCTTAACTCTGTTTGCATTGCTCTAGTTCAGCTCTAACTTCCTGAAACTGCTGAGTGGAGGCAGAAGCTGCCAACCTTTGTGACCTGTGGAGGGACAATTCATACCCCCCTGACTGTTGTGCCACTGGCTGCTGTTTGGCTTCCTGCAAGAGAGTTTCTAGCTCTTCAGTTTTTTCATCCCGCTCCTGAGTCTGTTCTTGGTAGAAAGTTGTCAGTGATTCCTTCAGGATTTTTAGTTGGGTGTCCAAACACTCGCTGCACCACTGCTCCTGTTGTTGCATCTGTTCCACCATCTTGTTGCAAATTTTCTCACAGAGCTGTATCTCCAGCTGCAGCTTTTCTTGTCGTTCTTCCACCACCTGGAGTAGCTCCTCCTTGCCGTACATGGAGATGTCAGCCAGAGAGGCCCTCTTTAGCTGCCTACTCCAGATGCCACACTGCTGCTTCCTCCTCTCCTCTCTATTGACGACCCATTTTATTTATTTATTGGTACTTATCATTGATGTTCCTGTGTTGTAGTTTACACATATTTATTTCTTTTACTATCAGGATATAATTATCATGAAAATAGGAGCTTATCCTTCTCCCATGATGCACCTGGTGCTTGGTATAGAGCCCGGCATAGAGTGGTCACCCAGTGAACACTGGATGGGTAAAACCTGGGTACTGACTGGGGATGAGCACCATTATTTATTCATCTTGGAATTTTGAATTTCTGGCTCAAAAACATTTTTGGATGCAAGTGTGGGTATAGGGTGGGGCAGAGATAAACCAGGGAGGTTGTCCCTGTAGGTAGTCTTTCTCATTGTGTGTTCACTGAAACATAGAATTATATTATGGAAGTCTGGGACCTCCAGCCAGATGCCCAAAAGGATGGTTGTAGCCAGACTGGGATTGGAAATATGGTAGAGAGGGGAAATAACTGTGGGTGACCAGATATTAGGGCCGTGTTACTGTGAGTTCTGAGGAACTCTCCTATACTGAGGACTTTATGCCCTGTGTCATTGACCCACACAGCAGAGTTACCAGGGAAGTTCTGTTATAGCTCTCTCTTTTTGCAGGATAAAGCTGATGCATAAAGCAAGTACAAAGCTTTCTAGAGGTCGCTGTAGAGGTGGAGTCAATACCCCAGTGCTCTTCACAGGGCCATGCTGAGAACTGAGCCAATGAACAGTTGAGTTTGTGCTCAATAACTAAAGGCTTATGTTTTTCAAAACCTACTTTAATAAGGGTTCGTAAAAGCTTCAACCTCCCTTATAGCCCACCAACCAAAGGTAGGGGAAGAAATGGCTAATAGGACAAGGGAGGTGTGGACCTGTTTAGAAGTAGTTCTTTGGGGAGATTCCAATCTTCGTTGCCTGTAGTCCAGTCCACTAACAAAACACCAAACATGAATCAGCAGCAGTGGCTTGATCCAGAAGAAATCAACACAGTCTGGAACACCACCTATTGTTCTTTGGTGTTCTTCTCTCCATGAAGTCACGACAAGCAAAGATCAGCAAAGAAATCAAGGCAAGTCAATGCAATAGTGTCATCAGTGAAGACCAGCATTAGGTGAAGGCCAGTGAAGCCCAGCAAGGCGAACCCATGCTAGAGCATTGTCAGTGAAGCCCAGCAAGGCGAACCCATGCTAGAGCATTGTCAGTGAAGACCAGCAAGGAGAAGCTCAACTAAGATCAGCAAGGCGAACCAATGAAATAGTGCCATCCACTGTTGGGTTGTACTTACACTCCTTCCAAACATCATGTGTCCTCTCATGCATCTGCTTCAGCAAAACATCACATGCCCTTTCACCAGAGAGCTTCCAGAAAAACATCACATGACACAATTGAGTCTCCAATGAAACCACAAACTCCCACTTCAAATAACTTCTCTGTCTGTCTGTCTGTCTCTCCCGCGCTCTCTCTCTCTCTCTCTCTTTCTCTCTCTCTCTCTCTCTCTCACTCTCTTGCTCTCTCCTCTCCCATCTTCTTCCTCCCTCACCATCCCAACCCTACAAACCCTTCCCTCCTGCCCACCCTCTCTTCTGGTTGATGTTTTTCTTCAGTCCTGGGATTCTTGTTTCCTGCTTCCTCATGAAAGTGTTCTTTTTTCAAAAAAAAAAAAAAAAAAAAAAGTTATCGGTTGAGGAAATGTAGGTATTCTATGATACATTCAGTAATACCAAACTCAGAAGGAAGTGCAACCAGGAGACAATGCTAAGGCAAGGAATGTGAACTAGATTCCTGGGGATCCAAACTGTAGACTGCTCGGCTTTTGTTTTCGGCTGGCCTGGAATGTGTGACCTATGACAAGGTTATAAGCATCTGGTCTGAGTTCAGTGTGTAAAGAACACAGAGACTTTTAGATCTGCCACTAACACAAGTCTCTTTTTCATCTTCTCTAAAACTGACTAGGATGAGGTTCTTGGCAAGCAAATGCTTCATTTTGTGTTGCAGTGCGAACACTAGTAACACAGTCCACTAGAGTCGTATGGACTCAATTGTCTGCTGCCACTTTGGAGAGGGTGCGTCTGGAGAGCATGAACCTGGGCTTGGCACTGTTGTGTCTTTTCATATTAGTCCCACAGAAGGTGGCTTACCTGTAGACTGCCAACATGTTAAAATCCCAGAAGACAGGCTAGGAGAGATGGCTCAGTGGTTAAGAGCACTTGCTACTCTTGAAGAGGAGCTAAGTTCAGTTCATAGCACAACGCTGAGGTCACTGAGCACACATGTAGTGTGCACATACATACACATATGCAGGCAGATACTCATACACATTTTAAAAATTACATTTTAAAAAATAATATTAGGAAATGGGTGTTCATAGTGCACACCTTTAATCTATCACTCAGGAGGCACAGGAAGGCAGATCCCTGAGTTTGATTCCAGCCTGGTCTACAGTGTGGGTTTCAGGACAGCCATGGTTACATAGAGAAACCCTGTCTTGAAAAAAGAAAATCAGGAGACACATTTGACTATTTGTTGTTTTCTAGCAGCTTCCTCGGAATGAGAGCATTGTCTTGCACACTCCAGCTTTGACCTGTCACACTCACTGTATTAGGACTACAAGCAAAGCCCATAGTCCCAGATATCTCAGAAGTCAGATTTAAGAACTAGCCAAAGTTTCCAGCTGGGGATGTGGGGGGCCTTTGTCCTGCAGGGAACATTTGATAATGTCTAATGACAGTTTTGATTGACATGACTCAGGTGCTAAAACATCTGGATGGCTGAACCCAAACATCCTGTGATATGCATAATGCCCCTCAACAATGAAGAACTACCTGCTCCAAATACTAATGACCCCAAGACCGAGACACTCTGAGGCAGAGGAAAGAGGGAGAGCAGGCTTGAGAGCAGCTATGGGGAGGTGGGGGTATAACTGTGTTCAGCAGGTCAGAGTTCCTGGGAGGAAGGGCAGACTGCCAAGCTTCAGGAAGCCAAGGAGTAGGATGTAGGCCATACGTTTGGACAAACTTGTATTGTGCCATCTGCTTTCTGAACCAGGAGTCTCTGTGCATCTCTTGAGAAGCATTCTTATGCTGGCTTTTGGTTGGGTTCAACCTGGAATCAAGAAATGGGATGGGTATTTGAGATGGCAGGTAAAGGTGCTTGCCTTGTAAGCCTTACAGACTGAGTCTGATACCCAGAACCCATGGAGGGAAGGGAGAATCGACTCCCAGAAAGTTGTTCTCTGACTTCTGTATGTACTGTTGCAAGTGTGTTCCTGCGTGTGTGTGTGTGTGTGTGTGTGTGTGTATGTGTGTGTGTGTGTGTGTGTGTGTGTGTGTGTGTATTACACACGGTAATATTGATAATAGTAAAATAAAAAGTTTAAAGAGAAATTGATGAATTTCCTGCATCTGATCCCGACTATAGATGTTTGATGGCCAATGGTATTATTTCCATCTTACTGCAGGGACTTCTGCAGAATGCTAAGTATCTTAGCTAGGGTTACTGTTGTTTTGACAAAACACCATGACCAAAGCAACTTGGGGGAAGAAAGAGTTTATTTGGCTTATACTTCCACAGCACTGTTCATTGTCAAAGGAAGTCAGGACAGGAACTCACACAGGGCAGGAACCTGGAGGCAGGAGTTGATGCAGAGGCCATGGAGGAATGCTGCTTGCTCTCTGGTTCGCCACAGCTTGCTCAGTCTGCTTTATTATAGAACACAGGACCACAGGAGTGACCCACCAAAATGGGCTAGGCAATATCACATTAATCACTGATAAAATGCTCTACAGGCCTGTGTATAGCCTGATCTTATTAAGGCATTTCCTCAATTAAGGCTCATCTCTAGTGACTCTAGCTTGTATCAAGTTGACATAATACTAGCCAGCACACCAAGGGTTAAACAGTTGCCCAGTATTCAGAAAACAACTTAATCTTCAGGCTCTGACTAAGGGAGCCAAAGTCCAATCACGTGGCCTGAGCATTACAGGAGAACTGAGAGTTAGGGCTCACCAGTCCTCCCTGCAAGGTCAAAAGAAGTGGTCAGACATAGGACATGGTTTATGCTGCGAGTTCCACATGTAGGAATTTGGAAGAATTTTGTTTACTTTTATTGAACAAACCTCACCAACAAAATCAGAAAGTTCATGAATTTTGACAATAATAACTCAATTTTAGTGGCATGTTTTATTTTCCCAGGTTTATCGCAGTATAATTGGCAGATACAAGTGAATATATTTAAAATTTGTGACATGATGGTATATGGCTAAATAATCATGCAACCAGGTCAGTGAGCATATCCACTATTTACATAGCTGCCACTTGCATTTATTTGGCTCTAGTGTAGTGAGAACACCTAAGACTTAGCTGGTCAGAAAATTTCAAGTGTATAATGTATTACCACTAACCACAGTCACTATAGGATGTCATTATAGTACATTATAAAATTATTTATTATTCAAATATGTTTTAGATAATAAAGAGTATATACTATAATATATATTATATATATTAAATCTCTAAAATTTACTTATATTACGGCTGAAGGTTTATCTCTTTCATCAACATCTCCTCTACTTCCTACTTCCATCCTGGTAACCAGGCTCAGTACCCAGCTTCTGAGTCCAGCTTTTCTAGATTCTACATGTACGTAGATACCATGATAAACCACACCCATGAGAGGGATTACATACAAGGAGCACTAACTTGAGAGTAGATTAATGGACACAGTAGTTCCAGTCTGTAGGATGTTTGCTATATCCAGGTTTAGCATTCTGAGAACATTCTTTTATTTGGTCTTAAGCAGCACTATAGAAACAGGGTCTGCAACTATTCCCCACCGTGGTATATGAAAAGTCCTTAGCTGGGAGAAGGTGACTAACCAAGGTGACACATAGAAAACACATTAATCAGCTTTCCAGAAGTGTTAAATATTACAAACAAACAAAAATCAGGCACCACTGCATATCTGTTTAACTAACAAAAATATAGCCAACAAGAAAGCTGGCATCACCCTGGGCCACAGGCACACTGCTGCCCCGGCGAGCCCCGGGCCACAGGCACACTGCTGCCCCGGCGAGCAGGGGACTGGGCGGCCGGGATGTTCAAGGGTCATAGGGATACAGTGTGCACCTTCAGAATTGTTCTTCAAGACAAACAAGTCAGTGGGAGAAGTCAGTCAGGTAAATGTTAGTATATTCATGGTTTCCATGGGAAAGGATGTATTGAAAGGCACTGCGGCGTGTCTACTAAACAGGCTCCTTGACAGGTTTCTTGCAAACAAACGTGGAAGTTACCTTCTTTATGATTCACTTTGTTGCATCTGTGCAATGTGGGGCTGTTTTAACAGACACTGGAGTTGAACCTAGGGTTACTTGGTGACTTTTTGTAGAAAGCCAGTCCAGCCTGGTGAAATGGCATATATCTGTAATGGCAGCGCAGCGTTCAGGAGGCTGAGGTAGGGGGAATCACATTTGGGGTCAGTCTGGGACATGAAGCATGACCCTATCAGAACAAACCAACCAAACCAAACCCAACCCAACCTAGGAGGCTCCTCCCCGCCCCCCCCCCCGTGCATTTTCCCATCAAGCACGTGTCCTCCTGCAGCAGCCGCGTGCCGCCCTGCCATCCTTCCCTTCTCTTCACAGAGCTTATTGCAATGTGCAGTTATAACAGCTGCCTCCTCTCCTCACTAACAGTTAATGTCTTCATTCACCACTAAAGTGTAAGATGTCCAGTGAGACCAAGGATCACCACTCTCCTAACCTGAGTGCTCACTGCCCTCACATGTAGGCGATGTCTTGAGTAAGTGGGTGTATTTATGTTGGCATTGGAGATCCATATTTGACTACTGCTTTCAGAACAGATTTATTTCTTAAGATGCCTTGCCCCATTCTCTTAACTTTACCATGGACTCTTCCTCAGGCCATCAGCTGCACTGAGACACATACATACAAAGCGAGGCCTTGGCTACTGGGTGTTTGGTACTTTGATCCTATGCCCGCCATCTGAGTTCTATGTTGATATTCATAACAGCCTTCTTTCTTGGATTGAATCCTCTATCTCAAAATTTCCATGAGAAATAAATATTGATTAAGGTCTCTATGCACGGCACTACACAAGTTGCTGGAGAGAGTGGGAAGCCTGACTCCTCCCTTTCTTGTTTCCCGGGAACTCCCTGAAATTTGTTGAGGCAGACCGCTATGCTGTACTACCACCAGGTCAGATCTATTGCAACAGAGAGTTGGACAAAGTGCTAGTGGGGTGGCCAAGAGCAGACGAGCTTCCCAGAAAATGGTTATTTTGTTCATTACAAGGAAAGGTCCGTATCAGCAGTGATTAACCGTCTGAGTGTGATTGTGCGGGTGTTTGCTACCCTTTTCTCTAGACCTGGGCATAAAGAATGAGAGCAAATCAAACCAGAAGAGAGACAAGAATCCTCGACTTTGGAATGTCAGGGAGACACTGCCTCTGTGTATTAGGATCCTGAGTACCCTCGATGGAGCGTGAATTACCGAGGGAAGGCTGCACAGAGGTGCATCTGAATGAGTGTCACAGTGGCAGAGACAGGAGGTACCACTAACAGCAGTGGCATCCTGGGTAGTGGCAGGAAGGACACACACTAAAGCTCAAATGAAATAACGCGTTACTGGAGACAGTTGCAGACCTAGGTCTTTTTCAAGGGCTAGGGATTGGCACTGTCGGAAGGATGAAGAAAGAAGCGACTTGAGGGAGGGAGGGAGGGTTTTCAAAAGGCCAAACACAGGGCTAGGGGGGACTAGAATGGAGCAGTGTGAACACTATGGGGAATGAGAGAAAGGCCTGCAAGAGCTGTGAAGAGGAAGGAGTCTTCCACGGACCAGCTCTGTGCATCTTTCAGGCCACATAGAAGGCAGGTTACCATGGAGACCATCTGCAGATGTGCCTGTCATTGGCTGATGGGCAGGGAGCAGTTGAGGAGGTGAAGACAGTGTAAAGAAACTCTCGTCTAAGAATCTTGGCAAGGAGAGAAGGTGCTGCTGGGACTACAGCGTCCAAATGGAGGTGAGTGAGTGACAGCGGGACCTGTCCAAGGAAGTGACAGAGGCAGGGCCCCCGCAGCCAGCAAGAGACTCAATTCTGAACCGTGGGCTTCAATGCTAGACTTTCCAGGACTACTGCCTCCAAAGTATGAAACCCAAAAGAGGAAATGCTCCTTGTGTTTGAAGTTGAAGAACCAAGCCATCCTTAGTGCCATGTGCTGGAGCATAGAGGATAAATACAGAGGGTCGCCAGTACCCCGACAGTGGCCTTAAAGAGAAAGCTCTAGGAATAAATGGCTTTTTAGAGTAAATAAGAGCTGTCTCCTTCCAAGAGATTGCATCTCAGCAGTGATTTATTACAGGCACTGCTTGGAGTCCATGAATAATGCACAAGGCAGAGTCTTGAGCAATATAAAATAGCTTGAACACACATACACACTGCTGTGAGCAATACATAATCTTAGAGTCTAGCCTATTTTTACAAAGTAGCTGATTCTTATAATCACAGAGCAAAAGTCTGAAATACCATGTCTGAGAATATCAGGCGGAACACAGACAGGGCCAACTTCTCTTTATCTGAGTAAAATTACCCCAGAGAGAACGTGTTGGTCCTTCTGAGCTCTTTGTTTGGGTTGCCTGTAGTAGCCTAAAACCATTCAGGTTGCTTTACTCTCATGGATGAATGAGATCATTCAGAGATTAATTTTCAGCTTTTCTAATCAGGGTTTACCCAATGGATAGTGTGGAGTCGGCACCACACTGGCTTGTTAGAGCCAGAGATGCTCAGACACAGTGGCGTTTGCAAGAATGAGTAAATGGGTTGGAACCATTTGAGAGCCAGTGGGGCTCTAAGAGCTGTTTGTTTAGCTTTTCCTCTTTGTTAGCTTCCTGTAGGGGAAGGAAGGTCCTGACTTCAGAGCCTGTCATCCTAGCTGTAGAGCTGTATTCAGTGACACAATGAGACCCCAGGACACTTGGCCTGACAGCTCTGTAAGCCCTACACTGGCCACATGTTGCTACCTAGTTCAGGTTTTCTGCTTATTTCACACCAGGAACTCTTAATGCCCACTCTGGGGCTCCGTCTTTGTTTCTGCCTTGATATATGTGCAATGGGAGTCTTATTGATCTCCTTGGATTTTATAGTCTGGATGCTGAGTGTCAGGGTACCTTTGCAACCTTTTATATAATGTGTATGCTTTGCAGAGATGATGTCGGAGATGGAGCAGGCATCCTGTGTGCATGAGGAAACATAGACAAAGCTAGGCCATACACAGAGCCCAGCACTACTGTTCTAGTTTGCTCTCTACTGCTGTGATAAACACCATGACCTAAAGCTACTCAGGGCAGACAAGGTTTATTTGGCTTATGCTTCCAGGTCAAGCTATGCAGCAGGAGCTCCAGGCAGGAACCAGGAAGCAGGAACTGGAAACAGAGCCTGTGGAGGAACACTGCTTGTGAACTGCTCTCTGTGACTAGTTCAGATTGCCTTTTTATACAATCCACAGACATCTGCCCAGGGGTGGCACTACTCACACTGGGCCAGTTCCTACCACACCAATAATTAATTAAGAAAATGCCCCACAGACTCGCCCACAGGCCAATCTGATGGAGGTGTTTTTCTCACTTGAGGCTCTGTCTTCCCAGATGACCCCAGCTTGTATGTAATTCTACACAAGTTGCACATGTTCTCATCTAGAAGCATGTGTGAAGAGGGTAAGATGAAGTACTGTGTAGGAGGTTAACTGAAGGGAGGCCCCATCTATGCAGCTATACTGGGCTGCGACATTTTGGTGGTGTGGATGCTTTGGGAATCATTGACGCTTCTGTCGCTAACCCGTTACCCCTACTCTGTAGGTAAACACAATAACCTCGTCCATCAACCAGGTTAGCCTTGGGGAATCATACTTTAGCCTGTCCTTGGTGCCCTATCTTGGGTGAGTATAACATTTGTTAGCATCTCCCCACAGATTCACACAACAGATGTTTATTTAACTTAATTAAGTTAAATTATTTTCCAATAAAGCCTTGCCATGTAGTTCTAGGGTGCTTCTTCCGGTGTGGGATTGCCTTTTGTGTTCTACAACTAAAACCCAGGCTCCTCGTCAGAGGTAAGGGTTTTGATTTGGATTCCAGCTGCTGTTTCGTCCCTGCTTGGGGCCAGTCTGGGTTCACGCCACCAGTGACTCCTCCACTTCCCTGCACACTGCATTTCTTTGCTGTGGTAACTGTGAGTGTGCTCGCCCCATTCCTCACCTGGCTGGCTCCTCCAAAGGCTAGAATATTCTTCTACTTATATACTGCCCTCATTTGGAAGTCTTTCTCTAGCGTCCCTCCTTAGTGCACAGGGCTCTAAGTATATTTCTTATTGCTTCAGATACCACAGCCTTTTGTAGTTTTGTTTGTTTTGACTGTTTGAAAAAGAATGGCAAACATTGTGAAGTCTGAGATTCCACCCTGCCCGCCAGCTAACATGTGAATCTGCAGGCTGGCAGGAGACAGGTAACATGTGAGCCGGGGGCAGAGGTTTGCACAGCTGGCAGCGTGAATTTGTTCTTCCTATCAGGTCCCCGTGACCGTTATATTCCAGCTGAGTGAGGTAAGCGCCATACAGTCGAGGTGGATGCTGTGCTCACAGCGGTTTTGCATCACAGCTAGGGAACTAGAGCTTAGGAAACCTCTCATTTCTAATAGGTCGTCAACAGACCTATCTAGACTTTGCTCCAGACGGAGACATTTTCATATCACAACTGGGAAGCAAACCTGCCTCCTGCCTAGGATCCAGGCCCTCTTTCAAGGCTGTTTGCTATATGAATATTCTTTCAAGCAGCAGCATCAGTACCTGTGAAGATCTAGGGGGATGCAGGAGGCACATGGAAACTCTTTTCCTGCTCTGGCAACCAACACACAAAATGCACTAGGGACGCTGTAAATATTTATTGACAAGTGATTAAAAATGGCTGGAAATATCTTAAAAATCCTCTCTGAGAGGAAATCTAAGCACTTACTTCAGAAATTTTCTCTTCAAAATAATCAAGCAGAAACTTTTTTTTTTTTTTTTTGGTATGAATTTTTAAAAACTGCATCCCCTCAAAATGTGGTTACTATCTTACTGGCACACAATAGAAAGCAATGACTCCCACAGAATCTACCGGTTATCAATAGTCTGAGCCCCTCTCCCACCTGTGACTGGCCTTTGACAGTGCCTGGTAAGCAACCCCAGCTGAAGTGAGATCCAGTTTGCAGTGAGTGTATCAGGACCCGAATCGGCATCTCTTGTCTCTTCTACCTTCCAGCTTTCATTCTAAACATGGTAAGCTTATCCTTACAAGGAAGGACAATTAGCAGATTCACTAATTAGGCTTCTGTGGATCCCTACATCCCACCAAGCCTTTCATTTGTGTAATTATTGGTTGTGCTTTGGTGCAGTATAAACTTTAAGACTTTTTTTTCCACCCGAACCTGAGTCCTTGGTCTACAATGAGTAGAAATTCCAGCATCCTTCCAGTGATGAAAACGCTTGATATATTACAAGTAAATCTAACTAGTGCACCTTAGAATATACACCTCGGGGTTCAAGCAGAAATGGTCTTACTCTAACTTCCCAGTTCCCCGCCCCCACCCCATCTCATTGGACTGGTTTCTCCTCTGTGGATGAATTTTATAGTGGCTCCTACAACTCGCCCACGCTCTAGGGAAACAAAACTTCCTCTTTTTACTGCAGTGACAAACACTTGAGGTTCACATGTCCTGTGCCACCTAACTCTGTCCAGTCTTACCTAAAGTCAAAGCGTCCCCATACCAGGCTCCTCCTCGTGAGAGTGATGTGGAAGACACCAGGCTGCTTTTGAGTCAGTTCTGCCATGGCCTAGGGCAGCTTGCCCCTTTGCAGCATGAAGGAGGGGATGTGAGACAGGGACAGACTCCTGTGGTTTCCTTAAGGGCTGGCCATGTGGAAGGCTGTGGCTTCCCTGGTGCGGACGAGGTTTAAAGCTTTCTGGAAGTGTTATGGCCTCTCGTCATCTGCCCTTCCTTACGTTCCTCTCATCAGCGCTCCTCTGCTTCTCTAGGACGTTCACACCCTGCAGATCAACTCTCCCTTGATGTTGCAGAAATCTCCAGTCTTAGGGTGACCTTCAGACCTTCAGGGATGGATCCAGGATGACAGTGGGTTGGCTTTCCCTTGGCTGTAGCAGGAGGTATTTACTTCCCCAAAGCTCAGTTCTCGGTCCTGTAGCCACAGACTGTCTCATGGGGCCCACAGTGCTGCTGTGCTCTGGAATTTATAGCTGGCATGCCTGAGCTCTCCCAGAAGGCCCCTGGGTGCTGGGGGCCGCCCTGGTGTCTTCCCACGCCACTGGAGTCTCTTCTGCTTGAGCATCTCTGTCACAGAGAACGCAGGAGGAACAGAATGACAAAACCGGGGTTTATTGTTTGGTTTGGTTTGTGTCTCCTCCCTTCCTTCCTTCTTTCCTTCCTCTCTTCCTTCTTTCCTTCCTTCTTCCTTCCTTCTTTCTTTTACCATTTCCTCTGGAGTTTTGGACTATTCTGTATTCTTTTGTTCTCAGCCTTTTGGAGCCTCAGTCAAATCTGAAATCTCATTTAAAAAAATTAGCATCAAAAAGTAAATGCAAAAATCTATTGCAATTTGCAATCAATCCATTTTCCCCCTGCTAGATTATGACCAAGACTGATATCTCCTCTGCTTGAGGCTGAGAAGAAAGATACATAATAATGAGAAGAGAAAGAAAGATAATTTTATGGCCCATGTTTTACAGTGTTATTAAACCAAATATGTAATTATCTATGTTTATAGTCCACATCACCCACTGTGTACTTTTCTGGCCCCGACTTTATGAAACGCACAAGTAGACTAAACCAACAGACAAGATGGAAGCCGTTCTTCTCCACTCTGTGCTCTTTCCTTTCTGAGTCGTCTTTGATCTAATTTTGTGGAAACCACAGTGCCTCCCTCAACTGTAAAAACTGGGAGCTTTCTGCCCAGGAAATGTAATCAGCCATGAGTAAAGACTTCTATAAAAAATTTTTTTAAGAATATTCTTCGGTCTAACCTCTGTCGAGCAACTGGGGAATTATGGGACTATGTGAGCCTCGGAGGAAAAGATGGACTTGTGCTCACTGTTAGTGAGCCCACCAGTGGTTTTAGTTTAGTGTTAGTGTTCATAATGTTTCCCTCTCAGGGCCTTGAGGGAGACGGGTGGGCTGCCACATCGGTATTGAGGCCTGTTGGGATGTCCAGAGGTGAGGACCTAGCCAGGCAAAGCCACGATCTCTCAAGCTTTCTGGCTGGAGAGGCTTTGACTTGTTCATTCCTACAAACCCAAAATCTCTGCTAACAGGAACTGTGGAATGAGTGTAGTGTAGAATCGAAGGGTGTGGTGCTTCTGAAGGTTTCACTTGTGAAACTGAGAATACTGTAAACAAAGACATCGAGTCCAAGTGTCCGAGGGAGGGTGACCAGAAGGAGACAATAGTAGAGGTGATTTAGAAAGATCTTCCTGTGAAAAGCTCCCTGAACAGAGCCCTAAAGGAAGGCACTTAACCATATCAACAGGTTGTTAAAGAGCATCCCACACTTGGGAGAAGCACCAAGTTTGTCTTTAGTGTATTTGAAAATCCCCTTACGGAGATAATTCGTGTGGCCTCCCTGTGTGAAGCCATTGCTCCGATCTGTGATCTGCTTGGGGCTGGTATGTCCACAGTGTTACCTGCCGCAGTGTGAAAAATCCACTCAGAAAACCCAGGATTCATTGCTTCATTGCAGAAAAGAATTTCAGGATGAGACATTATGAAACAGAGCTGGGATTTGTTGAAAGGCACGGGGGGGGGGGGGAGAGAGAGAGAGAGAGAGAGAGAGAGAGAGAGACCCCAGGATGCATGTGCTTGGGCTCCTCTGAGTTTTGCCATGACAGGAGATCAGAGTAGAGCATCCAGCTGTATCTTCAAAGGACTGCAGATAAACTTAAAATAGGTGACAGGCTGTTTCTGAAGGGTGCCTAGCAGGACTGTAATTGATAAAGTAAATCAATAAATCATAGGAATACAGGAGGGAAGGTAGTCTCTACTGTGAACAATGTTAACAGCCATGTCTGAGATTCCCAGGAGGGATTCTGGGGAGGATGGGTGTCAATTGATAAGTTAGCATAAAATACGTTGTATATAAGGAATATTATCTCTGTGTTGGTAACCTTTATGCCACATGCTCTTCATTGTACATGAATCCTTGCTTCTCGGCTTCTGAGACACCTGACCCAGACTCCCAAGTAAGGGGCTCCTTACTGACACCCTAATTTTCCCTTTTTACTGTGCCTTAGTGGCAGTCACTGAAAAAATTCACTGTCCGAGGAAACCTCAGTCAGATGCCACGGTGTCTTCAAATTCAATGCTTCTCAGTAGCCAGCAAAACGTAGCTGGTGGTCATGTGCTAGTCAGCCTGCCTCGTTCTCCTGTCTTTATGATCAGGGGTTCGAAAGCACCTGGTACTTCCATGACAAAGAACAAAACCCATGGCACCTCACTGCATTTCTAGAAGGAAGCCCTTCTGTCACTCAGTATTGTTTGTAGTCAAGGAGTTAGTGCACAGGTGAGTATTCTATACTGCCTTTGGAAGTTATTACTTGAATGGGCAAGTTCTGAAATTATATTTAACATAGATTAGTAGCTAGAAATAAGAATCGTGATCTGTGAGCCCGGTCTTAAGGATTTCTGCCCACATCTCTGCATTGGAAGCATCTGGCAAATCTTACCTCCAGTGAGACGACATACCAATATCATGAATGCTGTATGTGATAAACATGACACTGCATCCATGGCATCCATTCCTACACACCTGTAATCCCAGGGCAGTCGCGAGAAAAACCACAGGACATGGAACTGAGAGAGAGGCATTGTGCAATGTACTGACGGGGGCTCCTCGGAATAAAGATGGCCAGTAACAAAACAAAACAAAACAAAACAAAACAAAACAAAACAAAACAAAACAAAACAAAGCAAACCATCGTGGCTGATAGCTGGATCCCCAGCACTCACATGAAAATGTAGAGGTGTGAGAGGCATCCCTGCAGCCCACTGGCCAAGCAATCCAGCCATGTCTTGAGTTCAGTAGAAGACTGTTTCAAAGGAAAGGATGGGACCTGACTGAGGACACTGGACATCAGTCTCAGGCCTTTACATACACAGACACACTTATGTGTGCACATCCCCCCACCCCATGGTACTGAAAGGAAATGTGGAAAATTAGGGGTTTAAGTTCAAATGTTGTATCAGTCTTGATTCACTAATTGCGACAACTTGGCATAATAATGCAGTCTGTTAACATTAGGAAAAAACCAGTGTGGAGCCGTTTGGATTGTTTTTACAACTCTGCAAACCAAAAATTGTTCTACAAGCTTGGATGCGAGTATACAAATAAATAAAATTTAGATGTAAGAGAGGAGCCTTAATCACATACAGACAATTGAGACACCAGGGCCTCAGATTTCTCAATCTACAAGTAACAGGTGAAAACCCCTTCCTCCTCCTTCCTTGCTCCCTCAGGTGACAGGGAGTGGAGCTCCGGAAGGACAGAGCCAGTCAGAACAGGAAGCAACGGGTAATGGATCCAAGCAGAAAGGATGTAAGTAGGTCGAGTTAATTCTTACAGTGCTCAGTGATGATTCCCAAGTTAGGAAGTGCTGGGTACCTCAGCCCCGATGAACTACACAGGGACCAGACCCTGCAAAGAGTGGTGCTTCTTAACTCAAATAATTCAGGCCAATGTGGATTTGGGTGGCCTGAATTATCTGAATCATTGCCCTAATTCTTCACTTTGACTGCAAAGACCTGGCTTCTGAGGGAAGTAGGCCATTCATTCCCTGAGACATTAGCTCCCTTCCTGAGGGATGAAAATGGCCTAACACTTTGGAATCCTTTTTACATGTGGATCAGATTACTAGCTGGGAAAGGCAGCAGTCCACTGGGCACGCTCAGAGTAGCTTCAAGGCATGTAGGCCAACCTGTGTAGGAGAGACTCCCATTGTCTCTTTAACAGACAATCCGGAGAGCTGGTCACAATAGCAGCTCTGGGGACTCTGGTTACAGGTGTCCTAGCTCCAGCTGTGTTTAGTCACAGGAGAGAAGGAGACATCCTGTCTTCATGATCTCATTTAGATAGCTAGCTATTTCCTGCTGGGCCTGTGCGTTTCTTTGAGAGCAAATGACATGTTTTGTTCATTGCTTTCACCAGGGGCGCGGTGGATTGTTGCACGGGCTCACATTGTTGAGCAGTGAAAGCTAAGGAGAGGTAAATGTTACCTGTAAGTTACCTAGCATTTCTCCTCCATGTGTGAATGAGTTCTTTGATAAATAGCTTCTTATTACTTCTGGACAGGCAAAAAGTGGTACCCGACCTGGCTCTGGCTTAGCAAGATAATCACATAATTTTGGTTAGGAAGAAACAACAACGCGCTAATATAATCAGATCTTCTATCTGTTCTAACAAGTCTGATTTTGCTTTGGTTTTTAAGTATGTACTGGGAAGTCAAGGCTCAGGAAGCTTCCAGATAGTAGAGTTCTTGGCTGATGCGATGACTTCTCTTTTACTGTAGCCACTTGGATGTTGAAAACAGCAACTAAAAAAAGCCTTCAGTATCAAATTAAATACAGGTATTTTCCATCAACCACTGAAACAAATACAAACCCAGATATACTCATAGCTAAGACTGAGATACAGATTTAGAGAAACCCAAGAGTACCACAGAGGCAAGGTCAGGATATCACATCCACCTAGGTTCTAGGTGATGATGCTGGTCTGGCTGTGGCCCCACCCTGCAAGCAGCAGCATCTTAGGCCCTACCTCTGGAAAGGTCATAATTCTGTTTATAAAAAAATGTTATTCATTCACAGTTTTTAAAAGCTTTGACTAATAAGTAACTGGAGTTAAAGAGAAAAATAAACTCATTTACTATAACAGTTGCTTCAATGACTTCAAGCTGTCCACAGTGTGTCCAGACATCAGTCCCCAGCCCACATTCCTGGGAACATGGGAACCTGGGTGAGTTGTTAGATGCTCCCATATGCAACCACACTTGGGAAGTGCTGCCCAAGACAGAATGTGTGTTAATAGGTCTGAGGTTCTGTCTGACCACAAATGCATTTATTGGTTTGAGGATGCTTCTGTTTATATATCCCCCATGAATTCCTGTTTTCTTATGGAACTACATGAGACTGAAGACCCTGGAACTTCCTCTAATATCACACAGTCTACTCTATCATAATATTGGGTCTCTTGAGATACGACATGCCGCAAACTGGTTGAGATTCTAATTCCCAGGAGGTGGGACAGTTGGAAAAGTGTTTGCCATCCAAGCTTAGGACTCAGGTTTGGCTCTTCAGCACCTAGGTATGGCATAGAAGAGTCCAGGAGCTCACTGACCAGCTAACCTTGGTGATCTCGTAAGCTCAAGGTTCAGTGAGAGATCCTGTCTCACAAAAGAAGATGGACTGATCTGAGAGACATCTGACATCAACCTCTGGCCGCCACACAGATGCACAAGTTCCTGCAGCATCACACCCCTCAATGTGCACACACAAAGTGCATACACATGAATATGCATTCCCACTGTCCTGATATGTCTGCTGTGCTCTTGCAGGTAAGAGTACAGTCCTTGTTCCTGCTTTAGACAATTATCCTTTAGAACAGTGCTTCCCCGACTTCCTAATTCTGCAACCTTTAATATAGCTCCGCATGTTGTGGTGACCCACAACCATAAAGTTATTTTTGTTGCTACTTTATAATCTTAATTTTGCTACTGTTATGAATTGTAAATGTCTTTGTTTTCTGGTGGCCTTAGGTGACCCCCTGAAAGGGTCGCTTGACCCTCAGAGGGGTGGAGACTCATGGGTTTTGAAATACTACTTTAAAATGACAACAAAAGAACTTCTGGGGGAATCAGCATCCCTGACTTCAAGCTGTACTACAGAGCAGTAGTGATAAAAACTGCATGGTATTGGTACAGTGACAGGCAGGTAGATCAATGGAATAGAATTGAAGACCCAGAAATGAATCCACACACTTACGGTCACTTGATCTTTGACAAAGGAGCTAAAACCATCCAGTGGAAAAAAGACAGCATTTTCAACAAATGGTGCTGGTTCAACTGGCGGTCTACATGCAGAAGAATGCAAATTGATCTATTCCTATCTCCTTGTACAAAGCTCAAGTCCAAGTGGATCAAGGACCTCCACATAAAACCAGATACACTGAATCTAGTAGAAGAGAAAATGGGGAAAAGTCTCGAACACATGGGTACAGG
>CM052705.1:77136153-77161649 GCA_028551405.1 Uromys caudimaculatus | reverse complement strand
AGTCATCAGGGAAATGCAAATCAAAACAACCCTGAGATTCCACCTCATACCAGTCAGAATGGCTAAGATCAAAAACTCAGGTGACAGCAGATGCTGGCGAGGATGTGGAGAAAGAGGAACACTCCTCCATTGCTGGTGGGATTGCAAGCTTGTACAACCACTCTGGAAATCAGTTTGGCGGACCCTCAGAAAAATGGACATAATACTACCTGAGGACCCAGCTATACCACTCCTGGGCATATACCCAGAAAATGCTCCAAAAGGTAATAAAGACACATGCTTCACTATGTTCATAGCAGCCATATTTATAATAGCCAGAAGCTGGAAACAACCCAGATGTCCCTCAAGAGAGGAATGGATACAGAAAATGTGGTACATTTACACAATAGAATGAATACTACTCAGCTATTAAAAACAATGACTTCATGAAATTTGCAGGCAAATGGATGGAACTTGAAAATATCATCCTGAGCGAGGTAATTCAGTCACAAAAGAACAAACACAGTATGTACTCACTGATAAGCGGATATTAGCCCAAAAGTTCGGAATACCCAAGATTCACTTCACAGCAACCATTGGACTGAGCGTGAGGTCCCAGATGGAGGAATTGGAGAAGGGGTTGAAGGAGCTGAGGGAATTTGCAGCCCCATGGAGGGAGCAACAGTGTCAACTAGCCTGACCCCCTGGTGCTCCCGGAGACTGCACCACCAACCAAAGAATACACATGGAGGGACCCATGGTTCGGACCACATATGTGGCAGAGGAGGGCCTTGTTGGACATCAGGGGGAGGAGAGGCCCTTGGGCCTGAGGGTGTTAATAGATGCCCCAGTATAGGGGAATGCCAAGGAGGGAAGAAGGGAGTGGGTGGGTGGGAGAATACCCTCATAGAGGCAGGGGGAGGGGGAGGGGATAGGGGCTTCCCAAAGGGGAGACCTGGATAGGGGGAAACATTTGAAATGTAAATAAAGTATCAAAAAATAAAATAAAATATAATGACAAGGTCTTTCTGTTTACCCCTATTTTGACCATCTCTAGGGATCTTTCTTGTATACATCTGAATTTATATTCTGAATTTTCATACTTTATCTCCCTCCTGGAGAACTCTGGGTAACTTTGATTACTTATCTGCTATAACTAATTTCTTACAGGTGTAGGTTGCCAGGGGCAGTGCTAGGTGTTGTAAAAATGCTGAAATGGGTCCGATATGTGCTGTGGTGGGGACGGTCACACGTTCCAAAATCACACCAAGCCAAGCAGTTCCACGTGAGGGGTTTATTGGGGGGGGGGTACAAGGTAGCAGTGAGGAGAGAGAAGGGAAAAAGAGAAAGAGAGATAGGGGTCCTCTGTATATATAAGGAAAATGACGCGGCATGACATAGACACAGGTAAAGGTGGGCGATCGGCCAAGTGGAAGTCTGGGAATATGGTGGCTGTTGCCTTGGCAACAGGTGGGTGGGTCGTGCTGTCGCCTGGGTGACGTCACCTGGGTGCAATGCCACTGGTTTGGCGGTTAGGGTGTTTTACCTCCATTTGTCCATTTAGAAGTTTGGACTCTTTTCCTTCTTTTCGAACTGAAAGGTACCTGTCCCATGTCTACTGTGGAGGTCACCTTGCTTCTCAGCTTTATTCCTATAATCCAGCAACTCATTATCTTGCTCAGGATGTTGACCACACCTCTATCCAGTTCTCAGCCACTTGATGGGGACATGACCTGAGTGAGGTCTTTTGCTTGCTTGTCTTTATTGAGTTTGAAAATTTTCCACCCAGCTATTGTCTTTCCAAATGCCTGTCTTCTTTCTCCGTGCTCTTCGTTCTCCTTCTGAGATTCTGCTCACTCCTGTATCAACTTTTTTCTTTTTTACATTGTCTCACAGATCCTGGATGTCCTGTCCGTTTGTTCCACTACTGTTAGTAACTATGTGTTGGCTTGGGTAACTTCTGCTTCCCTCTCTTCCAGTTCACTTCTGTTTTGTTCCTAGGTTGTGTCTAGTAAGCTGGTGAACTTGATGAAGGTTCGCTAAAGCACTTTAAAAAATATTTGTTTTTAATTATGTGTATATGTGTATGGATTTCTTTCATATGAGGATTCCCAGAGGTTGTCTGTCTGATCCTCTGGATTAATAGTTACAGGTGGCTGTAAGCTGCCAACTGTGGGATACTAGGAATTCAGGTCCTCTGCAATACCTGCTATTAGCTGCTGAGCCACCGTGTGAACCCTTTAGGCATCTTTGATTTCTATCATTTGCATTCAAGTACTTTTAACATTTGCCACCTCTCCACCCATACTTCCTCTGCTCGGCCTCTCCCACTGGATCTTGTGTTACACTAATCCCAGGAAGGGTCTCTTATTCTGACATCTGTGTTGTTGCCGAGGCTGTTCCATTCGGTGCCTTACTCATGCTTTATTTTCAACTACTTAAAATTGTGGTTTTTCATTTCTTTAAGTTTTGAATAAATGCCAAACATCATATAAAGAAGAAATACAGAGAAGTCCTGCCCAGAAATGAGTATGTTTCTGCTAGTGTGAAGGGTTGAGTCAGTCCTGGTGTTTGGACTAAACTTGGGTTCTGTTTCCAAAGTTACCACCTCTGACTCCCAGGCTTCGGAGGGTTGCAGGGTCCGAGTGCCTGTCCCACATCCCTCAACCTCCCTTACTGGCAGAATTCCTTTATTTTTACTTGGTACTAAGAGTTGGGGGTGGATGTAAGGTTCTTCCGTTTCAACTTTAGCTTTAGTCACGTTCTCTAAGCTAGAATTGAAAGGAAACTCTTTATGTTCCTGCTCCTCTACTTTTGGCTACCAAGTCCTGCCTTGTAGAGTTTGGCAGGCTAGGAGGAGCTAAGGACCTTCTCTCCCAGAAGCCTTCAGCACTGCCCTAGAGAGCAGACCTGCTTGGATGCAGGATGCTGGTCCTGGAAGAGCTTTCTCTCCCTCTATGGGTACAAGAACCTAATTTCTGTATTTCTCACAGGCAAGATAGTTTTCTCCCCTTGAATCCTGACAGTGGGGAAGGTGTCTTGTCCTGGCCCTTGATGCTTTAAGAGGTTAACCCCACCACCACCACCACCAGGAGAGAAGAAATGGGCTGTATTTCACATAGTCCTCCCAACCTCCCAACCTCCCAACCCCACCCCCACCCCCGCCCTTCCCAGGAGCTCATCACCGGGACACCAAAAGGCTTTCTCCACTCTCCTGCCCTTTCTAGGTAGGTCTTCCCTGTGAGCACCCAGTATGGGCTCATGGAGAAGAGAGAGAACTCTCTATGTGTCTGGGCCCCGGTTCTGAAATGATGTGCCAGCCAGTTTGTGTTCAAATCTGTTAAACCTGCAGAGTTACCCTTTTTGTGGTGGCTGTCTCTTCCTCCCATGCTCTGTCACAGACGAACAGGCTCATACAGCCCACTCTCTTTGTGGGCTTTGGCTTTGAAATTCAGTTTCCTTGGTTGCTTTATAACCCGGACTACCTCACGGTTTTGAGAAAATTTATGATTTTGCAGATAACCCAGATCTGTCTTTGACGCTTAAACATGAACCATGTTCTCTTGATGCTTTCTATGCCTTAAGAATTCTTCCCGGGGGGGGGGGGGGTTAGTACTTATGAGTGAACTTTGCTGAGTATGGCTGATTTCAGAAAACATGTTTTGATTCAGAATAACTACATCATTCTTAGCTTCATTTTAAAATTTATTTCTAAAAAGTTTCATATTCTTTCCTTTTCATCTGAAACTACAAAAAGATACTCTACCTTCTATTAAGAAAAACTCACGTCATTAGGGCCATGTATATATGCAGTCAAGACATACAATTCACTTGCTTTCAGTAGAGAGAAATTCATACATTTTCTTTTAGGCAATCAGATGTCCAATTGCTTAACAAATGTGAGAACTGTGAGTGCACTCAGCAGATATCCACCATTAAGGGAGCTGGAATGCTTTGCCGTTGCTGATTCAATAGTTTATCTGACTTTTCAAGTCCTCAGTGTTTGAAAGGCTGCATCCATGAATTTATTAACTTCATCACTGCAGTAGATGGGAAAGTGCCACCCCCCCCCCAAGAAGTATAAATGCAATCTGTGAAACCTGCTTGATATGACAAGAAAAGACTTTGTAGTTCATATTCAAGACACTAAAACAGGGGACTTTCCCGGGAGGGTCCAACATAATCACAAGAAGTCAGAGAGAGGGAGGGAGGAGGACCAGTGATAGCCAGCGACATGAGGATGGAAGCAGAGACCCTAGTTAGAGAGATCAGACATGTCTGCAGTGTTAGCTATGAAGACAGAGCATGGCCACGCGGTAGGAGTAGGCAGCCAGCTTCAGAGCGCAGCAAAGAGGAGAACCAAGTCTGGACCAGCACAGCTGGGAAGATCCCACTCTTGCTCACAGCTTCATTCTAGGGCTTCTGAGCTCCACAACTAAGCTTATGTCATTTAAACCACTATATTTTTGCATTTTGTTACAGTGGCAATCTGAAATTTATATAAAATTCGAGGAGCCAAAACCCCAGTTTGCCTGCTTAGCATAAGAAAGGGGGCTCCCCAGTGACTGTAGCCATTGAGAAAGACTTCCATTCACGTGAGCTTTAGCTGGTGATCCTGACTTTGGTTCTTTGTAATGACTGGAGCTACCTAGTGGATTCTTCTGGGATTTTTAAAAACTCAGCATTGTATACATTTTAATGGGAGAAGCAGTCATGATTCTTGTCCTCTTGTTCTGGGCAAATAGATATAGCTCCCTTTATTCCAGAGGTATGTTATATTGCATTGCTTTATCATAAATAATAAAATAACATCCAATCTTTATAAGGGGAATGTATTTCACATTTTTATGGCTTAGTGTTTAGTATTTTATTTTAGACTTCATGGAGAAGATATTAGAGCCTTTTTCAAAGCTAGGCCCTTTCTTAGACATAGCAATAACATCAATAACTAATTATTTTCCATTTGCTATGAGCTAAGTATGTTAAAGTTACATATTTTCTTATATAATCCTCATAATTTTAAAGCACTCTTCTTTTTTAAAGATCTGCTTACTTTATATGGATGAATGTTTTGCTTGCATGTATGCCTGGTGCCCTAAGAATTCAGAAGAGCAAGGTGGATTTTCTGCAACCAGAGTTACGGATGGCTGTGAGCCACCATGTGGGTACCGGGAGTCAAACCTGGGTCCTTGCAAGAACAAGCACTCTTAACCACTGAGCCATCTCTCCAGGCCCTAGAAGCATTCTCCTTATTCCCATTTCACAGGTTAACTGAAGCTCAGACAACTAGCCACCCAAAGCATGCAGCAAGTCTGTGGCCACTTACTTTGGACTCAGGGACACACACCTCCAAGTCTTTGTTCCTTGTCATTCTAGAATACTGCCGCATCCGGCAAAACTAGATAAACTGAAAGGGTTTTTTTTTTTTTTGATTAAGATTTTATGCTTTATTTTCTCTGCAAGGAAAAAATGAGCACAATGCCTTGAGCCAGATAAAGGACTCTAATAATAAGCTTTCAGCCCTAGAGTCAGAGACTGAGTCAGGGCAGGTAATTAGAGGCACCCAGACATTCTGAAATGCCTTCAGTGACCTGCCTCTGCCCATGCTGGGGAACGTGCTCTGAGCACTAAATCATAGGTTCTGGTTGCTAGACTTTGGAAGACCTATAGAGAAAGGACTCTCTAGCTTTGAAGATTGTCAGATTCATGCCTCCTTCTCTTAGTAGAATACACAGGTTCCCTGTTTAGGGATCAGGGTTAATTTCCCATGGTACAGAAAGTTACATTACCAATGGAACTGGGATCCAGAGATGGTTGCTGGGGGTTTTCTTTTTCCGTATGTGTATAGAACTCGCTCATAACACAATGCAAATGGCAGCGATAAAGATTTGTTTTGTATTTTGCAGTCGCTTGTTACCGGAATTAGACGTTCAGACAGTTTCATGGACAGTAAATAAGAAATCTTTCAAAAGAATCCTCAGTGGAAGTACAAATTCACATTAATTCAAACATCAGGGAAAAGGCTCACAGAATTCAAGTGACTCTTTTAGAATTTGGAGGTGTTATTTGTAAGTGATAGAATCCACACTGAGTCCATGTATAAACTTAGCACATCTGATCATTCATTAGTTCAACAAACCTTTATTGAACTAATTTTTGCAAAGCACTATGCTAGACACTGTCAATAGGACAAAATAAAACAGTGCCCTTCAGGGGCCCAACGCCCAGGAGGCTTTAAGGGCAGACATCATGTGATAAATGCAACCAGACACAAGTTGTTGTGAGAACCTTAAAAGATATTTAATACTGTTTACAGAGGTAGAGGAAAAACTGACTTTACAATGGAGGGTATACTGAGCTGAATTTTGAAGCCTGAACAGGAATTCATTAGCCCAGGAGACAATTCTTGGCCAAGGCAGAATTTTATGAAGTGACATGAGTATGTGAGACAACACACATGTCCATGTGCCAAGTAGTGGCACGATAGGGATACTGTGGTCTAGGAAGATGCTAATGAAACCTGAGCTTGAATAGAATTGAAGTAACTATTAGCCCTGCTGAGAAGTAGGGCTATTTTCCTGTTCACAATGGGGTCACTGAATGTTTTAGATAAACTAAAATGCCGCGAACAAGGCTGGAGAGATGTCTCAGTGCTTAAGAGTACTTGCCTCTCTTCTGGAGATCCAGACTTCGGTTCCCATCGTTGATATTGGGTGACTCACATGACCTATAGCACCAGCTTCAGGGGATTGGATTCCTTCTTCTGGCCTTGTGAATACCTGCACTCATGTGGCCCTCATGCACACCCACCCACACACACACATAAATACATAAAAGTAAAACATTGTTAAAGGTACTATACTACCTATAACATCAGATTGTGAGACATATGGGTAGGGAACATGTCTCATCATTTTTATTTGTCCTTGTATTAGCCATAGCACTTAGAATACATTTAGCTGTTAATATAATTTTTGGATTCCTATAGATTATTTTAATGATTATTAACCCAATTCTGATATTTTCCTTATCCGCAAAATATATTGTATCCATGAGCAGATCCTCCCTGGGAATGGGAGAGTATCAGAGCCTAGTCCTCTGATATCCATCAGCAAGTTACGACTGTGTGCATTTAAATGTGAACCCAGATTCCTACCTGCTCCATGTGCAACAAGCAGTGTTAAGTGCTAAGGTTGATACATTGGGTTTTACTGAACATCTGCTAGCATTGTTGGTTGTCCCTCCAGTTAGTATTGGCACAGTTCTCCAAAATGGCCAAAGACCAAAGCTCCTCTCTAGCCTTGGGAAAGAGGGCACCCCCTTTTATATTACTATCCTTTTTTGTCTTCAGTGACTGCAACTTGTATTAATTCCAGTTTACTAAAATAAGCCAGTGTTTGAACTTTAACCATGGCGCACATATATGCACTATGGAATTATATTCATGTAGAACTCAGTACACTGGATTGAGAATTGCTGAGTTGAAACAGATAGAATCTCAGTTTAAAAGAACACATAGAAAAGATTTGGCAGGTCATAGGAGGTGGGTAATATTGCTACATGAATTTTCTTAGCATCTGTAGAGATGGAACATTTGTCACTGGTTAAGGGAATAAAGGTCTCCCAGCATCCGCTCTTCCTTCATAGTAGACTTTTATGCAGGATAAATGTTGCTGCCCAGACAAAGGCAACGTATCCTAGTGAAATAGAATGAGGTAGAAAAGGCCAATTGTTAGATGCTGACTTATTGACTTAGTGGTTTGCTTACAGCACTACTTGTACTTCCTGTTTGCCAAGGATGACTTCACTTGTTACCTGGAACAGAGTGACCTGGAGAAACAGCCGAAACAATGGGCTGTTGCCCTTAGCAACCTGCTCACTGCAGCTTTCTTGCTTACTCTGCTGTAAATTCTCACTTGCTTGCCCACCCCACCTTGTGGTTTTAGAGAATAAAATGAGAATATAAACCGGGTCTGGCATTGAAGCCTTTCGGGAGGTTTCCTGGCTTTGGTCCATGGGTGACATCTCTTGTATTCTGCTCTGATTGGTGTTGAAGTGCTTATTCCAGAGAGGTCTACAATAATAACCTCTCTGGCAGCTAAATGTGGCCAAACACCAATCCATGGGTCAACCAAACAAGACTGTAGGTGACTTCTGAATGGTGCCTTTTAAAAGAAAAAATGGAATGTCATCTTTTTTCCTGTCTTTTATCTTCCAGCCAAGAGCAAAGCCTCAGTTCCTAGCTGACTCAACTATATAGATGCCAACACATGCACACTACATTAGGTGTTAGGGCACAATAGAAAAACCCCAGTCCTAACATCATGAAACTGATGATACATTAGCCCTGAAGGAAATCACTGTTGTTTTGGATCTTTATTACAGGATCTAAAACTTTATTTCAGGACAAGAGGGAGACAGAAGAAAATGTGCCAGCCAAGTGTCTCTGTATTGCAAACAACAAAAACTCAATTCAGAATAGACAAAACAATAAGGAAGTTCGAAGCTGTTGAAACTAGAAAGTCTAGAGTGGGCAGGCTTCGGGGGTGACTTGATCCATGGCATAGGCTACCTTTAGGGTTGCTATGACCCCTGTCATAATTCTATTATCTGCCTAAGTCAACAAGACACTGCTAGTAGCTCCTGAGGCTACATGAATTTTTCTAAGCATCAGTAGAGACAGGACACTTGTTCACTGATTATTTAGTAAAGAAATTGAGTTCCACTATGATTGGTATGAATTTAGGTCACTCTAACTCATTTGAATTAATTACCAATATCCAAATCATGCACTATACTTATTGCCTTGTCTTTGTGTATCAACAACCATTGTCAAGGGAATGGTGCCACCCTGAGTGGCTTAAACCAATCAACTTCTGTGGGACTAGTAGGAGTAGTCAATCTATCTCAAGGTTCCTGGCCACTCCTCAGTGGCAAAGAAGTGCTAGGAAGTATCTAGACAATGTCTAGTACTAAAAACAAGCAGCCCCAAGAACGCAGGAGCTTACCAGGCACAGGGGTGTGGAGAATGCTTTGTACTTTGGCAACTGTGCACAGAGTTGAGAGGGTCTGTTACTGGGGTAATGTTGGAAAGGCTTGATTAGAACCTTGCACATGCAGTCTGGGGATTTGGGCTGAGAGAGCAGCCTATGGAGGGAATCTTTGACTGGAGTAAAACAGTGGGAGTAGTTAGCATCCTGGTCTTGGAAGAATCCAAATGAACACCTGGGCAACTTTTTCTTCTCGTTATTCTCTGTGTGTGTCCCAGACACTAATAGAATTCTAGTAAGTGCTCTGATAAAAAGGCTCTGTGTACAGGGTCTGAAAAACATGTGATTAAAACCATCTGCTTCCCCAAACACTTGCAGCAGATAAGCCATTTCAAGCAGGTTTCTGTGCTCCATGCTTTGCTGCCTTTATTGCTGTTGCTTGAAATTTGCCTTGGGTTGAACCTGAATATCAGAAAAATGCTTTGCCTTGAGCCTAGCCCCACCTTTCACCTTAAGGACAGCTGGGAGCACTGGGAGACACTGTGTTTACCTATTCCATGCCTGGCATAAAATAGAAAGATAACGCTGTGTAACCAATCATTATACAAAGACCCAAACACCAAGCTTCCAACCCTTGCCTCCATGTCAGTCAGTAAGGGAGGCTGTGTTAACATTATGGTCCTTCCTCGGGGTTCCTGCAGGGTCTGTTCTTTAGGTTTCATCAGTTTCAATGATTTGTTCCTTGTGTTGTTGTGGTTTGACCTTGAGGCCAGACTAGATCAATTGCTTAAAGTGGTATTTGCATAACCTTAAAAAAAATCAAGCTAAGTTTGTCATATGATTTCGGGGAAGTTTTCATCATTTTGTTACTGTGCTGTCTACACATGAAGTACTAAAGGTCTGTCAGCCCAGCAACATACAGAAGAAAAACAAAATAATAACCTGTGTTCATTCTAGGAATTACAATAGCAAGTCCCTTTTAACTTTCCTTCCAGAGACAGAAAATAGTTCTTGGGACTCCCAGGAAGTCTGAAAAGGAACCACTTCTTGCTTCCTCCTGCTGTTTCTGGAAAGCTTCTGAAGAAAGTGTTCTGCTTTCGAGGGTTTGAGTATATCATGGTTATCATTACTTGTAATTGTGTCAAAAATATATTGATGGCTGAGCATTTAGGCTATGCTTACCTTTAATCCCAGCATTCCAGAGGCAGAGGCAGGCAGATCTCTGAGTTCAAGGCCAGCCTGGTCTACAGAGTTGCAGGACAGCCAGGGCTACACAGAGAAACCCTGTCTCACAAAACAAATCGTGTGTGTGTGTGTGTGTGTGTGTGTGTGTGTGTGTGTGTGTGTGTGTGTGTGTTGTGCACTGACTACACCCTGGCTTTTCTGATGAAACCATTTTCAGGACTGAGCTTGGTAGAGACAGGAAATAGAACAAAATGCCTGAGGAGAGGAAGGTCTGGTGAAGAAGGCCAATAGGTGGTTCTACTGTTAGATCACATTAGGGTGTTAATGAGACCAGGCACACATCTTATTGTACCAAAGATTCCATGTGACCTCCTATCAAAGGAAAGAGTGGGGCAGGCCCTAGTAGACAGGAAGGGAAAATAGAAACACCACCACCACCATTTTGGATCTTCTTGATGATGCTTCCTGGATTTGTTCAACATTGCTATGGTGAAACTAATGTCCCTTGGCCCAGGGTGACTTAGAGTGGCCAATCCCAATTGGCCCAATGCACAACCTTTATCTTTTAGGAGCACATACAGAAATGTAAGGACCAGTTCCACTAGCTCTGACTGCCCACGCTGTAAGCTGAGATGTCTCAGGATAGATCCTGAAAGTCTCAACCTTCAGACTGACAATAAAGGGTGAAGAAGTGCCAAGCATAGTGTGCATGCCTGGAGTGCTGATGTCTGAGGGGTGACCAGGAAGACCCTGGGTGCTGCATGTGTGAAATGCTGATGTCTGAGGGGTGACCAGGAAGACCCTGGGTGCTGCATGTGTGAAATGCTGATGTCCGAGGGGTGACCAGGAAGACCCTGGGTGCTGCATGTGTGAAATGCTGATGTCTGAGGGGTGACCAGGAAGACCCTGGGTGCTGCATGCCTGGAATACTGATGTCCGAGGGGTGACCAGGAAGACCCTGGGTGCTGCATGTGTGAAATGCTGTCCTCTGAAGAAGGAAGATTCCTGGGAATCGAAAGCCAGACAGTGAAACTCTGCTTCAAATAAACAAACGTAACAGAAAACAAACAAAGTAAAGAGAAGATAAGGAGAACCAAGGGCAATTACTGTGTCTTGGCAGATATGTTCAGGCTAACTGGAAGCAAGTAGGAAAAAAACAAAAAACACATGACAACTAGGAAGGTTTTTAAAACTCAATCAAAAGAAGAGCAGAGGATGCCGAGGAGAGAGAGGATGGTGTGCTCTGAAGGTAAAGAATGAGTTCTTTGGGTATCCTCCATATACAGAGCACCCACAATGCCAAACAACAAGCCCACCCCAACCTGCTCCAAGGCTTCGATCAAAGCCAAAGACTAGTCCTGACAAGGAAGTATATTACCTCAGTGGCTGCTCTCAGCTGTACATAACTTTAAAAGAGTGTGGAAAATGGGAAACAAGAGGTAATAAATCTATCGAACAGGGAGTAAAGAAGAAATTTCAATCTGCAGTCATGGGGGTCTCTGATTAAGCTCTGAAGGTAAAGAATGAGACCCTTAGGAATCATTTACACACAAGACAGATCACCTTACCCAGAAGGAGAAAACCCAGCTCACCATCCAAGGCACTGGTTAAAGACAAAGACACATAGGGTAAAGTGTAAAAATGTATATTTTAAAGGACTCAAAAGTGAAGAACACCCCAAGAGCCTGAGCATCTTCCTCATGGCACTGGTTGTGCTGCCGTCTGGGATAGAGGGGTTACACAGAGGCTGCACTGATGCTCCAGACAAAAGCCTGGGGATGCAGAGCAGAGTCAGGTTCTTTACAAAGACTCTCCGAGTGGGATCTGAATGAACCTTCGAGAATAAAGCCCAGTTTTCAGCGGAGACCCTAAGATATAGGAGATTCCATTACCATGAGATGTCCACTGTGAAAAGCTACAGGCATGAAGTGAAGTGGACCCAAGCAGGTCTCTTGATGTTATATTGAATGCATTATGTGTTATGAAATGACCGAGGGCCTATGGCGGCCAGGAGTGAAGCTCTCTGGTTTGAATATGAACTGTCTCCCACAGGCAGATGTCCTGGACACTTGATCTTTAATGGGTGGAAATATTTTGCAAGGCTGTGGAATACTTAAGAGATCTGGCCTAGAAGGCAGAATTAGGTCCCTAGGAGAAGGGAAATTATTAACATGGTTTTTGGTTCTGAACACTCTCTGCTTCCTGGTCTGCCACTACATGAGCAAGCCCCTGTTGCAAACTCCCACTCCCAAGAACACTACCATGCCTTCCACTGCACAGTTCACTGAGGTCTTTTAAAATAATGGCCAAGCAAACTTTTCTTTCCTTAATTTGCTCCATCTTGCACCGTACCCACAGTAACATGACAGAAGCTAATTCAGTATGTGTGTATGGGCCTTTTAATCTTGCACATGAGCAAGGATCAACAAATCATTGAGTCTACATGGACCCTCAGGCTCACCAGCCTGCCACTGGTCCCTCCCTCATATCTCTAAACTGCAGTTCTGGCTACTTTCCCCATAAAGTCTCCACCTACCTCCCCCTAGTTGGGAGAGGACAATTGTACCACTCCCATGGCCTTTTCTTTAGTTCTGACTTCACCCACCCCCACACACAGGCAAAGCTGCCCAGTAATAGCGTATCTGCAAAGTGTCAGGGGGACACTGCTGACTACCCAATGCCCACGGTCTTAATTATTCATCATATGGACCTATGAGACTGGTGCTATATACACAACCATTGGATAGAAGAGCAGACTGGGGACTAAAGACATGTGGTTTCTTGACCAGGACCTCTTAGTAGGTCAAAGGCTCTGACTCTAGCCAGCAGTGGAGCCTCCATAGCTTTGACCCAACCTCATAACACTCTCAGAAGAAAGTTCAACTCCATGTGTGCTAGTTCCTTTACATTACTGGGATCAAACACCCAACTTAAGGGAAGATGGATTTATTCTGGCTCACGCTTTCAGAGAGTCCATTCAGCAGGGTACTTGTAGTGATGGAAGTGGGTCAGCCCATGTGGGCAGGAGCTTGGGACTGGGGCTCCACACATTACGTTGGATTAGGAAGCAGAGAGCTCTAGTTAGAACCATGAGTGGATACTCACCTTCAAGGCTCACCCATGGAAACCCACTAAGTAGCTAGTCCATGCTCCCCAGAGTTCCACAACCTTCCATCCAGCGCCAGCAGCTCAGGATCAGCTGCTCAATCACGTGAGCCTGTAGCAAAGCCCTAACAGCGGGCCGAGGAGGGAGCATCCTCTATAAAAATCAGCATCCTCTGATTTTTCTGGCTGGGATGGTTTATTGGGGGGAGGGGGGTTCCCAGACACGTTTTGTTTGTTGGTTTGTTGGTTTCTTTATTTTGTGGGGTGGGGGCAGAAGTCTCTTGTCAGCAGAGGGCTACCTGAAGTTACTGTCCCTGCCTTTTCAGTGAGACAGGGCAGCCAATGATCCCCTAAGTGCCACCCTGATCCTTCATTACTTTCCCTAAAGAATTTCTAAGTGCTTGCTTTCATACTCCTCGCCAGGACTATTTTCGGTACTTCAAAGGTGAGTTTTCAGGGTTGCATCTTATTGCCATTCTGGCAGCTCTCACAGCTACAATGCAGCTCCAGGAAGTCTCCCCGCTCCCTTCTTTTTGTTCCTCTCACGAAACTCATGAGTTTTCTAAATTCTCATAAAAGGAGAATTCACGCTGATGTGCATTTTACATATTCAGACACTGGGCAGAAATTAAAGGTGAATTTCCATACATTGTAAGCTTTTGTCTTTTGGGTTTTCCCCTCCACCCTCTCCTTCCCCTCTGCACATTAATCTTGTCTCATAACTGACCCCACCCCCATCCGAAACTTTGGGAATACCTTCCCAAAGCCAGTTGTTCTGGCCCTAAGATTTCACAGAAGGAAGCCTCTCAAAGAATGCTCCCAGCCTTACAGAGTAGCAAGTAAGATTTATCCTTTGTATCCTTTTCCATCCTTCCTGGATACAAAATTGCCTCTCTTTCTCCAGGCTTGCATCGAGCAACAAAAATTGCTGTGACACTGTATCTGAAGAATTTTCATTTTTGTTATCATTTCCTTTATGGATGGGAGCTACATACCAGGATGCATAACAGGAATAACAATAACGATGGCATGAGGTGTGGTAGGGACCAACCCTCTCCATTTTCCCGAATCTTCTGCTTGGGACACCTGGATCAGCTCAGACTGACGGAGAGGGAGATCCCTTACCAGGTGCTGACATTTTTGGTTACCAGCTACCTGTGGTTGTTCATGGAATGTTAGCTTCTGATGATGGGCTCCTCTTTCAACATTTTAAAAAACCCAGGATCTCATAGCTCAGGCTGGCCTAGAATTCTCTATGCAGCTCAGGCTGGCTTTGAAGTCTTTACACATTTTCTGAAGTCTCTAAGTGCTATGAGTCTACCTTCTAAGTAGTAAGGTAGGGAACTATTTCCTATACCATCTTGCTGATTGGAAGGGGTCGAGGGGATTCTCTGTGCCTCCCTGACCAGAAAGATGAAATGTAAAGAAGACTTTTAGAAGGAAGTAAGCTGTGTCTGTGGACGGCCTATTGAGTATTTCCCATGCCCAGGGAGTACTGGGGCTCTCAAATTACCCTGAGATATATCACCCAATAAGAGAGACCACTGATAACCCTTATCCTGGGATCAGAGCCAAATGGCAATATTGTTTTGACCTTTGTGGGTGAATGAAAAAGGTAAGTGGGGTGTTTTGGAAAGAGTAGGGGTGTGCAGCTAGACACACCTGCCCTGCCTCTGAGGAATGAAATTCCAGTCACATTACAGAGGAGCTAACTGCATGGCTTTAAGCAAGTTAATTCTGCCTTCTGAGAGCCAGGTTTTGTTTTGTTTTGTTTGTTTTAAATAAACTTTTTTTAACTTGCAAATAAATATATGATCCTTTATCTGCATACAGGACATAACAATGGTCTCAGCAGAGGCGTGAGAGAAGGTAAATGACAAGGAAGAATAGGTTTCTTCAAACAAAAATATTTGCCATTTGATATGCAGGCCAGATTAATTTTGTGAGAAATGTTAATTTGCTTAAATAAGTTTCCAAACAGATGGGAAAGAAACAAATGTATTTAGGTAGAGACAGAATACCAGATGACAACATTTATCTTGGCATCCAGATCTGAAGGGTTTCGCTTTTGTTATAATTTTTCTTATGGGTGTTAGTGATGAGCTTCTATGATTAGGCACTAAAATTAACTCACATGATGGAAAAATGAGACTTAAGAAGGAAGAACTGAAATCAGCGTTGCTGGAAGAATCCAAGTTGGTTACTCTCATAAACTTTGTGCTACCACTGCCTCAGCCTAACTGGAGGCAGGACACCAGGTCCGAAGGGGTTGCGGCTGGCTGGGTGTTTCCGTTTCTCCTTTGGTAGCCTGCAGTACCTTTCTGTTGCGAAGATGCTAGCACACAGGAATGACAGCTCTATGTATGCTCCAGCTTGACATCTCCATGCCCAGTGAGTGCTGTAGGTGTTGCCTTCAGCACTAGGGTTTGAACATGGTCCAAGTGACTGCTCTGATATCTGTCGAGTGAACAGGCAGAATGGAGGCAGCTAAATGAGGGGAGACTGGGGTGCTTCAAGTGTATTCCCCCAAGCTCCTGTGCTGGGGACATAGTCCCCAAATTTATATGTTGATGATGTCTGAAGATGGAGCGTGTTTAGGGGAAATGAGGGTTCGATATGGTCATGCTGACGCTCGCCCATGCTGGGATTAGTGGTTTTACAGAGAGAGACCTAGCCTTGCGCGTTCCCTCCCATTTGCTCTGTGATGACCCCTCCATGCTGTGAGGCAGCTAGAAGACCCTCAGTTTACACTCCTTTGGGGTACTTCCTCCTGAGTTTGCTTCCTTGGTAAGACTGTGTTTCTGGGATTCTGGCCTTAAATCCATATTCTTCAAATCTTAGCCTCCAAAATTTGGGGACTACAGGTATGTACTACCATGGACAGCTGTTATATTCTTTTATAGCAAACCAAAATAGACCAAGTCAGAGACCATGGGGCTTGACCACAGAAAGATCAGAGTTACTGTCCTAGCACCCACCCCATCTTCTTTATGAGACCCAGTCCGGACATTTTGCCTTAGCTGCAGACAGTATATAGACTTCAAGTTCTGGGAGAGTCAGAATAGCAATGAAATGTAAGAATGTCCTGTTACCTAATGCTTCCCTCCATTAGATGGCTGTCTTCCCTCCTGCTTCCTCTCCGAAACTTGTGGATATAAAACCAAGTTGATAAATTTTGTGAATATTAACCACATACTTTTTTTTTACTAATCTGAATTTTTTTGCCTTATGGCATTTTCACTCTAAGATAAAATTAGGCCGTGGCACAAACCCTGTTTGTCTCAAGCATCCTTCCTGGGCTTTGGGGTAGAGTTTGGCATCCCTCTTTCTGTCCTTTGTGGTACTCATAAGATTTCGTCCATGGCACTAAGAGTGTCTGTTAATTGGCTGCCAGTCCAGCCTCCCACCAGTTCAAGGACAAGGATCATGTCTTTCATCTTTCATCCTTAGGGCCCACAAGGTAACCACCATAAAGTATGGAATGAAGGGTCAAGGCCCAGAATGGACAGGGATACCAATCAGTGCAGAGTTATAGCCAGATGCTTCTTTTTAAGTCTTGGAGGAGTTTAAGAGTAGGAGGGGCAACTTGATGAGTCTGTCCTGCTACTGACTTGTGATGTCATCCTTGCTAAATCATTTAGTATCTTTGCCTTGATGCTCTCCCTCGATGCCTCGGAAGGAGGTGAGGGGATGAAGAGGGTGAGGGGAGGAAGGCAGGGAAGGGGAAGTCGTGAGCGATCCTTGAAGAGCTTAGCAACCTGCTGGTAACTTAAGCACCTATGCATGGAGTTGAAGCCAGATCTCTTAAGAGGTCAGGTGAACTCTCATAATCACTGGACTGCCTGCTTATGGTGTGCAAAATGCCACAAATATGACTTAAGACAATGCAGTTTACTGGGAGTAAAAAGACTTTCTTTTCCTGTTAGGCACTGTTTTCCATGCCTTATAACTTAGAAGAAAAATAGTGGGAAACTTCTCCTCGGCTGCCTCCAGCTTCTCAGTGTAAAATGTGTTTACCTAAAATGTAGGTTTGGTTCCCAGGGGTTCCTCCATTCCCCCTGCAGTGTCTCCTCTTGACCTGATTCTCAGCTGTAGTCCCTCCCCCACCAACATTTGGCTAGCCCAGTGGGCAACTCCACTGGTGGGATTCTCAAGCACGCAGAACTCTATGGGTCCCCAGTACCATTTATGTTTTTGTCATCCCAAAACTCTGCCCTTCGTGTGAGAGCACGATGCACTGCCGTCTTCTTAACTGGCTATACCAGAACCTTGGAGGTCACCCAGAATCTCTGCCCACTGTCTGCTTTCTCACCTAATCAATGTGAATTCTGTTCATTTCTCTTCCTCTAGCAATGTCTGAGTCCACTTCTCCCCCTCCACACCACAGATGTCCTTCTCCTGATTCTCATCATTGCCCCTCTGTTTCCACTGCTGTATCTGCTACTCTTTCTGTCAGTTGACCTTGCAGACTGTCCCCAAGAGTAACCACTCTGATATCTGGTCAGAACTTTCTTCTTCTTCTTCTTCTTCTTCTTCTTCTTCTTCTTCTTCTTCTTCTTCTTCTTCTTCTTCTTCTTCTTCTTCTTCTTCTTCTTCTTCTTCTTCTTCAGTCCCTTTGGTGAGTCCCACAATATCTGTGCTTCCTCTGTGGCACATGGGTCCCCTCCCCTCTGACCCAGCCCACCTCCTCTCCACCTCCTTACCTCTGAGCTGTGTGCTATATGACAGGAGCCTCATTCCCTGTCCTTTGTGCCTTCCCTTTGCAGGCTCCTTTGATGCCTTCATCACTGAGAGGTTCATGCTTATTATCAGGACTCCCTGCCCTTCAATAGAAATGGCAACCCTCTTCTCCGTTTGTCTGCTGCTTGCTAGACAAACATCCCAACCTGTGCAATAGTCTGCTTAATGAATTTGTTTACACACCTCTCCACTCAGGTCAACCAGAAGTTCCTGAAAGAGCAGTGCCTTATTTGCAATTTTATTCTCATGTCTTACACAGAGCAAAGCATGTCCTGTGCTCACTACATATTAGAGGAATGTATGACAAATGTACTGTCTCAGGCTCTCCTTACTCTGTTTTACTTACTTTTCTGCCTGCTCTGGGGCAAATACCTGATGGAAGCAACTTAGGAGGAAGGACTTACTTTGGTTCATGATTTGAAGGTCTGTCATGTCACCACTGGAAGTCTTACATGACAGTGGGAGTAGTTATCAGCTGTGGAGGCAGGAACCTGAAGCTACTCACTCACCTCTGGAAGGAATGCTGGCACTCAGCTTGTGTTCTTCTTCTCCAAAAGTGTGCGCCTTTAATAGCCTCCATGTTGATTAATCCAGTTAAAGTTAGCTACGCACTCTGTAACCTAGACAAATCACTTATCACACCGCAATGTGTAGTGCCACACTTAAAAGAAACTGAGCTTAAAAAACATAGCAAGGGACTATGTTATTTACTGATTCAACACAGGGCTCAACAGTACCATGATGAGCACAACCATACATGACTCCCTGAGATGTCAGGCCATAGTCTACTTAAAGAGAAACACAAATAACTACAGAAACATAAAATGGCGGCTGTGGTCACTTTAAAGCACAGCCTCAAGGGACAAAATCAGAGAAATCAAGAGAACCTCTCTGGAGGAAGTGGAGGTTGAGGAAGCTCCCTTACACGAAAGGGTTAAAGTTATAGTTTTTCCATGGGGGAATAGAACAAACAAAAGTCTGCCAAAAGCCAGCATCTCAAGAACCTGAAGGAAAGCCAGTGCCAGGGATCAGAGATCAGACAAGGAGCAGCAGGAAGCAGAAGAGACCAGTCGAGGCTGTCTGCCTGATGCTAAGTGTTAGCTTCCTTGTGTTGACTGCCTCTATCTTTGGATTACAAAGAAAGAACTGGGCCTAGGGAAGGGGAAAGTAATGGTATTTTACTGAGAAGGAGTCAGTCTGTTCTTTGTTCACTCCCTTCCCACAAGGAAAGACATCAGTTCAGTCTCTGAGCTCTTAAAGGGAACAAAGAGTCACTGAATCATAGCCCATGACTGAAATGTCCTTCATCTGAACAAAGTCTTCGATATTGTTCCACAATGAGATGGCTCCAAAAGAGTGACACCCTGTTAAAGACCAAAGGGAAGAGATGACCAATAGTTGGTACCAGTTGCAGTAGCAATTAGACAACAAAGCCAGAGGGGTGGCACGAACTTCAACCGAGAAATTGCTAAAATAGCAGATGGTCATGGTGTGGCTGTAGCAAGTACCATGTCTTCTAGGTCCCATTAGTGAGTGCCCCTGGCTGTGAGAACAGGAGTTCTGTAGGGATCAGAATGAAGGACCACTGTCCTGGATTACCTTCCGATGCAATGATAAACATCATGACCAAAAGTAACTTGGGGAGAAGAGATTTAGTTCATCGTTCAACTTTCAGTTTACAGTCCTTCATGAAGGGAAGTCAGGGCAGGAGTTCGAGGCCAGAACTGATGCAGAGGCCATGGAGGTACACTGCTTACAGGCTTGCTCTCCATGGCTACTTGAGTTTTTTCCTTATATAACCAAGGACCATCTGTCCTGGATAACACCACTCACATCAGTTATCAAGCATGAAAAGCCCCTCCCCCCCAGACTTGCCCATAGCCCAAGCGGATAGAGGCAGTTTTGAAACTCAGGCTCCCTCTTTCCAGATGACTCTATCTTATGTCAAGGTGACAAACAACAGCTACAAAAACAAACCAGCACACTGGGTAAAGCAGTGTCCCAGGAATCTTAGAGCATGCCTTGAAGGCAAGAGCAAATGGCGGGTCCCAGGCCTGTATTTCTTCCCTCCAAGAGCTTACAATGCTCTCAGAAGGGATTGCCAGAAAGGGTCTACATGCTCCTGCAAATAAGGAGAGAATTCCATTACCGAGGCTCCCATTCCTGAAGAATCCATGTGACGGTGTTGATATGTTAGTCTTCCTAAGTGGGGGCATGTTAACCATAATAAACATTCCCTCACTAAATACGTCCTGTCAGTAATGGCAGCAGGATTACTTTTAGTGTAGGGGCTATAACTCAACAAACAAATAACTTGGCTCAGCATTTTCTCTGCAAGAGGAAATGAGACCATAGAAAGAAGTTGCTGCCGCCCCCTCCACCATCCCTACCACCCCGCAGCCCTCCAGAAGACAGGAAGGTCTTATTTTATTTATGGACCTTGTCGAAACTGAGGAAGCAAGAAAAATGGCAGCAAGGAAATGTTTGACTTGCAACATTCTGACACACTCACCATATGGTAAGGTGTGTGGTACGGTAGGTGGGCAGCCAGCCGTCTCTGCTGACTCAAAGGAGGTTTTAATTTATGACTGTTGCAATTTCCCCCTGAGATTTGAGTTCTAACCAATGAAGAAGTTGATTGCAATCTTTGCCCTTTCAGTATGTAAGAAAAAGATGATTCTTTGATCATCAAGGAACATTTTTCAGGGGTGGCTTCCATTCAGGGAGTCTATTTGTGGAGAAGTCTGTGGACATTTTGTGAGCTAGTCTTGGCTGGTATTGTCATGGCGCTTCTCAACACTGTGATGGTGAATTGTTGTGATCGGGTTTATCCAGCTTGGTCATAGTCTATTCGGGAGGAAGCACTGAGAGCATATATAAATATGAGGGTCTCTGTGGATGTGATGTGAATCTCATTATGTTATAGGTTTTTCTCTGAGGCCTTGGGGAGAAAAAAAAAGACAACAAAGAACTGAGTGATTGCAAACCGACATTAATAGTGTAGAGTAAGGCGGCCAGATGGCTTCTTTCTCAGTCATACTTTTTGGCTTGAATTATCTTCCTCATTACTTGGACTCTCAATTTTGCCCATGTTGACATAGCTAAAACAGCAGGCAAGAGCAGAAACTGCAAAGGTTGAGAGAAACCAGCTCTTCAGAGCCAACTGTGATCATCTGCAGTGTTCTATAGTCCTGGTGTCACCTTGCGTACCTCTTTATTCAGAATTCATTCTACAGTCTTTGAAGAGAGATACAGACAGACTTTTGTCTTGAGGTAGGGGACCCAGGAACTTTTAAAGTCAGCTTTGTAAGAAACACACTCTTTTTTTTCAACAGCAAAACAGACCCACATCATGTCTTCATTAACTGAGCAGTTGCTTTGGGTTTTAACTCTGGTGTCTGTAGCAGACGTAGCTTATGTAAGTAGAACTTTACCAGTATGGCTGCTTGTCCCAAGATTTGAAAGCACAACTTGCTTTCTCATAAGCACAATGCAGGTTTGTATTAATCATGCAGTCCTGGAGGGATACCAGTAACTCCTTATTCACACGGGAGGGAGGAAGGAAGGCAGATCTGAACACAACTCCGTTGCTGTGTCCATTGTCCATCTAGCTACCCCTTTCTGGAAATGAATACTAGAGCATCTGGTGGGCAGAGCATCTCTTTCCTTGTCTCTCATCTTCTTCTCCATCTCCTCTTGGGTAAGACAGTTACTGAGGCTGTCAGTTGCGGGGTATAATAAAGAAGGGAAAGCCAGGAGAAAGCAGCCCTTAAGGAACTGAGACATGGCTGTGTTCTACAGGCTCTGAACTTTGTCATCGCAACCCTCCTTGGATCTGAGACAAAGAAGGAGCTGCTAACGTAGGTGGACTACTGTCTTCTAGAGATTGTCAACTGATGGGAAAATGCATATGCCAGTTGTTGGAACAGTGAGATTTTGTGTGACAGTGGAAGACTTAGTCCCACATGGGTATTTGTCATCTGTAAATAATCACTGCTTGGGCTTTAAGGAATCCTCTCTTTCTGCTGCTTCATTATTAGAGATTAGCTCCTAAAAGCAGAGGACACGCAGCATCCAGGCAGCACTCTGGCACTTGCTGACCACAGAGTACGAAAGTAGCTTTAGGTTTTATCTCTCTTAAGCTTGATAAGACAGTGTTTTCTCAATAAAAGAAATAAATGCCAAGGTATTTTTTTCTGCAACCAACTAGAAATTGCCATAGTTCAGAACTAATAAGACGTGTGGATATGTCTGATGGATTTGGACTTCCTGTCTTGATATGCTTATGTGAGAAACTCCTTTAAATAAAACATTTAAGGAGCTGGTAATACAGCCAAGTACCGATATGGGATATTTTAAAGTGAAGAATGTATCCTTAGTTAAAAATTTTGCCATGGTATTAATTTACAGCAAGTCACCTGAAATCAATGGCTCTGCTGTTCTGTAGTTGTGCTATTCACTAGACAAATGCTGTGTGAAATGGTCAAATCTGGTGCCTTGTCTAAGTAAACACTATAGAAAAGCACTCTACTTACAGATGGGGCCTTTGCATCCACCTTGTGTTCACACAGGGATCCCAGGAGGGTGGCCTCCAGGTCTCTTAAGTGTTACATCATTGTTCTCTCTGAGATTCAAAGTTTCCATCTTTAAAATGGTCAAGTGGGGTTCTTAGTTGATTGCTCAAGATGTTAATGTGTTGCACCAGTCTGAGAACCCTAATGAAGCAGGACAATAACCCACTACTTTCATTCTACTCCCTCTGTCATTGTCACTTCACTCAATGAGGCACTAAGCATATTGAAGGTCTGTAACGTATATTCGGATATATTGATCAACAGAATTGACAGGTAATAAGTACATTTTAAGAGATTAAAAGGCCCAAAATTCCAGAGGGACAACACAACTCATTCAGATTTAAGAACAGCTCAGGATCTTTCCAAAAGATTGATTCATATAGTTAATCTTTTGAAAGTTAGGTGCACAGCATGAATCAAACAGGTTTTGTTCTGCTGCGCTGTAAACAGCACACCAGTTGATGGAGGAACAATTTTAGCTTTCACTTGTGTGTACTTGTAGCCTCTAGCTATAAAAAGTGGTTCCAGTGCTATTGTTTCCCAATGTACAATTTGTTCAGCTTTTATGAATTTTTTTAGTGCACATATCCTCACGAGTAATTATAAAATGCAATTGCAATAAATATTTAATAGTGCAGTAGAGATTCTAAAATAAAATGGGGCTTTGGTAACATACATGGAGATGTTATTTCTAATGGTGTGTCTAATTGTCTCATAATTTTCAAAAGCATGGTATAAAATGTCATGAATCTGCACATGAATACTTCTTCTGGAATTGTCTTGTCATATCCAGAAGAAGCACAGCTGGAATTATCTATAAGCCTTTTATTTACTGATAAGGGTACTTGAACATGAAGCACTTCCTCAGAGGCTTTGCCATATGGGAGACGCAACTCCGTCATGTGGCTTGCTGTAAATTTATGGTGGGTATATTTGCAGTAAAGCCTATCTTTATGACCTCCAGCAGCTGGCTGGTATTTTATTATGAAGTATTTTTGCAGCTGAAGATTCCATATTCTGCCGCTTCCACCCCTCACACACTGCCATGTGTATGTGGGACGTGGGTGTTTAATAAATACTATTTGATGATAAGACCTAATTTAGGCATGACATTTCTCCGTGCTTATGATTCACACACCTCTGTGGTGCTCGCAGACACATTTGGGCTTTTGGTTTTGTAAAAGGTAAGGAGGCAGCACAGCACCTTACAAAGCAGTGCTTGAGCTCCTTACACCGAGTTCAGACATGGGCTTCTCAGAATCTCTGGCTTAATTTTAACCCGTTCACAGCCACAGGTGGCTCCCTGTTCCCTTACCCAACCACTGAGGAAGTATGGGCCCAAGAGGCCAGTCGAGGGGTGAGAATGTATCCGTGTTGTCACGCATCCCTCACAGCCATTAGGGAGATAATTAAAATTACAGGTCAGGTTGGTGGTGGACAATATCAACCTAGGAAGGAAAGTCCCACTGCTGTATACTTTCTCAAACACTCAAAGTTGGAAAATCTCCAAGGAAATGAGCTTGGCTGGAAATGTTTTTACATCGAATACATTGGTCTGATCAACCCCAATTTCAATTAATTGAGCCTCTGAGTCACAAAAACAGTTCAGAGACAAATATCCACACAAGAACTTACCAGACAAGTAAGGGTCTCCATGATATGTGCTGAATTCTGAACTCACCGGAGGAGGGTCCAAGTATATATTGAATTGACCTATCAAGATGACTTCTCAAAGCCCAAACTGCCAAACAAAATGAACTCGCTCATAAATCTTGGGGGTTTGGTCTGTTATTTTGTGGGGTTCCTTCCTGTAATGCCAAATACTTTGGCTAGACTTCTTTGTAAGACACTAGGTTTCCCATGGGTTTGCTGAAACCCTCCTCTCTGTCTGGGGAAGGTGGGGCTTCTTTCTGCTGCTGAAAGCCCAGCTCTGAGAAAGCACTCCATGTCCCCCAAGCAGAACCCCCTCTTGCCTCCTGTTCCCACAGTGCCCTCCGCACTCTGCATCTTCATGCTCTCTCCCGGCAGCTGCTACCCAGTGTGCTGTACATGCTCAGAGGGCAGAGGACGGGCCACCTTAGTCACCTCGTAGTCACCAAGCGTGCCAAGCCAGCCTCCTCAGATGGGTTCTCAGTGACCATGTAAGGAATCTAAGCAATGTTGTCCCAAGACCCTCAGGCCTAGGCTGGATGTTGTTGGAGTATGCGCAGACTCTTGCCTAATACAAGGAACAAGAAGTGAGCCCTTCGTCTTTGTTCTGTTCCCCTGTTAATCTAAGCAAAGTCTTCCAAGCAGATCTTGTCATCCATCATTCTAGCTTTCTAGCCATAAGGCCACAACCTTATGGGAGGATCCTGGGGGCGAGGGGGGAGGAAGTGTGACTCTTTGAGAATTCCAGCAGGGTTTTTTTTTTTTTTTTTTAATTAACTCTACATTTCTAGAGGCCAAATGACTTATTGTTGAGGAGTAGCATCCATAAGAAAGTATTCCATTTTTGACGAGGCTTGGTAATGAATTTCTTCATATTCAGCTTCCTATTATACAGGCCGGAATGCTCGCTGTCTATCACTCCTGTCTTCACCCAGAAAGCAATGCAAAAAGCATCTTCTCAATGTGTATCTGCTAATCGTGTTCTGAGAAACACTGAGAAGATTGCGGTGTGGAGTGGGTGGGCGTGGCTTCGCTTGGAAAGACTTTCTGACTAGTGATGTTTTCATTTAATGCTCACTGGTACCCAAGAGAGGACTTCCCTTCCTTTGCTAATGAATGTGTAGGGAAAAAATCAAGTCATATATGAGTGGGAAAAATGAAGAAAGGAGAGGAGAGGAGGGGAGGGGAGGGGAGAGGAAAGGAGAAGAGAGGAGAGGAGAGGAGAGGAAGGGAGGGGAGGGGAGAGGAGAGGAGAGGAGGGGAAGGGAGGGGA
>CM052705.1:77073217-77136053 GCA_028551405.1 Uromys caudimaculatus | reverse complement strand
CAGAGTGGCCGTGACCCTGAGCCATGTGAGGAGCATGGGGAGGGGAAGGGATAGAGGAGAGGGAGGGGAACCAGGTGCAGCTGCCAGGATGCCCAAAGGTAGAAAAAGGGGGCAGGTAAATAAAATGTCTGGAGGAAGGGCAGCCCAGCCCCTGTGCTGCAGAGTTCAGGGTAGAGACCAGACTGGCCTTGAGCTCACACAGATAGCCTGTCTCCTCCCCACCCCTCGCACTGAGACTAAAGACACACATCAGCATACCCCCTAGATCTCATCTTAAATGTCACCTCCTTAGAAAAGAACTGGCTTTAAATTTATTTTAGGTTTATTTATTTTACTTTATGTGTATTAGTGTTTTGTCTTCATGTATGTTTGTGTACCATGTTTTATGTGTGCCTGGTGCCTATGGGGGTAATAAGAGGGTGTCAGATACCTTGGTTGTGAGCCGCCATGTGAATACTGGACCTGAAACTCTGGTCTTCTGCAAGAGCAACAAACACTCAATATCTCTCCAGCCGCAAGACAGAATTCTTCTCTGAAGTAATCCACCCTGCCTGTTGATAACCTCTCGTCCTTTCTCTTATCTCCTGGCTTGCTTCCTTCAGAACACTTACTATAATTGTCTTTATTTTTATTTGTTCTTATATTTCCTAGGATACTGGCTAAGTAAGTTAGAACTTTTTTTATTTCTCAGTCCAGAGGCACAGATAAATGGTATGTGTGTGTCTGTGTGTGTGGTGTGGTGTGTGTGTATATGTGATATGTGTGTATGTGTGTGGTGTATGTATGTGAAGTATGTATATGTATGTGATGTGTGTGCATGTATGTGTATTTATGTGTGTATATTTGTGATGTGTGTGTGTGTGTGTGTGTGTGTGTGTGCGTGTGTGTATGTATGTACGTCTGCCATATGAGGACACCCAGGGCTCCATAAGCTTCCTGACTGGTTGTTCATTACATGAGGTACTTTCTATGCTGTCAAAGCTCATCACACATCACATATATACACATATACACACACAAATACACATAACACACACACACACACACACACACACACACACACACACACCACTCATCTGCGTCTCTGGATTGAGAAATAAAAAAAGCTCTAACTTAGCCAATATCCTAGGAAATACAAGAATAAATAAAATAAAGACAATTACAGTAAGCGCTCTGAAGGAAGCCCCACAGGACCATATTCATGATCCAGCAGCTAGGCTCTAGACCACAATAGCAGCCACTTTCTTCTTTAACAATTCCATTGAGAAGCAGCACACACTGCTGCTGTTCACACCTGTCATATGCCCTCATCAGGGAAAGCTGAGGTGTAACTATTTCTGTTGCTGTGATAACCCTCCTGCATCTCAGAAGAGAGAGGGTTTGCCTCATCTTATAACTGCAGGTTAAAGCCCATCGTTGTGCGGAAGTAAAGAGAGGAACTTCCAAATTCGCCACTTCATACTCACTGTATCCACAATGAAGAGCAGAGCGAAGCGAGGGTTTGCAAGCCAGCTCCCTTGTTTGCTTGTGCTTAGCTCAGTGTCTCACTCCCATACAGTCCAAGGCCCTGGGCTTAGAGAAAGATGCTGGCCCTGCCCACATCAATCAACTTAATTATGGCAGTGCCCCCCCCCCCCCCCGAACAGGGCAGCCCAATCCAGACAATCCTTCATTGAGATTCTCTTCCCAGCAGAATCTAGATTGTGTCAAGTTGACAATGAAGCCATCATAGGTATGCGATCCTAAGTCAGGTAGGCATTTGTTCAACGTTCTTGGTGCGGACAAGGTGGGGGGAGGTGTTGTTACTGGGAAGAGAGGTAGGGTGGGTGAGAGGCAGTTAGAAGGTCTATGTCGGCTTATTGTGCCTTTGTCTGTTTAAATGGGTTTAAATATACTCTACCTAATTTGCTGTTACAACCCTAGAAACTTGGCTGTAAGTCTTGTAATAAAAATGATGATGAACTGGATGGATATGTGCGGCGTTATGACTGGCGAGAATGGTCAGCGGGGATCGCGCGTCTCCAGAAACCACACCAGGCCAAACAGTTCCACGTGGGGAGTTTATTGGGGGGGGGGGCAAGGTAGCGGCAAGAAGAGAAAGGGAAAACAGAGAGGGAAAAGAGAAAGATCAGAGGGGTCTTCCGTTTATATATGGAGAGTGACGTAACCACAGGTAAAGGTGGGCGGTGGGCCAAGTGGATTCTGGGAATATGGTGCTGTTGCCTTGGCAACAGGTAGGCGGGTCGCGCTGCCGGATGAGTTAAGTTCAAATTTTAACCACTGAAAATCATGGCATCACAAATAACCTCCTGCTGTTCACAGTCTCTGGCGTTTCCACCCTTTACTGGTCAGCATACTCAGACTCCAAGTACTCAGTACAGAGAAGCCTGCTGCAAGCACCAGAAAGAGCTGCCTTCCATTTCTTCTTTCCAGCAAGGAAACAGCCTTAAGTATGACACAAATCTATGTAAATAAACAATATATGGTCATCTTGCCAGTCAGAGAAGAAACTCAAGTTAACTTTCCATACCCCATGTCGCCCTGGGGTTGCTTGGCAAACAATGACCGGCATTGAACAGGCAACCAAATTGCTTTGCTTTCTTTCTTTCCAAAACATAGGACACTGACCTTACCAACTTGCAGGGAAATAAGAACATGCATTGTGAAGAACGTGTGTGAGTTCAGGGGAAAAGGACAACAAAAAGATCCATGTGGGCTAGGGCTGGTCTGTGTTTCCCCTTTCAGAGAAGGAAAAGTGTACCTGTTACCTTTCAGGTTTCCCCTCTCTGGTAAGCCCTGAACTGTCTTCTACAATGCTAAAACTACAGTTATGTGTCCCTGGATGTTTTTAAAAATTCAGTCTGTGTTGATAAACAGATAAAAGTTAAGCTAACTGTAAATGAAATTCAAAAAATATTAAAATGGAATTGAATGTTGTTTGTAGTCTGTTTATTTTAAATCTGTGACCAGGATGAAGCCCATCGTTAGGAGTTAGGAACAGAGGAGTCCCAGTTCCCAATATCAGACACAGGAGATAATGGCATCCTGAGTTTTTAAAGGACTTTACAGAAAAACCCTTGTGCATGTAGCACTCGTATTGTATTACTGACAAATGTGTCAGTTCATTGGATCCTTTCCAGGACCCCTTTGGCTTTGTTTTTCTGCTTACATTTTGTGAGATCTTCCAGGACAAAGAACAATGAATGGTTTTCATTGTGTGTTCTTGTTCTTTCATGGTTTTACCTAGGACGCTGAAATCATTCACAAACTAGCTTGTTTACAACTTTTATTTGTGCCGAGATATGACAGACTCACTTCAGACTTCTCAGAAGAGATGACTGAGTTTGGTGCCCAAAGTTGAGATGTAAAATATTGACATTCAGATGGTCACCTGAATGCATTTGCTGAGCAAGCGTCAATGCTATGTCCTTAGAAATTCATCATCTACCCAGAAGATTTGGAAATCCTCCACATCCTCCAAGGCTGAGCTCAAGCTGGACGTGGTGACACATAACCATAGTTTTATCTTTCCAGACACTGAGGCAGGAGAATTGAGAGCTGGAGGCTAACCTGAGCTTTGGAAAGAATCTCTGTCTCAAAAACCAAAGCAACAGCAACAAAAAAAGAGTTCTTTCAACCATTTCTAACCAGGCACTCCTGCTGTAAAAGGCCTGCTGGCTCTTTCACCAGGCTGCGAATCCTCTCCCTTGGGTCCAGCTCCAATCTGTACTGAAAGGCAAGCCCTGGTGGGCAGTCAGCACTTGTCCATTGTGTCCACTTGAACTGCTGTTTTTCGCAGTCCCGGCCTTGTTGAATCTTACTTTTTGCTGTTCTGTTTTTCCTAAAATACAACTGTAATAGAAAGAGGAGGCATTTTACCAAGCCACGTGGAGTAGGAGAGTAGAAAGTCAGATGTGCTCTCTGAATGTCCAAAGAGGCTCACTGTACTGTACGTATCAGTACGTGGCTGTCCAGCAGCCATGGATGAACTGGGTCTACCTGAAAGGGAGGCTGGAAATGAAAAAGGATGGATTGAGAGAAAAGAATGAAGCCAAGACAAAGTTTCTGATCAAAGCTCAGAATTTAATATTCTGCACCACACTAATATAAGGAAAGCCCACAGACCCCATCCTTTGTTTCAGCTGATTGAGTTGCAAAGCAAGCTCAGTGGGCGGTCAACTCCTCCAGGCTCCTGAAGGAAATTGCAAATGCTGCAAGGCCTGACGACTCCAACTAGATCCGTAAAACCGTCGTGGGTTTGTTTAGCCTACTCAAAGCTTGGGGACCGGCACAACAGTAAGACAACTAGTGTCAACATTACGAATGTTCAATATAAGTAGAGATGCTTTAATGAATTGGAGACCATCCTTTTCATGGGGTAGGGACTTCTGAACATGTAAGGTAGATTTCTATATTCTTAAATGGAACTATAACTGAGTACCACAGGTGACACAAAATCAAATGCAAATGCAATGATCTCCTTCCTATAAAAAAAACAAGATGTCTTTAACTACCTAGATAATGTGTTTGTTATTTCTGAGGAATGAAGGTAGAGATAGGAACTTCACTTTTTAGCTTACATATTTTCATTTAAAAAATAAACGAAGATCTGGGAGGTGATTCTGTGGAGAAAGTGGCTACCATGCATGTATGAAGACATGGATCAGAATCCTCAGAGCATATATAAGTCCAGGTGCAGTACAGTGCACACCTCCCAACCGGGGGCTCCCATGCAAGATGGGAGGCTGACACAGGACAATGAGCCGGGGACACTTACGAGGCCGCTAGCTCAGCTGTACACAGTGGCTAATGAACACTCTCCTCCACACAGACACGGTGGCACACAATACACAAAAGAGAAATTATGTGTCATATAAAAAAATTTTAAAACCCGCAAATTTATTTGACATGACACCAAATCCAATCCTTAATCCTCCCATTAAAGTGACTTATTTTTGGACTGGCCTCTGGGCTGTAAAACAGTCTTGGGGTCCCAGACCTGTGCTGCAGTTCTCATGCCAGCCCATGCTCCTGGCCTCTGCTCTTGCGCACAGTTCCCACCACTTCCTGGGCTCTACTGTTGAAGTGAGATTCCTCCCTGGGCACCATTTCCCACTGTCTCTGCTGTTGGTTCTGCTCCTTGAATGGCCGTTGCAGGTTCCCTCTACCACCTAGAACTGTCTCTTGTAAAACCCACTACAGGTGCATTCATCTCAGCAGCAGCTTTCACCCCAGTCTCTAGATCACACTGTATTTTTATTGACTGCCAAGTAGCTCACACCAGTAGGCAGCATTTCAATGACTGCTTTGAAATGTGTAGCTGACTGAAATAGCAATTTTGCATCATTGTGAGGAAGGATGTGTGTTTGGAGGCCTGCTTTTATAACCCACTGCCCTAGCATTTCTGAATATAAAAGAAAGTGGGAGGGTCTCTGGAGCACTGAGAGCCACTTGGATCAATGGTTCTGAGCCCAGGCACAACAATGCTGTGTTATTGTCCTGTCATAGACACAGTGTACCTTGGCCTATACCAGATAGCTCAGAGAGGTAAAATGAATGACATTGTTGGTAGAGGACATGAATCTCTTTAACTTTCATTGATTAGTATGGCTTCATTTAGGCTAGACTCCATTTTCTATACACGTATAAGAATAAATTATACATATATATATACTATATGATGTATGTTTATAAAGTTATAATTTTTAAATCATATGTAGTTTTGTTTATATAAATGAATTTATAATTTCTGTAGCTAAAAATTTATATCACACATATTTATATGTATTTATAGAATAAATTATATATATTATATATTGAATATATTCTTTTTAAAGTACTGTGATGGAGCCATAGCCTTGGTTGTGTTAGGCAAGTAGTTGGCCACGAAGCTGCATCTCCTCCTAACTCATTTCTGTGTGTGTGTGTGTGTGTGTGTGTGTGTGTGTGTGTGTGTGTGTGTGTCTGTGTGTCTGTGTGTCTGTGTGTCTGTGAGTCTGTGTGACTGTGTTCCTGAGAGGAAAAAATTTGCCTCTGAAACAGTGATGTGCATTCTGAATTCTAGGTTCATGCAAATTTGTCCCAAGATGTCATTCACCCTTTTCTATTTTTATAACCTGCATTCCAACACAAGGTTATGTTTAAAATGAGGAAGGTTCAAAGCCCCACATTAATATCTCAAACATCTTGTGACTAGCAGAGCACAAGAGTTAGATTCTGAAAACTCTAGGAAAAAAGCGCTCGCTGTACCAGAGCAGAGTGGTGAAGCTGACGGTACCTGGGTTTAAAAACAGAACCGTCTTCTTGCAGAGGTAACTCACGGGGTGTTCAGCCTGTGAGCTTCTGAAATCCACTATAATGTACTCTCAGGCAAATGCAAGTCCTGCAGTATGTGTTCCTGTTGGAATGACAACAGTTTTCCTAAGCACTGGACATTGAGTGGCAGAACCCGAGTCCTTCTCTACTGTCATCATTAGCTGGAATGTGAGTCTAAATCCAGGGCCAGTTAGCTATGTTTAAGAAGCTGCCACCAACCATCCATTCCCCTTTAGTCCTCCTAGAAATTCCAAGGACAGTGCTGTTAGCATCAGCTCTGGGGCCAATGGCCCAGAACCTTGAGTTCTGGGTCTGCACATTGGTCTGTGTTCATAAAGCAAGTTCACTAACAGCTCCAAGCTCCAGTTATGAAAGATGGGCTGTACCTGACTGTCTCAGAATGCTTCCTGCAGTCATGGTGGTACAGCCTGCGGTCTGCAGATAGTTAAGGACGGAATGAAATGATCCGCCTAAGCATCTCATTTAGCACATAGCAAGCACAGGGTTATTGTTACCTTCCCTTATACATGAGCACCCTTCCTGAGGACTTAATGACTCATTGAAGCACAGTAATTTGATGGGGACCAGTTCCAATCAAGTCTTCTGTCACCAGTGAAATTTCAGCAACAGGTTGTCACAACGCTGCACCTCTCACCATGCTGGGCTGTATCAGACAACATGCCCTGCTTTGTCTCACAATTTTTTTTTTTTAATTCAAATAGAATTACATCATTTTTCCTTCTCCCCTTTCTTCTTTCAGACTTCCCCAGCCCCCCTTCAACCTGTCACATGTCCCCACCCACTCTCAAGTTGATAGCCTCCTTTTTAAAAAAATTATCATAATTTTGTGTGTGTGTGTGTGTTACAAGCACAACTCTATATAAATACAGCTTTCTGCTTCTGCTAATGTTGTTTGTGTGTACATGATTCCATTGAACACTGAACAGCCAATAAAAGAAGAGTTCTTCACTTGGAGAGGCTAATTCTCCTCCCAACGGTCATTAGTTGCTTGTGAAGTTTTTTTAATCTAGGGGTGGGACCCTATGAAAGTCCCCCTCTTCCACACTACCATGTCCCCTGAGCCATATACTCAGGAGCTGTGATGTAGCTGTGTCTGTCTGGTTAGCCTTCACATGGTCTTGCTGATCTCTGTATTATGTCCAGTGGTTTACTGCGATGGTCTCCATTTGCTGTAGAGAGGCTTCTTTGATGAGGAGATATAGCTACACTTATCTGTGGTGCAAGGATGAGATTTAGAGTGTAGTAAGGGATTATGCTGGTCTCGCAAAGTGACTGTAGATTGTTTTCCTGAGTCCGCCACCTCACTAGCCCTGGGAATCTGGCTAGGTTCAGCATGATTTCCCTCCTGTTGAGTGAATCTTAAGTCCATTTAGATGTCTACTAACTGAACTTATCTTTGCCCTAAAAGGTGATAGTTCTTTTCATGGTAGAGATAACTTAGGACTCTCTATATATTGGAAACACAGAAGCAGCGCACCTCTGTGATAGCTGGGCAGACTAGAAGGGAGTAGAGTAGCTACATATAAACATATAAAAACTGTGCTCCACTGCATCCTGTGGATGAGTGCATTTGTAACACCAATGGAAGGTCCATGAGCATTGTGGGAAACCTTTCCTAAGATCTAAATAAATTATATATATTGACTTTCACCACCACCTCCAAAATGAGGATATCTCCCATAGAGGATCATGGAATCACATTCCCGTGTTTAGATAGCAGGCAAAAAGTACAGAACAAAAGGAACCCCTAAAATAATCAAGTGCACCCATCTTTCAAGCCCCCAGGACCTCTCCTACCATGCCTCAGCTCTGGGCAGCCCTCTGCCTCACTGAGAACTCCGAGACATGGGGCATGCGCTGACAGTTAGGCTTGGTTTTTCCTCAGACAGATTTTTTTTCCCTGAATTGAAAACTCTCCATGCAAAAAGACCACTGGTGTTTCACAGGAATAAAAAGATATCTTTCAAGGCAGTTTTTATTAAACACAAATTTTATAATCCCCAGAGCTAAACCAGTTCTATGAGACTAGCAGACAAGCCTTAAATAAAGCCATAAACTGTGCAGAGAAAGAATATATAGGTGCTCATCTTTAACCGGGTTCTCAGTGCCCCTCGTCAGGTTAAGCCACGAGATGCCTAGTTCCGAGAGAATGTTGGGTAGATGACATAGAGGCTCCCTGCTTCTCTGGCAGACCTATCCTTCACAGAGGGCTCCGTCAACCTCTGCATCACACTGTCCTTGTTCCCAGACTGGGGGAGTACTCAGGCTCAGTACCTCTGCCTGGCCCAAGAGAAGGCTGCAGCCTTCATCACCTAAGGCAGCTGAGTCTGGGAAATGAGTGCATGCTTACCCAGGTCACACGTTCTGACCCTACATCCATGTTTTAACCTGTCTGTCCGCTGTCATTACTGCTTGTTAGTTCATGCTTGGTAACAGTGCTTCCATTCTCTTGGTACTCTTGGTTGTTTATTTTTGTAACTTTGGGAGAAAGATAAGACAGATGCTTCTCTAGAACACGCTCCCTACTTTTGAGCTCAGAAAACCTTGTGGTATCATCAGTCTCTTGTTGTCAGCATTCTCTACATCTCTGTTTCAGAGCAGTGACATGAGACTGTATTGAGTTACTGAACTATCACCATAAACCACAGGCCCCACTTCTCAGCTCCTGTGAAGAGAATGGACTCTGGGAGAAAGCGCACTGTTGAACATCCACGGTCCTTCCCTGTACCTTACCAAATTCTTGGTAATTTCCAAGTTTTCCTGTTCAACATTGTCATCTGTATGTTGGTAACAGGACCCATGGCCCTGACATTTCTAGCCCAGGGAGCCATGTAGAACAGTATGACTTTGTCCTCTGGGGACTTTAGCATCTAAGGCAGATGTCAGAGAGCAACAAAGCAGGGATCACCTACTCCTTCTGATACAAACTACCCTAGAGCATATTATTAGAGATAAAGAAACCAACCAATGGGTATTAGTGTGCTACAGATGCCTAATGGCCTTCCTGAAAAACTGAGATAATAAAATCAATAGTTCTGATTTATTGAGTGCATACTATGTATCTGAAGGAGCTAAAGGTATCGTATCTCATTTAATTCTGATAGTAGCTCAGAGAGGTGGCACGATTATTCTTCTTCCCACTTTAAAGTTTGATTAATTGAAGTGCTAAGAAGACAAATTGCCCAGAGTCTCACAACTGGTGGAAATCTAGCAAACCTGGAATTCAAATTGTCTAAGCAGCAGGCTGCCCATTGGAATTAGCTCCAGCATGGAACTGTGGGTTTGGGACTGAAGCTTAGGGGGATGGGATAGGGAGAGCACATTGGGTTCAGGAAGTAGCCTGCTCTCCCTTTCTCTCTCTCCCTCTCTCTCTCTCCTCCCTCTCTGTCTCTCTGTCTCTCTGTCTCTCTGTCTCTCTCTCATACACACACACACACACACACACACGTCCATGACCATAGTTCATATCTCTCTCTCTCCCTCTCTCTCTGTCTCTGTCTCTCTGTGTGTGTGTGTGTGTGTGTGTGTGTGTGAGAGAGAGAGAGAGAGAGAGAGAGAGAGAGAGAGAGAGAGAGGAAGAGGAGGAGGGAGGGAGGAAGAGATTTGATGGTAATTGTTTCAGCTTGTTTTCCTTCTTTTACTAAAAATTGTAACACGTGGGTCGCTGTATGTCTGTTATAAGCACTTCCCTAAAATTTACTTGTAAAATGAAAAATTGGAAATTGTCATTCCAAATGCCTTCGGGTTACAGGATTTTCTCGGCCTTCTCTGTTTTGCTTCCATCTGCAGGGGCGTCTGTGCACACACTTATTCCATGTGGATCAATAGGCCTCTGCATAAAGGAGGCTTCTAAGTTCTGCAAAGGAGCTGCTGAGCTCAGATGTTTGGAGGGATCTCTGGACACTGAAAAAGCTTTTCTTTAAGGGGATTATCTAGGACGTGGGCGTCAGGAGCAAAGATGAAAGAACCATTAAGGAGCAAGGAAATTTGTAATTATAACACAAAACCCCCAAACACAACCCAGGGAAAAGTGGTTACAGGAGAGACACAGGCAGTTCACAGAGGCAGCCCTCCCAGCAGGCCCATGTGGGAGCCACTAACTATTGTGACATCTTGCATCTCAGACCCCCCCCCCCGCCCCATTAGGGCATGGTCCCCTCAGACATGTTCACATTCATTTTCTTTGTGCTAGATCTTTCCTACCTGGCCCACGGAGCCACCGAGGCTCACACACACTAATCTCCTAGAAGCTCCCTCTTGCTATATGCATACATGTGTGTGTGTGTGCGTATATAACAGTAATGTATGGCAGGCTAGATACGAAAAGCACGTTTACCGCACAGACTTGTATTTAACAGTGTCACAGGACAGGATCCTACCTGGGCAGCTGCTTGAGCTATGCCCACATCTGCCAGCTCTGCAGGAAGCGCTGACAAGAATTAATTGGCTTTCCAGAGCCTCAAGGCTCAGTTCGCCTGCTCTGTGGCAACAGTCCCCCGCAGGACTCTGCCATCTCATAATTTACTGTCCAGAGAGTGTTCTGTTTGCAAGAGTCCCATCGAATAGGCACCACATAATGCCTATTTATAAAATACCAGAAGCAAGAATGAAGAAAATTTTAGGGCATTTTGCTCAGTGGAAAGAAGACATGGCTACGTCCAAAGCACTTGGCTCAGTCAGCATTCCTCTTGTGATTTTATCCTGGCCCCTTCTACAGTGTATGAAAAACAATGAAAAGAATAAAAGATGTGATTTACACAAGCTTAGGCAATACTTCTAAATGACAATTCTAAATGCCATAATCTAGAGTGCTGAAAAAATTCTTAAAATATGAAATATAAAAAAACTTAAAATCTTCATAATATCATTCTAAAAATATAATTTTTAGGGGTGTCTAGATAACTTTTTAATTTGAAATATGCAGAAGAAATTTATTTGTGTATTAGATAACGGTTTTATATTGGTGTTTGTTTTAGTTCTTTAGATTTATAAAGATTTGCTGACTTAGAAGTGATCTGTTGAGCTTTTGAGGGGAAGTGGAGGCATTTTCAAGCAGAACTTACTTGTTTGATTCCCTTTCTCTCCTTCTTACCCGTATCATGATTCCAAGGTAAACACAGTAGATTCTGCTAACCATGCATACATGTAAGTATGCGCTGGGATTATGTATTTTAAAATTTTACTAATTTTGTTTTTTACAAATTATCCTAAAGAAAGAGTTAAATGAATTAAATTCACATGGAAAAATATTATTACAACTTATTCTTCTTTTTCTTTGCCAGAACAGTGAACCTTCTATTTGTAATTTTACTTTTTATTGAAAATAGATTTTTTCATACATTATGTTCGCATCATGGTTTCCTCTCCCCAGCTCCTCCAGATCCTCACTGCCTTTCCACCCACCCAAATCCACACCCTTTTTTTCTTTCTCTCATTAGAAAACAGACAAGTAAAACAAATAGAAAAAGAAGAGCCTGAGAAGAAGCAGGAGAAACACGCCCAGGTGCAGAGGTGCACACATCTGCACATAGAGAGGTCCCACAAAAACACACAATTGAAAACCATGCTATATAAGCAAAATCCCTATAGGGAAAAAAAGCTTCCACAATACACTCCAAGACAGAAACCCTCCAAAAATGCCACTGAATTCATTGTGTGTTGGCCGTCTCCTGCTGAGCATTGGGCCTGCAGGCCCTTGCCTGCCCTTTGCATACCCAGCGAGACTCATTGGAGAAAATGACTTTCCCATTATTAGCAGTTGTCAGTTGGAGATAGCTTCTTGGTTGGAATGGAGACTTGCATCCACTCTCTCTATCTGGCTTAGACCTATCCAGGCCCTGTGCACGCTGCAGCCGTCTCTGTGAGCTCATATGTGCATTAGTCCTGCTGTTCTAGAAAGGCCTCGTTCCCTTGGTATATTTAATCCATGCTGGCTCCTACTATCTTTCTGCCCCTCTTCCACAGAGCTCCCTGAAGGGACCTGATGGAGACATCCCATTTAGCACTAAGCGTTCCAGGGTCTCTCAGTCTCTGCCTGTGGTCCAGTTGTGTCTCTGTATTTGTTTCCATCTTCTGCCACAAGAAGCTTATCTGGTGATGGCTGAGCCAGGCACTGAGCTATGAGTTTTCAGAATGCTGTCAGGAGTCATTGCTATATTCCTTTAGCAGAACAGTAGTATTTGGGGTTTTTTCCCTTGGCCCATGCATATCGAGTCTCAGGTTCTTGGCCATCTGAGCAGTGTCAGGCCTGGGTTCTATCTATGGAGCAGGCCTTAAGTCTAATCAGATAATGGTTGGTTACACTCCTAACTTCTGTGCCACTATTTCACCAGCCTATCTTGCAGGCAGGTCACCATGGTAGATCAAAGGGTTTGTAGCTGGGTTGGTGTTTACCTTTCTTCTCTTACAGTATGCTGAGTACTTTCCATGAGCGCTGGTCAGTCAGGGTGAAGGCTCTAGGTAGGCACCAGCTCAACTTCTTTGTGTTCAATGAGTTGTATGTTACCTTCAGCAATAGGGTCTTACCATCAGTTTGTGGAGAGCAACCAATAGCCTCGGTTGTTTGGGAGGTTTTCATAGGGCCCCTTTTGGCCAAAAAAGTCAATTAAATGTAACTCATTCCTGGCACTGAAGGTTGTTTGGTGGATAGAGAGACACTAGTTAAGGCTCTGTCTTTCCTCTTATTTGGCAGTCTCACGTAGCTCCCCTTCATATGTGTGTATTTCGGAAGTTCCCACAGGATTGGTCTTCCATATAACCCCTCTTCTCTCCCTGCTCCATGTAACCTTCCCATTGTAACCCCCACTCTTCCTCCCCACAAATGTCTACTCTATCCCCCCTTCCTCGGGAGATCCTTTCCTCCCCACCAGTCCCTTACTCTACATCTAACTTCTGCGGTTGTATGGAGTGTACCCTGCATATCAAACACTTACAAGTCAATATCCGTATGTAAGTGAATACATAGAATATTTGTCTTTGTAAGTCTAGGTGAACCCGTTTGGGATTATTTTTTCCAGCTCCATATAAATGTGCTTTAAGTTGAAATGGAGTTAAATCACTGTTCTCTCCCTGTTCTTCCTCCAGTGAGCCTCCCTCACACCCCTCTTATTTCCCCATCTACTCTCAAGATGATAACTCCTTTTGCTTTGATTGTTACTGTTACTACACAAACACACATACACAAGCATACACAGAACTGCACAAATACACCTGTCTGTGTGTTTTTATTGTTGGGGTGTTTATGGTGTCAGAGCTGATGATAACCTATAAGGAGATTCATCTCTCAGATGGGCTAATTTGTTCTTCTTCTCCAAGCTGTCTCTAGTTCTTTATCTAAGACTGTGACTAGGTGAAATTTTATCCCTTCCATGTTAACAAAGCCCCTGAGGATATATTATTTTATGTTTACTAAAATTATAAGGGAGTGAAGCCTCTTGGGCTGACAGTGCTCCCCACAAGAACCACAGACTAACAGAATTCCCAGTACCAGGCACAAGAAACCCAATTTCTAATGACAGATCACAGTTAATCAAGTGACTCCCCAAATAATATACATTTAGATGTAGTTCTCAATTGACTCAGGGGTTGAAGGTGGGCCCCTATTGCTGAAGACACTGTACACTTAGATTAGGACAAGGATTTAAAATTATTTGAACCAGATCTAACCTGAAAGCCTCCTCCTCACAGTATAGCTTCCATGGTCCAGCAAATGCTAAGCAAGCTGCTCAGAGAGGGAAGCTGTTAAGCACTCGGCCGCTGCAGCCCGAATGAATGATGATGAGGAAATGGTGAGAGGTGCATAAAAGCACAGTAAGTAGCACTCACAGGCTAGTGACAACCAACAGCTGTCCAGTCAGATGTAAAACCCACTTGATGGGGGGACTCATGCCTGGTCCTGGGAACCTAGCCAGTTTCCCAGGGCCAATGAGGCCATAGACCTAGAAAAGAATCTACCACCACCACTTTGCTAGAACAGCATAATGCCTTACCACATTCTAAAAATTCTTTAAAAGACATTTATGCAGAGGTCTAAGCTGCCATCGTATATTTTTAAAAGAGATGTGTTTGTGAGGTGTGTAAAAAAACACGATATAACCTTTGACATCCCACCTTACACAGTAAGACATGACAGTGGTCCACACAGATGCAAACATAAGCCCTGGAGAACAGCAGTGACAGCAGTCAGGGAACAAAAGTTACGAGCAGACAAATTGTATCCATAAAGAAACAGGGCAAGAAAAGCAAGATACAGAAATGCCTGTCACTTTGTATTCACCCAGCTTTCTAAAGGTGGTTGTCTAAGATACTGTAACTGGGAAGCTCTCTTTTGACAGTACTGCTCAGAGGCAATGGGTATCCTCGTATGTACCTAAAGTACAGAAATCTCAAGAGACTTTACCTTTTGCAAGTGCAGATGTACAGAAAGGACTTCTTTTCAAGTATAAGGAGGCTTCAGGATTTTCGTGTCCTAGCCAACCCAGATAATGGACATTCCGAGTCAAACTGAACAACAACAACAACAACAAAGATAAGCATACATTGAATTAGAACTCTGTATTAGTGACTTTTCTGTTGCTGTGATAAAACACCACGGCCGTGGCAACTTAGAGAAGAAAGGGTTTATTTGGGCTTATGGGTTAGAGCCCATGATGCCCAGTAAAGGCATGGGGCAGGAGCAGGCAGGTAAGGTTCACATCTTGAACTCCATAGGAAGCAGAGACTAAAATCAAAATGACTGGAGTCTTTAAACTCTTAGTCCCACCCTACTGACTCATTTCCTACAACAAGGCCACACCTCCTGAGCCTCTCCAAACAATACCACTGACTGGGGACCAATGCAGACACACTGTTAAGAACAAACTTACCAAATAAAGTGATTCTCTTATCTAGCCTGCTACACATGTATATATTACTGTCATGTATGCACACACGTACATATGCACACATTTATGTACATATATTGTGATAGATTAGCTTGTGTGAGTGTCAATGGCCTGGGGTGAGGAAGCTCTACCACGCAGATCATCCAAATGCCCAAGACTGGGGCTGACTCAGTGGCTTAAGCATATGCTTGCTGTTCTTCAAGGGTTTCTGGGTATGGCTCTCAGCACCCACATGGTGGCTCACAACCATCTGTAACTACAGCTCAGGAGATCTTACACTCTCCTCTGGCCTTTATGTGCAAAGCATACAAGTCATGCATAGAGACAGAATGTCTATACACATATAATGAAATAAAAATAAGAGCTGGAGAGATGGCTCCGCGGTTAGGAGCGCTGGCTGCTCTTCTAGAGGACCTGGATTGAATTTGCCACACAAACAGCCCACACCTATCTGTAATTTCAGTTCCAGGAACCTGATACCATCACACAGATGTACATACAAGCAAAACACCAATGTACATAATTTTTTTAAAAAAAGCATTCAAAAATTAAAATAAAGCAATCAAATCCCCTAGACTAAGAAAACCATCTCATTCAAGTGATCCACAAACTCTTGATACAACGGGATCTGGCTTTAGCTTTGTGAATCTTCCCCACATCACTTTCTGTAGTGGATTCCCCTGTAGTTGTAATCTCACATCAGCGAGTGAGAGTGAGAGACAACCCCCCTCCCCCATCATCAGCAGCACTTGGTTTCAGGTTTTTTCTTTATCTTAGCCCTTCTGTCTGCGGTAAGAAGAACTCCTAAAGGAGTTTTAATTTGTATTTCCCTACCATGCCACTTCTCGGCATTTGCTTAAAGGACTTGCTGGTCTCCTCCACTGACGTTTGCTCAGCCAAGTTCGGTGTGGCTCCGCTTACAATAACTACAAAACGGAAACAACCATATAACGCTGGTGTACCGGGCTGCCTGCACCCGGAGCCGGCAGCCTTCAATTGGAACCGGCGGCACACACAGTGTGTAGCTGTGCCCTGGGGGCTCGAGCAGCTCTGCCAGGCGTGCATCTCGGTGGCCCGCCGGTCCCTCAGGATGAAGTGAACCAGGGAGCTCTACAGTGAAGCGCCAAGGCAGAGCCATGGTCCCCATGCAGGCCCGGTGTCGCGCACACAGCCTCCACGACAGTCGCCCATACTGTGAAGAAAAATGAAAGCATGCAATGTTCTGATAAATGAATAATAGATTGAGAAAATGATATGTTGACACCAAAGGACTAACCTGTATGTTCTCGCTTATTTGTGACTCTTAGCTAAAAATCTTTAGGTGTTGAGGACAGACTCTGGAGAGATGGCAGGCTGGGGGCGCTCTAGAGAGGGTACTTGTAGGACACAAGTGCTATGAGGGGACCTGGAAAACAGTGAGGGAAAACTAACTGGAAAGGGGCAAGAGGGACAATACGGAGGGAGAATCCCCAAATAGTATAGGCTGTTTGCTTTAGTTGCTTCCCGGAACTTGAAGGATTAGACCCTAAGGCTGAAGACAGCATTACACATTGGACAAAGCACTGGAGGAATCAAACTGGAACTGACCTGAAAGCTTCCTCCCTCAGGAGTGGCTCTCATAGTTTCTAAGGCTTCTATGCAAGCTGCCCAGGGGAGAACAACGACCAATAGTTCTCCCCAAAGTCTTAAGGCCACAACAGTGCTTGGAATGGGAAGACATTCCCAAGAGTGCAGTAGTGCTACTTATGTAATGGGGGGCAGTGGGTAACCAACAGCCCTCTAATGGGACTTGAGGTTTGCTCAACAGAAGGGAAGTCATGTCTGGTACTGTAAACCTAGCAGTTTGCTCCTGGCTGGAGGGAACCTGCTACTGTCACTTTCTTACACTGGTATAATTCCTAACCGAATTCCAAATACTCATCCTTATAGCCACAGGTAAGTGTAATTCCCACCCCAAACCAAAGGAGCGCCTTTTTGCCACAGATGGAAGCCATTACAGAAATCCATAGAAATCCATGTGGTCAAAGTGGAGAAAACAGCTGAGGTGGAGGGTTCAGCCCCAGTTGGTACCTACATTCCCTGTCAGTGAGGCTCAGGGAATAACACGGAAAAGGGGGCAAGAAGACTGTAAGAGCCAGAGGAGCAGGACGTCTGCCACGAGATGGAGTCTCAACATATCACAGGCAAGCTGCACCTGTGAAATCTTAACAGCCCCCCCCCCCCAGCGGGGTGTACACACTGGCAAGGCCAGTGACATGGTAATATGGATGGGGTAAATCTCACAGGGCCACACCCCTAAGTAAACAGCTACAAGCAATTAATGGATGCTGAGAATCAGTTTCTCCAGAGGCAAACTATGATAGGTTATCCCAAGCAGTCATCCCTAAGCACGAGCATATGAGCAACAATAACTGAACACACACACACACTCAGGTGTGTGTTTTACATGACTTTTATGTGTTATATAGCATTCTGCATATTATATAACACACACACGTATTTGTAATAATATTAAAGAAGAGGTCATGAATTTGCATGGAGGGACACAGAGGAGTTGGAAGGGGAGAGGTTGAAACGATGTAATGACTCCCTCACAAATGAGCTTGTTTAAAACTAGAAAATAAAAGAACTCTTCATACATATGAATACAATTTCTTTATAATTTTGGAACTGATGTGAAGCTGAAATATGTGGTATACCAAATTGTAACATGTGTGCCGACAATTTGAAATATTGGAAAAAATTACAAAATCCAACCCATGAAAAAGTATATTCCAGGGATAGATTATAGGTTATCACATGGCAGTGTTCTCTTCAGCAGGCGTATAACCTTTAATGATATTTTGATACCTTACATCACAACAAATCTCTCTTGTTTTTGTTTTGTGGGGTGGGGCATGTCTCTCCTCAGAGAAGACGCTTGCATTTATTTTCTGTGGGGTAAATCTATTCCACTGAGAGACACACTTAATTTTTCCTGGAAACTTTCTCAGTCATAAAAAACAAAAACAAAAACAAAAAACAAAACAAAAAACAAAACAAAAACCAATAAAAGGTATTAGCAGCTGGGCAGTGGTGGCGCATGCCTTTAATCCCAGCACTTGGGAGGCAGAGGCAGGTGGATTTCTGAGTTCGAGGCCAGCCTGGTCGACTGAGTTCCAGGACAGCCAGGGCTACACAGAGAAACCCTGTCTTGAAAAACCAAAAAATAAGAGGTATTAGCAGGTATCCATGCACAACCATCCCGTGTGGGGTAGGAAAGAGCTCGGCTTCTTCCCCAGCCAGTCAGCTCTCAACCGTCATGTAGAACCATTCCTGTTTCAGTGGGAATTTGTGGGAATTTATTTAGGGTTTCCAAGTTTTTAACTCTTTAGAATTCTGGATTGGTTTTCTTTCTAAAATTTTTGACATTAGGAGTTTTGCTCTTTGGGAATTTAGAACCGCTGGGTTGTTGGTCTTTGGGACTATAATAAGCTTTGTCATTTTCACAAGGGCTGGTGTCCTCACAACGGCTCTCCCTCCTGCTCCCTGGGTTGGTAGTATTTGCAGTCGTGCAAATGCTCTTCTAATTAAGAGCCTTTGAGTAGATCAGGCTGTCTGGCTCAGAAAGTTCCCCCCATTGTTGGTTCTGTTTATATGTGCTCTCAAATCCTGCTGATTTGAGAGCCTGTCCTGTCTTTTAGCATGCACCCTGGAAGCTCCTGGTCTCTGAGGCATTACCTCTAGGTCAATTCACTCTGCTTTACAGGAAAGGATGAAGGAAGGACAGTTGTGACCGGGTATGGTGACCATCATTTAGTACAAAATCACAGGAAGTCCGAGGGGCTCTCTGTGGTTGTTCAACTTTTCACAAAGCGGAGGTTCCTGTCTTTATCAGACTACCTACTGGGATCACACTTGCTCCATTACTGGATAACTCACATTCCTTCACGGGGTTCCAAGTGCAAGGCTAAAATGTTCTTTGTAACTTGCTATAATTAGATTTCAGTCACTTTATTCCACAAGTCTAGTCATTTACATATTGATTGGCCTATCCATTTATGTATTCATTTATATGGGACTCCTACTATAGAATATATATAATATTCCAGTCATGAGCCTCAGACTCCAGGAGCTGACTAGTCTACAAGATATCATGCACTTACACAAGGATAAGCCATATGTGTGTGATTGCTATAAACGCCATACTGTAAGAATGAGGAGGAAGAACCACAGAAGGGTTCTGTGGGTTCCATCAGTGCTATGGTCTGAATGTTCACACACCGCCAACACTTATATGTTAGAGCTATAACCAACATTTATATGTTAGAGCTATAACCAACGTGATGGCATTTGAAGGCGAGTAGGCCATGAGGGTCAGGACCCCTCACTAGGCAAGGCAGGGTGACCCAAGAGCTCTTGGGATCCACCCATCCCTACTTCTCATCACACTGGGGTTTCAGGCACAGCCCACCGGCAAGGCGCCCATCACACGTAGACAACCTCTTACCATGATCCTACAAGCAATCCTAATGGAACTCACTGGATCATCACAAATATAGCTGTGAGGGTAGACAATGGGCTTTCTAGAAAGAGGAAGGGGATCAGTAGGAGGGGAGGGACTGAGTTAGTTACTAAGGGTAGGATTGGAAAGACAATAAGCAGAGTAAGACTTGGCATTAGTATTAGAGCAACAGAGAAAATAAAGTGGGAAAAGTAAATAGAAAGAGACACAAAAGGAAAGGGAGATGAGGGCTCTCTAAAGGGACACAAAAGCCTTCAAAGGCTAAAGAATTTCATCTTACACAATTTGAAATATTGCCAGCACTTCAGTGGCAAGAGCAGGGAGATCTCAAGGCAGGGAGACCCCAAGGCAGGGAGGTCCCAAGGCCAGGCCTATGGGGACACTTGCTTAAAGAGAGAGGGGGGGAGGAACAGGGAGACAGGGAGAGGGAGAGAGACAGAGAGACACACAGAGAGAGACAGAGAGAGGACATGGTGAGATGCAAATCTGAAATGTAGATGTTGCATAGGGCGCCTCCCTTTGCAGTCACAGGGGCCTCCATACCTCTTTGCTTGACTTTCCTGTCTGCCCAGTTGGTGTCATCCAATGAGAGCAGACCCTCTGTGGCGTTGTGCTTCCCGTGCTGGTCTCTGCATTGTTTCTTCTACAGCCGGAGGGCGTACTGTGGGGTCTGGGGCGTTGGGTGCTTTAACTAAAGGCGGCTTGAGGTATCTGAACTCGCAAGCAGCTGCCAGGCTTCCTGTGGATGTGCTCTAGGCCCTGACTCCGTGAAGCTGGCTACGCCTGCCCCACTATTGGGGAAGTTAGCTAGTGTCAATCCAGTCTTTGCTCAGGCCAGCCGGTCACCATGTGAAACACTGCTTGTTTCCGACTTGTTTTTCATAGTAGTTGGAGGTGTTTTACAGTATTCCCAAATGACCACTTTCACAGAAGGTGGTGACTTTGTCTACTATATTCTTTGGATGTGTCTAGGATTTTCATATTGCGCATTCTGTGTGTGTGTGTGTGTGTGTGTGTGTGTGTGTGTGTGTGTGTGTGTGTGTGTGTGTTTATACTTGTGTGTAGTTTATTTATGTGTAGACATTGAGAGTCTGAGGTTTCCCATATAAAACTGTTGTAAGAATAGGTCAACACCTCATTGCCTGGCATGTAGTGAGTCTTAATTGACTTCTGTTTGCTTCCCCCTCCTCCTCCTCCTCCGATAATAACAACAACAACAACAACAACAACAAGACAGTTCAATTGTATTGTGTTGGGAGTTTCACACTGCTGTGGACCTCAGAGGACAACCTGTGGGAGGTTGTTCTCTTCTTTCACTGTCTGGCTCCTGAGGATGGAATTCAGGCCATCGAGCTTGGTGGCAAGTGACTTTACCTGCCGAGCCACCTCATTGGCCTTGTCTCCTAATGATCAATGCCTTGTGGGGGCAGGAAAGAAGATCCAAGGGAAACAGTCTGTAAAGTCAAATGTATGAACTTGTTTTTCCCGTAACACCAGTGGAAAGAAGGAACTCTCAGTATGATGCTTTGGTGTTCGTAGAGGCTAGTGAGCTCACTGCAGGCAGACGCTGAGAGAAGCCGTTGAGGGGGAACTGGAAAAAATACAGAAGCAGACTATTGAGATAAGGAGACTTTGGGATGAGGCTCCAAACTAGGAGCACCTTTCTCTATAAACAATGAATGGGCTTAATCTGAAATCAGCCTGAATGCAAGGGTAGGCCCTAGAGCCCTTTAAAGCACAGATGTGTGAACCTAAATGAACTGGCCCTTTCCAGCGGTCATTTTACAAACCCAAAGTCACTTCCACTGTACCCTGCTTCAAGGGCTAGTACAGATGTGAGGAGTTTCTTTTTTGTCAAAATTAAGTCAATGAAATTAGAGCATATTAAGGAACCAGTTGTTGAAAGACAGTGAACTACTGGGGTCTATTGACTGGAAATTACCAGAGTTGTAGACTATCGGGTAGACAAGGAAAATTGGCATGCTGACGGTCCAAGGTCTGAGAAAGGATGTTGTAATTTCTCAGTGAGAGATAGCTGGTAGATTAGGCAGGAGAGAAACCTCTAGCCAGGAACTTACTCATGGTCTGCTGTTATTTTGATTGACAGGTGTGGCAGCTGTTTCCGATGCGCTTGACCACTCTTCCTCTTCAACACTAAAAGATGGGGAAGGGGCCTGTTACACATCCCTGATTTCTGACACCTGTTATCCACCTCGGGAGGACTCTGCATACTTTACTGGAATTCTTCAGAAGGAAAACGGTCACATCACCACTTCCAAGAGTCCTGAGGAGCTGGAGACCCCCGGACCCTCATTACCAGAAGTGCCTGGTATGGAGCCACATGGCTTATTGAGTTCTGATTCTGGGATAGAGATGACTCCTGCTGAGTCCACCGAGGTGAACAAGATCCTAGCTGACCCCCTAGACCAGATGAAGGAAGAAGCCTATAAATACATTGACATAACCAGGCCACAGGAGGCAAAGGGCCAGGAGGAGCAACACCCTGGGCTAGAAGATAAAGACTTGGACTTTAAAGACAAGGACACTGAAGTCCCCACAAAACCAGAAGAAGTTCATGCACCTCACCAGCCAGCCCCTGTGGAGGGGAAGCTCATCAAGGACAACTTATTTGAAGAATCTACCTTTGCTCCTTACATAGATGAGCTTTCTGATGAGCAACACAGGATGTCCCTGGTCACTGCCCCTGTCAAGATTACACTGACAGAGATCGAACCTCCTGTCATGACTGCCACACACGAGATAATCCCTGAGAAACAAGACCTGTGTCTGAAGCCAAGTCCTGACACAGTTCCCACTGTGACTGTCTCAGAGCCTGAAGATGACAGCCCAGGATCTGTCACTCCTCCATCTTCTGGAACAGGTAAAGACATTGGTAATTCTTCACTTTGGGAAACCCCAGCCTGTGGTGGGCTGAAGTTCCAAAGCATGAAGGAACGAAGACTTGCATCAAAAATGCTTGCCTTCCCTTTAAGTCCTGTTGGTTACTCTTTGTAAAATGTTTCTGTCTGTATTTGATGAGGGTGGGGTGGTAGTGGTTAGGGTGACAGGGAAAATATTAACAGTCTCCTGTGGCCCTGAAGGTCAGAGCAGGGAGGTGCCACTATTTTGAGATTAGCTCTTCTCCCATGATCCACTAGATCATGGAGGCATTATATGGGGAGCACCTTGGCTGGGCTACCTTGTCCAGGACATGGAACATGCCCAGTGTGGGCTCTCCCTCTGTGTAACAGAAAGGTGGAGTAGGACGGGCTCAGGCTCCTTTGGGGAGGTATAAGCAGGAAAAAATCTCAGAGACAGGTGATCCTCCCTGCTCCCCTCAGCCCCACCACTGTTACGTTACTGTCTTTAGTTCTTGAATATACCATTGTATATTTGAATCTGAGAAATAGCTTTGATCAAAAGAGGAAAATTCTAAAAGCTCCTGAACCTTGGCACGAGGACCCCAGTCCAACCCCCTAGCACCTACATGAGATAAAATAGGCATGATGTCACATTCTTGGGAATCCTAGCACTCGAGAAGCTGAGACAGGAGGATGCCCAAGCTGTGGGTCAGCCAGTCCTGCTGAACTGGCAGCCCCAAGTGTCAGTGAAAAACTTACCTCAGGGTAAAACAAAATAAGATGGACGACTTCTGAGGAACAACACCTGAGGTTGTACCCTAGCCTCTGCACACTGCACACACAGGCACTGTTATGTAATCTCACAGGGAGGGGGAGGGAGGAAGAGAGAGAGAGAGAGAGAGAGAGAGAGAGAGAGAGAGAGAGAGAGAGAGAGAATGAGAGAGGGAGGGAGGTAGGGAGAGTGAGATATGAAAGAAGGGGATATAGATGAGAGAGAGTGAATGTGAGAGCAAGTGTATGTGTGTGTGAGGGGGGAGAAAGGGAGAGAGAGAGAGAGAGAGAGAGAGAGAGAGAGAGCACTTAGTCTAGCTAAGCTCCTGCTTGCCCAGCCTTCCTAGGAGACCACTCTCTGTCATCTGTTTGCCAACTATTTGTAGTTCTTTATCTAGAGTCGAGAACTTTTGAAATTCCCCAAGTTCATGTTGGTCTGTCGCCTGGTTTTGTCATTATGCAGGTCTTGCTTAGACAGTCACGCAGCTGAAATTTCATAGGTATCTCATAGTAGGCATCCTGTTCCTTTGGCTGTTATAATGTTTCTGCTGAATCTTCCATGATGTTCCCTGAGCCTTAGGTTTAGGGAAGAATTGCAGACATATTAATGGGACTTGGATCCCCATGATAATTTGTTTTCTGTAGTTTGGACCACTTGTGGACTGCTGTACAAGCCTCCATTTGCATCTTTGGTGAGGGGCGAGAGCTACACGTAACTGTGGGCATAAGTATGTAGAAGACAGTTAGAAACTGTATTAATGGAGGAAGATGTCAGTGGCAGCCATCGAACTAGGATTCTTCAAGACAGAGAGGCTTGACCTCCAGGGTCTATGGCCTTTCTAGCTATGACAGTCAGTCCGCTGGGCTTCCAGGCATATACATTCCCTCCTACTGTGCGGACCTGAAGTTCAATTAGATAGCTCTTGGTTACCTCCAAGACATAAATAGCACTAGTGCACCCTTGAGGGCATTTTGCTGTGCTGGTCATTGTTGTGGTTTGTAGCCTTCAAGCTGTGGAGAACTATTGGTTGCTTTTGTCCCTTGTCAGCCCCTTTGGACTCTATGAGGCAGCTTCTGGGTCACTTCCTACTTGAGTCCTCTAGTTCCTGGTCAGAAGTATGTGGTATCTCCAGCAATAGCCCTTACGTTCTTGGAGGCAACTGAGGGCAATAGCCTGTATTTTTACTTGCTAAATCTACCAGTCAATCTGGAAGAAAAATCCTAGGTGTTAGAGTCATGTGCAGAATTGCAAAATGCAGGTGTCTGAGCTCCACCCAGACTTTCTCCTACTGACTTAGAATTTCTGAAGGCAACCTTGAGCTGCATAGCTCAGATATGAACTGTGGTGAAAGACCATGGGTTCTGGGCTGGGGAGATGGCTCCATGAGGAAAGTGTTTGCCATCTAAGCACGAGGACCAATGTTCAGAGCCCCCACCCCACATAAATGCTGGCTGGGAGGGCATGTCAGCCCTGTAGTACTGTAATCGCAGTGCTTGAGAAATGGAGACAGGGAATCAACCGACCACACTAGCTAGACCAGCTGAGTTGGCAAGCTCTAGGTCCCAGTGAGAGAGCGCCCTGCAGCATTGTTCATAGATTCTGATACCCAACAGCAACGTTACCTCCAATGTCCCCATCCCTGAAACCACCAGGCCACATTCTCTCTCTATGCATTTGCTTATTCTAAACTTTTGTGTAAGTGTAATATTACAACAATGCAGCTCACCATGTCTTATTTCCCTTAGCACAGTATGAGGTACGCTTTATCATGCCCCTGCATTTTACCGTCTCCTTCCCTTTCACAGCCAAAGAATATTTCACTGTAAGGCCATGTCACACTTAATTTGTCCACTTATTAGTTAAGGGATACTGGGGTTGTTACCACCTCGTATTTAGGCCACGTTTCATCTGAAGTCAGGTTTTCATGCAGCATGGGAGAGGGTTCTGGCTTTATCCTTTTGCGTACCACTTTTCCTCTCTTCATTTCCACACTATGACCAGCCCCATCTCAGACCTGAGCTTCCTTAAAACAGGGATAGCAGGGGGCACATAAAATAGTAAAAGCATTTGAAACAGAAAGACGCACATTTAGATTCAAGGCAAACCATTTCTGCCAGGGCACTAGCAATCCACTCCGAGGCTGTGACTGAAGAGACAGAGACTGTGCTGTTTCCATGGTGTGGAGATGGTTAAGAGAACCAAGAGAAAGAAGTGAGATCTTCATGCTAGGAAGCCATTACTGTCCCTGCACCAAGAGGAGTAGGAGGAGACTCAGAAACCCAAGAAGAGCTAGAACTGCAAAAGACACAGGGGTTACCAATGCCATGTGTCTCCTTCCTTCATCCTTTCCTACTGACTGAACCAGGGTGGAAGGGACCCTGGACGATGTGCAGAACACAAACAAAACGATAGGATCGGACCAAAGTTGGCAGAGAGAGAAGTGCTGGGGGAACACTGTACGGTTGCCCACGTCATTGCCGTATGTGGCACTGCGCCGGGGCCGAAGCTGTGCTCTGAAGACACAGATCACGCCTCCGTTGGCGCCCTTGCCCCTCCCCTCCCTCCTTCTCATCCTTTGCCCACCACACAGAAGTAACTTCATGTAACTTTTACACTACTATTCTGTTTGGAATCATAGCAAGGACTTAAGTACATGGCTTACTAAAGAGAGTGAGCCATGATGAAAGCAGTTTGAGATAGTACAGTAACAGTCATCCAAAAGTTTGAGAAAGAATGAAGCAGTTGTTTTGCTTTTTGAGTTTTATTTTTGAGATTATAACACAATTACATCTCTCCCGTTCCTTTCTTCCCTCCAAAGGCTCCCTTGTGCCCCTTCCTGGTCCACTTCAAATTCATGACCTTTTCCACTAATTCTTAATGCATGCATATATGTCTAGACGTATATATTTCTAAATATAAACTGTTCGGTCTGTATAATGTTACTTGTATGTATGTATTCAGGAGAAACAGTTGTTTTAAGACACTTCAGACACAGCGTATATCATTTCTCTACTCCAGTGATTGCTCTTTCCACGGGATAAAAACCTCGTGACTCTGACACACCCACAGTCTCCGCCTCTTCTACCACGCTCCCGTATTTATGAGTCCTTCCAGACATCATGACCTCCTTTTGGTATTGATAGATCATTGTGACTCCCGCCTCCAGGCTTTCGCACTACTCAGCACACTTTTCCTTTGGAAATGAAGGGTTAACTCTAGGTCCACCTCTTACAGAAGAAGCCCCATCTGACCTATTTAAAGCTGAAGCCTCATCCCGCCCTGTCCAGAACACCGGATTCCCTTATCCAGCTCTGCTTTTCCTTCCTAGCACTTGCTATCACTCTATGTACTTGTTATACATATGGCTGTGTGATGGGACCCCTTGTCATTTGAACTTTTGACCCTGCTTAATAGATGGATGATGTGTAGAATAAAGTTGGTCCTGCTTTGTAGAGAATTTTAAAACTCTAAAATATATTATCCGGCCCTCTCAGAATTCTAGAGCCATGGATGATGTAGTCCTATAATATGGTCATCTTGCCCCCCTAGAATCCCACAGTGACCCTAAGATTCTGCAGGAAGCTTTGGATGGTCAGTTCTTGCCACATAAGGTCCAGAGATGAATGTCTAAGGTGCCCAGAAGACAGGCCCTGCCTGCTCTATAGCAAGACAGTACCAAACTCCTAAACACTGTTGCCACGGTGATTCCAACAGCCAAGCTCAGCAGGGTTGCCAGTGTGGCCTCCAGGCCATCTGGAGGAACATCAGGCAGAAGGCAGACACTTGCCCTGGGGACTGGGGTGACTCTGAGTTGATGTCTTCTCAAGAGGGAGTGGGCAAAGCACAGCAGTGGGCTACCACAGCTGCAGTCCCATGAGGTGGTAGAGCTGATGATCCTCGTGGGGGAAATGGCAAAACCTTTGAATTGTAGGCTTTAAAAATAAAAACATTCTCATGAAAATGTAAAGCTCAGATGTCTAGCCAAAGCCCTGTCTTCTCTTATTAACAGAGAAAGAATTCACAGCATGGGCATGGGGGAAGGATAGCTTTCAGATTTCTTGACGTTGGCGGACTCAGTTAGGGATATGTGTCCATTTGATTATCTGATGAAATCTGTAAAGCTGAGAAACTCCCTTGAGGGAATGAATCAGAAATTAAAATGACTTCTAGAATCTTTGGTGCACCAAAACAGACAGAACAGCCAAGATTCTGCTGCTAAGAAATGGCAGGGTCATTTTTTAAAGCAGCTAGATTAAGATGGATAGGTATGTAAATTAATTGGGCCACAACAGTAATTAGCCTTAGTTTAGGTGGCTTGTCTTTCCAGCAAAGCCCTGGAAACAGACTATTTCTGTACTAATGAGATGTGTGTTTCTCAAGCAACGACAAAACATCTCCCCTAATGGAATTTTGTTTTATTTCTTTTCTCTGTGTCCATCTGTCTGTCCGTGTGTGTGTCTCTCTGGCTCTTCTTCACTCTGTGGGAGGACAGAACCATCTGCTGCAGAGTCCCAGGAGAAAGGCAGCGTCTCCGAGGATGAGTTGATTGCTGCCATTAAAGAAGCAAAGGGGTTATCATATGAAACCACCGAGAGTTCGAGGCCAGTGAGCCAGGTGGCCGACAGACCCAAAGCCAAGGCCAGGTCTGGGCTGCCCACCATCCCCAGCCCCCTGGACCAGGAGGCCAGCAGTGCGGAGTCCGGAGACTCAGAAATTGAGCTGGTGTCAGAGGACCCCATGGCCTCTGAGGATGCGCTGCCCTCTGGCTATGTGAGCTTCGGCCATGTGTCGGGCCCGCCCCCCTCTCCTGCCTCTCCATCCATCCAGTACAGCATCCTGCGGGAGGAGCGGGAGGCCGAGCTGGACAGCGAGCTCATCATCGAGTCGTGCGACGCCTCCTCGGCCTCAGAGGAGAGCCCCAAGCGCGAGCAGGACTCGCCCCCGATGAAACCGGGTGCCCTGGATGCCATCCGCGAGGAGACGGGCTCTAGGGCCACCGAAGAGCGAGCACCCAGCCACCAGGGCCCTGTGGAACCAAACCCGATGCTCAGCTTCGCCCCCGCCGCCCTCCAATCCCGCCCAGAGCCATCTTCTGGTGATGGAGCCCCAGTTCCAGAGCCGCCCATGTCACAGCAGCAGAAACCTGAAGAGGAAGCTGTGAGTTCCAGTCAAAGTCCCGCGGCCATCGACAGTCCTGGACCACTTGGTTCTGGCCTCGTGCCCTCTCTGCCTTTCTTCAATAAGCAAAAAGGTAAAGGGGGCAGCTTTTCTGGTCCAAGCAGGGTTGTCCCCCCAGAGTCCTTCCTGGGTGCCCTGAGGTATCCGCCAGGAAACTGAACTGTCACCATGATGGGGGTCTGGGGCCAGTGGCCCATTGCCACAGAGGTCTGTTTCCCTGTGATTTAAGCATCTTTTCTCTTTTCATGCCCTAATCATGAAGGGTTTTGTGTGCTCCCTGGGACCTGAATCGGTAACCCATCCTTCCTTCCACTCCAGGGCTGGCTACCTCTGTGGAAAAGTGAAGCTTTGCTTGGAACTGTCCAGACTTGTTTCCCGTTTCTTCCTATTTAAAGACGGGGGATGGCTAAGTCCCTTCATGCCTACACCCGCTTTTAGCTCAGTTTTGCCTAAATGGACCAAGTGTAGCTCAGCCGCATCCTTCCTCATACCCAAGGAGGGAGAATTTTGGTTTTTGAGTTCTAGATAATCAGAAAAGACAGCCGCCAAAATTGCTTACACAGATTCTTCTCTCCCCCAGCAGCACCTAATGTGACTCAATAGTTTTTAAAGTTGCTTAAGATTTAGAATTATTTTACTTTAGTGTTAGGTTCTCCCTCAGAGAAAGTCTTCAAATGAAAGAAGTCAGTATTTTATCATCTAGAATCTGTGCATATAAAGGCGATTTTTCCAGTATCTCAAGTTACCCAACACAACTGGTTGCAGATTCTTCATGGATTTCAGAGGGAAAAGAGCCAGATGACCAAATGAGGGAGGTGCTGCTTATTCTCACAGCACACCTTCGCAGGGACCCTGCTATTCATCTCCACTTCTGCTTTCTTGACAAGTACTTTGCCCTTTGAAGATAAATGATTTCAAAGGTATATTCTCTTGGGTGTAGCCTTTGCTAACCTTTAGTGTTTCAGATAAAAATAAAGAACAAACTCTCTCTTGTTGGAAAGCCAACACATGACACACTAAAATGATCATGCTAGAATGGGAGAATCTGGAGGAGTAAAATGACAAGAGAACCTCATCACATGGGTGTGGAGGGCAGGACAATATTTCCCCCAGTTTTGTGGATCAGTCCAGGGCCACTGAGCAGCATCCTCAGCCTGTTGACGCTTGATTGTCCAAAGAATTATCTCCAGAATTTAAAGCACAGTAATTGCATGCGATGGGAGGGTATTTGGTGTCAAATTTAAGAGTAAGAGTGTGTGTTCGTTTGGCAACCGTTGAAACTAATTTAGATTATTTTCGACCACTCTGATTGGGATAGGGAAGAGCCCTGTGGCTCGCAGGAACTGCACCGACATGAACAACTTTAGCCTCCTGGGGCCTGAAATGGTTGAGCTAGAGTCATGTCGCCTGAGTTCGTGTCATGTAACGTGTGACAGGCATGTCTTCACTTTAGCCCCTAATGTTCCTGAGACAGTCACTATGTGGACAATGCTATTCAAACATGTTTATCTTTAAAAAAAAAAAAAAATGAATCTGAGGACTGAAGAGAAAGGAGACATTTGTAGGCCCATTTTATCCCCAAATCTGGGGTTGCTAGCAGACATCTGCTGAAGACCTGTAAAGCTGGAGTTCTGGAAACAAGGGCTGGAGTGCACCTTTAATGACCAATTTGGCGCCATTCAGATCCCTGGGCAAGTTGCCCCATATGGCTTAGAGCGTCTGTTGCTAAGTTTAGACACTGGAGAGGAGGTAGTAGCCGTCTTTTCAAAAGATTGAGGGGTACCAGGGTGAATAACCTCTGCTCTCTCCTGCCCCAAGGGGTCCTTTGAAATCTAGTCTCTCACGGAAATCCACTGCTCAGCTGCTCTCCGCTCTGGGCCAAGCCCTGGAGACCCCGGGTGGGTGACTCAGTTCCATCCGAGACCTATTGGAACTTTGAGGTTCCCTCTGGTCTGTGCAGCTCCATTTCAGCAGGTGAAAAGCACGCTGCTGCAGAGCTGCCCCCTAGGCTGTTCCTAATCACTGCCTCTGGCCAGCAGGTCGGTGCTTAAGCAAGACATGCCTGCCCTTAGCTGTGAGGTCAAGTCTGCTTTGTGGTTTCCAGCCTGTGCGCAGTGAAGCAGCAGCAGCAGCAGCAGATGCATTTGGGTTTAAGCGTGGAAGGCTTTGGACTGGCCTCACGGGTGCTAGTTCTGCATCTCAGGACTTGGAAACATTTAGAATAAGACTCAGCCACCCCGTGGCTCCATTGTGTGAGACACAGGAGCACCAGGTTTACTGATCCAAGGTTTGTGATTTGGGGCTTTCTTACCCTTCAGAGCCCTCTGCAGCTATAGAGCTGGAGAGAAAATATTTTTCTTTGTGTCTCATTTCCTCCTGTGCAGGCCTGCCCTCCTGTGTGCTCTGTGTTCTCTTCCTCCGCACCTCCAGAACAGTCTGTTAGTGCCCCCAGACTCTGAAGGGGGAGATGCATTTTCATTTCTGCAAGGTTATCTCAACTCTCAGGAATGTGCAAATGAAAGACTAATTTTAAAAATCCTCAATTAATCATTTAACAACAGCTATGACTCATCGGGATAGGTGAGTGCTGGGCTATGGCAGTCAGTCAGCTGTCACAGTCCCACCCAAGGCGGTTCTATTGCAAGTCAGCGACTCCACCCCCCCCCCCCAAACCCATTGCTTCTTTTCTGTCTAAGTTTTCTTGTCTTCTCTGGAAATATAACAGTATAGTCCTGATCTGTCTTTAAAATATTGTATGGAAAAAATACTTTCAATTAAAAGCAAGCAAGCAAGAAAGAAACAAAGAAAGAAAATACTGGAAAGATGGTGCAGCTGATAAGAGCGTTGGTTGCTCAGTATCCAGCACTTAGGTGGGGTGGCTTACAAGCCCCTGTATCTTCAGCTCCAAGGGACTCTATAGCCGTCTTCTTGTCTCCAAGGGCAGTGTAGCCACATGCATACACACACCTCTCCCCACACATGCACACATAGGCGCGCGCACACACACACACACACACACACACACACACATACCCCACACCCCAGACACACACACACTTAAAAAATTAAGTTATAAGAAGTAAAATATTGTTGAAGAAAGTAATGAGTGATTTTGCATGGATTTTTATTATATGAATAATGTAATCTTGTGTATATTGCTTTATAAAGTGTAATTACTTTTATTATTTTTTTTCTGAGGCAGGGTCTCACCGAGTTGCCCAGGTTGAGCTTAAACTGACTCTGTAATTCCAGGCAAACTCTGAACTTGAAGTTCTGCTGAACGCTCCCAAGCATCTGAGATCACAGGTCTGTACTACCAGGCTTTCTGCTTCTCGCCGAAGAGTTAGGCACAGGACTCTCAACCCCCTCCACTCCTTCTCAGGGTTTGTTTTTCTTATTGCACCGCTGTTTCTCCTTCCTAGCTCTTATCTTCTCAGCCTCTTTCCAAATCTTTTTTGCTTTTTTCTAATCGCCCTGGAGACGTTCCAGAGTTTTGTCCTTACCTTTTTTTCTCCTTCTGTCCGTCCTCCATCCCAGGCCAGCCTCCCCTGAGGGCTTTTCGCTAATGGGTTTTATGTGGTAAATGCCCAGTTTCTTGCTTTGAAGAATCTTCTCTTTTGAGCTCCAAGTCTGTTTCCTCACTGTGGTTGGATAACTGGTAGGACTTCCTGAATTTGATTCATCCATGTTATGTGTCCAAATCTCTCCTTTCCTTTTCTTCTTCTTTTTTTCATTCTGGAGCAAATGAAGTGATGCTATGTAAGTTCTACTCATCCTTCGTGATTACAACTCTCACATTTGAAACACTGGCTTAGGGCTGGGTTTGCGGCTCAGTGGGAGAGCTTGTCTGGCATTCGTAAGTCCCTGGGTTCTATTTAGCCCTGCAAAAAGAAGATATTATGAGGATAGCTTGATAATAGCTATTGCTGTCTTAAATAGCCATACATTTTGGCCATTTAAGATTTCATCCCTCTGAAATCTACTTCAGGCAGCCGTGTGTGTGTGTGTGTGTGTGTGTGTGTGTGTGTGTGTTATAAAATGTATATTGGATACTTGTAAAGGTATATTTTATTTATCAAGATATGTATCCTTCATATAGCATTGTTGGTAATAATAAAAGTCTTTTGAGGAACATGCCATCCACAGGGGCACGAAGATGGAGTGGGGTCCAAGGGGCCATGGCAAAGATTCATCTTGAAGTAAAGCTAGAAGCACTCCCTGCTGACCCAAGTGCATAATGTTTGTCTATAAAACTGTCCCCCAAATGATCCAGAATGTCCTTAATATCTGAAAACACTATCAAAATAAGCATCCACAAAATACCAATCACCACTATAGAGCCCGCAAGAGTGCACCCGTCACCTGGTCTGAGAAACACTGCTTTCTGCCAGTTGTCCCTTCACGGTTGCCTGACACCTGCAGGATTGTTAAAAGTTCATGTCCCTGGCCTGCCTCTACCCTGAAATTACCAAATGAGAATGAGCAAAGACCTAAATATGAACTTAAAATGAGCACACTGGAGCCTGAGAATTGCTTTATTTCTCCGACAAGCTCAGCAGCGGGGCGGGACAGTAATGCAAGGAGGTTGCCTCAGGCAGTGTGGTTTTAGAGAAGCTACTGGAGGCTTTCAGATGATTCCATCTCTGCTGGATAGAGCAGCTCCTGCCCTGTACCCCGGGAAGAGGAGTAGGGCAGGGCTCTGCAGCCTCTTCCTCTCTATGGGACCAGCTATACAGCCTGAGCATTGAAGGAAACTGTGGCAGGAAAGGCAGTGTTCACAGGAGGGCTGCCAGGCGGGGTCTCTGCACATAGACTAGGCCTTCACCTGCTGGATGCCAACCCCTGCCTTTGTTGTCACTTTTCAGTGTCACACAATAGATTGTGTCTGTTCCACAGTATCTGGGAGAGAACCCAAGTCAGTACGACCCATTTATTCTTCTGGTAATTCTAAAACTAACTAAGTCATCATACTTATTTGCTTCTGTGGAATTGCATTAATAAATCCGGCCCTAAAGATTCTTGGAAAATCTCCTCCTTTCAGGGTAGAAATTTCAGCATCAGCCGGAGGCCTGACACTCTTCTGCTACAGCGGCTGCTTCCTGTCAGTTTTCATCAAGATGGAGCAGCAATTGCCTGATGCAGCCTGGCTCTTGTGTCAGTGTGAGCTAATGTATTAGCCAGGGTTCTCCAGAGAGGAAGAACAATACAATGCACATGTATTACATAAGGGGATTTATCAGAGTGATTCATAGTCTAGGCTCTGAGTGGCCTCAAATGGCTGTCTGTACACTGAGGAGGTCAGGAGCCTGCATGCCTCAGTAGTCCCAGTCTGGCACTGAACGGATAGAGTTTCCTAGGCAGCTGCTAGTCTTCAGTCCACATGGGTAGGCTAAAGAAGCTGGATTCTGATGACAGTAACATGGACAAGACAAACATGCTCACAGCAAGAAACAGAAGCAGGCGAGCAAGAAGCCTTGCTCGTCCTTGGGCTTCTTCCTATCTAGGTTGCCACTGGAAGATGCTGCTTTCTCTGATAAAGAGTTTGCTTAACTCAGTCTTTCCTGGGAATGTTTTCCAGGCCCACGCAGAGGAGCGTCTCTCAGTACATTCACCCGGATCCAATCAAGTCAAGGGTCATGGTGCTCATTGCAACCATACAAATACTCAAGAGACATCAGGCTTTCCAACTTAGACCATTAGCACCTAAGCTAACTTCATGTGGCTTTTCCCAGTGACAGAAGATGCCCTCCTCTGAATGAGATTGCCAATAGCCAGCTCTATCTGTTGGCTTCCATTTGTTGGCTTTTCTTCATAAAGTAGACACAAGGTTAACATTGCTCAGATTGCATGTGGATCGATATTTTTAAAACATTGGCTTCAGGGGATTGGGGGAGATGTCCTTCTCAGGCATGGATAAAATTGCTCCAAATTGTAGCAGCCTCTGACATTTGATATTTATAGGACAGTCTTGACACTTCTTCCTCAGGATATGGTTCTTGTATGCTGTAATATTTCACTGTCAAATCTTGAGATACAACAAGTCCCAACTCATTAGTAAATCTTGTCTGGGCATGGCTACTAAGATGGATACAAGTCAGTCTGGGACCTGTCCATGGAAATAGTTCACAGATAGCAAATGTTTTGGTTCTTCTAATAAATAATGACTCTGTCCAGGCTCTTTGTCCCTCATATAAATTATCTTCCCTAACAGGACTAAGAGGACATACTTCTAATTTTCAGAGTCAAAAGAGGCTCCAGGGGATTTCCCCAGCCCTTTGTAATGCTTACCTCCCTTTTTGGTAAAATGGAGAGACCCGTAGGCACAGTCTCTACACTTCTAAAGTTCATCATTGTGACCACACAAAACACTCTTGAAATTCAGACAGCATAAATTTTACTCAAAGCTATGCCAGCCATTCCAAAGCAAGACCTTCATTTTATTCATCCTTCCTTTGACTCAAACAATATGGCACACTACAGGTGTAACACAACCAAGTGTAGCAATAACCAAGGCAGATGTGAACAGATCCTTTGTAGGGTTTGGGTTAATGTCTGAGAAGAGCAGACCTTGAAAAGGAAATAATCTTCAGAGTTATGTGAGAGAGTGCCTGGCTAGGGTGGCATTTATTGATTGATATAGAAGTCACAGAAGATCATAGAGATGAAGCAACAGAAGAGTTGATTATGGCAAGAGATGATTAAAGATAGTTTTAGGTAGCAGAAAGTGCAAAGGCCAAAGACAGAACAGTTCTAGGCATATTCCAGAAGCAAAGAAGAAATGATACAGCAGAGCGTGTAGGCAAAGGCAGTGTCCAGAAAAGGAGATGGTTGGCTGGTGGTGGCTGGCAGTGGCTGGTGGTGGCTGGCGGTGGCTGGTGGTGGCTGGTGGTGGCTGGCGGTGCCCTTCGTGCTCACATCATGTGCAGAGCTCGGTCTTTGCCAAGCATTCTCAGCAGACATGAAAGAGTTTCAAATTAGGAAACGATATTTTCTTAGCCTTTTACATATTGGTGATATTAGCAGGGAAGGTTTTGGGGAAAGACAAGTTGGAAGACAGAAGGTAACTGGGAAGCTATTACCAGAGCAAGACAGTAGTGAATAAGAGGAAGGAACAGCAAGGGGCAAGGAGAGAAATGAGTGGATTGGAGCTCTTTGTGAGGTTGATACATAGGACGTACTCTCAGGGAGAGGTTTGATTTCTAAAATCTCCTAAATGATATTTCAGTTTTTGTTAACTCAGTGATTACAGATGCAAATACAGTTTTATGAGAGAAGAAATACCTCTAAAGTTAGATGTTACTACTGTAGTCATATGACCCTCATGTGGTGTGTGTGTGTGTGTGTGTGTGTGTGTGTGTGTGTGTGTGATGTTCACTATTGGAAAACTACCTATGAGTGTTACTAACATCTTTTAATGGCAAAGATCTGGGGGGGGGGCTTATTGCATTTAGATGACTTTGATATTTCGGTGGCTCTCACTGGAGCTAGAACAAGGCTCATATTTAGCCCTTTGGTGTTTAAATGTGGCACATCATGAAGGATTATGAATAGCCAAGTCATCTCTTTTTAAAGAGTTTTGTACAAGCTTGTGTAAGGCCAGGAAATTACCAGCCTCCAGAATATCTAAAGCACAGTTCAGATATAAATAAAAATTATACTTAACAATGTCTCAGGGTTAAGACATTGTAATAAATAAAATAAAATAAATAAATAAAACACTATGACCAAAAGCAACTTGGGGAGAAAATGGGTTTGTTTTAGCTTACAGTTCTCAGGGTCCTAGCTCATTGCTGAGGGAAGTTTCAGGACAAGAACTGAAGACAGGAACCTGGAGGCAGGATCTGATGTCCAGACAGTGGAGAAAGGCTGCTGATTAGCTTGCTCTTCATGGCTGTTCAACCTGCTTCCTTGTATCATCCAGGACAACCAACCCTGTGTTGGCACTGTCCACAATGCACTGGGCCCTCCCACATCAATCATTAAGAAAATTCCCTCCAGGCCTACAGGCCAGTCTTATGGAGGCATTTGTCAGTGAAGATTCCCTCTTTGCAGATGTGCCTAGGTTTGTGTCAAGCTGACAAAATGGAGCCAGCACAATTGGCCCCTTGTCGGCTCAACACACAAACACATCACTTAATCACCTATAACCTTTTCTTTCTTGTTCATTCACAAGATCTCATATTGATATCGATATTGAAATTCAAAACATTCCAATTTTTAAAAGTCCCGTAGTCTTTACATTTTCAAACACTTTAAAAGTTCAGTCTCTTGAAAACATCCAAAGTCTCTTACAAAGTTAAAACCCCTCTAAAGTAGCCAGTCTGTATTATCCACAGTCTTTCCTCAAAGTTCCAAATCTCTGAACTGTGGGTTTCTGTAAAATCAAAAATATGTTAAATACTTTCTTACTCTAAGAAGAAAGAACCAGGGTCTAGTTACATTAAAACCAAACAAAACCAAAGCACGGCAGTTTAAATCTGCATTAGATTTCTGGGTATCACAATCTCCCAGGCTTGGAAGGGCTTGCCACAGAGCATGGCTTGCCTTGTAGGCTCAGACCAGCTCCACTCCACGGCTGCTGCTGCCCTTGGTGGTCTTCCTATGGTACTGACATCTCCACAGTGCTGGAGTCTCTGTTACAGCTGACCTACAATTTCTTCAATAGCCTCTGCTGGGCTCTCTTCAGAGACTCTGAGCCAGAAACATGGCACAAAGCCTCAGTTTCTCTCCATGGCCCTTTCAATGTTGGGACCTTTAGTTCAACTGAGACAGCACATGCACCAATGGCCTCTCCTGACCTCTCCTGGTGCTGAGCCTGAGGTGCTCGCCATTACCCCTTCATGGCTTCAAAACCAGTGCTACCTTGGAGACTATTTCACAGTTCCACCTTTGACTGCCAGTGTGAGGCTCAATTCCCTCTGGACCACAGTTACAGTGTGCTGACCCCAAGGAAATAATGTTCAGAAGACTTTGCCTTAATAATGCTAGTCTCTTCTTAATCCCAGCTAATGCTTAAGGGCAGAGTTTTGCTGAGGGATAAATAGCAAGTTGAAGAGATGATTTTACTGTTAGTCAAAGACCACACCACCATTAATGAATAATTCCATTCAAAACTGCATATTCTAGTAAACACAGCGTTTTGGCTTAATGCTTCCCTTCCAGTAGGCACTTCTGTTTTTCACAACTCTTGGCTGAGTACTGAAACTTTGTAGGATATTTTCTTGAAACTCGTTGACCTTTGAACTCACTGTTATTTACCTGTTGCTGACAACTCTAGGAGATTCTATTCTCCATCAAAAGTTCCAGAGGAAATCAATTAAAGCAGAAGTGGGATTGTGTGTGTGTGTGTGTGTGTGTGTGTGTGTGTGTGTGTGTGTGTGTGTGTGTGTGTAGGTTAACAGACTGCTAATGTCTGTTGCCATCCAGTGGTTATAACAGAAATATCCAGCTCCTAACTTTTCAAACCTTCCACAATTTGGACATCCTAGTTTATTTTCTTAGGCTATGATGTAAAAGAAGGTCTTTGAGTGATTTTTGTAACATCCACGTGGCAGAGCTGTTTAAGTGATGATTGGCCACTCAATTCACCATCTTACATTCCTTGGAATTCACACAAGGGCATAGTTTCGAGAATATTTCTGAATAACTTAGCTTTCCAACAGAATCAATTTTAAGCCACACCATTTGGCTTCTACCCAAACTACCCTGAAGACTTTCTGAACTTGATTTCCTACTGATGAGAGACTTTCATTTCAGATTCAAGGCAAGAGCTGAGATTCAGCCAGTGTTCTGACTGACATCGTAGTAGCAGGAAAAACCAGATACAAAATAGGTTTTCTCAATCACCATTCAGTCCCATTTTCTACGTTAACTTCCTAGTTGTTGACCTGTCTTTAAATGAAGCTAAATACCTTTCTAGGACAAGTTGCTTTAGAGTTCGGAAGCTAGAGATTTAATATCCCTGAAGAGCGTTGATGTCAGTGGGAGTTCACAACGGAACTGTGTAATGAGATGCATTATACGCAGCTAATTCAAGTGCTAACATGTCGGTCAGCTAGAAACTGTCAATGCACAGCATTTAATTTGAATTTAAAGTTAGCCTGTCCATGGAAGGAGAGTGACGGGGCAGGAGCCTGAGGCAGCTGGTCACATTGCGCATTGTGTCCACAACCAAAAGCAGAGAGGAGAGAGAGAGAGAGAGAGAGAGAGAGAGAGAGAGAGAGAGACCATGGTGCTCAGCACACTTGATCCTTCGCCTTCAGTCCAGGATCGCAGCTCGAGGGATGGTGATGCCCACATTAGCAAGCTGGTAACTGCAACTGCTTTACAAAGGCATGGTTTTCTAAAATACCATGAAGCAACCAGACCACAAATCAACAGTCTAGATAACTTTGATATGAATAAAACAATCTTATTGGCAAGGACTTTTCTTTCTCTTGGCTGACGCCCACATTTACGCTCTTCCTTCTTCGTATGATAAAGACATTTTCTATATGAGTTAGATCTCTCCACTAGGATGTGTTATCATTGCAAAGCCCTTTGGCTTAGACGTTTAGTCTTGGTTAGACTTTGATTTAGAAAGTCTCTCGTGATTTATATGAAGACTACATCTTTCCTCAGAGCCTGCCAGTGTGACTAAAAATGAGGAAGATCTCATTAATAGGGAATTTTGAGATCCAAACCCTAGATCTGAGTAGAAGTTCTCAATGAGAAAGTGACCTTTATTATTCTAGCCCTATGAATCGTCTGTCACATCTGCCCCGCCTCTAAGAGATAAACAGCTACTTTCTTGAACTGTAAGTTTTAGCATTTTTAAAAATACATACTGTTTGTGCCTGCCATCAATGTGACGCTCGCTCTGTAGCTGATAGCGTTGTAGTTTCCAGCAGAGTGATGCAGATTGGTGCATGCTCTCTCCTATGTAGATACTTCCACATCCCCTGTCTGGAGAGTAGCTTACTAAAGGCTTTACTTCCTAGTCTTTCGTGCAGCCTACGTTTATACAATCTCCTGTCCACAGAAAGTTATATATCACCAGATATTGATCATATCTGGGACAAGGCCATATCTGAGATGCAATGGTGTATTTTCCTCCTTCGAGGTCTGGGGAAGAAACACCTGAAGGACTACCAGGCTGAAAATTTGTGCTAGTGAAAACTCACACTAAATTAAAATCCTCCTATGATAAGCCGTTTGATTGTTAATACTGCCGCTTGGACTTGGCTCTTCCTTTGCCCACTTATTAGTAGTTCAGCGGCTTTGGAGCCATAAGCCTGCCTATGCTTTGTTGTCTGTTCAAAGAGGGAAGTACATCGCTTGCACCTTTGGAGGATTGAGATGATTTAGGTTGAGTGTTTACTCTCTCATTTTACTGCTATTCAAATATTCATGTTAGTCATAGTTATTCAATAAAGTGAGGCTTTCAAAAAATCTTGTCCAGTTACTCATTGAATGCAGTTTCTACAACAAGGATTTTTTTATTTGTTCACATTTTAAATAAGAAGTTGATAGGTTTCTTTTACTTATCGCGGTTTGATTGGCTGATTTCCAGGGCTTTAAAGGAAGTTGGCTTGCTCTCACTAATAACATCTTCCCATACAGTAGGGCAGGTCACCTTAGGAAGGTGTCCTAAAGCCAACTGACCCAATTTATCATGTCCTGTTGAGCACTGTTTCAGTGTACTCTAAATCTCCAAATATAATCATTGGCCACAGCACCCACAGGCCAGTATCTGTCCAGTTAGAGTTCACAACCACCAAGCTAATCCAATCTGTTCTGTGTGGCTTCTTGTGAGCTTCAGTTTGTTCCTCATCTCAATGAAGGAAGACGCCCACTCACAGTGGGCAGCACCATTTCTCTGACTATGGGATGATGCTTTGGGTTCCTACTTTGATGTCTCTGAACAATGGAACCTGGAACCATAAGCCAAAGAAGCCTTTTCCTCCCCAAAGTGGCTGGGGCTAGGGTATTCAGTCACAGCAACAGAAATGGACGTAGAGCATGGCTTGCCTGCCAGAATCAGCAACCATCAGACCTGGCGTGATACATGAGCACCCACGGGAAGCCAGCATGTCTTCTGGTGCATTGACCTCTTGCTTGAACTTCCCTGGCACTTTATCACCCAATGGTCTGCTCGTCTGCTTGCATCTTTAAACTCTTGAGATCAACCTTTTGTTCACTGTGGTATCCCTGTTGTCTGTAATGAAGCCTCCTAGACAGTGGCTTCTCAATAAACATTTGACAAGCAAATGAATCCCAGATCTGGACTCCAGACGTGGAGGTGCGGTTGCTAGTGTGTACGTAGACTTTTATTGAATGTCAGTGTGCTTTGTAGCTTACACTCTTTCCACAAAGCACATTTAAATGTTATTGCATCTAGTGAAAGGTTAAAGCATAATGGACCAATTAAGAAGAGAACACTGTGTGGGGATCGCCTGCTGTTACTGGTGAAGGACTTTGCCCCTTGGCTGTACTCCCTGGGGTGATCAGCTCTGGAGAGAGCTATGGAGTCAGCAGGGAAAGATGCTTTCTGAGGCTCCGTGGAGGGAGCCAGTAATAGACTTGAGTTGGTAAGCCAAGGTGGCATCGCTGCGGGCCAACATTTAACCTTTTCTTTGCTGAGTTGAGCTGGAGAACACTTGTGTGCAAGGCCAACCTACTGAACTTGTATAACCTCCACACAATGGAAAACCTTCTGAATAAAAGTTTTTGGTATGCTGAATACAGATGATCTTCACTAAAAACTAAGTTTGTTCCTGAGGTGATTATAGAGATTTGATGTATGATGTAGCGATTCCAGAGTGAGACAGATTTGGGTGTGAATCTCCATCTATCACTTACTGGCCCAAAATTTCCAAAGCCTTATCTATGTCTAAAAGATGGCAAATATTTTGTCCTCTCTGGAATTGTAATGATATTATAAACTGAGTGACACTTTGGAAGTGGGCAGGGTGATAGAGCTGGTGCATCATAAATTACAGCAATTATGCTCCCAGCTTTTACTTGGGCTGTGTTTTCTGTACTAGCTAAAATGCTACATGCTCAGGTTGCAGGTTGTTTAAGGACCCAGGAGACTGTGAGGCTGGAAGGGGGCTGTCCTTGGTGGATGAGCCTTCTGGCCAGGTGTTTCTGAGGCTGGTTAGATGCTAGCTAGGCCTATGGAATACACGCCCCACACCTGCCAGTCAGCGGCCTGCTCTTTGATACCCTCGTTATTCATTTCCCCATAGATGGGAGGTATGAAGTAGCCACGTTGTCAGGGTCTGGTGAAACCCACCCAGCATAGCCACCTTCTTGGGCTTAACCTTTAGCCTGGGCCCTAACTCTGTTTTCACCATCTGTGGTCAAGATAGCTAAAAGGCAGTAGAAACTTTAGAGACAGGACATTACTGTCTCCCTTTAATGACTTGACTGAATGCAGTGTGACATGTGGCAGTTGCTGCCCTCGCTCCCCTACCACCAAATAAGCTTAGCACACAAAGAAGAATTGTCTGCATTTTCCAGGAATGCTACCTTCTGGTAAACAGGTATTTCATAGACATTTGAATAACATTAAGGCAGGATTTAATGTTCTCACAATAACAAATATGGAATGACTCCTTTAGACTGGATAAGCAACAGTTTGAGAGTTTGTCACATAAAATGCTACTCCATTCATACAAATTTCTGCATAAAGCCCCATTTCAGTTATCTTAAATAGAAAATGAGCTTGCCTGTGCTTCCAGCTCTGGGCAATCTTTGGATGGTGCAATGTAACAACTAGGAAATAGGCTCCACACAGAACTTCCTGTCTCAGTAGTGGGGGTGAGGAGAAGTTACTGGCAGGACTTGATTACTTGATGTTTCTTCTTTACCCACTTCACACCTTTTCAAAATCCACTGGCAGGATTTGAGACGCACTGACAAGCAACTGTCACCCATTAATAATACATATTTTGGTAACAGGTAAAGACTAACCCTTCAAATACCCAACTCTAACTTATGATTTGGAATGAGTCTCCACAATCTATATGTTGAGATACTTAAAACAAATCCCCAAGAAAAATTTCATTCACAGATTAGAATAACAGGACGAATTTCCATTTATAAGTCAGCAAAACTTATAAATGTATTGGTTTTGTATAAATTGTATTGGTTTTGGTAGAAGTATTTTAAAATTAAGTTGCTGTCATGGAAATAGTTCACCCCTAAATGTTTCAATGTGCATCTCCAAAACCAGAAATATTTTTCTTGCATAACCTCAGAACATTGAATAAATATGTTATATTTCTCGAATACTCTTTGAATTTCCCCCTTTCGGTTGATCTATTTTAATTAGCTTGTGAGCAAATGTGTCTTAAATGGTAACAGAAAGCAGAGGTACGCTCTGCATGTTACTTGGTTATTAGATAGTGTTCCTTTGTCCATGATAAACATTTTTATCAGGAAAGTTGTTACACATATAGAATAGCTCATGAGATTCTTCACTATTTGCACGGTTGTCTGGCTCTCTTGTTATTTTTGCCCTTGACTTTTTGGTGACCAAGATTTTATAGTCTTTATACTTCTGATTTAATGAGAAAGTCAGAGAATGTTCTATGATTCCTTTTTTGGGGAAGAAGCCTTAAATAATATATGCAAAGGAGATAGCCAATATGCTGATGACTTTGCCCTGCTTATAAATCTTCAGAGTATCTTCTCCGACTGTGTAGCTCCTGCAGTTTATAAATACTATTGAGTCCAACTTTCAGCTGACAAGAGTTTCTGGGGCATCCCCCAGAAAGCCGGATGCTTCTAGGTTACCAGAGGAGTCACCACCGTGGGTTAGTGAGAAATTAACAACCACCCCATCTAAGTCTGAAGCATTTGGAACAGTGTGTTTACACCTTACACAACACCGTTGTATTTCAACATTATCCAAAAATATCACACAAAGGTATGTAGAAAGAAGAAAAACAAATCTGGTTTGAAAAATGTTTGTCTGAGGACTGCCACCGTTGCCATGGAATTCACAGAAGCAGATTCTTACGGCTTCATCAGACCGAGCCTGTTTTTGAACAGGTTCCGGAGCGAGTGGGCTCCTCCTGCCCTGTTCTGGGTGGTTTTGTTAGACTTAAGCCAGCCCGAATAATATCAACATTTCCTTTGTACAAAAAGTACATTGGGTGATAATGCTTAGGTTTGTTTTTATCAGAAAACTTTAGCGATACCAGATTTATTTTTCTATCGGCTGCTTGTTTCTAAATAGACATCACGTAGCCAGCTTCACAGGGCTCATCTTGGAGCATAAGTAAATGTTAGCTTAATATTTGAGTGCCATCTGCTGTAAGTTCCATGGCATTCAAACCCATCTGGCTTCCTTGCGGCAAGTCCCCCTTCTTTTTTAAATCTCAGTAGAACGCAGCAGGCAGTCTCTTCCCAAGCCTTCCCCACTGATGGAGCTGCCTCTTCCCACTGACCACCGAGCGGGTCTGCTGTCCAAAGAGTGTGTTCTCTTGGCTCCCTATACCTTTCCAGAGCCTTGTGCTTCAACTGCAGGAAGGAGGTGCTGCGTGTGACGTAACCAAGCAGCCAGTGCATTCCTAAGCCCCTTTGCTTGATCTGAAATCGCCGTCTGACTCTCAGTGGGTGAACATTTGCCAAGTCAGTAAAGTTACTGAATAAACAATTATTAAGAACAGAGTACATGTCAGGCTTTTTAGAAGACATTGGAATGGAGGGAGTGGAAAACAGGAGACTCTCTTCTGCCCTGACGGTCATCAGTGAAGGAGATAAATGTATACACACAAATGAACCCATATAATTCAGGACACAGTGGTGATGGTCAGTGTGGACTAGAGTAAGTCCAGGCACGGAGGGCATTACATGTAGTCCTGGCACATGGAAGGGTGACACAGGTTAGGCACATGCTTCAGTGACACAGTGACACTTTGTTTTTTAAAAAGTAAATAGGCCAAAGGGAACTGTTTTAAATAGGGTAGTTAAAGAAGACCCAATAGACAATAAAATTAAAATATTGGAATGCATATCTCCAGTGTGCAAAAATTGTTAAGAAGGACAACACGCGTGTTGTTCAGCAAGCCTTGAGACTCTGGTAGACAGACACCTCCCACTGCGAGCTACGTAACTATTTAGCATCCTCCGGGAACATCACACAGGTAGGAAACCAACCCGGGCATTCAAGTCCACAAGTTTTCATTGTTCCCTTGAAACTGGGTAAACTGGACTTCACCCATTGTTACACACAGGTGTGTCTGTCTGTCTGTGTCTGTGTAACAGCCGCATTCACTCCAGAGCACGCCAAAACATATTCTGCAGGAGTTTCTGGTAATGGACTGCTTCACCAATCCTCCACCCATCGCAGGACATACTTATAATTATGTCACATACCCCCGAGACTGATTCCTATTACCAGGGGTTCCCATTTTAATGGCTACTGGATTTCAGAGGTATAAGCAGGCTGGTTCATTTCTCTTGACCTACTTACTAGCTTTGAAGTCAGGTTGAGCTGAACACTGAGCATCATGGGAAAACTAACTTCTATCATTTGGTGTGGTAGGATGTTCTAGAGTCCAGCAATCAGAATTGTAAGCAGGTCGGTAGGTTCCTCTTTATTTACGTGATTGCATGTGTTTGCCTGTACGTGTATATACCCACATGGTCATGGATTCCTGAATCAAGTATGTATGAATTACTGGGGGGGGGGGCCTGAGGAAACTAAGGTAAATAAGACACAGTTCTTGCAACCAGACGTTGGTAGAGACATGCAGCTAAAAATGATGTCACAAAACATTACAGGCATACTGAAGGCCGCACTTACCCCGGCCCTGTCTGTGCTGCTGACTTACATTACAGCAGCTGAGATGTATCTGTATCGCCATCTCTCTGTACTTACTTACCACAGCTTCCAAAATCTGGGAGCAGGGAGGGTTATTAACAGAATATTGATCCCATTTTTCTTCCTGTTCCCTTTTACTTCAAAGGAAGAGATTAGGTTGTCCATAGGTTATAACAGTATTTGTTTGGCTTACTGGGAGTGGTGGCAAATACAGAAAGAAACATTGCTTCAATAGCCTGAGAACCGGTTTCAGGCTATAAGACACTATAATTATAATCAGGCTATAATTATAAGACACTACTGGGGGGATGTTTTTTACCTGGTTTCTCCCCACTATGTAGTATGTTTGGAGTTACCGCATAGCTTGGGAAACTCAACAGACCTCTGTACAACTGTAATTAAACACTTAACCTCCATAGAGACCCTCATGGGGCAGGGAAGAGGGCTGGAGGAAGCTGCACACTCTTATTGGATTGTTCAGACCCCAGCCTGAACCTGGTAACCCGTAGTAACCTGCATGAAAGCAAAAGTAAAATTGAGTTTGCATGTCCTCTTATCGTCTGCTCTTAGGAGTGTTTTTAATACGCTAACTCCAGACACAAAGGAAATTCAGGCCACTCCTATTCTTCTGACTGCACAGAGCATTTTCTTTCAGTTTTATATTACTTATTAGAACCAGAAAAATATTTGTTTGGCCAATAAAAGCTGCACAAACTTCATCTCACTGAGCAGTTATAATAAGGACCTGGTTTTCTGGTTACCCACTTCTCTCTACCCCCAGCCCAGTGTGCATGGTTGGCATCAAATACTGTGCTTGTTTGGAGGCACAACTTTCCAGAGAGGTAGACTCTTCTACCGACCATGGTGTTGGGGACAGCAGCAGCAGACTCCAGAGCCAGCACCACGTCTCTCTGGCTGCCCAGCTGGCAAGCCCATGAATCCTCTTTTCTCTTGGTGGCTGGCAGTTAAATTGTATCTCCAAGATCCGTCACATTTCTGCTATCTGGGCATGCAGCACTGAATTAAAACCAAGAAGCCAGCTTTCAGTTCGCTGCATAGCCAGTCTGTGAAGCGGGGTGTGAGCTGGTGTTCAGGATCTAGGAACTCTGGACTTCTAAAGCCTCAAGAACTCAGGCCTTTTGGTGTTGGCAAGTTTCGACTCTGAGCATTCTGTTTCCCCTTCCCCCTCTCATTCATTTCATCCTCCCAAAGACAGAAAGAGTTTGCCCACATTGAACGTTGTTAAACATTGCATGGGATTTTGCATTTTTGCAGTCTTTCAATAGATCTTTGAATCTGGCAGAGGTCTGACTGTTCGTGGGGACAGAGGTTCCTACAGTGGAGATTCATGGTCAGAGGTTCTTATGCTGGGACCACACATCTCTGAAGGACTTGCAACTGTGGATTTTGCTGGGCTCTCTGGCCACTGTGCATCGAGCATGCTGTGGAGGGATAAGGGCAGAACTGGGGAGATATTCAGTAGATCGTCCCAGCATCCTTAAGGGGATGGTGGGTCAGTGTGACAGCAGTGAGGGGGTGTGGATCGGCGTGGCAGCAACGGAGAAGGTAACCGGCAGTCTAAGCTTGGACATGTGATGAGGGTGGAGTTGGTAGCATTTGCTGACGAGTGGGAAGGAACAAGTAGTGACTCCCTGGTGTGTTAGCTTGGACAGCCTCAGAAAATGTTATCTAAACCTCTGAGACCACAGAAAGTCACCACAAGAATGATTACCAAAAGTCTGAATTTAACAACATTTTGTAGGATGAAATGCGTTGACATGAACTTTAAATGTTTTAGTTAATTAAGTCTCAGACACCAGAGAGAATACTATTTACAGTAGATGGAGACAACTGAGAAACCCTGAAAGAAAACCAACCCCACTTTAGTAAGACTTACTGACACGGGGTCCCTTCCCTGGCATAGGCTTTCAGGGACAGTTCAGTGACCCCAGAAAGGGACACTCTAGTTCTCTTGTTTATTCATAAATACCTTTATGGAAGAATTATTGATAACCTCCAGTGTCAATTGTTCTGTTATGCGGTATCCACAAGAGAAGAACACTCAGACTTGGGTTCAAGCCAAAAGACAGTCTTTATTGGCTAGCCAGTGACTGCACTGGGTATTTGGTATTGTGATGTAGTCAGTCCCTTTCTCTCATGGTGAGCCTTTAAAAACAAAAACCACATCCTGAGTGGACAAACTTCAGTTAGCAAGAACAGTAAGCTAGATCAGAACTACAGAAGCCAAAAAGCAAGGTTAGTCCATTTAGAGACTTCCCCAGACCTATGGGCTTCGATGGATTAGGTCTGTGTTCTTGTTTTTGGCAGGTGGTACTACACATTGAGTTTTATGGTCTGAACGGTCCGCCCATCATGACGTCAATTGTGCTAAGGTTGGGGTCTCTGTTACCCTCTTGTAAAATTCAGTATTGCTCTTGTCCAAGCAGAAGTGCTGAAGTGAATCCTCTGGCTGCTGACAACATTTTCTGGAACTCCATGATCCATGTGAAGCATACATATTTGCAAAGAGGGAATTTGTTTTTGTTTTGTTTTTCCTGAAAATACTCTTTGAGAGCACTGAATCCACTCTGGTCACTCTACAGATGGACTGAGCAAGGAACAGGCAGCTGTGTCTGAATCTGGAACCAACCGGGACCAGCAGACTACAGTTGGTGATTGTTTTGTAACAGTTCAGACAATCTACAAACTAGAAAATTCACCATTCTGACATCCATAGTCCACGGGCCATGTTTTCACTTTCACTGCTGTCGCCACAATGTAACATTTCCAGTATTCCTGATGGAAACTCTCTACCCTTTAGCTCCTGTTCCTCTTCCTCATGTCTCCTAGGCCACACAAAACACTAATCTACCTTCTAATTCTTCAGAGTTGCCTGTTATTTGAGATAGATGGAGTCAAATATTATGTGCTCATTTGTATCTAATTTTTTTCTCGTAATCATCAGTTTGTAGCAGGAGTCAACCTGACATTCTTACAGCCAACTAACACTCCATTAGGGAGATATAACACATTGTGCTCACCCAGTCATTTGAATGGGCTGTTCCCTTTTTTTTTTTTTTTTTTTTTTTTTTCACTATTTTGAATAACTCTGTACCATGAACCTTCATGTGAAGATTTTTGTGAGGATATATACTTTCATATACTATACCTAGCAGTGAGCCTGCTGGGTCATGAGAAAACTATATTTAACACAATGTAAATGTAGGCTTTTTAGGTTTTGTTTCATTCTTCTGATTATATGTCTGTCCTTATTTAATACCATTTATTACAGCTTTTCAGGAAGTGAAACCTGAAAGAAAAAATGGTAGCTTCACTTTTTTACAATATATCAGGAGTCTAGTTTCTCTGCATCCTCACAAACAGATTATACGTACGCATGTACATATACACACATGCACACACGTACAAGTTCAGGTTTACGTACACGGACATATGCACATACCACTCCTAGGGATTTTGATTTACATTTTGCTCATGACTAGTGGTTTCTGAACATTTTCTAATGTGCTTTTCAGCTGTTTGCATTTCTTCTTTGTAGAACTCACTCATGTTTGTCTGTTTTCAAATGGGGTTAATTTCTTCTTGTTATTGAGCTGTAAGAACTCTTTACATATTCTGGATCAATTAGATGTTTTCTCTTATTATGTGAATTATGTTTTCACTTTCTTGTGGCTTCAGGTCGAGTCCTCAGCAGTTATTACCTTTTTAATATCTTTTTCATGTCCTCACGTTCTTTTCAGCCTCTGACGTATGAGACGCCCAAACAGAAAATCTTTCTAGGAAGTATTCAAACTGGCTAATCCCTCTCACATCAAGACTGTGACTTCTCTTGGGCAGCCATTTCTCCTGATTCAATCTGTAGATGTGTCGTTGACTGTCACCAAACTTATGCTTGTGCCATCCACCACACGTTAGCCTATATTTACACATTCGATAAGGTGCATTTCTTCTATCTCATTTATTATGGGTAGCATTTTGAGTGAACCAGGCCTGGTGGCTCATGCCTGTAATCACAGAAAATTGAGAAGCTTAGGTAAGATCTCGAGTTCAAGGCCAGCCTGTCAACTTAGTGCGGCTCTGTCTCCAAAAAGGAAAACAAATTAATAAGACGCTGAGCGGAGAGTATAGCCCAGTGGCTCAGTACTTGCCTACAGTGTACAGGTCCCTGCGTTCAGTTCCCAGGACCTCCACCTTTAAGAAAAACACTGGGTAAAGGACCACTAGACCTTGCACTTGTTCACTGCTCAACTTTATCTTGTCGATTTCATTTAAAAATATTTAGGAGGGCTCATTGCATTTGCTGTCCCTCTATGAGACCTCCTAAGAACTCAACTCCAGGCTGGAAATAGACCTCGGCTCGTACCTTCTTGCCTTACAAGCGTGAGAATGGTAGTTCAACCCTCAGAACCCAAGTTCTTTGTTTTTGTTTTTTTTGTTTGTTTGTTTTGTTTTTTGTTTTAAAGAAGGAAACAATAAAACCAGTGTGGGACCCGTGCTTGCAATCTCAGCACTGAGGAATCAGAGACAGGTAGATCTCAAATTCATGGCAGAGCCGGCCTAGCCTACTTGGTGAATTCTCGGCCTGCGAGAAATTCTGCCTCAAAAGGGGCAGGTGGAGGAGTATCTGAAGAACTGCCCTTCTGATTGACCTTTATTCCCCACAAGCATGAAGACACCCATGTATACATATGTAGTTACATGCACATGAACAGACCACAAACACATACAACAAAACTGAGATCCTACTGTAGCTATTAGAAACTTTTTCCCAAACTTAAAACCAACTCTGTGAACATAGTCAGCACATACTTTGCAATGGGCTGAATTCGGAGTTGGGATTCTGCAATGAACAAGCTAGAGCGGTACATCACCACCCTCCAGAGGAAGCGAGGTACCCATCAAATGGCTCAAGTACAGTAGAGTAGGCACGGACAGGAAGCACGGGGCGGCCAGAACTACCCGGGGTGGTCAGCAATGCCAACCAGCTGCCATGGTGTCTGAGTCAACCTTTGAAAGAGAAGAAGGCATTTTTAAGAAGAATAGAAGGTGAATCAGCATGATTCCTGGGAAGTCAAAGTGTCATTTTCTTAGTTCCTTACGACTAAAAGAACAAGTGAGCCAAACATCAAGACTTTATAACTACATGTTCACACTGTGGATAGTTCACACTGTGGATTGTTCACACTGTGGATTGTTCACACTGTGGATTGGTTAAGTTACAACATGACAGCAATCTCCTTTTCCAGGAAGGGGTGACCTAGTTAACTTTTTTCTTTTGCCTTTGCTTCCTCTTCTTCCTTCCTTCCTTCCTTCCTTCCTTCCTTCCTTCCTTCCTTCCTTCCTTCCTTTCTCTTTGAGTGTATTGTTTTGAGACGTAGGTTAGTTGTAATACTAGTCTTTAATATGATGCCTTAGCTCAGTTAAGGATGAGCGAGTGCCTTGGGCAGTAAGCCATCTGAAGACACAAAGATAATTCTGCTGTGGGGCAAGCCTTTCCTTCTGGCTGGGGTATTTATGGCTTAGCAATGACCCCGTAGCTTTGGAAAGTGCATCCTGCTGTGTCAGCATAAAGATACATGACCTTGTCTACCAGTTGGTAGGTAAATGCAGGCATCAAATTGCTGTTATCAGTAGAAAAGTTTAAAGCCAGCAGAGTTATTAAAAAGCTAGCCAAGCAGTTTATTCTGACTTCTGCAAGGCCACTTGCTAGCTCTGTCCTCATCTTCAGTGTTCCATATTACTGATTTATAATCTGGCATTGCTGTGTCAGGATGACCAGTTGGAGGCTAATCTGCTCAGTTCTAGAGACACTTGCTGATGGAAATAAGAGTTGGTTATGCCTTATACATATACAAGGTGGGGTTTTTGTTTTGTCTTGTTTTGTTTTGTTTTGTTTTTGTTTTTTAAGAAATAGGTTTGAGGGCCTGGTGTGGCAGCCCATGCCTGTAACCCACATGGAGGCTGAAGGAAGGACTGTTCAAGGTCAGCCTGCTACATGGCAAGACCCTGCCTCAGCAAAAGGAAGCAGGGAGGAGACAGGTTGTGTTTTCAATTGTAAAGAAGATAAAGATTCTGCTTGAATACACAGGGCCCTTGGCTTACGGGGTAGTTTATTATTTTGTTTCTGTTAGTTGTCTTTCTCTTGAGAGTTATATGTGGATAAGATCTCTTTCCTGTGCAGTCATCAGCTTTTACCGGCAACTCCCAGGTGGCTTCCAGCTGCTCAGTACCACCCACGCACAGTGCTAGCTGCTCAGTACCACCCATGCACAGTGCTATAAATATCCCAGGCAAACTAGGCAAAGCCCAGCACTGAGGAGGGGAAGTGCACTTGGAGCCTCACCCCTTAACCAAGAAGCTACCTGTAATTGATAAATGCTGTGAAAGGGAAAATTCGTTTTCTCCCAGTGGAGTACTAGGTATGTCCATCCACACTGAGGGCAGGCCTCATGCCAACAACAAAAAAAATGGACTCCATTGTCTTTTGTAAATGTGCTTTTTGTTTTGAATATTTTTGTTTAATTGTTTTTTAATATTTTGTTTAAATATTTAATTTAAAATCTTCTTTAAATAAAAATTTAGTTTAAAATATTTTGATTTTTGGGTTTTGTTTTTCTTTTTTTCTTTTCTTTGAAAGAAAGAGGAAGAACATGACGTTGGGGTCTGGGAGGAGTTGGAGGAGGGGAAAGAAAATGACCAAAATCAGTAACATAAAAATTTTACATAAAAAATAAAAGTATCTTATACAAACCTTACATAAACCGCAGCAGAACTCTTGTAAGCCACACCACACATGAGAGTCGCTACCTCAGTAGTGGCTTGTATACACGATTTACCCTCAACTGCCGGGCTTACCTCATCAGATTGTCAGATTCCACTTATATCCCCGCACTCCCGGGGCAAACATTCTTGTCAACAATTGATATTTGAATTTCAGACTTTCTCCCTCCTCCCTCCCCTCTCTCTCCCTTCCCCTCTGCCCCCTACTAAGGAGGGTGAGCATCTCCTCACATGTTTGCTCCTTCACTGGGCTAATTGCACGTCAGCTGGCTTTATACTTGGGTTTTCCACTTTCCTTCTCTATCAGCCAGGGGTCCCTGCTAATTCTCAGTGTTTATCATCATCATCATCATCACCACCACCACCATCATCATCACCACCATCATCATCATCATCTTCATCATTATCACTGTTAGTTTAGACCTTCTAGTTTGACATCTGTTTGTTAAGTTTGTTGAACAGAAATTCTTCACTCTGTGGTTTGTTCTTTTTGGCTTGGAGAAAATTTCAAAGCCTGGAAGTTATTTTCATTTCTTTTTACAATTTGTTTTACTATCTAGACCAGCAGTTCTCAACCTGTGGGTTATGACTCCTTTGGCAGTCAAAAAACCCATTCACAGGGGTCACCTAAGACCATCTGAAAATACAGTTACTTATATTACAATTCACAACAGTAGCAAAATTCCACTTGTGAAGTAGCAACTGAAGTGATTTTATGATTGGGGGGGTCACCACAGCATGAGGAACTGTATTAGGGTCACAGCACTAGGGAGGTTGAGAACCCCTGACTTTACGTTTGAATTGGTAATGCTCACGCATTTGAAGCTTTGAACACAGCAGGAGGTAAATTCTTTGTTCTTTTCTTTACATATTGAATGGGTTTTCTCCACAGAATCTATGGGACAGCGACTGTTTCTACACTGAACTGGAGCAGCGCCTTTACCAGCCTCCATTCCTCTGATTCCACTCATGAACGCCTAATTCCCTTTCACTGGTGTCTGGCTCCTGCGTCAGAACCACACTTATTTTTATTATTACTCTTTGTCTCAATACTCGCCAGAGTCTACTCTTCCTCCTTTCTGTAACTGGCTACATTTTGCATAGTTCTTTCTTTCTTTCTTTCTTTCTTTCTTTCTTTCTTTCTTTCTTTCTTTCTTTCTTTCTTTCTTAAGATTTATTTATTTACTATATGTAAGTACATTGTAGCTGTCTTCAGACACACCAGAAGGGTGTATCAGATCTCATTACAGATGGTTGTGAGCCACCATGTGGTTGCTGGGGTTTGAACTCATGACCTTCCGAAGAGCATTTGGCGCTCTTAACCACTGAGTCATCTCTCCAGCCCCTAGTTCTTTCTTCTTCGTAAAGTTTTAGAGTATAGTTTTTAGATTGTTGCCCTGAACACTTACCTGGAGGGGATGGACTTACACAGTTAAGTTTCTCATTCATGCATACCTTATATCCCTGCTTTTGAGTTGGGGAGGGCACTTAGTGGAGTTCAAGTTTATTAAAGTCTTTATTCCTAGTCAGGTTAATTTCAGTAGTCTCAGTTGCTGTGTAAATGCAGCAAAATTCTCAAAGGGTGTTCTCGGTAAAGAAGGTGTGCGTGTGTGTGTGTGCGTGTGTGTGTGTGCGTGTGTGTGTGTGTGTGTGTGTGTGTGTGTGTGTGTGTGTACGCATGTGCGTGCATCTGTACCTCATATTTGCCAAAGTAACATAAGTGTTCATCTTGTGAACCTTTGAAGATTTCCATGTACATGACTATAACCCACGCTCAGGGATAATGCTGAGTCTCTTCTTACCTGCAGGAACGGCCACTACTATATCTGTAATGCTGATTTACATAACCTTATGCCCTGTTTCTTTTTCTTGTCTGATTTCGTTGACTATGACCTCCAGTATTACACTGGATGTCATTAATTCAATACTTGTTTTATTTCTTTCAATAAAAGAAACACATTCAAAACTTCTCCACTAAATACTATGTGAATAATTTGACTGATAGTCTTTATCAAAGAAATTTCCTATATTTCTACCTCTATAATATTTTTTAGTCCCAGATACATGTTTAGTTTTAGGCATGTTTAGTTTATCTGTATCTATTAATATAACCACGTGATCATCTTTTAGCCAATCAATGCTGTGAATTACACTGGCAGATTTCCTAACATTAAACCATTTTGCTTTTTTGAAATGAAGCATTGATTTGCTTCCATACATTTCAATATCCGTTGATTCACTAAGATTTATTTGTAACTTTGACATCCACATTAGTATTAGTTATAAATAATTATAGAGCATTTGCCCATATCAGACATCAGCCAAGAACATGCTGTGTGTTTAATCACCTAAGCCTTATGACAGCCATGCATACTGAATTTTATCATGCTTGTAGCATTCATGATGCCCCCTTGCTGGGTCTGGGTGAAGCTGGAGTGACTCCACTGGCCCTGGGCCTGGCAGCTCTTTGCCTTACACTATGTATCAGTGAATGAAATCTACAATTACTCTTTCTTGTACTGACCTCCTATTTTGGAACCAAGACTGTACCTATGGGATAAACTGACCTGGGTCATTTTCCCTCTTTGTCTGCTTTTGAGGCAACTTGTGTAAAAGAAGTTTCTGATCTTTGACAGCATGGTAGAACTGAAGCGTGAAGCGACCTGATCCTCCGGGTCTCCTTCATGGAGGAAGCTTTCCACTACTGTTCCAACGCCATTCCTAATGGCCATTGTTCTGTGTAACACTTGTACGAATTTTAATATTTTACATTTATATATATATCTCAAACGTATTTGTTTATTCTGGTTTCAAACTATCAGCCTAGAGTTGCTCGCAACACGACTTGGGGTCTCTTCTATATCCACAGCTCTTTATTTGGCTTCTTTAAAAATCAAAAGCGCAGCTCGGCCTCCAGCGCTCCCACTCTTCTGCTGTCCCCTTGTGCCGTCAGGTTCTCCTTACACTGATGTCATCACTGCTGTCTTCTTGTGCCATTGGGTCTCTGAATACTGATATTATCGCTGCTTTTATAACACTTGAGCTGGAAACACAGAACATTCGTTACACTCTCCTGTTTCCTCACAGATGTGTGTAAAACTCACACACAACTTGACATGTTTTCACCATCATTCAGACTGAAATGTTTTCTATTGTCCTAAAAGTTTTAATTCATTACTCTCTGATTAGCTGAACAGTGTTGATTCACGGTAGGATGTATTACGTTTTAGTTGTGCTCCAGCAGGTGTTCATTTGGAGGACTGTTTCCTGCATGCCTGAAGAAAATGAAGTGTCTGTTACCTGTTGGCCATAAAGTTTTTCTTAGTTTGAACATATTATGATATTTAAATTGTATTCACTAATTTAATGCTTGATCTGAGTTTCAGTGCAGGCTTTAAATTTCCAATTTCAATTTTTGATTGATCTCTTTTATCTCATGGTTTCATCAGTGGGATCTTTATCAATTTTGAGAGTCTACATTGAGTCCGCACATAGTAAACCTGTGGAATGCTTGAACAAATGCTCTCACTAAAGACAAGCTTCTGATGTTATGGGGTTAAAGTTGATCTTTCAACCTTTGCATGGCCTCACACTGATCACCTCCACTGTCACCCATTTATGGCACCACCGAGTGTCTCTGCCTTTATGGGAACTTTATGTCTTTACCTTGGACAAGAGGGAATGCTCTGGTGTTGCCTTGGTGTCAGGGGAGGCTGGCGTTGCTTTTCTTCTGCCTCTGGCCTTCTCTCCCAGGGGAGTGAGAGCGAAAGGGAGAAAGTCGCATGCTGGTCATTCCTCCACTCTGCAGCTCTAGACGGATGTCTTCTATCCACACTGGACTTCAGACACTCTCCTGAAAGACTTCCCCAGTTTACAGACAAGTTTCTGAGATGTCTCAACCCCCTTCGCTTCTCTGTGGCATCCCCTGGGTTGGTTTCTGGCAGGACCAAGCAGCTGGTATACGTTTATAGTGTTGTCAGGCTCTGTTGAGCTTAAGTAGCCAGAAATGTGTACATCCTAACTATAAATTATTCTGTCATGTTGGAAGCTTAGCAATCAGTTTTAAGTGATCGAGAAGGTATAAGGAAACCAGGAATTTTATTTTCAACCCGAAGCTTGGAAATTACTAAGACACCATACAGCATTTTCTCAGTTTTAATCGGTGTGCTTCAGTGATTTTGCATCATGCAGACCTCCAACAGTATTTGCAGAAGCCTGCAATTAGTGTTTCTTGAAAAGATATTTAAGCGCCCTTTGTCATGTGGAATCCATTGTGATGAGAGTTTGACTTTCCAGCCAGAAGTGCTGTGAGCGTAAACACACTCACGCCGGCTGTCTCTCCCTTCTGTGTCTATGGTATTTGCTAATCTTTTACATCCATGGAATAATGTGCCCCTTCCTCCTGCCTGTCTCCATCAGTGATGTTCGTGTGTGTGTGTGTGTGTGTGTGTGTGTGTGTGTGTGTGTGTGTATTCATATGCATGCAGGTGCACACATGTCCAGGTGCGTGTGTGTGCACCTGCATGCATATGAAAGCCAGAGAACAACCTTTGATGCCATTCCTCAGGGGCTATCCAACTTTTTTAGTTTTGTTTTTTTGGATTTTTTTTTTTTTGACAGGGTCTCACTATGTAGCCTTAGCTGGCCTAGAACTGGCTAAGTAGACTGGCTGGCTTTGAATCACAGAGATCCACCTCTGCTGGGATTAAAGGTGTGCTCCATCACACCCAGCCCATCTTCCTTCTCCCTCCCCAGGGTCAGAGTATCTGAATGACCTGGAACTTGCCAAGGCCAGTGTCTTAGTCAGGGTTTTATGACCATGGAGAGATGTCACGACCACAGCAACTCTTATGAAGGAAAACATTTCATTGAGCCTGGCTTACAGTTTGGAGGTTTAGTCCATTATCGTCATGGCGGGAAGTATGGTGGCATGCAGGCAGATGTGGTACTACAGAAGAAACTGATCGTTCTACATCTGGATCAGGTAGGCAGCAGGAAGAGATTGCCACACTGGGCCCATCTTGAGCATCTGAAATCTCAAAGCCCACCTTCAGTGACACACTTCCTCCCATCAGGCCACACTTACTCCTATAAGGCCATATCTCCTAATAGGGCCACTCCCTATGGGTCTATGAGGGCCATTTTTATTCAAACCACAACAGGCCCTAAATATCCACCTTTCTCTATCTCCCCAGCTCTGGGACTGCAGATATGTACCTCTATGGCCAGCTGCCTGAATTTTTCACGAACATGGGCTCTGAGAGTGGAACTCAGCTCCTTGTGCTTGTGTGGAAAGCCTCTTACCAGCTGAGCCACCTCCCTAGTCCCTGATCAACTGCTTTTCAGTTGGCTTGCTAGAATTACTTTCCCTAAGAATTGACTATAATAAAAAACAAAGCAAAGCAAAAATATTCTTATTTTAAAAAGAAATAATGGATATCTAATTGAGAAATGAGAGTAGAGTCCTACAATGTCTAGTTAAGGAGGCAAAGGACAGTGGGGACTCTATACTGAAAAATGATATTTGGAATTAAAGTTTCATTCTTACAGACCTTCTACCTATATATTACGGTTTTCCCATTTTGTGTTTTTATGGGTTTTGCTTTTGGGGGGGGGTTGGGTTTTTGTGCATTCTCTTTGTTATTTTTCTCTGTTTTTATTATCGTTATTAGTTTGCTTGCCTGTTAGAGAGAGAGAGAGAGAGAGAGAGAGAGAGAGAGAGAGAGAGAGAGAAGTCATGGAATTATGAGGATGGGAAGGACCTAGGAGGAGTAGGGGAAGGAGAAACTGTGATCAGAATATATTATATGAAAAGACAGAACATTCTCAATTAAGAAAGAAAGAAAGAAAGAAAGAAAGAAAGAAAGAAAGAAAGAAAGAAAGAAAGAAAGAAAGAAAGAAAGAAAAGAAAGAAAGAGAGAGACAGAGAGAAGGGGAGGGAGAGAGGGAGGGAGAGAGAGAGAGTTGGTTTCAGTACTCCAGTAGACCATTTTCTTTCAGACACGCCCTCTTTTGACCAAGTAAGAGTGTGAACAACAGAATGGGAACTGAGAGTCAGTCTGTTCCTGAGCAGATTCCATCGGAACAGAGTCATCTCTGCTGCATCACCATGGTGCATCTCACTTCCTGTTTGGCTGAACTCGCTGACCTGCTGTGCTATAGACAGCTCCCTGTGGACACTCAGGGTGTCTTTTGTCCTGTGCAATTTTCTGTGGTGACACTGTCTGGAGCATCACAGGGGAAAGCCACAGGGGGAAACCAGCTCTAGATGGCAGTGCTCCAGAGTATTGAATGGAGTCTGGAGTCCGGGGTTGCTGTCTCACATTGGGAAGTGAAAGCTGGGAGCCAAGTCGATCAAAGGAGCACAGAACTGCTCACAAATATTCTAACAGATGTGAAAAGATGAACTGTGCAAGCACTTGCTTTGCTCTTAGCAACACTGTCTTGGCCATCTCTGTCTCCGGGGACGAAGTATGGAGGGCTGGGTACCTTGAGCCACAGAGATTTGTTTCTCACAGACCTGGAGGCTGAGAATGTCAAAAGCAGAGCTGGTGTCTAGTGAGACTTGTTTACTGGTTTGCAGCTGGTCCTCTTGTATGTCTTCACATGTCAGAGCAGAGGAAGCTCACAGTCTGTTTATAAAGGCACTACACCATTCACAGTCTTCTCCCCTTAGGGCCCAATTACACGCCTTTTAATATTGCCATTTCAGACATTAGGACCCCAGCATATGCAATAGGGGGTATAAAGTTTACTCAGTACCAATGCATTCTTCTGAAGGGTCATTCATTATCTCTTAGTGACCTGCCTGCTTCTGCCTGGGTCCCCTACTAGATGAGTGTCACTGAGACCTCAGCAGCCATTTTAAAACCCTTTGTTGTCCACCCAGTGCCATAGGAATAAAACCCAAGCTCCTTACTGAGCGCGGCCCACCTTACCTCTTCTCCACCACTTTGGCCCTACATGGTCCTCGTGACCTCAAGCACGCAGCTGTTCCAACCCTAAGGGTTCCTTTTGCAGTGTGGGGGTGGGGCTCTCATCCGTCCATTCTTCTGGTGTTCTTGCCAACCACTTCTCATCCTCTGCCTCCAAGTCCTGAGTGCTGGAATCGCACTCCAAGCCTGTGCCAGGCCAGTGCTCTACCAAGTAAGCTACATCCCTACCCCATGCCCTGTCTTTCGCGGCTTTGACTTGGTATTCTGTTCTCAGATTACGTGTCATCTAACAGAGGACCCGTGTGACCATCGGATTCAGTGTCCATTGCCAGCTCACCAGGGTTGTAAACTGTACATTAGCCTCTTTCAGCTATGGGTTGTCTTTTCTTGCTAGGTCTTTGCCCCACTTATAGTGGGGAGAGAAGGAAGGAAGGGAGAAAGGGAGGCAGGGAGGAAGGCAGGCTTGCTTTCTTCTAAGCACTCGTGTTCTTCCTCTGGTGTGTGACCATACCTTTGCAAGACAGATGTTTATTGTATATTTGGAGCCCTCAGAAATCCAGCTGCCAAAGCTATTAGCAACTAATTCAAAACATAGTCCCCGATAATAAGAACTGCACAAAGACTAGCAGAACACAGGGATAGTCTTCCTGATGATAGGAACAGAAAGCCCAAGAAGAGGAAATTAGATAGATAATCGGTCTTTTTAACGGCAGATAAAAGCCGAGAGCACTTTGAACAAGAGCGACTGCCTAAACCTGAGGTCAGGGAATAAGAGGGGCCTCTAGAGGGTCAGCCACAGTGCTGGCACCTAGCCTGGCATGAAGTGGGGTCAACAAGCAGCTCAGAAACAGCCTCACCTGGCAGGTGGACAAAGGACGCTTTCAGGAGTTTCGATTAAAACTCTCGCTGTGATATCTACGCCTACAGCAGCCTCGTCTCTGGAAAGTGTCTTAAGACTGGCCAGAAAGTGTAGCCTAACTAAACATCTTTCAATTTTACATAGTTAATTATATATAAATTAAATATATAAATGCATATGTATATATATATTCAAAAAAGAAAAAAAAAGAAGAGGAAATCCTAGTTCTGAATCCTTAATAAACAACATTTATGCTAATCTCATCATTTCAAGACTGTAAAGTTTACTTTTCCATGCCACTCAGACTGCAAATATACTGTTTTCATGTTCCTTATCAAGGCTGAATTGGAAATAGATTAAAAAATAACCTGTGGCTGATAATTTATGAAAGTTAATCCTACCTTGTTCTCATTTAAACAGATTAAGGTAATCATTCAGTGGGAAGAAGAGAGAGAAGTGCTGGTTGGCAATTTCCCACGACAAGAATGCAGGATTACATTTGGAAGGCATCACAGTGTAAACTGAGAGATGCCTGGAGAAGGGGCTAGAGTTGGCTGGGTTGTATTCCAATCAGTGTAACTCTTGAGTACTTTGAGTCACTTGACTTTCTGTATCTTCTACAGAAACAAACTTTACCAGTCTCTGGGCCAAAGCCTCAGCCAAAGCCTCATTGTTCTGCTCCTTCTCCCCATTGCCTGCACCCTTAAATGCTAAGTAACCAAACCCCATAATGACACATTCTATCAGGTAAAAGGTACAGGGAGCTGCAGATCGCATAGACTGCAGTGGACTCTTTGGCCTGTCACTTTAACCATGGGGCCCTTGGGGAACTGAGACAGTATCCACTTGTCTCTCCCACATTTCAGCACATTTCCAGAACTTCTGTGCATTTTTATTTCATCATTTTATGGGCACGAGTGTTTTGCCTGCATGTATGTCTGTGCGCCACATGCATACAGTGATCAAAGGGACCAGAAGAGGGCACTGGATCCCTGGAACTGGGGCTGCAGATGGTTGTGAGCCACCATGTGCTGAAACCTAAACCTGGGCCCTCTGCAAGAGCAGCCAGTGTGCTTACCCACTGAGTCATCTTCACCTCCCTGCTCAGCTCCGTCTGTATTTTCAGCACCAAGTATAAAGCATATGTGTTCTAAGGACTTCTGATTTTGGGGTTCTAGGAAAACATTGTTCCACAGAAACAAACTATTGTGTTCCTCTCTCATGGCAAATCAAATTCCTAAATCTTGAGGGACAGTAAACCATAAAGGAAACAAAAGTCATGTAAGAAACGGTGAGGTCCAGGCGTGGCGATACATGCCTGACACCCCAGCACTTGAGAGAAAGACCCAGAACGAGGAATTCAAGGCCTGCCTCCGTTACATAAGACTCTGTGTCAAAAACCAAAACAGCACAAGAAGAAAGAGAAAACTGAAACGCCTTGCACTTGATCTCTTGTTAGGGAATACTTGTGCGTCTAGCTAAAATATTCTCTAAGGTCTGCCGTGGCTACTGTGTGCATGTAATGGTCTAAAGTATAGGCAGAGGTACAGAGATTAACACTGTATCTATAGTTATGGATGCCGAGGATAAAAGGAGAGGTAGAGAAAATTTAAAAATAGCATTAGATACACATACTATAAATGCAAAAACATAGAATCACCTACAGTACAGTCACTCGGGGAAACCATCACCAACATTTCAACAATTCGCCTTCAGTCTGTTTCTGTGTAGGCTTAGATTTTCAAAACCTGCTTTAATAAGGGTTCCTAAATGCTTCAACCTCACTTTTAGCCCACCACCCACCAGAGGTAGTGGAAGGGAAAGGTCAATAGGGCAAGGAGGATGTGGACCTGCTTAAACAGTTCTTTGGGGGCCATTCCAATCTTTGTTGTCAGGATATCAGCAGTTTAGTTCATATGACGCAGCAGGGTTAGCTCAGTCCACTCGCAAACACCAGTCGTGAATCAGCAACAGCAGGTCAATCCAGAAGAAACTATGAGATTCTGCCAACCGCCCCAAGTCCACAGAAGTGGCAAGAAGCCAATGGATTATCCTAAGAAGTTCTTTGGTGCATTTCTCTCTACAAAGTCAGCAAAGAAAGCAAGGAAAACCAATGCCACAGCGTCTCCCACTGTCTCCTTGGGTGGTAGTTACACTCTTTCCAAACATCACGTGTTCTCTCTAGAGTCTGCTCTAGCAAAACATCACATGACCTTTTCCCAGGCAGCTTCCTTTAAAACACCACAAGTCTGTTCTCAGCATAGCATTCTCTCATAAGACAGTATGAAGCATATTATAAACCCTGTATCCAGGGCCATGGAGAATTTTATTGCATAAATATATTGATCATTTTAAATTAATGTAGGGGTGGCTATCCTATAAATGGTAACTTCTGTCTCTGTCCATATACAACCTTTACTCAAGAACATTAATACAGGGTTTATGTGAATTACTTTGGAATTGCTCTTCTAAAAGGAAGCACGAGAGCTGGTCAGATGACTGAGCTGGTGCAAGGGCTTGCCATACAAGTCTGGCTGCATAAACTCCATCCCTAGAGCCCACATTAAGGCAAAAGGAGAGAAAAGGCAAAATTGTCTCTTACCTCCACATACACAAAACAGAGTGCACACTCCTGCACTCACCTTCATACACACAGTGGAGTGCACACTCCTGCACACTCACCTCCATGCACACAGTGGAGTGCACACTCCTGCACTCTCACCTCCATGCACACACAGTGGAGTGCACACTCCTGCACTCTCACCTCCATACACACAGTGGAGTGCACACTCCTGCACTCTCACCTCCATACACACAGTGGAGTGCACACTCCTGCACTCTCACCTCCATACACACACTAGAGTGCACACTCCTGCACTCTCACCTCCATGC
>CM052705.1:77042063-77063631 GCA_028551405.1 Uromys caudimaculatus | reverse complement strand
GCTATACCACTCCTGGGCATATACCCAGAAGATGCTCCAACATGTAATAAAGACACATGCTCCACTATGTTCATAGCAGCCATATTTATAATAGCCAGAAGCTGGAAACAACCCAGATGTCCCTCATCAGAGGAATGGATACAGAAAATGTGGTACATCTACACAATGGAGTACTACTCAGCTATTAAAAACAATGACTCAATGAAATTTGCAGGCAAATGGATGGAACTTGAAAATATCATCCTGAGCGAGGTAACTCAGTCACAAAAGAACGAACACGATATGTACTCACTGATAAGCGGATATTAGCCCAAAAGTTCAGAATGCCCATTTTTCACTTAACAGTAACTGCTGGACTGAGAGTGAGGTCCCAGATGGAGGAGTTAGAGAAAGGTCTGAAGGAGCTGAGGGAGTTCGCAGCCCCATGGAGGGAGCAACAGCATCAATGTGCCTGCCCCCCCCCAGTCGTCCTGAAGTTTGGACCACCAACCAAAGAATACACATATATGGACCCATGGTTCGGACCACATATGTGGCAGAGGAGTGCCTCGTTGGCCATCAGGGGGAGGAGAGGCCCTTGGGCCTCAGGCTGTTAGAGGCCCCAGTAAAGGGGAATGTCAAGGTGGGAATAGGGGGATGGGTGGGCAGGTGGGTGGGAGGTGGAATTCCCTCATAGAGGCAGGGATGGGGAGGGGATAGGGGGCTTCCAAAGAGGAGACCCAGAAAGGGGGAAGCATTGGAAATGTAAATAAAGTATCAAAAAAAAATTAAAAAAAAAGATAAATGCCTTTTAAAACCTTAGGTAACAGCTCTCTCTCCCGATGTGTGTGCATTTCTGCGTCCCTGTACACTGACCCGAATAGTGAGTCTTCTGTAAAAGTCAGGAGATCGAACGATGGGTGTTCTCGGTGTGTCGGTCAGTGAGGACACCACCTCCAAGCAGTGAGGTAGCTTAGAACGGAAAGTTCTTAAAGAAATGTCTTGTGTGCAGAACTTTCCAAATTCATCAGTATTTTAGTGAGAGTTGCTTCAAAAGCATTTTTAAGGAAGCCATTTCTTATTAAATGCATTCTGACTAAATGACTAAAGTCATTACTAAATGACTCTCAAAACACCTCAGAAAGTTACTGCGGACTACTGCATTTGGATGTCACTATCTTTGAGAAAAATATACTAGCGGAGAAGCTTAAGTTAGCCAACACATAATAGCTGCCATCTTTATGCAAATGAAAACGTGTCCTGCAGAGCCTGTAGTTGAAGAAGATTGGTCAAAAGATGTGTCCGGATTCTTTTGATTTCAGTGTTAACATTATATGTACATTTTGCTGAATGAATATCATCTGGTCACTCAACATGAGCTAGGGCTTGCTATTTCCATTATTATGAAAGAAGAAATCCTTTTCTGACTTCTGAAACTTCTAGATCATTCTACCTCCTGAAAACAGAAAATAAGCCATTGTTAAATGTGTGTGTGTGTGTGTGTGTGTGTGTGTGTGTGTGTGTGTGTGTGTGTAGAGCTGCTCATCTTCAGGAGGCAAACCCACACAATCTTACTGCTTCTGTTCCTTTTGAGCTCCTGGGGTCGTGCGCTACTGAACTTTAGAGCAGGCTTGCCCACAGCACTTTTGCAATAATCCACCATTTTTGTCTTCTTACTTTTTTACCTAACACAAATGCACTCCTGAAGTCCTGTGCTTTAAATGGTGAGGTTGGCTTTGTAGATTGCCGCTGTCTCTGGGGGGAAAAAATCCACTGCTGCTTGGGTAGCTTCCCAAACTTTAAGATTAGTACTTTTTAAAAAAAAAAAAAAAAAAATAGAAGTACTCCCTAGATTAGGAGAGGTTTGCAAAATCGCAAGTGTTTGCAAAACTTTACTACTGCGCTGTTAATGTTTAATGAGATCATTATTTTCAATCTAGTTTCTGGTCTTTGTTCACTAATGCATGTTCAGCAAAAGAGACCTTTTTGATGACTTTATACAGTAAGACGCTACTTCTAAATCAGCCTCTCCCTTCTGAGATGATTTATTGAAAATGTTTAGCTTACATTGACGTACAGTGCAATTTTTCATAATAAGCACCCACTCCGTTATACCGGTTGCTGTTGCACTCGGTCAAAATGGTGAGTGATGACCTTCAAAGAACACTCCTAACTCAAGCATGGCTAGGGCACAGAAGGTGGTGCTGCGTCTCCCTGTACCAAGGACACAAGGGAAAATGTTCAGCAGTGCCGAGCCTGATGCTCACCCAGTATGTTTATTCCTTAGTAGGAATGTTTGGGCTGGCAGGTAAGGGAAGAATCAGCCGATATCAATGTGAACCATAAAACCACCCTGAGCTGAGCAATCACGCTCATAACCCAGACACAATATAGCATCCCGGAACTGTCAGCATAAGAATTTTCAAATTAAACTTTTTCTTATGAATATTAGAGTACTACTGTTTGAAAGATATCAACAATGAATTGATAAAAGTCCTTTCCTAATCTCTACAATTGAATCTAGTTTATAGTGAGTTTGTTACTTATCACTGTGAGCAGATACTTGTCGAGTAACTAAGGATGAGTGGTTTGTTTTAGCTTAAGGTCTCAGGTGACACAGTCCGTCATAGCAGGCCAGGCCTGTCCCTACGGTTTCAATCCCCACCTCCTACAGCCTCCACAGAATCATCCTGCACACAATCCAGACACTTAAAGTGTGAGCCTGTTGGGGACATTTCAGAATCAAACCGTAGCAAACGGGGTTGACCAGAAAGTGTTTTAATCGCACGAGTGGCTCAGAAACACGATGTGGCATGAGTGAGTCGTGTTTAAAGTTGTAGAGTGATCTCACTGATAAGAGATGTCATTAGAAGAATTTATGACTTACAAGTCCCAGGGAAAGGGAGATACCTCATCACACAGGGCCATGGAAAAGCATTATGTTTTGATCAAGAGACAGAACCAATAAGGAAGAAGCATTGGCTATATTCATTCTGAGGGAGGGAAAGCAGCAGAGGGAACAGCTTAGGACAGTTGTTCTATTCTAGAGTTCTGTTTGCAAGGAAATAATTTACTATCTTAAGAAATCAGCCAGCCATTGGGGAGAGCATTTTCTTCCTGATTCTGTAATCATCGCACGCTGGTGAGAATGGTTGTTACAAATAAACAAATAAATGCTGGTAAGGAACCTGAGCAAAAGGAATTATATACTGATGGCAGGAAAGCAAATTACTACAGCCATTGTGGAGAACAGGATGAAGTCTCTGAAACTCTAAACTTAGATCGAGCATAGAATACAACAACAATGGTTCTGAATGCTTCCAATGGGAGCAAAACCAGCAGAGCAAAGAGATAACTATGTTTGCTTCAGTGGACATCATGACTAAATGGGAGGTCACCCTTGGCAGCTGATCACAAGGAGGGCATCAAGGGTAGACAACAAATGGGTGGAGAAAATACTGTGTGTGTTTATATGTGTGTGTGTGTGTGTGTGTCATATACCATGTAATATATATTTATATAATACATTAATATATGTAATATATTATATATAATGCGGTATATATATGCACTATAGAATATTATTCAGCCACCAAGATGAATAAAATCATGTTATTTGCCATGAAATGGATGGAACTAAAGGACATTTTGCTAAGCGAAATAAGCAAGACAGAAAAATGAGTCTGACACGTTCTCTCTCCTGTGTGGAAGCTGATGACAAATGTAACAAGAAAAGGAAGCTGCATTTAGTCAGCACCTGCTGTGTGCCCACAATCAAGAACACACCCCACTAATATGTTCAACTGATACATGTAATCAGACTTCTAAATTTAAAAGGTATGTAGCTAAATGAAGATTATTAAAAGAAATGTGAATAACTAATATGCACAGAGGGGGTGTATAGTAAGAAAAGATATCAAAATACACGATGAATAAAATAAGAAACACTATTAGTGTAGGTAGATACAATAAGGTTTTAATAGTCTGTGGTGTTAATTTGGTTTATCAGATTGCTGCTTGTCAATCAACATAACTGATGTTAGCCTGCTTGCATACGTTTGTCTTACTGTTTTGTACTTTGGAATGGATATTTTGGAAACTTTTTTTGTCATTTCTCACCATCTTCCCTCTTTCCAGCTAACATGTTTTATCTGTGCTTGAAAGAAGAACAGAAACAAAGCAAAGATTGTGCTCTTTCATGTTAATCCACCAGTGACAGGCAAATGGCAGGCATTAGCCCTGGGCAGAGGGCAGGGATGTGGTGTGAGCCAGTGAATGAGGAATGATTGGTGGAACCTGCAGACCTTAGAAACCAACCCCAATCATGAGCGCAGGAAGCCCAGCGGGAGTTTTCTGAGAGGGATGTCTGGAAAGAGGCCCAGGAACAGGCAAGCTGGAAACTGGGGTTGCCCAGGGGCTCAGGAGAGGCATCCCAGCCTGTGTCAGATGCTGCGTGCTGTTAAGGACCAGGATAGAGAACAAGGCTAACCTGAGAGTGAGCTAAACAGAAATCCAGGCTGCTCCTTAATGTTGCCAGGCTGCCCCTTGTAAGCGTGCCCTGCTGATTGGCAAATGAAGGTGGTTTGCGGCCTGTACTGTTCAAGGTACATGCTGAAGCCTCCTAGAGATGGCTCCTTCTTCATTTTTTTACCTCCATGTTTCCGACATTTGTCTTTTGAGAACTGTTTCACAGACCACAAAACACCCATTTTTGACAGTATGTATAGGATCTATATTCAATCTAGGCACAAAGTTGCATAACCATCCAATTTCCAAACAGTTCATTTTCCTCAACAGAAACCTTGTCTGTCAGCCATCTCGTTGCATTTCCCATCCTCGACCTGGTCTACTTCCCGTCCCGCCTGCCTCACCTGAAGACTTCACAGAATTGCTTCAGCCTCTACGGTGCTGGCTCCTGCGCTTATGTTTTCAAGGCTTGTCCACCTTTTAGCTCCTATCAGTGCTCCCTTCTTAGAGAGCCAAGCCTGCAACAGAAGAGGCTTCCACACAGATCTCTCGGCCCCAGTGCAGGCAGGGTAGGAATTGATAAAGCCCAAACCGCAATCATATCACACCAGGGGCAGACGTTTCAAAAGATTCAGTTCAGTTTGTTAAACAAAATTATTTTCCATTGTAAACAAGACACCTTCCCAAGCAGCCTGTGCTGCTGAGTAGGGGTGTGCTTGGCCCATGCTGGGAGCAGTTGGGTAACGTTAGCTAAAACAAGCGTGGAATGGAGTTACTTTGGGCGGCTAAGTTCTGGCTGAGAAGTGTTCTATAGTCTGCCTAGGGCACCACTGATGGGTGGATAGTTTAGTTGCTGTTGACTGTGATAAACAGAACAGCTGTGGCTAATTACGCATGCATCTCGTGTGTGCCTGTCTTCAGCGCTGTTGGATATAAATGCACCAGTGGAAATGCTGGGTCACACTGGAACTGAGGACCTGCCAGATGGTTTTCCAAGTGGCTGTGCAACTCCACATTCCCGCCATCGGGTGCAAGCGTTCCAGGTGTCCCTTGCCCTTGCCAGCACTTGGCACTTTCCTTCTCTTTGCTGATTCACACTGAGATGAGTGCAAAGTGCTGGCTCATGGTCTGACCCCAGCTGATGAAGCATCTTTTCAGGTGACACTTAGTCATCTTCCTTGGAGAATGCCGTTGTCCATTTGTAACTGAACCTGTCTTAACTGATGATGTATAAAAGTTATTTATATATTCTCAATAAAGGCCCCTATCACAAACAAAAACTGTATCACACTTAGGCATCAAGCACTTAATCTACTGAGCCTGGGACTTTTTAACATAGCAATTGCTTTTTATTTAGGAGCTTTAGTAATATCCATTTTTGTTGTTGTTCTTCTTCTTCTTGAGTTTGTTTTGGTAAGTTAAATTTTTAGTGAAACATATATTTTGTCTAAATTTTCTATTTTATTGCCAAATACATAATAGTACTTTCCTATAGTTTAAAATTTATATGCAAATATATAATCCTTTTTGTGCTAAAAAATGTTTCTATCTTTTTCCCTGGCCAATAACACTAAAGGTCTTCATATTTTATTTCAAGATCCAGCAATTGGTTTATTGTAGTTTTCTGATTTTGTTACTAGACTTCGTGGATGTTTGCCTGTAGGTATGTCTGTGTCTGTGTAGGTTGGAAGACAGTCTCGGCGGCCATTCCCCAGGTGTAGATGCCATCCCCCACCCTTTTTTTCTAATCAGAACAGAGTCTTTCACTCTGCTGGCTCTCACCAAGTAAACCAGTGAACCCCAGGAATCCACCAATCTCTATCCTGCCAGCCCTGGATTTGCAAGCATGTTTCACCAGTTCTGGCTATTTAACATCATTTCTGGGGCTCAAACTCAGATCTTCATGTTTTCAGGACAGGCACTATTACAGTTGAGCTATCTCCCTAACCCTATACTTGTTTTAAAAAGCTATTTTAGGTTCTCTGCCAACACACACACAATACAGCAAGTTCCTTTATGCTTCCTGGTGGTACACACATAGCCTTCCCATTAGCAACAGCCCCTGCCTGAGAGGTAGGTACATTTGTTGTGTTGATGAACTTATGCTGAACAAAATTTCTGGCCTCACAACTTAACTAATGTTTAATAAGATGTTGAACACCAGAGGACAGAATCCGTGAACTCAGAGACAGTGATTGTCCAAAGTAGCAAATAAAACAAAAACCATGAAAACATAAACAAAGTAACAAAGTAGAGGATGTGTTTGAAACAGTTTCAATTATTGGATTTATAGAAGAGAAGAAAGAAAATGGCCCAGAAGGATTGAAGGAAGGCATGTGCTTTAGTTGCTTGTTCCATTGCTAAGTGACTAAAGCAACTTAAGGAAGGAGGGGCTTACTTTGGCTCACAGTTGGAGGACACAGTCCATAACTGCAGGGAAGAGACAGTGGCAGGAGCTCAAAGAAGCTGGGTCACGGTCACAGTGTGTCCCCAGTCAGGACATTGAGAGACACTCAATATAGCTGTTCAACTCCATTTCTGTTTCTTATTCAGTCACAGATGCCAACCCATGAGATGGAACTGTCCACATTTAGGGAGGGCTTGCCCTCTCCCCCAGTTAACCTAATCTAGAAAAATCTCTCGAAGACACGCTAGAGGTTTCCATGGTGACTGTCAATCCTAGTTAACAACCAAGACTGACTATTCCAACATTAAGATATTTTCCTTCAAAACTGGTAAAAATTATTTATTTGCAAATTTGAGGTTCAACAGAACCTAAAGAAATCATAAGATTATCATAATCAAACTGAAAAAACGAAACAAAACAAAAACAAAGCTGAAAATAAAATCTTTTTAAAGTCAGGAAGATGTAGTCTACCAAAAGCAACAAGAACACACACTTGACTTTTCAGCTAGAAGTGCAGAGACCAGACGTTAGTGGAATGAAATTTTAAGCTTTTAAAATTAGATGTATTCATATTATTCTATGTGAATATGCCTGAATTTATGTATGCGTGCCTTGTGCATGCTTGGTGCCTGTGGAGATCAGCTGAAGGCAGTAGATACTCTGGAACTGGAGTTATAGATGGCTGTGAACTGCCATGCGAGTCCTGTAGAAACACGGATCCTCTTTATCCCAGAATGAAAATTCGGAGTCACTGCAAAAAACAAACAAACAAACAAATAAACAAACAAAAAACTGTGTTGATTCAAAGCTCTTTGCCAATGACACTACAATTCAAAAATGGAGGTCAAATGAAGATATCAGACAAAAATCTGAGATAAGTGATTTTCATGACTCAAATTAAGAGAAATTATAAATAAAATTCTTTAGACTTGAAAACAAAAGATGACATAAACAACACATAACAGAAACACATAACAGACACATAACGTAACAAACATATAACACATAACAGAAACACATAACATAGCAAAGACACACAACAAACACATAACATAACAAAGACACACAGCAAACAATTTTAGATGGCGTGGATGGAAGGAATACTGTTATAGGTTGTTGTTGTTGTTGTTGTTGTTTTGAGGGAACAAAATGATATGATTTCTTGTTCATAACATACATAATAATTGAAGAACAGCAGGCATTACATGTGGTTTGCTGCCATAAGAGCTTTGTATAGTACAGGAAAATTCAAAGTTACATATTCAAAATAGACTGTAATAAGCTAGGAAAAAACATCATACTTTCTATGACAATCACTGAAATGTCCGGCTAGGTACAGCTCTACTGGAGCTTGAAAAATGGTCCAGCAGATAAGAGCACTTGCTGCTTTTGCAGAGGCTAGGTTCAGGTTCCAGCTTCCTCATCCAGCATCTCACAACTGCCTGTAACTCCAGCTCCTGACAATGTGGCACCTACTTCTGTAAGCGTGCGTGCACACACACACACACACACACACACACACACACACACACAAATAATAATAATAAATAAATAATAAAATAAAGATTAAAAGGGACAGTTATAGGCAGAAAGTAGGTTTAGTAGTATTGATGTTTTAACACACAGATTAACTTTACAAAGATAACTAGCCTAGACTAAAAACGTGGCTCAAGAATATGTTGTTTATAACAACATAAAGCAGCACAGGTTTGAGAAAGCAAAGGCTGGAATCAGTTTTACCACACAAACACTAGCCAGCCACTGCCAGCTATCGGATGCTTTTGATCCAGGATTATTGCTAGAGATAAAGGGATCCTTTTCATGGTAAACATAAATTTGTCAGTAAGACGTGGTGGGCTTGAATTTATAATCACTGAGCAATATAGTTCAAAATACATAAAGCGAAAATTTTAGACTTAAAAAATCTACAGACAAAACAACATCAAAATTAGTTGCAATACACTTCACTTAACATCCGACTGATAAAATTTGAGTAAGATAGATTATGTAATACTTTCATTAATCAATGTGACTGAATGGCATCTGGAGAGCCTAAATATTCTTTTAAGTTGGTTTGGCATCTATGTCAAAGTTGATAATATTCAAGGACATAAAGCAAGTTGTAGAAAGTTTCAGCAGGTTATAGTTGTATAGAATTTATTTATCGACTGCAAAGTATTAGCCTAAAATCATTAAGAGAGTTAGAAAAATGTTCGATTCCTTACATTATTACTGACACACCTGCCCACACACTCACACACCAGTAAGTAAGTAAACACACACATAAATACATAAGTAAAATAAGACAGCAAGGAGAAAATGATAAAGCTTTTATATTTAAAAGGGGATATGATAATGATATAAAAAGCCCAAGAGTCTCCAAACAGCACAAACAAATCAAACTTAGAAAATCGCTTGTGAAGACTCACTACCTTGCTGCGCTCTTTGCCACTTACTTCCCTTTTTGACTCTTCCATTTGAATAATGCATCAGACTTCTTCATTTTGTTTTAATCGGCGTGATAGCTCTGTCCAGGCCTATCTCAGTGCTAGCACGTAATAACTTACATTTGTGCTCTCCATCCTGGAGGTCTTTCTAGCTCCGTTTACTTGACTGACTTGTTTCTCTTATTCATCTACCTCATTCATCTGAACGGCTGTTTTCTCATAGGCTTGCTTCATAGATACTGAATGCACAAATCTGACTTGTCAGGGTCTGAGTTAAGAGTCCTCCCTAGCGAATTGCATCCTGGAGGAGTCTTCCTCAATTGCTTTGTACCTTCACTCTCTGTTTTAGTTCTGTCCTTCTTTTAAAAGCTCCTCCAAACTACTCACCAACAGTTTTCCTTCCTGGGTATCACACATCTGCAAGCAATGCTATAGTGCCCCACAGAGGCCGAAGGAGATGTCAGAACTCCTGGACAGTTAATAGCTTAGCCACTGTGCTGGAGGCTGGGAACCTAGGACCTCAGCAAGAGCAGCAAATGCCCCCAAACACATGGAGCCATTTTCCAAGCCCCCAATATGTTTTAATTAATTCTTTGAAAATTTTGTACCGTATTTCCCTCCTCCCCTGTTTCCCCCAGGTCCACCATTATCTTTCTGTCCCTCTTTCTTTCATTCAAGTCTGTGATGCCCACATATTCATGGCTGTGTGGCTTCCCACTGGAGAATGATGTCCCTGACCTTAAAGAAAACCAACTGTCCTTTTCCCAGCAGCTACCAATTGCCGGTCACCTCCATTAGGGATAGGCTTCATGTGTACAACTCCCCCACCCTCACCCTTTCTTGGATTTTTTTCTGGCTTGAGCTTCCATGGCGCCTACGCATGCTGCTATAACTTCTGTAAGTTCATATGTGCAGCTGCCCTGTTGTGTCCCAAGGACACTGTTTCCTTGTATTTATTTACTATCTCTGGCTCTTTTGCTCCTTCTTCTACAGTTGATCCCTGAGCCTGGAGAGAGGAGGGAGGATGTGTGTGTAAGTATGTGCATGCGTGCACACGTGTGTGTGTGTGTGTGTGTGTGTGTGTGTGTGTGTGTGTGTGCAGTATGCAGATGTTCCAATTAGGGCTGAGCATTCCACAGACTCTTATTGTGTGCATCCTGGCTAGTTGCGAGACACATATATATATATATATATATATATATATATATATATATATATATATATATATATGCATGTATGTATAATTATGTCCCCTACACTTGATAACTTGATGGTGAGACCTTCTTGCTAAAGACATTCCTGAGTCACAGAGCATGGAAGTACTAAGCTAAATGCTGATCTGGAAGCTTCATCTTTACGGAATAGCTTCAATAGTGCTAGAAGGTGCTGTGAATGCTACTGGGGGAGAGAAGAAACCATCAGTGTGCCCGGCCAGGAGCCCTGTAAGCTACAGTAATGACTGGCCCGGCAAGGTGCCCTCATGTGTGTAACAGTGGCATGATCGTGAAGAAACCTCCCACTTTCTGCTTGGATGTAAGTCCTACAGTACAAGAAGGAACACATAATCGGCACCACTGGGCCAAGAACCTGAGGCTAGACAGGTCATAGGTTAGGGTTAGGGTTAGGGTTAGGGTTAGGGTTAGGGTTAGGGTTAGGGTTAGGGTTAGGGTTAGGGTTAGGGTTAGGGTTAGGGTTAGGGTTAGCCTTACTGTTAGACAGGGTTAGTGTTAGGATAGAACCTACTAGTATCATTCTACTAAAGGGACATAGTACTGAACCACCTCCTGATGACTATTGCTGTGCTGACTGCCATTTTTATGACTAGTACTCTTTCGTGCCCCTTATTTCTTCTTTTGAGACTGAAGTAACAGCGTCGGTAGGTTTATCTTCTGCTGCGGTGAGAGCTAGATGCTCTCATTTCCTAGATTGCTGAAACTTTCTGTATGAGCTTTCCTGGATGCATAATTCTGAATGACAATTTCCTCTGTCCAGAAAGCTCCTCTCCCCACACCCTGGCCTGAGCATCCATCTTCCTCTTCAGATGTGATAGCACCCAGTGAGTAGCTCCCTGTGTAGTTAGAAACACACACTCAGTCTGCCCTCTACAAATATCTGTAGATCAAATGAATGGATGAAAGAATGAATACAGAAATCAAAGTCATTTCCTCCACTCCCCAGAGATGACGTAACCCGGAAACACATGAAAACACGGTTCCTGAACTCCAAGTGCTAATCGTTACCTCAGTCTCAACAACAAGAATTTCTGCAATGCCTTGTTACAGCAGTTAAGGACCAGTCTGGAGGTCTCTTTAAATTTTCTTATTCTGTATAGCATAGTGCCAAACTCTTAGTGTTCTTTGATTATAATGAAGTCTATTTTTACTTCTGTGCCTTTACTTCCAATTGCAACATTTTGCAAAGCATTAAAAAAATCAAGATGTTCTAGGAGACTGCTTGGTATGGGCTGACAGTTATTAATCCTGGCACGAAGCTCATCCCTGAACACCCTTCCCCTACATCTTAATTATCTCCTCTGCTCCTTTGCTTTTGTCCCCTCTTTCCCTTCCCTCTTCCCTCCTTCCCTTTTCCCTCTTTCCCTCTTCCCTCTTTCCTTCCCTTCTTTTCTTTTGTTTGTCCTTCCTGTTTTTCCTGAAACAAGGTCTTGCTCTGTAGCCCCAGCTGACTATCCGGCCTAAGCTTCCTGAGTTCTGGGATGAGAAGGCAACGGGGCCTATTCCTATTCTTGAAATATCTGCTCCAACTTTCCCTTGTGAGACAGCCCTTGCTAACCTTCCTTACGACATAGCAAACATCCACCACCCCCATCCTTTCTCCTTTGGACCTGCTTTATTTTCCTTGTCTACAAGAGTCTGTTGTGTATTTAACATTTCCAATACCATCTGTCCTCATCCAGGCCATAGCACAGGGAATTTTGAGAGTTGGGACTCTGTTCTGTGTCTAGAAGTGTTGACTGTGCCATAAGTGCTCAGATAAGTACTTGTTGAATAAATACATCAGTGTAGGTGGGCTGTTTCTCAGCAGTAAAATGCTGGAGCATTGGGAGACAGACATCACACAGCCACTGAGGGCACCCCAGCCCCCAGCATTTATCTGAATCTGAGATGAGATTATAGAACTTGATTATTTTGCTTTTCTTCAAAACAGACTGCGTAACACACGATTTCATCTTGAAAACTAAAGAAAGCGCTTCCTTTCCTGGCAGGCACCTAACCCGAGAGTTCTGAGCTGACTGTGGAAAAAGCCCTTCTGTTCCCTGCGCCGGCTTGAAGGCTGTGGCAGTTCCTGCCTGCTCCTAACAAGCTTTCTTTGCTTCCCGGTTTGCTTTCACCTCTTAAGGAAATTTACATATCTTTTGTACCCGTTTTATTGCTTCAAATTTGGCAAGAGCTGCCCATCAATTCTGTGTGGATGCAAGCAAAGAAAGTATTCATTTGCCATGTTTGTGGGAAGTAAAGTCTTACTTCACAGTGGCAAATATGTAAAGCTAGAACTTTGTGTGTATCTCAGGAGTCCGGAGATGCCCAATGCTGGCATGCAGTACATGTGAATCTAAGAAATTTGTGGGTCAAAGACTCTGAGTCCAGAGATCTCTCCTTCCCCATAACTCTATTTCTGTATCTCTATTTTCTGTGCCTTGATCTGAAGTCTCTCACTTCTTGTACCACTAGTAGTACTCGGAAGTCTTACTTTGCTAACCTTCAACAACCAGGCGACCTTACTTTTCATGTTTCATCAAACTGCTGTCTTCAGATTTAGCATGATTCAGAAAAATGTGGTCATTCAGCTAAATTGATGTTTCTAAGTTAGGTTTGTGGTCAATAAAAAAGTGCGGCCCAAGGATTCTGACATGACGTACGCTCTGGTTGAGAAAGAGCTTGCCCCTGACTGCCGTTCTCTGCTGGGGATGTGCTGAACACATCTTTCCTGCTGAGATTAGCAATGTACACTATTCGGTCTGATTAGCAAAATACAGACTGGCTGGGAATGTGAGAGAACACCGAGAACTTGGCTATTTTTCTCTTGTCCCTCTACTGAAGGGAAGGTATCTGCTGGCACCCTCACCTAGAATTCTGAGGGGCTATTGTTGAACTGGCAGTGCCTCCTAGTGGCCCAGGCTCCAAGGCCTGAGGAGTGGCTGAGGCAGCAACAGCCTCCTGGCAACTCCCGGCCAGCCCTCTCCGCTCTGAGTCTATCTCAGAAGGAGACTTTGGTATGGATGAGCTCACGGGCATTTGCCAGACTTTTCGGTAACCTGATGAATTCCCAACAATGGCTGGCTGTGGAATGAGGAAAGAAATGGGCTGAAGATGGAGACACAGATCAAGGCCACTACATCTCTAGAGATGAATTTGAAAAGTGCTTTGTCATAATGTGCTCTCTGTCAGCTCTGTAGAAGCCCTGGTACTCATCCCTGGTAGGAGAGGTCAGCTGCCCAGGAATGTCAAATCATCCCTTACGCCCGAAATTACTAAGACTCCTCAGGCATAACTTCAGACGCTACAATCGTAGACAGAGGTACCCAGCTGGTCGCCTTGGAACCTTGTATTCCTAGAAGAATATGCATGACTCTAAAGATTACATTTTAAGGACCATATCCTCCTAAAAATGAAGAAAAAATTGTGTCTACAAGCACAACCAACTTAGGCTTTTGCCAATACAGGATATGAAAATGTAAATTTGAGTCTGACTAGACTTCCTTGGAGAACTAGAGAGGCATCTAGAAGGCTCCACTCCTTCAGGAGGGGGAAGAGAAGTACTCAGTGACCGTAAAGACCATGTCACAGGGAAACAGAACAGGATATGTGGCTTTGGTGTCTAAGAACTCTTCCTTTGATATTGTTCTGTGGCCCGCAAGGCAAGCCGTCCCCTAGTTTGGTGTTTGTCTTGTCTCGCACGGGCCCCCATTCCAAACAGAGCCCACACTCCTTGTCTATTCATTGCTCTCTTACCTTCTCCTCATCAAAACATACCTCTGTCCTATCCAGTCTTCCAAGATCTTTGTGTATATTCTGATAAAGAATTTACCGTGGAAGCATGCCATGTCGCAAATAGTTAGCCACCGCCCGGTGTTCTCTTCCTTCTCCATATACATTTGGACTGAGACTCCTGAAATCTCTGACTAGCTATTCTTGGAAATCAACTTTATCTGTCAAATTACACACACCTCCAGGCCCTCCCCTACGGTGGCCAATCCCAAAAGGTAACATTGTTGACAGAAAGCCCTTTGCTTCTATGAGTTCTATTTGAATGCCCCCACCCCTGCCAATTACCGATGACCCCATTTATGTGAAGGCTTCAACCTTCCAAGTCCCACATTCTAATATTCATTCATTCAGCCTGCAAACAGTGGAGAATTACAGTCCTTTGGGACTACAGTAAGATTCTACCCAGTGATTGTTGCTTGGACAATGGCAGGATGGTAGCCACAATCTTATTCACAAGGTATTCACAAGGTTTTAGATAACTGTGGAATAATATTCCAAACAAGAAAAAGAATTTGCCACTCCTTTGGAAGACTTGGGAAGCAATCTGTGGCCAACATTTTTAGAACTGCGGACAGCAGAGACGAGCTAACAGTGAGGACTAGTGGGCATTATGCAGTAAGCTTAGCATCTATACCGCCACACGTCTTGAACAACAGGTTTCACGTTTCTAAGAAATTTCTAGAATATGCACCACACTGGTTAGGAATAGCCCTGGTCTCCTTAGCTGCCATCTCCACGCGGGCGTTCCTTTCTTTCCTCCCTTCTCCCCTTCTTCCGCCCTCCACCCCCATACCTAGCCCTGTGCGCGCGCCTCGCCGCCTGCTCTACCATCCCGGGGGCAGTTCTCCCGAGGCTTCCCTGCCCGCGCCGCGGTCGCGCTGAGCAGCCGCAGCAGCATCCAGGCGCGCGCGCCGGCAGCTCCGGGACCGCGCTGATTCGCTGTCGCGCTCTGCGGCGCTCGTGCCCGCCCGCCCCTTGCGCGCTTCAGTCTGCAACCGCGCGGCCACCAGAGCCCACCGCCGCCGTAGCCGGGCAGCGACGCGGAGTGCAAGCTCAGCGCCTGGAGGAGAGCCACGGCGAGCCCGCCAAGCCCGCACCATGCAGGCCACTGCCGATTCCACCAAGATGGACTGTGTGTGGAGCAACTGGAAAAGTCAGGGTATTCTCTTTATTTCGGTAGTGCATGCCTGCGCCGCACGCGGAACCGCGATCTGGACACGGCCATTGTGCATCATTTCACCTGTGGGACCTGTGCATGCTTTACACCCAGGAGCTTTCTGCGGGGGGGAGTAGAACTGTTCTTGCAAAATCGACATGGATGATATTTCCCCCTCCCCTCCCCCCCGCCCGGCCTTTATCTCCTCCCAGTTCACCCCTTTGTTTTCTTGTGTATTGTGGTATTGTAAATAATGCATCATTTGCCTCCTCCGGGAGATTTTCTGGCCTGATCATTCTGGACTTGTTAATCTCTCAGCCGCGGAGCTAAAGTGCTTCTTTATTTTTTCTGCATCCCAGTGCATTTATTTCTGCCCAAAGGTTGAGATCAGAGCCATTAACTGAGAGGGCATCCTTAGGAGAGAGGGACACACCCATTTCAGGCTTGTTATTTGTGATCACACAAAGGAAACTGGAAATGCAGACCAGCTCTCTAAATCCTGAGACTATGATGGCGTAGCCACTTATTAGGGTGGTTTACTTTGAAATATTCTTGTGTTTGTGACTGTCATTGGAATAACCTATACTATTTATTTATTAACAGTGGCTTTCAGTGAAATAAATGGAGCGAAGTAACAAAGCAGGGGCGACTGCCCTCGGGGCTAACAGATCTGTTTAGAAATGGTCCATATTAACACTGGGTGTGGCCGCCCTCCAGCCTCGCTTGCTTTTCAGCCATTTTTATTCAGCCTCATATCTCACACATCCGTCTCTCCTTTGTTACATTAAGATTTTCTCCCTCACCTTGCTCACCTTGCATGAGGAGGAGGAAGGGAGAATTTGCCTCATGAATTGTATGAGGTAAAGTCGGGGGTTGGCCAAATCCAATGTCTTTTGATATTTAACAAATATGGTTCAGAAGAAGGCACATTGATGGAGCCTGCAGGGGTTTGCAGCATCCTTGGGGACCAACAGCACTCGAGAGTGGTGGCTCTTTTTTATCTTTTTTTCCTTAGTTTCTCTCTCCGTCTTCTTCTAGTCGGAAAAAAATGTTCCTTTCATCTTTAATGATTGTGTAGGATATTTCTTTTATTTTTTTTCTTAAGAAAAGATAAAACCACAAACCTCAGAATTAAAAGCATGCTTGCTTTGGCTTTTGCTTGTTGAACTAGATGTCAATGGCATAAAATACAGTAGTCTACTTCAGATCATGCAGGCCTATTAGGCATATGACTGTCAAAAGTAAATAGGTGGGCCATAAATTTAAACGCCAATAAATAAGAAATACGCAGTCAAGGGGTGTAATTTCAGAAAACGATGACAGCTCCATGGAATAGCACACGCTGAACAGAAGCAGGTGGCTGTGGAGATGCTTTGTATCATTCCCTTCTGGGTGCATGTGGTTAGCCCCATCAGTTGGATCACACACTCCACAACTGTCTTCATAGGGTACCAAGTGTAGATGGATGTGAAGACTGGCGGCCAGGGTTTGATTCTGAGTATCTTCTATTTTTACAGACGTATCCATCGGAAGATGGCAGGTTGTGTGTTTTATTGGTAGAGATGTTATAGCATCACAGATCTAAGGATTTTGCGTTGGCTTACTTTAAATTTTGAAATGGATTTTTTAATAATCAGGAATTGGCATAAATGCAATAATTTGCCCTCTGAAAGCAATTGTGTCTCTTTCCAACCATGAAGCTACCTGTGGAGATTAATTCAGAATTAACAAAGAGTCTTATTCCCAGCGACCTTTGATTGTCATTAGGTTCATTGATTTCCTTTCCTCAAATAGAACAAAGCCATTAACTTGAAAATTGACTAATAGCCAGATAGAGAGTTCAATGACACCAAATAGCCGTGGCGATGAGAATGAATTACTCCTTTGTTGTCCCCCCCGTGGGAACTTTCATCATTGACTAAACCTACAGTAGATTCTAAACACATCTTCACTCCAGTTCCCTGTCATTTAAAGCAAATTCTTCTAATCCCCAGCTACACCTGAGAATCACTTAGAATGCTTTAAGAAACACAAAGAATGCTGGGCCCCACCCCTAGAGCTGAGCATTGTGATCTTGGATGAGTTTAATATGCATGTATCTGGGGTTGAAGCCACTAATGTACAGTAATTCTTAGTGTGCCCAACTCTTAGGTCAGCAGAACTCAGTATACAAATGGCATGGGTGTGACCTAGGAGAGGCTGCCAGGACGATTAGAAGTCAGTAGACACTGCTGAAAATGTCCTCTGGAAATGTTGAGAAGCTTTGCCTAGATAGAAAACACACTAACTTTAGGCTTTCTCTGTATCATTACAATTTTCATCCATAAATTACGTCACTGAATTATTTCACTGAAATGTATTATAAAACTAGAGTGCATGGGTTTGGTGTGTGTGTGTGTCTGTGTGTGTGTGTCTGTGTGTGTGTGTGTGTCTGTGTGTGTGTCTGTGTGTGTGTGTCTGTATGTCTATGTGTGTGTGTGTGTGTGTCTGTGTGTGTGTGTGTCTGTGTGTCTGTGTGTGTGTGTGTCTGTGTGTCTGTGTGTCTGTGTGTGTGTGTCTCTGTGTGTGTGTGTCTGTGTGTCTCTGTGTGTCTGTGTGTGTGTGTGTCTGTGTGTGTGTCTGTGTGTCTGTGTGTGACTATGTGTGTGTCTGTGTGTGTGTGTCTGTATGTCTGTGTGTGTGTGTCTGTGTGTGTGTGTGTCTGTGTGTCTCTATGTGTGTCTGTGTGTCTGTGTGTGGATGACATTTATGATTGCAGTGAAAGGCAGCAATGAATGGCTGGCGCCTATAGTACCAGCAGTGAGGAGACAGAAGCCTGAAGGCAGTGTAAAGCTCGCCCTGGACTGTAGACCAACACTGTATCACCAACCAACAACAGCAAAAACAAAACGAACAGTGGTTACAGAAAAAGGCTAAGTTAGACATTCCATACACACCTGCAATCCCAGCATTAGGACAGAGAGACAGGGATTCAAGGAAGCCATGCTCACACAGAGAGGTCAGGGCTAGCCCATAAGACCCTGTCTCAAAACACAAAACAAAATAAATAAAAACAAACAAACAAAAACTCTAAAATGTACAGGATTTAGGTTCAGTTTCCTAACAGAGCTAATCTTATAGTTTACAACAATTTATGAGGCTGTTTTACTGATTTGGTTCAATCATCTCAAACCCTGGGTGTGAGGGTTGGTTTTCACATTTTCATCTTGGGGCTGATAGATGAGGCTTCTGTCAGGTGCACAGCTGGTGACAGCCCGAGCCCTGCTTCCCACTGTTCTGCCATCTGCCTCTGAGGTAGATGGTGCTCTCCTCCGTGATTCATCTAAAGACAAGTTGTCTGTATAATGGTGAATAGCCCTCGTATTCACAAGGTTCCATTTTGCCAAGTATCCTTGTTCAAATTTCCGGTTGACTCCTGGATGTGGGGGACTCTAAGAAGCTAAATAAGACTTGCCCAGGATCCTGTGAGAAGTGGTAAATTTGATAGTAAAGGGGGGCTTTCTCAGTCTGGCACTCAGGCACTTCACCTCCCAACACTCACCCATGCCCGTATGAACGCTGAGTGACAGAAGGTGAGCTCCCACCCTCCTCTCGGAGGTTATGGTCACATAGGCCCTTCTTCACAGACAAAGGGACATCAGCAGCCATGCAGGGCCCACGCCGCATTTATATTATTGTCCCCATCTCCACCATCATATGCTGACTGTTCTAAATTCTTATCAATATTAGCAACTTGTCAGTAGTTGTGCTACTTGGTCCGAAGCCTCTGTGGCATTCCTCTCATTGTATTGGGCAGAGCTTAAGACTGACAGGATCAGTAATTTGCCTTATCTTGGTATTTAACCATACAACTTAAGTGACCCCATGCCAGGGAAGACAAAGAATAATGAGCAATGCCCGCCCATAGGAATCTGTCTGTACACTAAAGACCCCTGCCCATCTCCCTGTTTAGATTCCACCGTGTTCAACAAATGCAATGGGCAGCATCTGTAGTGGCATGGTGTCTAGCAATCTGTTATGTGCTTTGGTGCTAAGGCTCAGCTCCTTTGTTGTTCGATGACCCCACCAGCATGCAACCTTTCAATGATGCCTTTAGTTATTCTTTCAAAACGAAGTATTTTGGGATACTCTGTGGTGGCCTACAGCGCTCTATGGAAATGCTTTAGGGTTATCTGATCTAAATGCTACTAGCTGAAACATTTATTAAAGCCCCAAGCATCCATAATATTGCCAAACACACATATTTTAGCCACCGAAACTGAAAGAATTAGTCATTTTTTTTTTTTTTTTTTTTTTAGTATTGCACTTGAAGGCTGGAGAAATAACACAGTTGATAAGGTACTTGCTGAGTAAGCACAAGATTAGCAAGAAAGATCTCCAGGATTTATGTTAAGAGGCTCGGTGTCAGCTTGTAACCCTGGTGCTGGGGAGGTGGAGACAAGCAAGTCCCTAGAGATTACTGGCCAGCCAAACCATCCTACTCTGTGAACCTCAGTTCCCAGCAAAAGACCTTGCCTCACAAAATGAGATGGATGGACCTAAGGAGTGAGACAGGGACTGCTCTCCACAACAGGACACAGGTGCACTCTCACCCCGCACACACATATAACTAGGAGACAGTTTTGCATTTACATATAGAGTTTTACCTTTTACTAAAAACAGTTTTTTATTTCGACTCATTATTACAATATGCCAAATATATAAATATATAGCATAGCATTATACCGCAGACTCCTCCCTGGTGCAGGGTCTAATGAGATCCCACGGGCACCTGCTCAGCTGGGGCACCGGGACTTTCCCTAGTGAAGGAAACTCTAGGTACACAGATAACATTTCACATGGGTATTGTCCAGGCAGTCAGATCCACTGAAAACAGGATGGTCTCTTTTTGACAGCATCTCTGTCATTGTCAAGAGGACTTTGTAAGGACAGAGTTTGAGACAGAAATGGATTTTTTTTTTTTTTTTTTTTTGCTTCTCTGACAGAGAATAATACATAATGTACATTATGCATTTTTTATTTTTGCCAAAAAGACTTCAATAAAAGCCACAAATCATCCCAATTCCTACCAGCCAGAGTTAATCAGTGTCAATACTTGCTGTGTATTGTCTAATATATCTATCTATCTGCCTCTGCAAATGCTTGCACAGGTGTGTACATCAGAAAAATGAAGCTAAAGTCTAGGCATGTAGGGAAAAGGGGTTTTTATAAAATGAAATATGGAGATCTCAAAAAGAATTTTTGGTTTTGGTTTTCTGAGGTAGGGTTTCTTTGTGCAGCCCTGGCTGTCCTGGAGCTTGCTTTTCAGACCAAGATGGCCTCCAACTCCATTAGATTGACCTGCTTCCTGAGTGCTGGGATCAAAGGTGTGTGCCACCATGCCCAGCTCAAAAACAATTTCAAATGATTTGACGTAATAAACTGGCATGGAACTGAAAGAATTAGGAACTTCAGATATTTGTCTCTTTCTGCATGAGCTATTCCTAAAATTATGATAAATATTCACAAGTTAGAATCTTTTCAATTATGTTTCAGTTTAAGCTTCATGGGTGGGCTTTCTGCAATACCCACTTTAAAAATAAACATTTTAAATAGATAAGATTGTTTGACAAAAATGCTGGTCTATGTCTGTGTCTTCATGTCTGTTCCGTTTCTCAGGTTTTCATGAGTTATTACTTACTCCATTAGAAAACAGCAGCCCTGTTCTATGCCTGAGGCATGAGGAGTGTACGTAATGGAGGCTGAGGCTGAAGCTAGCTGGCCTTCTTTCTTCATTTTTAGAGGGTCTTTGGAACACAAATGTGGAGTAATGTTTTAAATTAGTTTTCAATATCATTAAGTTTTAAAATCCACAGAACCCAACAAGGAAAAGAAACCTAAGACCTTGAGTGGGTGGTTTCCAGGATCTTGGCCCCCTGAGAAAGAGAATCTCCCTCCCCCCTGTCACTCACACACACACCACAACCTCCCCCCCCCCCCCCCAGACTCCAGGGCGCATGCCTTTCCCGCCCACCTGTGCTTTCAGGCCACTCAATTCCAGCTCCTTTGAAACTGCAGCAGCCATCTGGGAAAGCATAGCTTCCTTCTAATTAAACTCACAAATCAA
>CM052705.1:77031080-77041963 GCA_028551405.1 Uromys caudimaculatus | reverse complement strand
ACTCCTAGACTCCTAGCACTCAGAACTGAGGCAGGAGAAGTGCCATGACTTTGAGGCTCCAGAGTGAATTCTAGGCCAACCAAAATAATAATAATAAAATAATAACAACAGCAACAATAATAATAATAACATATCTCAAAATAAATAAAGATATCATCTGACTAGATATCACCAGATTCTGAAGGAGAGAGGTAAAATATGACCACATTTGCAAAGCGCCATAATTTAACAGATGGGACCAAATATGATGAGAAACAATTCCGTTTTATACTTTTTGTTTTTAATTCAGGGAGTAGAATAATTTTGCTGTTGCACATTTTGGTCAAAATAAGTCGAGTATATACTTAGAAACCAAAGCAGAAACGTGTCTGCCTCCACGGCGTTTTTCATTCCCACTGCCACAGTGAACTTTAAGACAGCGTGGAGCAGACTTAAGATCATGTGGCTAGTTATGGTTGATGAGAAGAATACCAGATGAACAAAGTTTTACATTTTGATCTTGTCAGAACTCTGAAAGGTGCTCAGTACTCCATGTCTCCCACTGTCTTCCCACCGCCTCAGCCACAGTCCTTCCTTGTCGCAGCCTTTGCCTCCTGCATCACAGTTTGTGGGGAGACGCTTGGCAGTGAGGCCTTGACTTAGCTTAAGATGTAGAAGAAAGTGAAGCTGGCTGACTTGTTTTAATGTGTGCAACCTGTCAGGCCTCACTTTCTGGCCAGGTCCCTTTATGGAGACCCCGGACCTAATTGTCCTGGACCAAGCTCCCCTCATAGGAAGGAGAGAACAGGATAAGAACCAGTTATCACTTTCGGGGAAATGGTAAGGCTTACCTAAGCACTAGCAGTTCCCTCCCACCCAAGCCAAGAAGCAGCAAGCGGGAACCCCACTGTACTTGTCTTCATCCGTGGAAGGTACCAGGCATTGCTGTTGGCTGTGGCTTTGACAATAAAATCCTTTATTTTCCTCTGTTCCTCCAAAGCTCATTTAGAGTGCATTAAATGCTGAGCCCTTTAACTATGTGTAGGAAATGCTGAGTTTCCCACACCTTCCCTTTCAGATCATCCACAAGGCTACTGAAACATCTAGAAATAGTGTTGGCATTTCTTCTTGACAGCTAACTTGGCTGTGTTTGGGTGGTATGAAGAACAGACCTGGAAAAGGGCATCAGGAGTTCTGCCAGAAGCTTCCCGCTGGGCCCGGGGCTCCTGGACTAGCGCTAGAAGTCCCACTGTGTGGGAGACTCTGTCTTAGTAAGTGAAATTCACTGTTTATTCCACTAAAAGGCGTCACCTTTGAAGGTCTGAGTTTGAGTGTTAAGTACTGAGCCACACTTCTGTTATGATTCTCCTGTTTAATATGAAATGGGGGATTAAGGGGTGCACGTTACTTTAGTGTCTTAGTGCCAGCACTCAGTGGTGATATATTGAACCTCATGAACATCAGTCAGAAACTGGCTTCCCCATCATTTCTGGAGAACCTGGGCTTGTGTAGCCTTCCACCAGTTCTCATGAGGTAGTTGGTAACCGTCAATATCAGATTATTTGCTAGTGATTCTCTGTTTGGAATACTGATATTTCTATAACAATTTCTTTTAACATTTTCCTCTTTGGCCTTATATAAAGCAGCATTAACTTGTGATTCAATGGCACCTATGATCTTTTCTGGACTAGGGTGGTAGCTGAGCGTGATAGTGTATGCGTTGGGAGACAGAGGTAGAAGGAGCAGGCATCCAAGACCAGCCTTGCTTACATAGTGAGTTCAAGGTCAACCTTGCCTACATAGTGAGTTCAAGGTCAGCCTTGGCTACAGAAAAAGAAAGAAGTGGATCGATGGTGCAGGCAATTGTTTAATTTATTGCCATTTTATATTTACTTATTCCACATTCTGCTTTATAAATAAAATATGGATAGTTGCACCACTGTCTTCTTTGCTTATACATTTTTAATAAGCTTTCTGAATATCACAGCCACTCTTGGGGTCATACAACTGCATGCATCTAAAAGATTTCCAAACTGAAAGCATTTAGATCACAGCAAAGGGCTTCTCTCAGGAAAGTGACATAGAGTTTAATTTCCCATAATTCTAAACATGGAGCACTTCTCTCATTGTCTCTTCTGGTTTGGTTTGGTTTGGTTTTTGTGAGAGTCTGGAAGGTATTGGCACACTGGTTTGATGTTTGATATTGAGATTCTTCAGATCTCTTGCTTTGTCTTTGAGAGCATTGGTTCTTAGTCCCCGGCAGCTGCGCACCCACACCTGTGTGTGAGGCATAAGATGTGGTCACATGCCTGTCAAACTGACGACAGAACCCACTGAGGCATCCTTTCAAATCCGGAGTGTTGCCTCCTGGTTTCCAGCAAAGTAGCCTTAACTATTAGAATTGTCAAATTGACACAGCCATGTACCTGTCCTCGTGAGCATGCTCAGTGGATGTGTGCGCCACTGTTTAACTTCCCCATGGATTTTCTGCACAAGACTATTAAAAGAAGGAAACTGTCTCTGCTTTGCTGTATCCAAGGCACTTGAAGTCACTGCAGTTGTAGGATCATTAGGGAAACGTTAATCAAGGGCTGACTAATGTGGACCCACTATGGGCATGGACCCACTGTGGGTATCTTCCACTTTGTGCTGTTTGTAACACAGTAGCACGGTCTTGGTAACTTATAAAGAAAATCTTGTGTGGGCATACAATTCAGCATGTCCACAGTTGATCAAGGTCTAACCTGGCAATGGCCTTCTTGCTGGCAGAGCCCTGAAGTGCTACAGGGCATCATCAGGTAACGAGAGACATGGGACATACCCATGCATGTGTGTCCTGGTCTCTCCTGGCTCCTAAAGCCACCAGTGGTTCCCCTCTGAGGACTTATTGAATTTAATCCAATCCCTTCTCTATGTCTCCACTTCTAAATCCCTTAGTTGGATTAAGTTTTTCACCCTCTTAGAAGTCACAACAGGGATTCAGTTCTGAAGTGAATTTCAGGGGGAACAAGCAATATTAAAACTGTAGCAGGTCCTATAAAGCTTGCTAAGAAATTCACATTATTCCCATCAAAATTTGAATCTGAAAAGTTGGCATTTGGAAGGCAGAGCACAGACATTCTCTTCTGAGAGCACAGCTTCATCGCCTCCCACCCATCTCACGCCATCCCTGGAGCACAGAACCGTTGGCCTGCATCCTGCCATACATGGCCATTGCTACTTTCCCAGTCCATGTCTGCAGCTGTAAGCCCAGGTCCCGGGTACTGCCATGCTCAATTCTGACCCCTTGAATTTCAGTCTCCACACTATATAAAGTGTGACAGACAGTTGGCAGCCCCAAGTCAGCCCTGTAGCTACTGACCGTAGCACCCCAAGTGGAACCCTGTTGACCACATCAACCGGAGCCCTTGTCTTTAATCAAAGGCCCTCTACCCTTTGTCGATCCTTTTATTTACCCTTGTGGTATAGCAGGATCATCCAACAGAAGTATCATGTCAGCCACATGTGATATTTAAATCTTCTTCTTCTTTTCGGAAAGTCTCCCATCCCTTTCTTCTTTTCTTGAGAAGAAAGGCGATGACTAATTCATCCCGTCTTCCCTGAGTCCTTGCTCAACCACCTGTCTTCTTTTCAGAAATCTTCACCCATGTATTTCACCTCAATCCCAGCTTTTTCTCCACCAGAATGCTGAACAGTGCACATGGCTCCCGCTGCGCAGATGGCTGTGTTCTCTGTTCTCTGGATTTCCATTTCCCTAGCCCCTTGCTGCTCTGCCCCACCACTTCCAGCACAGCCCCCTACACAGTACTGTACGGCCAACGAGTCTCCAGACCCAGAGGCTCTTTCCAAATCCTCACTTCCTTTGGTGGATCTGCATTACTTCCCATGGAATGCCCAGGAGCTTCTGCCTTCACAGAGACTGAAATAGACACTGCTATCTCTTCCAGCCCCCAGGACTCTCTTTATAACCCCACTTTTGCCATATTGCTTCATCCCAGTGGGTTCCTTAGCCTCCTACTTCTTGGAGATTTCCACCACTTCCAGGCCCTCAACTGTTTTGTTCTATTCCGGATGCACTCATATGTCAATAGTCTACTCTGTTTATCAGATTTCAGTTCTGCTGGCTTATCAAGTTCCCAACTGCCCGCTGTGCATAGACGCCTGAATAACTGATTCTGCGTATACGACATCAAATGCCATTTTAACCTGCGGCTACTGTGACAGAACCTTAAAAGAGCATTTAGCTTTCAAACGTTTACAAAATTAGCTTTGCATATGATTGTCACACTTTTTTGTGATTCCTGTCCCATCGTGCCTGAGGCCGTGGCTCTACCTCCAAGTCTTGTGTCAGAATTTAGGGGCTTAAAAACAAGCATTGTCTCAGTATTCCTCTTTTTATCAGTGATGCTAACCTCTCTCTCACTGGGTTTTAAAAGGCTTCTCTCATCTGTAACTCCTCCCTTCTCCACGGTGAGGCGCCACTCTCCTTAACGAATCCTGTGTAATGTCCCCTTTATCTACCCCATGCCTGTAACAAACTGTGCCCCAAATTTACCAAGCACCCCCACGTCTTCCTTCATCCACTCCAGGACTACCATGACCTCAGACTGGACCAACTCATAGCTCCTCCTGCAATACAGATAGACTGACATTGTGTGGGGTTTGTTCAAATGACTGTCCAGTCGTCCCAGCTAGACCTCCCCATCCTTATAAATACAGAGAGAACATTTTGTAATTGCTTGATTCCTGTGCTTATTGGGAAATCAGTGATCAAGGAATATGATAAGGACTTGATTTTACCAAAAGAAAAACAACCCATTTAAATAGTCGCTTGTGAAATTCATTTAAAATATATTCATGTGACCCAAAATAAATTTTACATGAATGGAGGGGTCATTTAATAGAAAGTGAAAAACTAAACTATTTTGTTAGAAAGTATCAAATTTAATCATTAAATGGTTCTACTTTATTACACAGTGAGAAAACATGTTTAACTTTTAGCTTCTTCAATACGCTACCTGTCTGATGGGGTTTATTGTAAGGCTCAAATGAAATGAAACATGAAAGTGCCATGAATATTTTAGTATCCACATGGATAATATTGACACTAAGTACTCAGAGCACACAGCTCATCCCTTACAAGACTTCTGTCGATCGCCTAAATAGAAGTTTCTTGTAATCTTAAATTGATGGGCAGAGCAGCTGGCTGATCACCAAACACGTGGACCCAGTCAACACCTCTGCCTACAGATTCCTCCAAGACTACCCCAGGCTGGGTACCGGCCGCTCTCAGCTTTGTTGAACAGGTAGCCAGAGATGCCGAAGGCTTTTGTAGGGGGAACCTATATTGACGAGTGTTTAGCGACATAGTCAGTGGGGATTCGTGTAGAAGAGGCACATCCTACCTCTTTCCGGTGAAAGCTACTTGCAGAGTTTCCCATAAGCCTTCCCTAGTCACAGGGTGGCCTGAGCCACCCTCCCCAGCTCTCTCCCAGTCCTCCAGGAGGACTCAGGCTCCCTTACAAGGAGTCTGTGTGACCCTGTGCCTGCCCACGATGCTGTGCTGCCCGCCCTTAAAGAGATTACATTCACTCTTTTGTAACTGTAAAATCTCCATTTTCGTACTTGATATATTATTGTGGTCCTGTCTCCCAGCACAAAGCCTAGTGTTAGGTTCTTCCTTAGTGGGGTGCTAGCTCAATGAACAGGCTGTTGGAAGCTCCCCACATCCTCGGGCCTTCAGCCTGGCTGGTTTAGACTCCACCAAGGCCTCTTTGGCCTTACTGCCTCCAGGCCTGCCAAGAGAAACCAGGCCTGCCAAGAGAAACCAGGCCATGCGGAGATCTTGCCCTCTCCCCCTCTGTCACCTGTTTTCAGGGCTGCAGGATTTCACAGAATATTTCTTCCCAGAGGTCTTCTGCACCTAAAAAGCCTGTAATTTGGCACTCTTCTAAGAGAAAATTATTTAGGTGGATCATGCAAGCACTGTGTCTGCTTGTGTTCCCTTCCACATTGCTAAGGGAAAGCACATCTTTTCCTGCACTATTTGGTTCTGGCATCCTGGCATTTAAAAAAAATGAAGACAATAGTGATATAGAATGTGAGATAAAAAATAATCCAAAGAAATTAATTTCTAATAATCAATCAGTGTGACAGGTGATTGAGTAGAAAGAGGCTTTAGCACAGCAGAGGACTTCTGGCATAGACTTGGGGCCCTGATCCTACTTTTAAAAGGGAAATAAAAATCTGTCTTTCCTCCCCAAACATGCTTTTGAGCTTTTCCTCTCTCTGCTTCTTGTATCAGAGAAGTGGCCTAAGAGAAAGGGACTCACACTCTTTTCAAACAAATAGCTGTCTGCTGGCAACTTTGTGTTGAAGCCATTGGGGGGCCACAGTGATGGTGCAAGTCAACTGATGGGAAGGGCATTTTCTCTCCAGTGTCACATTGCTGGGGGCCCTTGAGGCTGGAGGAAGGAGCCCTGAAGCAAGTCTGCTGGGAGGAGGGGTTAGCTCTTTGCTATACAGTGTTCCCATGTCACCTCATTAGCCCTGATCGTCAGCAGCCATGGCGAGTTGTACAGGTCGATCATCTCCAATATACACAGCTCAAGATACCGATATGGCAATTCCATACCATGAAACTCTGTAGCCTGCATGGAAATGCTTTACTGTCTAAAATGGCCATCACGCTGTGTGTATGTTATATGTAAAACGTAAATGGGTTTCGTGCTTAGACAGGATGCTCATATGTGGGCTCCAGGGCGTTACTGTCCGAGCCTGCCATGGTGGGGAGCATGGCAGTAGGCAGGGTGGTGTTGGAGAAGCAGCTGAGAGCTTACATTTTTATCCACAAGTTGGAGGCAAAGAAGGAGACACTGGGAAAGGTGTGGGCTTTTGAAACCTGAAACCCAGCCCCCAGTGATGCACTTCCTCTAAGAAGGCCACACCTCCTAAAGCTCCCCAAACAGTTCCACCACCTGGGAACCAAGGACTCAAATGTATGAACCTATGATGGCCTTTCTCATTCAAACCACCACAGGAAGTATACAGAAGTTTAATCCCAGTGGGGCTGGTGGCATAGTCTTATAATAATAATAAAATAAAAATTTAAAGCAGTCTAAGAGATAGCTCAGTGGTTAGGTTAAATGCCTTGCTCACACGTGAGAGGCCCTGGGTGCAATCCCCAGCTCTGCAAATGTCAACGCCAGGGTGTGTTGCATAGCCATGGACCTCAGCATCTCCTGGATTTTGGAATAAAACTAATTTTGTAGAGGGGCATGTGGTATGGGCTGAGGTCACCTGACTTTGCTTCCAAAGGCACCAGCTTGCTTTCCAAACTCTACTTCCTTGATGCCTGTTCTCAGTGGCAGCTAATTTGTGCACCCACCGGCCTCTGTTGAGACCAAATATTGACAAGGGAGCATCCAGTTATGCTTGTAATCAGTGTGGTCAGAACAGGTCCTCCTCAGGGTCCTCTGGAATCGCATACTCCCAGCCACTGCCCTGGTAACGTATCCCACAGAGATGCACCATAGCGATGTGCGTGCACACTGGAGCCATGGCTGTGAATTTGTGAACTATCCTCAGTATCGGGGACTCTTCCAATTCCAAATGGAGTATCAGTCAGTGTCCCTGGTGTCACCATCTCTCTCCTTACAGCCTTCTAGAAATGCAAACACCAGGTGGGAGACTGCAGTCGCAGCAGCAGAGTAGCCCTCAGCTTGCCTGGATCCTACCAGAGTCATGTGCTATGTGCGTCTGTGCTCCCTTCCACAGCTATTGACCTTCTGTACTGGCGGGACATCAAGCAGACTGGGATTGTGTTCGGGAGCTTCCTGCTGCTGCTCTTCTCCCTGACCCAGTTCAGCGTTGTGAGCGTCGTCGCCTACCTGGCCCTGGCCGCCCTCTCTGCCACCATCAGCTTCCGCATCTACAAGTCCGTTCTACAAGCTGTGCAGAAAACAGATGAGGGTCACCCTTTCAAGTGAGTAGCCCAGGCTGGCTAGCCCTCACCCGGCCTCTCTGTCTCCCCCCTCCCCCTGCCCCCCTCCCCCCCTGCTCACCCCCCTCCCCCATCATATTGCTAGCTCACAGGAAACTGGGATGGCATGTTTCCCTGCAACTCCAGGAACCTTCTAGATTTTTCCAGAACTCATGTTTTTACTTCCTAAGGTGGCTGGTAGATTCTGTAACAAAGTCATTCTTATCAAAACCCTACTGGCTTCCGAAAGTAATTACAACCTGTTATCTATGTGTAATTTTTGTTTTGTTTTGTTTTTAAAAAGAATTTTTTAGATTTGCTTATTTTCCTTTGTGTGTGTAAAGTGTTTTGCCTGCATGTACGTGTACCACATGAGTGTCTGTTGGATCCTCTAGAAGTACAGTTATAAATGGTTGTAGCCACCATGTAGACTCTGGGAGTGGAGCCCAGGTCCTCTGGAAGAGCCGCAAGTGCTCTTAACCTCTGAGCCATCTCTCCCAATCTCATGTTTGAGATTTTTTCTTTTCTTTTCTTTTCTCACTTAAAGAGAGAATTTCAACAACTACTTAATTCATCCTCCCCCTTAAGGAAGGCAGGGCAGACACTGTGATCCCTGTTTACAGATGGGAACCCTGAGGTTCCAAGAAGTAAAATGGCACAGTCAAGTTCACATGGCCAGTAAATACTGTAGTATGAGGGCAGGGTGCTGGGATTTTTATTTAAAGCCCCAACGTTCTGAGTGGTGCAAGATGGATGAGAAATCTTACCACAGGCCTGTATGCGTCTGCATGCAGGAAAAATGGGGTTAGAATTGATATTGAAAGAAACGTTTTAGCTTTATCTTTTAAAAATATTTTATTTTTAATTAGCACTCTCTTTCTCTGTGTGTGTATGAGAGAGAGAGAGAGAGAGAGAGAGAGAGAGAGAGAGAGAGAGAGAGAGAGAGAGAGAGAGAGAGATGCATGCATCCGTGTGCACGCAGGAACATGCCTGCAGGTTCCCAAAGAGGCCAGAGGCATTGGCTCCCCCGGAGCTGGGTTACAGGTGGTTGTGAGTTCTGGGAACTGAACTCTGCTTCTCTGTAAGAGCACAAGCCCTCCTAACTGCTAAGCGGTCTCTTCAGTCTCCCCTCCCCACCTTTTTAGGGTAATCTATGAACTGTGTAGATCTTTAAAATAGGCCAGAGTGCAGTGTTAGCCTACCCAGTGGCACCCAACCAACTCTACTGTAGTAAGGGACTCCATCCCAATTTAAATGGTGAACGAGGTTGCCCACAGAATTCAGTGCTAGTGTCACACACACCTGCCCCCGGCCATAGGCTCCACTACACACATGCTCATATGTTTGAGGGACAGTTCCGAGACCTAGATGAGCCAGGAAGAGGCTGCTGCAGCATGGCTCCGGGCCAATCTCCAGAGTTCACCAGCGCCACCTCTGTATGAGCCCTTACTCTGCCTTATCTGTCAGCTGAGTTAAAACCTCAGTTGCAGCAGAGCCTCAGTGAAGAACATGATGTCCATTGGGGGACTGGGCAGCCTGAAAGTAAAGGTTGCTTGTCAGACGTCCCTTCTCAGCATCTTGGTCCTGATGGCAGTGCCAATCACAATGACAGGACACACATCCGTGGGACTCCAGGACCCACTCTCGTGGTACAATCGTGGGACCTCTTTCTAATGCCAAGTTACTGGGCCATCTGGGCTGTAGCTTGGTTTCACATGTCCCCATATCCACAGGTGAGAGAGCTCAGAGGGGGCTTGCCTCTGTTTCTAGCAACACATACACAGCCCAGATTTGAGTGTCAGTAGCATGTGGCCAGTGTTGAGCTCAGAGTGGAAGCTGAGAAAACTCACTTTGGAGATAGAAACTTAAAAGGGAAAGCTTTGTTTTCTGATTGCTCAGGGAGGTGGCCAGTCTGGGATCTGAACTGCATCCCCGAAGGGAGATTGTACATTTTTAAAGAATGCGAACACAAAGTGAGGGGTGAGCTGGGGTGAGCTGCAGTGTTATGCAACTGTATTTTGACATTATGGGTTAAGCAAGGGAGTACCCATTGGAGACTGGGCTGTATCCAGGGCACCTGGCTTCAAGGTTCTTAATTCATTCTCCTAGACATTATGTCCAGAGCTCAGAGTGATAAGGGAACAAAGGAGCGGGTCAGCTGCTTGTAGTTAATTAGGGCCTAACAGACAATTGGTTATCTATTTCTACCACTTACACACCTTGGTTTAGATAAAAACAATTTCTATATGCTTTACCTGTTAACAGACAATTAAGAAAACATTTGGAGAAGTGGGATAGGTGTTCAGTCCTAGGCCTGGGAACATGAACTTGTTTGACCCTGCCAGCAAGATGGATTTGTCGTCCCTGAGATGTCTAGGCTCAGACAACTGTTTACAACAGAAGCTGTTCAGCTACAGGGAAGTCCCCGGCTCCCCTAGGGCCTGGGACCTTGAATTTAGTTTCTCCCTATGATTAAATGGAGTCTGAAAACAAAACGGTAGTACCTAGAATACATTTCTTCTGTCTGTTCCCAACAGCCCGAGTCCTCATCTTCACCCTTTCCTCTGCCCCACCTCTGCCTTTAGCCATGCAGGCTTCTTCCACATTCTACTTCGTTCTCTCTCTAACTGCCATGTTCTTGTCCCCAAAGGCTGAAATATGGGGGACTTAGGTCCCATTTGCCTTATTTTTTCTCATACCCAGGTACAGGAACAATAGACTAAAACTACACTTAGCCTATTTTATTGTCCTTTAGCAGGAAAATGTCAAGTTTAAAATTCCTTCTGTCTAGTCAGCTGTATGAGCAAAGGCAATATCTGACTCTGTATTTTTTTTTTTTTTATCACATCTCACTATCCGGACAAGTCAGTATTTGTGTGTGTGTGTGTGTGTGTGTGTGTGTGTGTGTGTGTGTGTGTGTGTG
>CM052705.1:76947569-77023966 GCA_028551405.1 Uromys caudimaculatus | reverse complement strand
CAGGTGGGCTACAGCCCCTATACAGTCAGGTGAACTACAGCCCCCTATACAGTCAGGTGAGCTACAGCCCCCTGTACAGTCAGGTGGGCTACAGCCCCTATACAGTCAGGTGAACTACAGCCCCCTATACAGTCAGGTGAGCTACAGCCCCTGTACAGTCAGGTGGGCTACAGCCCCTTGTACAGTCAGGTGAACTACAGCCCCCTGTACAGTCAGGTGGGCTACAGCCCCCTATACAGTCAGGTGAGCTACAGACCCCTGTACAGTCAGGTGGGCTACAGCCTCCTATACAGTCAGGTGGGCTACAGCCCCTGTACAGTCAGGTGAGCTACAGACCCCTGTACAGTCAGGTGGGCTACAGCCCCCTATACAGTCAGGTGAGCTACAGCCCCTATACAGTCAGGTGGGTTACAGCCCAAGGGGCTAAAAATGCCTGCAGTTTTGTCTAACCTCTCTGGGCGTTATTTAATAACTCCATGACTGGAGCTCCCTGAATAACAGAATTAAGCATGAGGTGTCCTAGTTTTCAAATGAGAAGAAGGAATTGAATGTCCAGTTTCCAGTAAAATGTAGGCTCTCCGAATGTTGTCACTAAATGGAGAGAGGCTATGGATTCCTCTGGCCACAGCTGTTCTGATTTCATAGGGCACTGGTCAAATTTTCTTATGTCCTTGTGTAGAAAACAGAGCCATACAGTAAAGGTGATAACGCCATTCGTAGACCCCCAGAAGGCTGAAATAGTAATGGCAAATGACATCTGTTAATCTATCACACATCTGCCTGTGATGAGGTAATGTGGCCCAGGACTCTGTCACCTTCAGCCTCATTACTTCTCATGACTGTGTAGAGATAAATCAAAGATGTATACAAAAACTCTGGGTGGCACGAGGCTTGCAGTGAAAGCAACTTTGGAAGAGGGCTAGCTCAAGAATCAAAATGAACCCAGAGAGCTTGACTAAGTTCCAGTCCTAAACCAGAGTGGGAAAAATAAAGCATCAGGGGAAGAAAAGTCCTGTGTTTAGATTTTCCCAAAGCCAGCGTTCCTAATAAAGGACGGGGTGGGTGTGGAGGAGCCGAGACACAGAAAGGAAGTTTGAATTGGCTCATCAATCCCGTGGGTTAGTGTGGGTTAGTGATGTGCTGCGGTATCTCCTTAGAGTGGGTGCAAGTTTAGATGCAAGACGGACCCCCATCTGAGCGGACCGTGCTCACTGTTATCCCCCATTAGTCATTCCATGTCTGGGTTCCACAGACTTCAGGACTGGACTCTTGTTTACAAACTGATGGCTTGCTCCTGGGGTTCACTATGTAAGCGCTCTACCACTGAGGTATAGCCTCACGCCTTTGACTCTTGATTTTGAGACAGACTCTTAAATTGCAGGGGCTAGTCTTGGGCATGCCTCTGCCTCAGCCTCTTGAGTAGCCACACCACCACGTGTGGCAGAATTGAGCATTTTAAAACATTCACTGACACACCGAAGTAATGCCACAAAGATGAGCGGGGTGCTGAGGTGTCGGTGATAAGGTAGAAATGACCCATGGAGCCCCAACATCACTCACCACAGATGCTTACACCTTCAAGAATCTGGAGGTCTGGCTCTGTGAAGGAATGTGCTGGCTTGCTTTCTTCCTTCCCTTCCCTTCCTTCCTTCCTTCCTTCCTTCCTTCCTTCCTTCCTTCCTTCCTTCCTTCCTTCCTTCCTTCCTTCTCTGGAACAGTGAGTGAAGATGCCAACTCCTGGATTTGTGTGACACAGGAAGGAAAGTAGCAATAATTATAAAGTGGCTTAGCAAGGAAATCGCTGTCTTACGGAGCACTGATCTCCCCGACAGCCAAATAATCCAAGCAGAAGTCAGTCAGCCACTGTCATTCATATTTCCCTTTGATGCTCTTCTTCCCTCCAACCTCTCAGCTGGCCTCATAGCCTCAAATGTTGCTTCCAGATCAAGGGCTCCATACTTGTCTTCACTCTGGACCTCCTGTGCTGAGACTCATCTTTATTTTCCGCTTGTTAGATGTCTTCCCCTTGCATGCCCCATAAACATTTAAGACCCACATGGCCAAGTATAGGCTATTAGACCTCAGAGCCCGGTTGCCATCTGTCCTCGCCATCCTGATAAGAGCCATTATCATGCTTTGTGTTACTCGGGTCGCAAGGCAAGCGGTCTACCTCATTTGCCCTGCCCGTTAGCATTAAAGCCATCAACAGAGCTCTCCAGTCCCATCTCCAACTTAGATCTCAAGACCGTTCCCCTGTCTGGTCCATGTCTCTCTACCACGTGGTCCTGGCAGTCACCATCTGGCACTTTGCTCCTGTAGCTTGTTCTCCCTCCAGGATTGTTTCTGCTCCCATCCCCCTCTTCATTTCCCACGCCGTGATGATTGTGGTTCTTTAAAGGACATGGTCGGGTGGCATCATTCTCTCCCTGCTGTATCAATGGCTGCCCATTACCCAGGGTAAGATTTAAACCCTTTACCATACTCTCTGAGTTCTAATACCACTGGGCTACTGCCTGCTCTTCAGACCTGCCCCCTCAACATCTAAGCTCCTTGCAGGCCTCTGTACTCTCTGCGTTCTCTGCCTGAAGCCCCCAGATCTTTGCCAGCTGACTCCTGCCTGTGTTTTGGGCATCTGTTTCTTAGATCATTCTTTCTAAAGTGGGCTCCACCCACTTCCCCACCGCTCCCCCTCACTTGCTCTCACGTTGTCTTGTATTGTTTTATAGCATTTGTCACCATCTGGACATCCTGTCCCCTTGTTTATTTCACTCTCTCCAGTCCCGATGAGAAGGAAAACTCCACGGAAGTCCCTTGTCCCTCTAAATTCTAGAATATTGAAGGTTGACTAGTGCAGAGGCAGGTGACAATTCTAGTCTGCAAGATAAACTCATACGGCTTCAGATCAATAAACAAAAACTTTCTAAAATCCTAAAATGATAATGGATACACCAGAACAGTGGCTGCAGTACAGAATTTTAGGAGCTTTGATGATATCTGGTCACTCACATGTCACTCAGATGATTTTCTAGGGAGGGAGCTCAGTCAGTAAAAAAGAACCACGTTAAAATAAATCATGCATAGTAGTGAGCACTTATAATCCCGGTGCTGGTGAGGCAAAGCCAGGCCCATTCCTGGGCCAACCCAGCCTAATCAGCACGCCTCAGACCAGTGACAGACTCTGTCTCAAAAGACAAGGTGGAAAGCAACTGAAGAATGCCACCAGAAATTGGCCTCTTGACTCAGCACACATATGCACACATCCCACTCACATATATACCCGTGTACACGTACACACACACACACAGAGAGAGAGAGAGAGAGAGAGAGAGAGAGAGAGAGAGAGAGAGAGAGATGACTTTCTAAACTATGAGGAAGGTTCATTCAATGAATGAGTAGCAGTATCTAGAACTAGGACCCAGACTTCTTTCCACTTCTCGGTATTTTGTGACAGTGTGGTGAAGAGATTCCTTTGCCAGGACCCACCTCAGTTTGTCTTCCTGGTACAGCCATTGCACCCTCTTTCAGCAGTGTCCAGGAGTAAGTAGCCAGAAGTGACTATCACAACCTCGGTAGTTGGGAAAGAAGTCAATTTGACCATCCCGTCTACCAAACAGCTGTGCTAGAGAATGCAGTTCTCTTGTCTGGGCCCCATTCAACTTGCAGTTCCTTCTCATTGCTTTATAAGTGTTTCTAGAGACGCACATAGAACACTATGTTTTCTAGAATAATCTTGCTATTTAACTACTCAGACAGTAAAGCCACATGATGACTACACGAAGTGATTTCATGGATACCATTTGCAATGTAACCCTTTGATTTTTGCCTTTGCAGGATCCAGGCCAAAATCCCCGGCGCCAAGAGGCACGCTGAGTAGACGGTTACCGCAGGAGACGCTGGGCATGAGTGGGGGGTCTGGGGTGGTAACAGCTCTCTTCCTCCTCGCTACTGCGAATTAATTCCCTTTCCCAGTACCATAATCTTAGAGGCAAACTTTGCGACAGGTGTTGTCAGGCTCTTCCTGTACTCTTAGGATGTTTGAGTACCCCCTGTGTCAAGCACTAAAGTATAGAGTGTGTTAGATGTGGTTTTTAATTTTGTGTTGCTTAAAAAAAAAAAAAAAGTGCATGATGGTGAGAGCCCACGTTCTCCCTCCTCCCTTGATGTCTTCCCCTCCGCAGTGCTTCTGTAGCTTCCGCCGTCCCCGTGGCCTTTCCTGCCAAGTGCGGTGACTCACAGCGGATCGCTTATCATGTCCTTGGGTTGCTGGTTGGACTCTTCTCTAATAACACTATATAGGATTGTAGACCAATGTTTAGCATTTTCCCCCCACACAGAACATAAAAATTAATATAAAACAGTTGACCGTACATATGGTGATCCGTTTTGTATAACTTAGAATGATCGAATCAAAGAATAAATCCAAAATGAACGCACAGTACTTTTATTGTATGGGCTGCCTGGGCTGATTTACATGTATGGTGACTAAAAGTGCCAGCATGTTGACTTTATTACAGTTTGTATTACTTCCTCTGTAGTTCCTAATGGACTCAATCACAGACTCTGGAAATTTGCACTTATGTACTTGATACTGAATGCATCAATAAATGTGACTAAATGTAGCCATTTCCCCTTGTCTTTGATGATCTTACTAGAAAATGAAAAAGACAGAGAAATCATAAAGAGGAAGTCACTTGAGGAGGAGCCAGGAGGACTGAGGTCAAGTGTTCCACTTGCTCCCATCTGCAGAACCGCAGGATCCTGCCCCAGTTTGGGTTACGGCTTCGTTTTGTTAGTATTAGAACTCTCCATGGAAAGGCTTTTATACTGTACTCTGGTGGGCCAGTGTGGGTATTTTGCAGTTTCTAAAAGCCTGAAAGTGATAGGAATCCTTACATAAACATTCATCACCTTTTAAAGCACAAGACTGGCAGAGGTCCTGAACTCATCCTGTTGACAAGCACCCTTTGAGATCCTGCTGTGTACAAAACAGAATAAATAGGGCACTGGGTCAAAGTCCACAGTTCCTGTACCCAGCACACTAAATTTTCCAGTGACTGACCTCTTGTAAAAACGTCATTTGCACTTTTGAGAGAATGAAGACAGGGCTCCATGTAGTCCAGGCTAGCCTCACTCTATTATGTAGCGAAGATGACCTTGAACTCGTGATCCTTTGGCCTCTACGTTTCAAGTGCTCAGATTCCAGGTGAGCAGCCCTGTGGCTGGTTTATGTGGCACTGGGAAGCAGAGCCCATGCATGGTAGGCAAGCTCTCTCCTGGGCTTCCTCCTCAGTCCTTCCTTTATCCGATCCATTTCCTGCCTAGACTCTGAAGTCAAAGAGGAAGAGATGGGGAAGCTGTGGCTGAAAGGACTGTCAATGGGAGGAGACATCTAACAAATCCTCACTCAAGCATTACGGTTGGGTCTAATTACTCATTTGCAAAGTGGCATAAAAACAGCAAGGGCATCTTGACAAGGTGGAAACGGCGTGAAGCTGGCCTCTCAGCTGGGGTAGAAGGACAGTGCTTACGCACAAGCACTACCTACACAAAGGATACCATGAAACCAGAGCTGCCGTTCAAGCTCCAGCCCAGAGCAGGATGCTTGGGAAAGCTGAACTGTATGGCGGGGCCCTGAGCTTCACCAGGATTAAGGAAGAACATACAGAAGGAACCAAGACAAGGAAGAACATGGCCTATGTAGAAAACGGTCAGCAGGAAGCCAAGCTGGGTGGGTGGGGCTTGTAGGAATGGCCATGCCAAGAAGATTCTTTCACTGACAGCCATGGAGGATTTGAGGCTTTAGGCTTTAATTCTGGGTCACATAAACACAATGATGATGCCCGGCACTGGAGATTGATATAGGAGATCACTGTGATAGGATTCTAGCTTAAACAGGTATCAATGGAGCCATGGTGACAAAGGAAAGGAGGCATTCATGTCAATCACCCACATGGGTAGGGATGGATCTAAGAGACAATGCAGAGGATGATTGGACGGAAGTTGGTGACTGATTTGATGTAGAGTTTCAAGACCAAAGTATCCCTTGAGAATGGCTGCCTGCTTGTATTTCACACCCTAGGCAACTCACTGCCCTCTCTCTAACCCCAGAGCTTTATAAGGCCAGCAAAGCAAGAGAATACACCATTCTCCCGCTGGAGAGCCCAGAAGAACTGGGCTGGGAAAGGAAGATAAAAGCCTAAATTGGTGCCTGGTTATTTTTTTTAAAGATTTATTATTTTTATTTCTATGAGTACACTGTTGCTGTCTTCAGACACACCAGAAGAGGGCATCGGATACCATTACAGATGGTTGTGAGCCACCATGCGGTTGCTGAGAATTGAACTCAGGACCTCTGGAAGAGCAGCCAGTGCTCTTAGCTGCTGAGCCATCTCTCCAGCCCACCTAATTATTTTTTTAATGTTTAGTGACGATTTCTTGGGCTAAGCTTGTGTAGCTCAGTCACAGATAATATGTTCACCTGTGTGAGGACCTGGCTTCAATCTCCAACACCCAAAGGATAAGCAGAATATATTCAGAAATAAGAGGATTTAGTGTTTCTGTAGGTTTTCCATCTCAAGCCTCTGAGAAGACAGTTTCTTCTCTTAGGAGCGAGAGTGTAGGTGGTTTTATTGTACAGAACTGACCATCAGTATCACTGGTCACAGGATTTTATTTTTCCAGCAGGTTTAGAATTCCTTTCCCACCTCACTGAGAGGATCTGATAAGGCGGCCCGTGTGGTAGCAGTGATGGAAAAGATACCTAAGCGGAAAGATCAGGCTCACAGAGATGATTGACGTGGACGTGACATGAACATAAGATCTGATAGGACTTGGGCGTGTCACATATTGTCATATATAGGGGAACATTGGCTAATGTGACAGCGGGCAGAGTGGAAATAGTGTGGAGACCCACTGGGTAGGTAAGAAGGGGGCAGCAAGGAGAGTCGCTGGGAGCCCAGAGCAAATGAGACCCTCCGGCTGTGAACCGTAAAACCTTGGCCACCTCTGAGCAGGTGAGTGGGCGAGGTAGATACATGACAAGGCGCTGTATGCTTCATGGAGCATCCATTCTAGCAATAAAGGTGGTGGGATAGGACACATCTTTTGTTCTTTCTATGCTCATTTTTGTTGTTGTTGTTGTTTTTTCTTGTTTTTTTGAGACAGGGTTTCTCTATGTAGCCCTGGCTGTCCCGGAACTCACTCTGTAGACCAGGCTGGCTTCGAACTCAGAAATCCACCTGCCTCTGCCTCCCAAGTGCTGGGATTAAAGGCGTGTGCCACCACTGCCCGACTCTATGATCATATTTAAATGAGGGGTATTTGAGACTATTCAATCATAAATTATAATTCAATTGAGAAATGTACCATTTGAGTAAAGATCATTTGGGCATTTTTATACTGATGGTCTTCCTTGACCACAGCAGAGTAAAGCTTGCTATGATTTCTACCCACCCAGGGCCAAATGGTGCTTCCTCATCAGAGGAAGGAGCCAGGAAGGTTAGGGAGGAAGCCCAGCATGTGTACCTTTCACTGTTTTCTGAACTATCATGAGAAATCATCTTAGACACTATACTCAAGGGACTTCAGTTGGATTTGATGGTGTGTCCTTCCCTCTCCCAAGCTTGTCGGAGCTTCTGGTTTATCTTTCTCTTATTTCTGAAACACAAGGGCAAATGTGGAACCTCAGCACAGGAATTCCCCTAAGGACTGATTACCATTGTATGTGATCCCTCTAGAGCGGTGGTTCTTAACCTGTGGGTCCCGAGCCCTTTGGGAGTAGACCAACTCTTTCACAGGGGTTAACTAAGACCATCAGAAAATACAATTATTTACACTATGATTCATAACAATAGCAAAATTATAGTTACAAAGTAGCAATGAAAATAATTTTATAGTTGGGGGTCACCACAACACGGGAAACTGTATTAAAGTGTCACAGCATTAGAAAGGTTGACCACTGCTCTAGAGTGAAGCCATAGGAGGCAGGCAGAAGGGTCATTTTCTCAGGTGGCATCCATCAAACTTCCTAGAAACTCCACAGTGTGCATTCTGTCCTTACCTACGCCCAAAAGATACAGGAGAATTGTCGCAAGATAGCATCCCCAACACAGATTTACCTTGTCTTCCTTTCTGTTCTTTGTAACATGGCTTGTGCGTTTCTCATTTCCCTGGTTAGGAAAGAGCAGCCATTGTATGTGATGGCACAGAACATGTCCCCAGCAGAACATGCAGCTTTCCAAGGGTGCCGTAGTGCACACAATGGGATATGCACATTGTGGTAGGCTGAGCTAGCCCATCTGAGTTCCCAACTTAAGCAAGGCCTTTGCCTGTCACTGGGCAGAATATACTGGACCAACTATTTCCTCGTGGCCTCTCTCACAATGTGTTATTTATTTATTTATTTATTTATTTATTTATTTATTTATTTGGATCCAAAGGTCTCTACCTATTTTCTGTTTTCAGGGGGAAAAAAAAGAGGCCTGTTCTTAAGTTTTATTCTTTAATCTGTAAGCTGAGCATTATATGTGATGCATGTAAATTGTCAGCCAAGTTACATGCTTTCTCAGTTGGGAAGGTTATGTTCCTAGTCTGTTCCAGCAAGGCACGGTGTAGAGTGAGTTGCTCATAAACATCTCTAACTAAAATTTCAAAGTCCTGCAAGATTGAAGTATCTACATTACTTTCTGGGTGTGAAAACTGGATCTCAATGTTTGCATAGCTGGTGGAAGCCAGAGCAAGGCCTAGGAGGCCTGCCTTTCTGGTTTGTAAGTTGGGCTGTGTACACGAAGCCTTTCCTCCAGTCTGCTACAGTCTCTGCATCGTAAGAACCATGTTTCCCCAGCAAGATTCTCTGACCGCTGTCAATAGCAACCCAACATGTATGAACTGTCAGGGGATATTTCTAGGAAGGGTGTAAGAGAGCCTATGTACGGGCTTAACTTCGAGAAATTTTCCAAGCGCTTTCCCAAGTGGACCTTCCCAGCAAGAGAGGGATGACTGTAGGTGTTACATAACAACCCCGCTGTCAACAGAGACAGGAGAGAAAGCACAGATCTTAAGAGTTTTATGTAATGTCTTAATTTCACATGCACAGTCTCCCTGATCTAGAATACACATCCACACTGCGACAGGAAAAGAAGTCGGAGCAGGGGAAACAGTGACGTCATTCCCTAATTCCAGAAGCTCGTTGCCCCACAGAACTGAGACACACTCATAACCTGGAAACAGGCTGGCTAAAAGTTACCTTTCTACAAATGCTCATGGAAAATAATCTTGGTGTAAAAGGTCACGGACTCAAATCTTATGCACAGTTTAAGATGATCCCAAAAAGCCCATGGGGGGGGGAGGGGTGTCTCAAAAAGATCAGTCCAGTGACAGCTTTGCCTACTTAGTGGGTTGTTTTTTTAAATTGATGGCTATAATAACATTTTTGGAGACTGGACTTTACTCTGTAGCCCAGGCTGGCCTCCTCCTGCCTCAGCCTCCCAGGTGCTGGGATTACAGTTGTGACCCATCACTTTTGACCTCCAAGTGTTCTGTGCTGGATAGTTTTATGTCAGCTTGACACAAGCTAAAACTCCTGCCTCCAGGTTCCTGCCCTGTGTGAGTTCCTGTCCTGACTTCCTTCCATGATGAACTACAATGTGGAACTGTAAGCCAAATAAACCCTCTCCTTCCCAAACTGCTCACCACAGCAATGGTGACCCTAACTAGGACGCTGGCTGAGATATGAAGTTGGTGCTGTAGATCGTGAAGAGAGAGATGCCTTTTCCTCTGAGGGTTTCCCTTTCTAGAAAAGTCTAAACTGCAGACTTTGGGCTCTATGTTTTAAAAATTTACAAATACATTAATTTTTCTGTAATCTCTTCAACAGTATTTTAAGCATTGTGGTAACTGGCCTTAACACAAAATAGAATCAGCCAAGCAGGGAGCCTCCACTGAGGAACTCTCTTTATTGCCTTAATTGATGGGGGAAGGCCCACCCCAAATGTGGAGAGCACCATTGGGTTGCAGCCCAAATAGAAAGAACAGGTCAGAAGGGAGATTACCTACCTTTTCCTTGTTTGGACCCCTGTCGCAGCTAGCTCACGATTGCTACTACAGCTGTCGTTGTTGCTGTTCTGGTCCCCACTGCTGCTCCTGCTGGTGATGGTGGTGATGGTGATGGTGATGATGGTGATGATGATTGGTGATGGTGATGATGATGGTGAAGATGATGATGGTGATGTTGATGATGTGGTGGTGATGGTGATGATGGAGATGCCGGTGATGATCATGCTATTGCTGATGCCTCCCTAGAGCCAGCATTTCTGGTCTTCCATAGGCGCCTGAGGACCTGCAGCTCTCTTGGAACCCTCCAGGTTTCTTGCACCAGATTGGAACTGCAGAGGAACCTAACCTCCAGGACTGAACAACTAGTTCCTCAGACTCTTCAGTGTGATTCAGCTGTTGTTAGTATTTCCACAGAAATGGCTATAATAAATTTTATACACACGTATATTTACATGCTCATTTTATTGGATCTGTTCCTCTATTACATAAACTTTGGTCCTCAGCACCTATGTGGAAAAGCCAGACTGGTGACACACACTTATGCTCCCAGTGCGTGAGAGACAGACAGGAGGTCCTTAAGGTTTGCTGAGCAGACAAGCTCCAGGTTCAGTGAGAAACTCTGTTTTAAAAAATAAGCACAAGAGATTGGAATGATATTAAAGTGTTGACCTCTGACCTCTATGCCTCTGGGCAAGGCATTCACGGTGAAAGAGGTCGCGTTTGGAGGCCCAGAGTCCACGCAGCACAGCCTCAGTCTTGCGGAGGTTGTTCTTGGCTGTGTACATCACAGTCATGTCCTCACCATGGCAGGATCACAGGAGGGAAAAGTCTCCTTACCGGGAAGCCGGAAGGAAGGGAGGGGCCCGTCTTGCCACCTTGCCTGAGACCCCAATTTTTAGCAATTCAGCACTTCACTTCTACCACTCAGACCAAGCATCTGCCAGCGAATCCTTGGAAGTTAAGACGTATGCAGACGATAGCATCTAGTGAGGAAGGGAAGGAGAGGCACAGATTTCGTTAGAGCAAACTAGGCACAAGTCAGAGGCAGCCACGGCAGGCATGAGCAGGAGCTGACAGGAAGGCTCTTGAAAGGGCGTGTTTCCAGTTTCCCAAGGGAGCTCCAGAAGCAGTCGACTGCATCCACACATGGAGGTCATCCTGTGTCCCCTCAAGTAGGACGTTTATAACTACTGAGTCATCTTCATATGAACAATCTAAGCTGGTACACATTTTAAGAATAGATATTAAGTGGAAATGACTCTTAAAAAAATAAGAATCCTTATACTCAGAGTCAGAGTGTTGGAAACATCCATGAAACTGGTAGGGACATGCTTAAAATACTACTTACTGCCTTTCTCACCGAGGGTGCCGCCTGACCCATGAGCGATCTCAGATGGCTAAGGTGCTGAGCGCTGCTAACTGCAGCACTGGCTGTGTGTGTCCCAGTTTAATTTCTGATTAGTCTGCAAGGGCTCTCTTGACAAAGGTCCTAATCCCCCAACTGACACTCTATCCTATCGTGAAAGCGTTACCTCTGCCAGAAATCAGCAGATGCCTGCAGGGAGTGACTTCCTCTGTCCCTGCCTGCAGCCAGGGCAGCTCTGCCTGCAGCATAAAACCCACCTCCTTGGTTTGAACTCACGGAAGACCCTTCCCAGTGAGTTTATAGTGGCCCCCACACAACTCTAGCTGGAATCCTGCTTCGCCTCTCACTAGACACATGATAAGTTTAAATGTAATTTTCTTTTTTAAAAAGACAACTATAATAAGTACCCCCACGGAGCTATGATGAGGTCAGAGAGGTCACTGTCTTTCCAGAGCGTGAACTTCTGCAGGCATGAGCAATTGTATCGCTCTACCCTGCTTGCAGGGAAGGACGGTGAGTTGAAAGGCCTGCTGTTTTCCTCACCTCAAGGCCGTTTTCTCAACAAGAACTGAATCTTACCCATGCGTTTACTCAAAGGGCTAGTTAGAATATTTTGCGTACAGTAAAAACCCAACACATCATGACTGTGTGAGAAGAGAACTTTTAGGGAAGGTCAATTGTTCAGCCCTCAGTCCCTGGAATGGGGAGGGCTCTAGGGAAGAGGGACCTCCAGGGGCAGACAGCTGACATCTCCAGGACCCTCCTCATCTTCCTCCTCTTTCTCTTAGTTTTCCTCTTCCTGACTCTGCACTCTGGTCTGACCTTCAGGTCTGACCTATGACCTGGTACCACCCATAGATCTTTTTTTTGTTTGGGACAGACACAATATCTAGCCTTGCAGACACACAATGAGTATCCAAACCAGTCTGGTGGTGGCTCATGTGTGGTCATAGCAGAGCAGCCTGTTGTCTCTCTGTCCTGAGATTCTGTCTCAGAACCGAGCAGGCAGTCACCACCACCCAGGAGAAATGGCATGGAAATAAAACCAATTTCCCAGTCTTGTTATTGCAGCTGTTGGCTCACGTAATATTTGATAAAGTTTAAATAACTGCCAGAGGAGGCCTGCTCCAGCTTGGGGGAAAACGGGTCTGAAGTGGGACTCAGAGTTGGACCACAGCCAGAAGCCTGAAGCTCTCTGACCTTTTAATTCTCTAACTGTACTGGATGCTAGTAGCTGATGGGAAACTTAACACTCTCTTGCTGGTTCTGTGGCTGAAAACCCGCTGGTTTTGGTAATTATTACCTGTAGTTTAACAGTGGGGGTTAAGTAAAGATGATTCTGTTCTTTCCTGCAGGTCCTTCACTGCTTCCTCAACTAGAGAAAGTCTCAGCTAAAGAAAGAAGCACTCACTTTTAAAAGAGGCTCAGATCTTTACTCCTGAGAGAAAGAAAAAGGGGGAATTACTTTGTATTGCTGAATGAGAGAAGCCCTGTGTTAAGAAAAAACCCTATCTGTCTGTTGTGGTCGTTCTTGGCTCTTCTATTTTCTCAGGACACATGATCACATGGTATTCTAAGCATCCTACTTTTAGAAGTTCACGATAATTTCAAAACATAAATTTAAATAATAAATTGAATAAGAGGTTGCAGCAGAAATGTTTACATGTGTTTCCAGTAAGACTAGTTATCTAATTAAACATTCACTATCTGTCACTAGCTCCACAGGTTCATTAAAAGTTTAAAACAGCAATTCTTATGTCATAAGTTAGCATGGTTTTGTCAAGAGACAAATCACCTGCCTAGTGTCTCATTAGTTTTGAAGTTTTGTATAAATTAATCCAGCCAATATTTTATCTTTTGCCCTTGTACCTACAATAAATTGTTCGTTCCAAGTTTATGACCTTTAGTTATCAGATGATGGTTTCACAGCCAGGCTAGAAGGAATATTTGCCCTGATCATAAATCTGTTTCAAGCCTGCGTTCTATCCTAGTGCAATGAGCCCATGACACATGAAGGTTTACACAGCCCTAATTGCAGCATTTTTCACGGAGAGCCCAAAATTACCTGTATAAATTTAGGAATTCTATAGAACCATTAGAAGTTATTAAATCATCAATTTCACTACATAGCATTACTACAATAGAGTCCATCTTCGTTGATCTGCAGAAAATCTGTCCAAGAGGGTGGCTAATGCCCCAGAATCATTAGACTAATTTAATAATGACAGGAAAGGCAATAAGAATCAATTCTGAGATTTCTAAAAGCCTTGCAGTTCAGACTTTGTCCATTGCAGCCATGCAAACGAAAGACCATCTCCAGGAAAGTGCACTTGTTAGTTCTGCCTCTCCTAGATAGCTTCTGACAAATAACAAATTGAGCCATGGGGGAAGCACAGTGGCGCTGGCGTTTCAGAAAGACTGCTTATTTTCCACGAACAGAGGGAAAATGGGACATACTTAAGGTGGGGAATCATTAGCAACCATTCTGTGGTTAGAACATCTTCATTCTGCTTAATGTCCACCATCCCAGGATGCAAATTCCCACCTTAAACATGATGAGGACAAAGAGGCAAATGACTTAAAACCATGAGCAATGATATGACCAACATCATTGTCCCAAAGGCATTGGTCCCTGAAAAGAAATAATCAAGAGGAAAATATCGAAGGGAGTCCTAGCTGAGCGTTGCTGTGAACGCTGACAGACACAGCCTTTCCTTCCTTAGAGGTCCCTGGTTCTCCTCCCTTTGGCCTCGCCCCATCAGGGCCTTTCCATCTGCTGCTTCAGCATTTACAGTCTGCACCACATAGGGCACATGTTTGCTCTCCTATTTTGCAATAAATAACCACATGCTGGAGTCACTGTTACTAAGAACTGAAGAACAGCACTTTTTCATGAACTTGTTTGAATAACAAGAGTACATGTTTCCTTATGTCATTTTCATAGATATGTATGGATATACTCTGGTCTATTCTGTGTCAGTACCCATGCCACCTGCCCCAACTCTTGTTGGTTTCCTTCTTCCTTCAACTAGGTTTCACATTATATCAGTCAAAACATCTGGAAAGCTACTAGAAATTTTTGGAATATATATTTTCTAATATATAAACTTTGAGACCCGCAGGGCATGAAGCCTTAAAGGCTTAAATTTGGAAATACAGTTAGACACAAACTCTCTTTTTATTCAGTCTGAGAAACTTCGTTGATGACTTCTCAGTCCTGAGGGAAAGATGAATCGAGTTTGGAGATAATCTCAAGGTTAAGCATGAATTTGGATGACATTATGTAGAGATCCTCCAGCCTCCAGCTTGCTACAAGCCTCTTATTTCCTGCACGTCCACAGAGATGACAGTGCAGATGCTCATTGTTCTCATGTCCCTTTCTTGGTAGCCTTGTGTATTAGTCAGGGTTCTCTAGAGTCACAGAACTTATATGTAGTCTCTATATAGTAAGGGAACTTGTTAATGACTTACAGTCTGTAGTCAAACTCCCCAACAATGGTCAGCAGTAGCTGTGAATGAAAACCCGAGGATCTAGCAGTCACTTGGTCCCACAAGGCTCGCAGGTGAAGAAGATTGAATCTTCCTCCTTCCAATGTCCTTATATAGATCTCCAGCAGCAGGTGTGGCCCAGATTAGAGGTGTGCATACCACCACACCTAAAATTTGTGTCTTCTAGACTCACGATCTAGATCACAGGTGAGCCTTCTAATTCTGGATTGTAATTCACTCCAGATATAGTCAAGTTGTCAATCAGAAATAGCCACTACAGCTTGTGATTTCATTCTGGCCACCAAGATTAGGAAACATGTGAGATGCTAGGTATAGCTCCTTCCTAAAGAAAGGGATGTGGGACATTTACACTCAAGAATTTTCTGTTTCCATGCTTTGAACAAGAATAGCTGGGGCTGCAGCCAGTTATCAGTGACTGAAGATGAGACAATATGCTAATGCTGGTAGAACAGAAAGATAAAAGATTGTATTAGCTAAACCCTGATTGGAATAGGGAATCATGCCAGACTTGCAGAGTTTGGAGTGAGGGTGATCCGAGGCTCCGTTTGCTACGAGGGTGATCCGAGGCTCCGTTTGCTACAGTTCTTACTTCCCATGAAGACCTGAGCTCAATCTGGCATTGAGTCATCGTGAACCCTGAGAAACAGCCCAAAGTACTGAAGCAGGCAATCAGTGTGTCTAAGTGAGATGTTGGTGCATCTACCAAGAGTGGAACCTCGGCTTGATCTAATCTATGGTCTAGAAACATCCAAGGCACTTTGGCTTGGCTTGATTTAATCTATGGTCTAGAAATACCGAAGAAGCTTTGGCTTGGGTTAGAAGTGCCAGGTCTATGGACGGAAGCAGCACGCTGATGCGTATGCAGCTGTATTGTATGATGTGTATGCAGCTGTATTGTATGCCTTTGGTTGTTTGCTTGCTACTTACTGTTCCCATTTTATGTGTGTATGCATGTGTTCTGCATTTTAACATGTTTAGTTGCTTATTGCCCCTGTGCATGTGTGTGTGTGTGTGTGTGTGTGTGTGTGTGTGTGTGTGTGTGTGTGTGTGTGTGTGAGATGTTTGTATGCACACATATGTGGAAGCCAAAGGATAACCTTGGGTATCATTCTTTAGGAGCCATCTACCTTGTTTTGGGGACCTGGGGCATAGCGATTAGGCTAGGCTAGCCAGTCAGCAAGCCCCAGAGATCTGTCTTTCTCTGCTAAACCACCATGCCTGGCTTTAAACATGGGTTCTAGGGATCGAAAGTGGATCCTTACGCTTTTTCAGCAGCACTTTGCTAGCTGAGATATCTCCCCAGACCCTTGTTTAAAGCTTTTTAAATTTAAGACTCTAAGTTTAATTTAACAAAAGTTTATTGTGTGATTACGGAAAAAGCCTTGATTTTTTTTTTTCCTGGCTAGATGGTCTCTTAAATTGTTCAAAAGTATCTATTTAGCGTCTTATATAAAGATCAATAATTAAGAACACACTTGAGTTAGTTTGAGCATATTTTCATTGATAGAGATGACAGGAAATGAGCTACTTATGGGACGTCATGAAATAATCACGAGTTTCTTTTGTTTTTTGTTCGCCTTGCACCCCCCTCCCTCCCCTCCTCAGTCTCACCCCTACAAATCCCTCCCCACATGATCCCTTCCTCTTCTCCTCAGAGAAGGGGAGCCCCCCTCAGGAACCAAGCCACCCTGGAGTATCTAGTCTCAGCAGGACTAGGCACATCATCTCCCAGTGAGGCCCAGCCAGGCAGTCCAGATAGGGTAAGGGGATCCAATGGTGGGGAATAGAGACCAAGACAGCCTCCACTCTACTTGTTAGGGGACCCACATGAAGACCAACCTGTGCATTTGCTACAATTGTGTTGGGGGTCCAGGTCCAGCTCCTGCATGCTCCCGGGTTGGTGGCCCAGGCTCTGTGCGCCCCTATGGACCCAGGTTAGTTAACTCTGTGGGTCTTCTGGTGGTGTCTTTGACCCCTCCTACTTGCTCACGTCTATTCTCCACTTTCCACAAGACTCCCTGGCTGTGGGACTCTGCATCTGCCTCTATCCACTGCTGAATGAAGCCTCTCAGGAGACATTTATGCTAGGTTCCTATCTGCCATCATAGCAGAGTATCATTAATACTGTCAGGAGTTGGCTCTGTCATGTGGGATGGGCCTCAGGTTGGGGCAGTCATTGGTTGGCTGCTCCCTCAGTCTCTACTCCATCTTTATGCCTGCACATCTTGTAGACAAAACAAATTTGGGGTTGAAGGTTTTGTGGGTGGACTGATGCCCTGTCCCTCCTCTAAAGTCCTGCCTAGCTACAGGAGGTGGCCACTTCAGTCTCTAGATCCCCTCTGGCAGAGCTAGGGTCACTCCCACAGACTCCCCATATACTCTCCCATCCCAGACCTCCACCTCGTCACCAGAGATGCCCCCTCTGCCGATTTCCACTCTCCCAGCTCTCTCCCACTGCCCCACACCCGGTCACTGTCTCCATCCCCCCTAACCCCCTCTCTTACCCAGTCCCCTCTCTCCACACACCTCTGAGAACTATTTAGTTTCCCCATCTGAGTGATATTCACACACCCTCCCTTGGGACCTCCTTATTACCCAGTTTCTTCGAGTCTGTGGATTGTAGCATGGTTGTCCTGAACTTTATGGCTACGGTAAGTGAGGATGATATTCTCAAATTCCATCCATTTGCCTGCAAAATCCATGATGTCTTTGGGGTTTTTGTTTGTTTGTTTGTTTGTTGTTTTCTTTTTAAATTTGGTGCATTTAATTATGCCTCATGTGGAGTCATTCACGATTACCAAAACCAACCAAAACAAAGCAAAAAACACCCCCCCCCCCAACAAAACAACTTACAAAAGCTAATCTGCTAGGCATGTCCTATGTCCACACACTACGGGTTCTCTAGGGTTGTTGGGTGTGAGCTATGGCTTTACAGGACACACAATTCCCTTGTTTATTAGAAACTTCTGAGCTGTTCCTTTAGCCTGTCGATTCCCTGTTACACATTGGTCAGCTGGATTAAGGTTTTAGACCAGGGCAGTCCAGGTGAGGTCTAGACTGCTGGACAAAAGATGTAACAGCATAAACTCTGCAAAGATATATTTCAAAGACTGTCAAACACTGTCCATGTTGACTTGGAAATTCCATCTGGGGACTCCACTCTTAGGGAACATTAGAAATGGGTCCAAAGACTTCTGCACAAGGAGATCCCCACATACCAGAGTGCAATGATGTCTTTGTTTTAATAGCCAAATAATACTCCATTGTGTAGATGTACCACATTTTCTTTATTTATTCTTCATTTGAGGGATATCTAGGTTTTTTCCAGTTTCTGGATATTACAAATAAAGCTGTTAGGAACATAGTTGAGCAAGTGTCCCTGTGGTATAGTGGGGCATCTTTGGGTATATGCCTAGGGATGATATAGCTGGATCTTGGGGTCAAACTAGACCCAATTTTCTGAGAAACCACCAAATTGATTTCCAGAGTGGTTGTACAAGTTTGCACTCCCACCGGCACAGAAGTGTCCACCTTGCTCCACACCCTCGCCCACATATGCTATCATCTAAGGGTTTGAGCTCAGCCATTCTGATGGGTGTACGATGGAATCTCAGGGTCATTTTGATTTGCATTCCCATGATGACTAAGGGCACTGAACATTTCTTTAGGTGCTTCTTGGTCATTTGAGACTCCTCTGTTGAAAATTCTCTGTTTAGCTCTGTACCTCACTTTTTAATTGGCATATTTGGATTTTCAGTGTCTAACTTCTTGAGTTCTTAATAAATTTTGGATATTAGCCCTCTGTCGAATATAGGGTTGGTGAAGATCTGAAGATCCTTTTCCAATCTGTAGGCAGCTGTTTTGTGCTATTGATGGTGTTCTTTACCTTACTGAAGCTTTGCAGTTTCATGAGCTTCCATTTATCAATTGTGATCTTAGAGTCTGAGCCATTGGTGTCCTATTCAGGAAGTTGGCTCCTGTACCAACGAGGCAAGGCTATTCCCCAATTTATGTTTTATTAAGTTTATTGTATCTGGTTTTATGTTGAGTTCTTTGATACACTTAGACTTGGGTTTTGTGCAGGATGATAAATACAGATCTATTTGCATTTTTCTACATGCAGACATCTAGTTAGACCAGCACAATTTGTTGAAGATGCTTTCTTTATTCCATTATATTTTTTGGGTTTCTTTGTCAAAAACTAAAAGTCCATGGGTGTGTGGATTTATTTCACAGTCTTTGATTTGATTCTATCGATCAAACTAATGTCTCTATATCAATACCATGTGGTTTTCATCACTATTGTTCTGTAAGACAACTTGAGATCAGGGATGGTGATTCCCCCAGAAATTCTTTTATTTTTCATAAAATTTATTTATTTATCCTGGGGTTTTTGTTTTTCCCTATGAAGTTTAAAATTGCTTTTTCAAGGTTTGTAAAGAATTGTGTTGTAATTTTGATAGGGATAACATTAAATCTGTAAATTACTTTTGGTAAGACAGCCATTTTCACAATGTTAATCCTACCAATCTATGAGCGTGGAAGAGCTTTTCACCTTCTGAGGTCTTCCTCAATTTCTTTCTTCAGAGACTGGAAGCTCTTGTCATACAGGTCTTTCACTTGCTTGGTTAGCGTCACACCAAGATATTTTATATTATTTGTTGCTATTGTAAAGGGTGTTGTTTCTCTAATTTCTTTTCAGCCCATTTATCATTTGTATAAAGGAGGGTGTCTTAGGATTTTACTGCTGTGAACAGACACCATGACCAAGGCAACTCTTATAAGGACAACATTTCATTGGGGCTGGCTTACAGGTTCAGAGGTTCAGTCCATTACCATCAAGGCAGGAGCATCCAGGCAGGCATGATGCAGGAGGAGCTATTTTTATCTGCAGGCTGCTAGCAGAATGCTGACTTCCAGAAAGCTAGGACTAGGGTATTAAAGTCCACGTCAACAGTGACACACCTACTCTAACAAGGCCATACCTCCTCAGAGCACCACTCCCTAGCCCAAGCACTTACAAACCATCACAGAGGGCTACTGAATTTTTTTTTTTTTTTTTAGTTAATTTTGTATCCAGCCGCTTTGCTGAAGGTGTTTATCAGCTGTTGGAGTTCTCTGGTAGAGTTTGGGGGGGGGGGAATCTTAGTCAGAGTTTCTATTCCTGCACAAACATCATGACCAAGAAGCAAGTTGGGGAGGAAAGAGTTTATTGAGCTTACACTTCCACACTGCTGTTCATCACCAAAGGACGTCAGGACTGGAACTCAAGCAGGTCAAGAAGCAGGAGCTGATGCAGAGGCCATGGAGTGATATTACTTGCTGGCTTGCTTGCTTCTCCTGGCTTGCTCAGCTGGCTTTCTTATAGAGCCCAAGACTACCAGCCCACAGATGGTACCACCCACAAGGGGCCCTCCCCCCTTGATCACTAATTGAGAAAATGCCTTAGCGTTGGATCTCATGGAGGCATTTTCTCAATTGAGCTCCTTTCTCTGTGATAACTCCAGTTGACACACACCCAGCCAGAACAGGGGATTACTATCATATCATCCAAGAATAGCGATACTTTGACTTCTTCCTTTCCAATCTGTATCCCCTTGCTCTCCTTTAGCTGTACAAGTATTTCTTTTACAATTTCAGAATACTGAGAGCCCCTTTTCCATAGTCACATCATCTACAGCCCATGCATCTCAGTCGCTGCCTAGCTTGTGAGGAGGCAGGGTCTGAGGTGCTCCAGACCAGACCTGAAATGCCACATGTTTTGAAATCTTGGTCCTCAGCCTATGATGCTCCTGGGTGGTGGTGGAACCCTAAACAGGTAGGGCTCAGCAAAAGAAAGTTTGGTCACTGGGTTGTGCCCTTGAAAGGGATACTGGACCCTACCCTTTCGCTCTCTGTGTCTCCTGGACACTAGGAGGTGAGCGACTTGCCCATGATGTTCTGTCTTCCACAGAGCAAGTGACAACAAAGCCAGCCAACCATGGGCACAAACCTACATATAAGTAAAATCAACCTTTCTTCCTTTTAAGTCAATAGTTTAATGTATTTTATCATAAGACAGAAAGATGGAACAACAGGCTTTTAGAAAATTTTCACAAGATTGTGCTGAGATTTACGAAATATTATCAGGAAATACTAACAGACAGAGAGTTTAGCGTTTTATTCGGGGATAATTAACACACAACAAACTATAGTGAGCCAAAGCTTCCGTGTGGTTGATTCTGGCATAAAAACACTGATAAGATAATCATTACAATGAACACAATAAACGTGCTCACCTCACTCAAGTGTTTCCTTAGATATGTATAAGCACTTGCAGATTTATAGACGCTCTTTCTAATATTTACAGTATTAATTTATTGGGCAGTTTTGGTACCTTATATGTATCGTCACTGGTTCAGATAGTCTTTCCAACAATCCTGTGAACTAAGGTCTATTATTACTTCCACACCTTTAGAGCTATGAGTGACATTAGTTAAAGCCACCAATTTCTAGGAACACTCCATCCTGAAAGTGGTAGAGCTCAATTAATTCCATCAAGATCCACACCTGAACCACTTAATAGGTTGTTTTCTAGACTGTCCCAACAAGTGGATATCTCAAGAGTTACTTGACAGCAGTGTCCTAATATACATATTTTTGGACTTTATGTAATTTTGTTGTTTAGATCATAATGTTATACATGTATGTGTCATACATGCATATTGACATACATGTACGAAAATGTCACATTTTTTGTTGTATACTGATAAATTTTTTTTAATAAAATCAAATGACGACAAGTAGGTTTGTAATATATCCTTGGGTGCAATTGTGGTTGCTTTCTTTAAGGAGCATTCTTTGGGCTGAGTACATGTCTCAGTCAGTATAATGCTTGCCACACAAGCACTGAGTCCTGAGTTTGCATTCTCAGTACCCACATAAAATATGGCAGAGCAGTTCATCCCTGGAACCACAGAATTGGTGAGGCGAGACACTGAAGGACCCCCATGGTTTGCCCACCAGCCACTTTAGTCAAAGGAGCAAGTTCCAGATTTAGTGAGAGACCCTGCCTCAAAACGTAAAGTGGAGAACTACTGAGGAAAACACCCAACATTGGCCTTCGGCCGCCGTAGGAAAGCATACACAAATGCTTGTGCACGTGCATACACATGCATGCACACAGACCCATCCTATGATATATTACTACATGCTGACTCTTCATGCGTGCTTTAAGTTGTTCTTCAGATAGGGCATAGAAGTTCTCATTCTCAGTACTAACACTTTAAATTAAATCTTCTCAATTTAAAAATGTAAAAACCAAGTGCACTTTTTTAATTTGAATGCTAATGTGGGTAAAAATCTTTTTGGATGTGTTTCTGGGACCATTTTATCGTTCATGAAGTGTTCCTTCATGTTGTTTGTCTAGATTGCTAGTTCAAAATTTAAGAGTGGAGCCAATTTCATTTTTTTTAAAAAACAACCCATCAGGAAGGAAGATACTGGACATGCTTCAAAAAGCAGGTTCAGAGAGAATACTACAGATGAGAGAAACAAAGAGATTTTAAAAAACAGAAAGCCAGCCTGGCAGTGATGGTGCACACCTTTAATCCCAGCACTTGGGAGGCAGAGGCAGGTGGATTTCTGAGTTCGAGGCCAGCCTGGTCTACAGAGTGAGTTCAAGGACAGCCAGGGCTACACAGAGAAACCCTGTCTCGAACCCCTCCCCCCCAAACAAAACAAAAACAGAAAGCCTATAATAATTTCAATAGGTGCGGAGGACACTGATAATCCCTTGGGGATTGATTGGTCTGTATTTGCAGACAGTGGAGAACAGGGATATGAATGGGGCCATTGGGAAGACGACTATGAAGGTCAGATCGGAATGGTTCAATGTGTGTAATTCCAGAGAGGAAGTTCACCAAGGGAATGCACCACAAAGATAATAGAAACCAAGGGGGAAATGTCAGAAGACCACCACGCCCATGGACGGGACCCACACACCCATATTTTGTGCTGAGCATCTGCAAACTGTTAGAGTTCTGGAACCCTCTCCTGCCAACTCTCATGTTCCAAACCTACTGGCCTGAGGTCCATTGTGGCAGAAACCAGTCTTCCTCTGGACAGAAGCAGAGTGGCTTCTTCACCTTCTAGTCTCTTCCTGGTGGCTCCTATTGGTTGAACTTATCCAGATATCAATTTACAAGAGGGTTTGGGGAATGGGTCTTCCAAAGTAGAGCTCACAGAGAGGCGAGAACAGATTTGAATAGGATTAGACCAAATCTTGCAAAAAGAAAGGACCTAAGACAGTTCCCACAGCCTGGCTAAGCCTTGCCTGGATGAAAAAAGTCTAGATTCTGGGGCTGTTTCAACTGTTGATTGCTGAGGCCTCTTCCAGGTGGGGTAGGATCATGGCTTATGGCAGCTCAGGGTGCTCCCCTGGAAAGTGGGCCCAGACACCCACCTCAAAAGACTGCGGTGGCTAAATGGGTCCCAGGAGAGAGATCCAGAACAGGGTGAAAAAACAGAATAAGCATTGGACAGTTAGATCTTAATGATATTACCATCAGCATGACTTCAGATTCATCACCTGCAAAGAAACCTTTGGTATAGGGGTTTCGAGATCTTTGCTTGCCTCTAGATAGGCAGAACTGATTATCACACTAAGACTGATGCTGGAGATGCAGGAAAAAATCAGTCCTGGCAGGTCATCAAATAGCTTATATAAGGATAAAAAACGTGCTCAGGGACAGAATAGAGGAGGGTAAAAACCAGGTGGAATGATGCAATGGACTCTTCAGAGTCACAGTTGTCTGCCTGTGACCGTGGAAATTCATTGAGTCACCGAAATCTCAGTTTCCTCCTCTGTAAAATGGATGTAATTAAGACTGCCTCTAGAAGTCACTGTGCAGATTAAGAGAGCTACTCTATGGAGAGGCCAGAGGCCTTCATATGTGGTCCTTGTGATTTCTGAGAGCAGTCTGTAAGAAAGGTAGGAATACAAAGGAGTTGCTGAATAGTCATCCAGCCAGGACCTAAGCGCTTTGGGGTAAAGTTAGAGAGCCAAAGAAGGTGCCCACCTCAGGTGGGGGCTACAAGGGGACACTTGGAGACGTCAGCGTCTTTGTTGCCCCTGGCAACAGTGTTCCTTTCCTTTTGCCTGGTGCTGACAGCATCAACAAACAAGATGGCCTTACGCTCCTGGACCCCCGACCGGGGGTTTGTCAACAAGAAGTTAGTGAGGCCAGCCTCGGTCTCCACAAGCCTGTCCCTGGAGCTATGCACCTTCCCCTCTACTCTGGGCTCCTCGGTAGCGGCCAACGCGTTAGAGCAGCTCTTAGTTGTCGGTGAGACATTCCACAGAGGCCGGAAGCCACGTCCTTCTTGGAGATGGTGGTCTGTCTGGCTCTTGGAACCTGAGCAGACTCTCTTCTCCTAAAACCCAGGACATCCCTGGTCGGGGTCTAGCCTTCTGTTTCTAGTTGGTGGGGGAGATGGACGACAGGGATGGGCTAAGTGTTCATAGCATCTACTCAAGTTCATCTGGGCTGATGAACCGCTATAACCACTGGGTTGTCCCAGGCCATCAACTGGGACCTGCATGTCTGCTTTCACTTAAGCTGTCTCCTCTTACCTTTCCTTCGTGGGTTTACCATGAAAACCTGGAGACTTTAAAAGACAAGTAGAAAAAAGAATGCTTAAGGGATACCTGTTTGTTGCAATGGTCAAAAAAAATTAAATAAAAGACAGCGTTTGGGAGATTTGAACCAAAAATGATCTTTTGTGGAATCAGGTTAACATATGCTTTGACTCTGAGCTGTCTCCCACAGGCTCCTGTTGTTTCTTGGCTTTTGAGCTGGTTTTAGAAGGCTGTGAAATCTTTAGGAGGTAGGGCTCACTGAGAGAAGTCTGTAGCTGAGCAGAATGAGAGGGGACTTTGAAGATTTTTAACCAGTCTCTAGTTCCTGCTATCTTTCTGGTTCTTGGGAATATCTTTGTCAAACTCCTACTGCAGTGAACCGAGGTGCCTCTGCTTTCCTTCTCTACCACAATGGACTGGAACCCTCTAAACCCTGAGCCAAGTGAAATACTCTTTCTCTAAGTTGATTCTATTAGGCATTTTGGTCACAGCCATTCAAAAGTAACTAATATAATACTTATTCTGTTAGAAAGCACAATCTGTTAGTCCAGGAAAGGGCATTTCTTATTGAGAATAAAGGCGTTTAGCCATGAAGAGCAAGCCTTCTCATTGGTTCACTAAGATCCTTTATTGCTTTAAAATAATCATAGCTATTTCTGTGAATGTGCTGCAGTTACAGTGATTTCTCTTTCACCTTCTTAGAGGACTGAATTTAATGTCACACTTCTCATTGGATAAGCAGAGGCAAGTATTTCCATGAAAAATGTTAGTTGTTAATGACACAAATTAACCCTGTGTAACTAAGGTCATTGTTAGAACTTGGACCTTGAATTCTCTTCACACGTATCTCTAGAGCACTAGTCCACTCAACCCTGTTACTTATGCACAAATATTCGCATATGCTAATAGCATCTGGAGACTTGGAAAGCTCTTTTTATTAGAGTATCTTTTATTTATTCTTGGACACTTTTGTACTTATCTAGAATGTTGATGGAGCTCATTGTCTCCACTTGTGCAGATCTTGTCCAGGTGGCCATAGCCACAGTAAGTCTGGAGATGCCATGGTCATGTCTGGAAGATAATGGATCACAGTGCCCTAGGAAGTTCTTCATAGGAAGAAACTTTATCAGCACTTCTTGTCCCTGGGTGTGGGAATCCCAGCACTGGTGAGGTGGAAGTAACAGGGTCAGAAGGCCAAGGTTATCTATCCGCAGCCTGATAGCAAGTTGAAGACCAGTCTGGGCTACAACTAGAGTTATCTATAAATAAAATTTGTCTAAAATAAAGATTTCTTGCTCTGAGTTTAGTTAGAAAATCTATAAACCTCCAGCATATTTTTGAGCAATAATAAATATGTGCTTACTTTTCCATAAAGGAAAAAAGAAAAGAGACAGTACATGCTTGCCTCTTTAGCATACGCACTTCAACATATATAACTATACAGAGTGTAGTTCTGTAGGAGAGTCCACACTCCCTGGAACTGGAGCAGATGTTACAACTCATTCATTCTACTGAGAGAAGGAAAAGGCTCCACGTGCATGGGCCTCCGAATCCTACTGGTTGGTTCTAAACCTGCAATCTGCACATAAATAAAACCTCAAAAGTCATAGATGAATTTTAGATTCCCATCTACACTATGAGAATCATTCTTTGTCTAAAAAATAAATTGACAGTACAGGGCTCTGGGTTGTGACTCAGTGACAGACCAGTTGTCTAGCATGAAGGAAATCTTAGCTTCCGCTCTTAGCAGTGTAAACGAGAAAAACAAGAGTTGGATGATGTAGATAATCACAATGAAGCACATGAAACTGATCTCTCACATGGGACAGGCCTGGGGCCTGCAGACTCTCCTGCTCTTCTCACTTCTTTGCTTTTGATTTTTTTCTTGCCCTTCTTATTCAGTATATATCTTGCCTTTATTATCTTTGCTTGTATTTCACAATGTTCTCGTCTTTGTACTCGCTGCTTACAGAGGTTAAGGTAAAGGAGACCTCTTTGAGTACATCGGTGAATAAGGGGAGAGGGACCGAAAGCTAATGGCGTAACTACCCATTTGCAAATGTGCAATCTGTCTTTGCTTCACGTTTTTGTACAGAAGTGCATGACATAAAAGATTCCTTGACTATTGTAATTTGTTTTATGCTTCTAGCACAAGCTAATTTTATATTCAATATATATATATATATATATCACACGTGTGTGTGTGTAGATAAAAACATTTTTAAACCTACATTGCAGACATGTTGTCTTTTTCTCATTTGTGATTATTTATTTATATTTCATCATATTGAAATCTCTTCTTCCTATCATAGGATATATCTACAAAGATAAATTTAATGAGAGATTTTCTTTAAGGATTTGTGAGTGTGCATGTGTGTGACTGTGTGTGCGTGTGTGTGTGTACACTATGCAACAGGAAACACATTAAAAGGAAATTCACAACATTCAATAGACATTCAAAATAGTCTAAGTTTCAACATTTGACTGGGTCATAAAGGGTGAACTAAGTAGCGTTTGAACAAATATGTAAGATAACTTAATTTTCTAATCTTTTTGTTTTCCAGAAAAATCTCTGCAAGGGGACTATTTCACATGCAATGAAGAAGTTAAGACCTTTCTTAAGGACATTACTGTAGCTGTTAAAAAACTGGTATTGTATTATCTTTAAGATTCACTTTTTTTCTTTTTTTGACTTTCACTTATACCTGCATTAACCTTTAATTTTGAAGTGACTCTGTTCAAGTTGTCTAAATAGGTGGGCAGGGAAAAGATTTACCTTGAGTTAAAAAATATTTTTCTTCGATTTACCAACCAATGTCAGTTAAGATTGCTGCTCAGTTTTTCCTGCAGAAAACTGAATGATGGAGCGTGTGCTAAAGATAAAGACAGGCCCGACTAGAAAAGGCCACAGGGGTGCTGAGAGAGCCCAGGTAATGGTTAGGCCACATGGGCAAATGCTTACATAATATGTAAGCAATGGTTATACCAGCCAACCAACCTACCAACGATCAGCCAAGCAACAAGCAACACCACTGAGCGTGGTGAGGTATGGTTACAAGTAACTCAGCTTCCTGTAAGCAATTCCCTTCATGGCTAGGAGCCAGTTGGTTAACATCTGTCTCACCCAAGCAGACAGCTGCATTATGGAACACCAGACATTCTTTCCTTATGTAGGCCTGCCCCTAAAGAAGCCAGATCAGGGCTGGAGAGATGGCTCAGCCGTTAAAGGCTAGCCTCACAACCAAAAATATAAGAAGCCAGATCAAAAGAATGCTCCTAAATTTCCCTCTGGACACATCACCTTGTCAGCGTCGGATGGTAATAAAAATGCCTCCTCAGCTGAAAGAGTAGAGTCTCTATTTGATCTTAAATATGGCGAACTCTATTACATAACAAGTGTCTAAGAAAGTAGAAAGAGCCGTAAAGTAAGACCCCTCAAGCCCACCCATAAGCAGCTCATGACTACGTATTTTATATAATTAGATACAAGAATGCAATCACTCCACACAGCCTCACCCCAGAATCCCGTGGGTGGATCCGTAGGAGCTTTGACGCTCAGCATCGCCGGCCACCCCTCAAGCTGCTCCTTCCTACCACTTACATTGTCTTAGTATATGTAGGAATCAAGACTCTCATTGTGGCTAATCAAAGAATCTAGACCCCAACCACTTAACACCTGAGCTATGGAAATCTCTCAAGTAGCAGACATAAATTCCTCCATCTAAAAAATGGCCAATACTTATTATTATAAAAGTAGTATATGCTTACCCTAGAAAATTTACAAACTAATAAGCAAAGATGAGCAAATAAAAATCACTATAATTCCACTACTCTCAAATATTTACAATTAACTATTTTACTTCCAGATTATAGGTGATACCTGCATTAAACTTTTATTATTATTATTATTATTATTATTATTATTATTATTTTATTATTATTATTTTTCAGAAACAATACCATGCTGTGTATATGAATATGCAATCTGATTTTTGGTTGGTAAAATGCAATGGAAGTTTCTCAGATCATAAAATAGCTATAGCTTTATTTACTTAAGAAATGGCTTTTGAATGTTTCCCCCTCTTTAAATACCTCTTTACCTAAAAGCAAGCAAATAAATCAACCACCACAAGACTGTCAGATTTATAGATCTAAGCAAAGCATGGGAGGGTGGAGAGATGCCTCAGTGGTTAAGACCACTTGTTGGTCTTGCAGAGGATCAAAATTTGGTTCCCAGAATCTATATTGTGGCTTAAAAATCCCAGTTTTAGGAGATCCAATGCTCTTTTTCAATCTCTGCAGGTACCATATGTAAACATGGTGCACATACGTTCATGCATATATACCTTTTAAAGAGAAAAGAAAAGCATTGTTCTCTGTATTCCCACATGGGTATTTACAGGGAATTTTAATTTCCTAATAAGTGGCCATCTTAGTGTTGACTCTCTTCTTGGATTCTTTCCATTTAGATGAATTGAAACTGGATACAGGAGACAGGTACACAGAAGGGAAAAAGGCTCTGAGTGAAAGAGAAATCAACAGATATCAGAGGCTAATCAGCAATGACAGATTAAAATCCGATGTAGACGATCTTATTTTCCAGCTGTCTGACACGACAGCGACAGGAGGCATCTGGTGGAAATGACGTTTCAACTCCTAAGCGAGAGATCCTGTCTTAGGAAGGAAATATTGCTTCACGGCGTTAACTTTTTTAAAAAGCAATTTGATTTTTTTTTTCCAGGAAGAAATGCGAAAAAAAACAATAGAGCTGCTGGAAATTGAAAGCATGGAGCTGAGCAGACTCTACTTTCTGCTGGAGACTGTTCCCAACAGCATGCACAGGGAGCTGGAAGGTACTTCTGACGGCATAAGCTACGGGGCTTAAGCGTTTGTCACAGGAAAAGAGAGCCAAGTGCTTCTTAAACGAGGACTTAATCGCTGTGCTTACACAAGCATCAACAGAAAGATTACCTAACATGAACATCGTGTTCGGTAGCAATCTCTCATAGTACTTTAGCGGACATAATACACTATAACGAAATTCAATTTGCATAATTTTGTTGCTACATTGACTAAAAGATAGGTCAGCCCGTTTCTGATTAATAGTTAGTTACACACTTAAATTAGGCTCTGTGGATGTCCTAATCCACTGTTCTACTTTTTGTTTATAGGATATTGGTGTTTCTAGGTACTTCACATAAGTAGTCCTGTTGTCTTAGTTAGGGTTTCCATTGCTGTGAGAGACACCATGACCAAGGCAACTCTTATAAGGACAGCATTTAAATGGGGCTGGCTTACTAACCATAGAAAGGATAAGCAAAGTGTGGTGGATATATACAATGCAATGCTATTCAACCTTTACAAGAAGGCTCATAGCCGGGCAGTGGTGGCGCACACCTTTAATCCCAGCACTTGGGAGGCAGAGGCAGGTGGATTTCTGAGTTCGAGACCAGCCTGGTCTACAGAGTGAGTTCCAGGACAGCCAGGGCTACACAGAGAAACCCTGTCTCGAAAAACAAACAAACAAACAAAAAAAACAAAAAACAAGAAGGCTCATTCTGACACACGCCCCCATATGAATAGCAGTCACTGTGCTAAGTGAACTAAACCAGTCATAACAGGTGTGGTGGTTTGAATGTGCTTGGCCCAGGGAGTGGCACTATTAGGAGGTGTGTCCTCATTGGAGTAGGTGTGGCCTTGTCGGAGGAAGTATGTCACTGTGGTGGTGGGCTTTGAGAGACCTTTCTCTTAGCTGCCTGGAAGCTAGTCTTCTCCTGTTTACCTTCAGAACAAGATGTAGAACTCTCAGCTTATGCCTCCAGTGCCATGCCTGCCTGGATGCTGCCATGTTCCCACCATGATGATAATGGACTAAACCTCAGAACCAGTAAGCCAGCCCCAGTTAAATGTTGTCCTTTATAAGAGTTGCCTTGGTCATGGTGTCTCTTTACAAGGCTCACATACACTCGCATGGGCTCACACACATAAAGAAATAAGTAAATTAAAAACAAAAACCAAAAAAACCTGACTTTAACCTATCTTTTCGTCCGATGGGTATCTTTAAAATGTTTTGATTTGGATTTTGTGGAGATCAAACAGTGGCCCCACACATGTTAGAGGAGTGGATATCCCATCATCAAGCCACATCTCCAGCCCCTAAGGCTTAAACCTTTGGCTCTTACATTTAGCTCCTGGAATCATTTTTAGTTAAAATTTTGGTATCAGACCAGCACCCAATTTTATTTTCTCAGCTTCAAGAAGTGTCAGCCGGGACTTGTAACTGAGTCCCTCTGTAAGAATCACCTTGAGCACAGAGTGTAGCTCCCAATATGTGACAGTAGCCCCCGGGTTGGAGTTTATTCTGTGATCAGCTGCTATGGCTCTCTTACGGCAGAGTAGACTAACTCTATATGTCTTCACATTTTGACCTCTCCTCTGAAGTCCTGCTCTCTTCACCCCACCAGAGACAAGTATTATACATTCTCTGCACACAAACCTTAGAATCTGTTTCCCAAGGAACCCACCTTGAAAGATCAATTCAAATGAAAAAATGACATTTTGTTCGTTTGTGTTTTATTTTTAGCTTTGGTTTTATTTGCTTAAAATAAACAAGGTTTCATGTAGCCCAGGCTTGTCTAATCTGCTTCCCTCATGCTGGGATTATTATAGAGAGGTGACAGACATTCCATCCTGCATAAAACAAGTGTTTTGTTTTTAAAGATGTGTCAATTATCCACTTATTGAATCTTTGTTCTAAATCTGCATTTTGATATCTGCTTGACAGTAAAGGAGTGGCAACTTATAGATTGCATCCTGTCTTAAGGTTTCTATTTCTGTGATGAAACACCATGACCAAAGCAACTTGGGGAGGAAAGGATTTATTTCTTACATTTCCATGCAGTAGTTTATCATTAAAAGCAGTGAGGGCAGGAATTCAGGCAGATGAGAGCCTGGAGGCAGCGACTGATGGAGGAGTGCTGCTTACTGGCTTGCTCATCATGACTTGATCAGCCAGCTTTCTCATAGAGCCCAGGACCACCAGTGCAGGGATGGCACCACCCACAATGGACTGGGCCCTCCTCCATCAATCACCGAAAATGCCCTACAACTGGATCTCATGGAGGCATTTTCTCAATTGAGGTTCCCTCCTTTCAGGTAACTCCATCTTGTGTAGAGTTGGTGTAAAACTAGTCAGCACCCTCCACCCCTTGCTAACTGACATGATGTTCAGCTTGGTCAGTAGAGGATACTAGGAAGTACAACAGAGAGGGAAGAGTTTCTTTTTAGGGTCTAGCGGTCAGCTTGGCAGACGCCTCCACTGCATGTGATATTGGCATGCCTCAACCCTATAAGATCCAGTGGTTTTCCATGCCCAGCATATCCACTTCTCCCAGAACCCTTTGGGCAGCTTCATGCCAGTTCCAAAGAGAGACTGTGAAGAGCTTCAGATGACTTTCCTTGAGCAGTTATGCTCTGTCTGTGTGGACAAGTCCTCTGGCACACTAGAGACATTTCCTGCAAATTCCAGCACCTCAGCATTGCATGAATTTCTTTGCCATCCAATAGACTACAGCCTTCTAGCAAGGCTCTAGAGCCTACACCTCTTAGGACTGCAGCCGTTCCTCGTTCCTCTACTCTTTGGTTGTGGTTAGTTGCTCTTTATAATCAATGTCTGTTGTTTAATTTACTATTAACATTCTATCCTCCAGCTGTATGCTAACTGATACAACAGGTTATATAATAAAGCCATGTGCTTAGTGCTACATTAGTTTGAGAAAAAAATTCAATAATACATCTACACAGGAAGAAAAGAGAGACTTAATAGAATCTACATCAAAGCAAGTGTTTTAAAATGTTTCTGTTTTACTTTCTTCAGTTGTTTTTCTTTATTTTCCAGATTGGGTTGTATTTATATAAACAGGAAAAAAATATGTTAGTAGGAAAACTATATGTCATATTAGCTTGTAAGGTCTTGGACGAATGCTGTATGTGTAACTGAAAAAGTTTAATTGGCTTTATATCATAAAGCCTCACAGCTTGCAGTGTGGTCTGTGGACCGGCATCAGATACAGCAAAGGAAGGTCAGTTAGAAATCAGAATCTCCAGGCATCCCCCAGACCCTGTTTGCCAGCACAGCCTGCACTTCAACAGAACTCCCTGCTGACAGAGATGTGTGTTGGAGGCACAGAGTTTGAGAAGGTTGTTACCACAAACAATTTAACTAGAGACCTGGAAAAAAGATGTGCTGGGAATTCGGGTAATAGTCTGAATCTCCTAGGGGAGCTATCAGCTAGTTGCTTGGGATGCTGTTGTGTAGGAGTGTGTCAACCCTTTGTCTGTCACATGCTTGGTAACCCTCTAGACTTTAGAGTCTAAGTCCTTAAAGACTTAGAGCCTTTAAAGTCTAAAGGTTCCCGTGGTTGTACTAGTTTGATATTTATTTCTAGATAATTACATATTATATTGAATTCTTCAGAAAAGACGGTCTGAGGTAATGGCTTTTGCACCATTATGTTTTTAAGGTGTATAATCCAAAGGGGAGGGTAGAATGAGGAAACCAAGACAGGAGAGAAGGGAGAGCCAACCTGGAGTGCATTACAATGTTGGCTGCGACTAGGCACAATTAATTAGTAATGAGAACACTCCTCAGTAGAGTTACTTCTTCTCAATGGCACCCACTGGTGAGAAGGAGGAAGTAAGTGCCTATCCCTGCTTCCTTTAACCAGTGGTCAAATGTTTGTTCCTCCTCCTGAGCTTTCTGAACACACATACATAAGTCTGATGCCTAAAACAAATTCTTTGTTAGAGACAATGGGAAGTCCTAGGCAGGAGGTAAGAAGGGTGTAGGGCCAGTGGGAATCAGGTGCTATAAGACTGTGCCTATGAAACTTTCCAGAGCACGGAAGCTAGCTACATCATAAACAGACGCAGAAGTTCGTAAGACTGAGATGGTCCAAAGTGGTAAGCTCAAACTGCGTGGTACAGAAACATAATGAAAAAGATGTCGATGAATTGCAGTTCTCCTTGGGATAGGAAAAGCATCTGCTGTTGTGCTCTTCCTCCAATGACAGTAACATTTTCACTTGCTTTGAAGAATGTATCATAGAGGCTCGCAAACTCAATATCTTTGAGATAAATCAAATGAGAAGAAAGATTGACAAGATGAATAATGACGTAATGCTTCTAAACAACAAAATAAGTGAGCTGAAGAACGTGAACCAAGTTCTGGGGTAGGAATTTCTTAATTCAGTATTTGAGAATGTTCACTGCAAATGATGTGTTTGTTTCCAAGCTACCTCCCAAAGTTGAAACTAAGTGTTTTAAAGTTTCTGCTCTTATAGAATTAAGTTTGCAACCCCACCATGCTCCAATAATCCTTGTTGCAATTCTGTTGTAAGTACATATTAGGCCAGTTATATTCTATCCAGTTTATTTCATTAAAGATCTTCCATTGTACCTATAATTCATTAGGAGGATGAGGTTGGTTACCTGGAAAGAGTTCCAGGGTTTGTGTATTTAAATGAGACTATGTATGGAACTATGTAAGTCTGTAGCTTGAGACCTGCCAGAACCTTTTCTTTATTTCTAAACTGTTGACTTGGGCCAATACTTCATCCCCGAGCTTCACTTGCTCTGTCTGTAAAACAGATTTCAGAGCTCTTGATCCAACATAGTCTATAGGAGGAAGATTTGTTCTAAAACGAGAAAACGATATAAGGCTTGCAGAGTAAGTTCTCACTGTGAGCAAATGTGCAAGAGTAATGCATAAATACCAGAATGTTGATGTTCAAAGAACTTCCCCACCTCCATCATAGCAGGGAAATTGGTGCATACGGACTCATCAGATCTCAAGACCCTTGCAAGTTCTTCCCAAAGTAGGCCCTGGGAGAGGTATCATGGATGAGGCTCATAGGATTGAGGGGTAGTGAATATTCTAACCCCCACTAAGGATTCACAATGCAGTTTATGCATGAACTGTGCTAGCCATTGTTTCCAGGGATAGCTATAAACTGGACTTTTTCTAAAATAACATCCAAAAATGGAATGTACAGCTGGATACATGGAGTGATGTCCCTCCATTCTGCTCCTGTAAATTTGGGGCTTGAGTGAGCAGCGGGATCCTGAGAGGGCTTGTTAAAACGTGGGATTTGGTAGGTCTACCAGATAGTAGGGTGGGGATGAAGGTCAATATTTCTTTTATTAATTGTTTTATTTGTTTACATTTCAAATGTTGTCGCCCTTCCCAGTCTCCCCTCCATGAGCCTCCCACCCTCTCCCCTTCCCCATTGCCTATAAGAGGGTGCCCCCCCAACCACCCCCACCCACTCCCACCTTACCCCTCTAGCATCCCCTTCTCTGGGACATCAAGCCTCTACAAGACCAAGTACCTCCCCTCCCACTGACACCAGATAAGACAGTCCTCTGCTACATATGTAGTGAGAGCCATGGACCAGTACATGTTTACACTTTGGTTGGTGGTTCAGTCCCTGGGAGCTCTGAGGGGTCCAGGTAGTTGTTCTTCCTATGGGGATGCAATCCCCTTCAGCTCCTTCAGTCTGTTCCTAACTCTTCTATTGGGGTCCATGGGCTCAGTCCAATGGTTGTATCAGCCAGGTGCTGGCAGAGCCTCTCAGGGAGCATCTATACCAGGCTCCTGTCTGCAAGCATATCTTGGCATCAGCATTAGGGTCAGGGTTAGGTGTCTGCAGATGGGATGGATCCCTAGGTATGGCAGTCCCTGGATGGCCTTTCCTTCTGTCTCTGCTCCATTTTGTTCCTGCATTTCCTTTAGACAGGAACAATTCTGAGTTAAAATTTTTGAGATGGGTGAGTGGGCCCATACCTCAACTAGGAGCCATGTCTATTTACTAGAGGTGGTCTCTTCAGGTTCTATCTCCTCCATGTTGGGCATTTCAGCTAATGTCACCCCATTGGGTCCTGAGAGCCTCTTGCATCCCTGGCATCTGGGACTTTCTAGTGGTTCCCCCGTTCTTTGCCCCCAACTGTTACTTATTTCGATTCATTCTCCTGGCCCTCTGGAGTTCTCTCCTGTCTCTTCCCATACCTGGTCCTGCCCCTTTTTCCCTCCTCCTTCTCTCCCACCTAGATCCTTCCCTCCCTTTGCCTCCTATGATTATTTTGTTCCCCCTTCTAAGAGGGGTTGAAGCATCCACACTTTGGCCTTCCTTCTTGTTAAGCTTCATATGGTCTGTGAGTGGTATCATGGGTATTCCAAGCTTTTGGACAAATATCCACTTATCAGTGAGTTTATACCATGTATGTTCTTTTGAGTCTGGATTACCTCACTCAGGATGATATTTTCTAGTTCCATCTATTTGCATGCAAAATTTGTGAAGTCCTCATTTTTAATAGCTGAGTAGTAAATGTACCAAATTTTCTGTATCCATTCCTCTGTAGAGGGGCATCTGGGTTGTTTCCAGCTTCTGGCTCTTCTTAATAAGGCTGCTATAAACACAGTGGAGCATGTGTCTTTGTGATATGGTAGAGCATCTTTTGGGTATATGCCCAGGAGTGGTATAGCTGGATCTTCACGTAGAACTATTTTCAATTTTCTGAGGAATCACCAAATTTATTTCCAACATAATTGTACCAGCTTGCAATCCCACCAGCAATGGAGGAGTGTTCCTCTTTCTCCACATCTTCGCCAGCATCTGCTGTCATCTGAGTTTTTATCTTAGTCGTTCTGACTGGTGTGAGGTGGAATCTCAGGGTTGTTTCGATTTGCATTTCCCTGATGACTAATGATGTTGAACATTTCTTGCTTCTCAGCCATTCAGGATTCTTCAGTTTAGAATTCTTTGTTTAGCTCTGTATCCCATTTTTTAATAGGGTTTTTTTGGTTCTCTGGATTCTAACTTGAGTTCTTTGTATATATTGTATATTAGCCCTCTATCAGATGTAGGATTGGCAAAGATATTTCCCCAATCTGTTGGTTGCCGTTTTGTCTGTTGACAGTGTCCTTTGCCTTACAGAAGCTTTGCAATTTTATGAGGTCCCATTTGTCAGTTGTTGATCTTAGAGCATAAACCATTGGCGTTCTGTTCAGGAAATTTTCTACTGTGCCCATGTGTTCGAGACTCTTTCCCACTTTCTCTTCTATTAGATTCAGGGTATCTGGTTTTATGTGGCGATCCTTGATCTACTTGGACTTGAGCTTTTTACAAGGAGAGAAAAATGGATCAACTAGCATTCTTCTACATGCAGAACTCCAGTTAGAGAAGCACCATTTGTTGAAAATGTTTGCATTTTTACACTGTATGATTTTGACTTCTTTGTCAAAGATCAAGTGTCCATAGGTGTGTGGGTTTATTTGTGGGTCTTTAATTCTATTACATTGATCTACTTGCCTGTCTCCGTATCAATACTGTGCAGTTTTTATCACTATTGCTTTGTAGTACAGCTTGAGATCAGAAATGGTGATTCCCCCGAGAAGTTCTATTATTGTAGAGGATTGTTTTCATTATCCTGGGTTTTTTGTTACTGCATATGAAGTTGAGAAGAATTCTATCTCTGTGAAGAATTGAGTTGCAATTTTGATGGGGATTACATTGAATCTGTAGATAGCTTTTGGCAGGATGGCCATTGTTACTATGTTAATCCTACCAATACATGAGCACAGGAGAGCTTTCCATCTTCTGAGATCTTCTTCAATTTCTTTCTTCAGAGACTTGAAGTTTTTTGTCATACAGATCTTTTACTTGCTTGGTTAGAGTCACACCAAGATACTTTATATCATTTCTGACTATTGTGAAGAGTGTTGTTTTCCTAATTTCTTTCTCAACCCATTTAATCTTTGTGTAGAGGAAGGCTACTGTTTTTGCTGAAGTTGTTTATCAGGTGTAGGAGCTCTCTGGTAGAATTTTTGAGGTAGTTTTGTATACTATCATATCATCTAGAAATAGTGATACCTTGACTTCTTCCCTTCCAGTTTGTATCCCTTTGACCTCCTTTTGTTGTCTAATTGCCCTAGCTAGAACTTCCAGTACTATATTGAATAAATAGGGAGAGAGTGAGCAGCCTTGTCTTGTCCCTGATTTTAGTGTGATTGCTTCAAGTTTCTTCCCACTTATTTGATGTTGTCTATTGGTTTGCCACATATTGCTTTTATTATGTTTAGGTATGTGCCTTGAATTCCTGATCTTTCCAAGACTGTTAACATGAAGGGATGCTGTATTTTGTCAAAGGCTTTTCAGCATCTAATGAGATGATTGTGTGATTTTTTCCTTTGAGTTTGTTTATATAGTGGATTATGTTGGTAGATTTTCATATATTGAACCATCCCTGCATTCCTGGGATGAAGCCTACTTGATCATGGTGAATGATTGTTTTGATGTGTTCTTGGATTCAGTTTGTGAGTATTTTATTGAGTATTTTTGTATCAGTATTCATAAGTGAAATTGGTCTGAAGTTCTCTTTGTTGGGTCTTTGTGTAGTTTAGGTATCAGTGTAACTTCATAGAATGAATTAGGTAGTGTTCCTTCTATTTCTGTTTTGTGTAATAGTTTGAGAAGTATTGGCATTAGGTTTTCTTAGAAGGTCTGATAGAATTATGCACTAAAACCATCTGGCCCTGGGCTTTTATTGGTTGGGAGACTTTTAATGACTGCTTCTAATTCCTTAGGGGTTATGGGACTGTTTAGTTTATCTGATCCTGATTTAACTTTGGTACTTGGTATCTGTCTAGAAAATCATCCATTTCATCTAGATTTTTCAGTGTTCTTGAGTTTAGGCATTTGTAGTAGAATCTGATGTTTTTTTTTTTTTTTGATTTCTTCAGTTTCTGTTCTTATGTCTCCCTTTTCATTTCTGATTTTGTTAATTTGGATACTTTCTCTGTGCCCTTTAGTTAATTTGGCTAAGGGCTTATCTCCTTGATTTTCTCAAAGAACCAGCTCTTAGTTTTGTTGATTCTTTGTATCACCCTCTTTGTTTCTAATTGATTGATTTCAGCCCTGAGTTTGATTATTTCCTACTGTCTATTCCTCTTGGGTGTGTTTGTTTCTTTTTGTTCTAGAGCTTTCAGATGTACTGTTAAGTTGCTAGTGTAGGATCTCTCCAATTTCTTTATGAAGTCAGTGCTATGAATTTTCCTCTTAGCACTGCTTTCATTGTGTCCCATAAATTTGGGTATAATGCATCTTCAATTTGGTTAAATTCTAAAAAGTCTTTAATTTCTTTATTTCTTCCCTGTTCAAGTTATCATTAAGTAGAGATTTGTTAGTTTCCATGAGTATGTGAACTTTGTTGTTATTGAAAACCAGTCTTAATCCATGTGATCTGATAGAATGAACTAGATTATTTCAATTTTCTTGTATCTGCTGAGGCTTGTTTTGTATCTGATTATATGATCAAATGTGTGAGCCCTTGCATTTGAGGCATAGATTGTTCAGGATTGAGAGTTCATCTTGGTGGTTTTATCTTTTGATGAGTATGAAGTGCACTTCCCCATTTCTTTTGATAACTTTTGGTTGAAAGTCTATTTTTTTGGATATTAGAATGGCTACTCCAGCTTGTTTCTTGGGACCATTTACTTGGAAAAATTTTTTCAACCTTTGACTCTGAGATAATGACTGTCTTTGTCACTGAGGTGTGTTTCCTGAATGCAGCACCACGCTGGGTTCTGTTTATGTATCCAGTCTATTCGCCTATGTCTTTTTATTGGGAAATTGAATCCATTGATATTGAGAGATATTAAAGACCAATGATTGTTGGTTCCTGTTATTTTTGTTGTTAGAAGTGGTATTATGTTTGTGTGGTTCTCTTCTTTTAGGTGTGTTGTGAGATAATTAATTTCTTGGTTTTTCTTGGGTGTAGTTTCCCTCTTTGTGTTGGAGTTTTCCTTCTAGTATCCTCTGTAGGGTTGGATTAGTGGAGAGATATTGTTTAAATTTGGCTTTGTCATAGAATATCTTGGTTTCTCCATCTGTGGTGATTGAGAGTTTTGCTAAGTAGAGTAATCTGGGCTGGCATTTGTATTCTCTTAGAGTCTGCATGACATCTGACCAAGATATTCTGGCTTTTAGAGTCTCTGTTGAGAAGTATGCTGTGATTCTGATAGGTCTGCCTTTATATGTTACTTGGCCTTTTTTCCTTATCACGTTTAATATTCTTTCTTTGTTCTGTGTGTTTAGTGTTTTGATTATTATGTGACAAGAGGACTTTCTTTCCTGGTCCAATCTATTTGGTGTTCTGTAGGCTTCTTGTACATTTATGGCCATCTGTTTCTTTAGGTTAGGGGCATTTTCTTCTATGATTTTGTTAAAGATATTTTCTGGCCCTCTGAATTGGGAATCTTCATTCTCTTCTATTCCTACTATTCTTAGGTTTGGTCTTTTCATTGTGTTCTGAATTTCCTGGATGTTTTGAATTAGGCACTTTTGCATTTTGTATTTTCTTTGACTATTGTGTCAATATCTTCTATGGTATCTTCTACACCTGAGATTCTCTCATCTATCTCTTGTATTTTGTTGTTGATTCTTGCATCTGAAACTCCTCATCTCTTTCCTAGGTTTTCCATCTCCAGAGTTGTCTCCCTTTGTGATGTCTTTATTGTTTGTTTCCATTTTTAGATCCTGGATGGTTTTGTTCAATTCTATTACCTGTTTAATTGTGTTTTCCTATATTTCTTTAAGGTATTTATTTATGTCTTCCTTAAAGCCCTCTAAAATCTTTATGAGATGGAATTTTAGGTCAGAATCTTGCTTTTCAGGCATGTTATGGTATCCAGGGCTTGTTTTGGTGGAAGAACGGGGTTCTGATGGTGCCAAGTGGCATTGGTTTCTGTTAACAATGTTCTGTGCTTGCCTCTCACCATCTGGTTATTTCAGGTGTTACTTGGCCTTGCTGTCTCTGAATGGGCCCTGTTGCAACTTGTAGGAAGTTGGAGTTCTGTGAGCTGGGTTAGAACAGGCCTTCTGGGGGGCAAACAGTGTTGCATCTGGTTAGGGGGGCCTCCTGTGTCCCTAGTTAGGACAGGCCTCCTGTGACCCTGGCTACAGTAGATCTCCTGTGACCCTGGTTAGGGTAGACCTTCTGGGAGTCAGACTGTCTCTGGATGTGAGTGGGTGGGCTGGAGCACCCAATTTGACCAAGTTGCAGATCAGAAGGTGGTCAACATTTCTAATAGATTCCAAGTGACACTGTAAGACTCTGGTGAGCCTGAGCTTACCGGAGACCCCAAGTGAACAACTCAGAGTCAGAGATTGATTTAAACGCAAGAGGCATTTATTGTTCCAGCATGCTGGGGTGACCCTGCACATGAAGGAAAGATAGAACAACCCTGTGCAGCCCATTTGGCGAGTTTTTACACAGTATTTAGAGCAGCAGCCATTAGGCACAATGTGACTGGCAGAACTGTGTGACTTTTAAACTGATTGGTCTTTAGGGAATGAGGTAGTAAGGGCTTAATCAACCCCTCTCTTCCAGCCTATGTGCTCTCTAATCTGTCTCTTCCAGGATGGGAAGGGTGCCTACGTGCTCAGGGGTTGTCTTAGTCAGGGTTTCTATTCCTGCACAAACATCATGACCAAGATGCAAGTTGGGGAGGAAAGGGTTTATTGAGCTTACACTTCCATGATGCTGTTTATCACGAAAGGAAGTCAGGACTGGAACTCAAGCAGGTCAAGGAGCAGGAGCTGATGCAGAGGCCATGGAGGAATGCTGCTTACTGGCTTGCTTGCTTCTTCTGGCTTGCTCAGCCTGCTTTCTTATAGAGCCCAAGACTACCAACACACAGATGGTACCACCCACAAGGGTCCCTCCCCCCTTGATCACTAATTGAGAAAATGCCTTAGCATTGGATCTCTTGGAGGCATTTTCTCAACTGAAACTTCTTTCTCTGTGATAACTTCAGCTTGTGTCAAGTTGACACACAAAACTAGCCAGTACAGGGGTCTCATGGAATTTTTTCAACGACTCTGAGCTGACCTCTTCAACACTTATCCTGCAGGTTCAACACAGCAGAATCTCTGTTGTAGGTCAATTTTTAGGAAAAGATGAGGTACAAATAGAGGGTGGTGGATTGATGAGATGGAACCGTAATCATCACCTTTTGCTTCTGTGTTTCCAAGGAAGATGCATTATCCAGGTCCTCACAGGCTCTGATGACTTCTTGTGAGACTCTTCCATCTCTTCCTCACTGCTCAGCAACTAAAAAGTATGGAGGCCTTTGTGCATGCTTTCCTCAGGCCTACATCCTATTTGTGAATTCACTCTTCTCAAACCACCACCACCACCTCTACAACCATGGCCACCACCACCACCACGACCACTACAACTACTACCACCATAACCATCACCACCACCATCACAACCACCATGTCCACCACTAACATCACCACCATGACTACCATGGCCACCACCATAATCACCACTACCACCACACTGCTATCCCACAACCACCACCATGACCACCACCACCACAGCTGTCACCAGGACTACCACCACCACCAAAACCATCACAACCACCACCATGACTACCACCACCACTATAACAACCACTACCACCATGAATACCACCACCGTGACTACCACAAATAGGTTTTTGGGGTTTTTTTTTTTTTTTTTTGGTTGACTTGGTTTTTTCCTTGGACTGATTCTCTGTCTAGGTTTCCCATACTTGGCCCACAAAGCAGCCACTAACTCACTCCCTCTCCAAGATCCTTTGTACTTTCTATTATATCTCTTTTGTAATGTTTGGCCTCTGTCAAAAACAAAACAAAACGAAAACAAAAGCCCCCCAAAAGCCCATGTCTACTTTCCCACAGCTTCAAGTACCTTCCCCCAACCCTAAGTCTCTGACCCTGGAGAGTAAACACTAGGAAAAGTCTGTATGTTCCAAGAGCTTTTAAAGTGTGACACAGAGAAATGACATCAGTTATTCCCTCTTTCAATATTTGTTCTCCATGTTTCTCCCAGAATTCAGTTCTTCCTCAGGGAGGTGTGGCCCACAGTGCATGTGTGAGGTACACAACTCATTTTGTGCTCAGATCTGGGTGAGAAGATGAGAATCCGGTTTCAAGCATCATCTGAGCAGTAGAGATGGCTGCAGCCTCCTCTTTCTCTAGGTTCTGTCCAGGGGAAGGCTAGATTTCTCTTGGGCCAACCCTTGGAGCTATGGTATCAGGGTAACTAGAGACGCAATAGATTGATAACCTTTCTTAGGCTTAATGACCTGCCTGGCAACATCCATCTGGTCAGATTCCATTCACTTGTTCAAGATAACTTTTGACCCATCTTATACTTTAAGCCAAAATAATATCCTGGCACATGAGGCTAAATAGGGTGAGATGGGGCCAGGTGACTGACATTTTAGCAGTGGCTTAACAAGTTGCAAAGTGGACACTTATCCTGTTACCTTATATCCTTATTGAGTTTAAATGTAAACCACAAAGACAATGAGAAAGTAAGTGTGACTTAGGGCATTCTTCTGATGTCATTGCAGTCTGAATTCCTTCCTTTACCAAGTGCCATCCTTTTATGCCAAGACTCATTCTTTTCTCCTAGTGTAAAGCAAGCAGAGCTGGCGGAGCGGCATGCAAAGTTTGTCCTGATGCTGAACCAAACCATGGAAGAGAAAGCCATAGCCACTATTTACATCAACGACACCTATACCAGAATGAACGTTGAGAAAGAAGAAATAGAACTCCAAAAACAATGTCTGCAAGAGGCAGATGATTTAATTGAAAAACATAAACAAGAGTATTTGGAAAAGAAAGAACATTTGGCTATCCATGTAAGTGATGGGATTTATTATTTTTAAATTCAGAATTGTCTTGATTCTGAGGCAGCAATGGGACATGTTTTCTTTGTCCTCATGGCTAGCTGGTAAGTGTCCATTATGATTGGCCTCAGGGGACTTCTGAACAGCACTGGTGTGAGGAACCCATGGTTTGTTTCTTGTGTTTGTGGAACCTCTTGGAGAAGACACTGGGTTGTTCACATTCACTCTGCTCACAGAACAGAGTCCATGGCAGGATCCATATCTCTTTAGTGGTCTCACATCGATGTAGAGATGAGGAATTTGCCACCATCTTTTATCTAGTTCCAATTTTGTATAGACAGAACCTAGGAGTCATGTAGAACACCTGCAATGCCTGCTATTCCAGCGGCAGCAACCTGAGACAGGAGTGGCCTTCAGCAGGGCTGCCAGACCCTAGTGTGCAAAAAGAAAACTGTATTATGAGGCCAGCAATTTCCAGAGGGCAGGGGCAGAGGTAATCACTGCCTCTCCTGCTCCTGTAGAGGCTGCACACTCCATTCTTACTGTACAGACAGGAGCTAGGCTTGATATGGAAACAGCTGTGCTGCGTGTAATTTTATAAACAGGCTTGCTCCTTTGCCCAGCTTAGCTCCACCAATGGCCTCCCTGGTGTCATTCAGCTCCACCAATGGCCAACTGGCCACTTTTCCCAGGAGCTGTGATCACTTCCCTAGCCCCTCACAGCTAGTTTTGCCAAGTGGCCAACAGCTGCCCCAGCTGCCCACCTTTGCGCTGTGGATGGAAAACACTAGACAGTTTCATTATTTTTAAACTAGCCAGATAACTCAATGGCTGGGCAAAGAATTTGCTGCCCTAATCTCATCAGTTAGCTCCCTCCATCCTCCTGGGCTCTGGCTCACAGCAGAGGCTACAAACTCTAGGGGCCCAAGACCTACATGTCTGCAGTTTCCTCCTCCCTCCAAACCCTGGTCTGAAAAACCCCTCTGCATCCCTTCTCTTCCTCCTGAGACCTTGAATTCCCACCTTTTTTCTTTCTCCCAGCAATTAGCTTCTGCCTCCTTTATTGACACAACCAAGAACCAATCAGGGAATCAACACCCTCCCTACACAGCTGCAGAGCTTTTGTTGCGTCCTTTCCAAGGTGAGAGTCTACCTAAACTCAGGGACTGTCTACATTTAGACCCCGAGCCACCAGTTTCCCCATTCAGACAGAGGAAATCAAGCAAGCTTAAACGATGCAGCATTAAATAGGAAGAAAGGAAGGAAGGTTAATTTATTACACTGCTTTTTAAATTTTATGGGTTTTTTTTTCTAATTTTCAATAAAATATCTCTATCACCAAATTTCTTTTTTATTTATTTTTTAAATTATTTATTTTTTGATACTTTATTTACATATCAAATATTTCCATCTTTCCAGGTCTCCCCTTTGGAACCCCCATCCCCTGGCCCCTCCCCCTGCCTCTAAGAGGGTATTCCCCCACCCACCCACCCACTCTTCTTGTCTTCCCTCCTTGGCATTCCCCTATACTGGGGCATCTGACACCCTCAGACCCAAGGGCTCTCCTCCCCCGATGGCTAACAAGGCCCTCCTCTGTCACCGAGCTTCACTCACAAGTATCTGCATCCTGGTGCATAGATTATGACCATATTTGTTCAAAGTAGCTGCTCTACAACGAAGTGGTTGGTGGCTTAAAGGGAAAGGCAGACAGACATAAATGTTCACAGAGTTTTAATCCACTATGCTACCTTATGCCTTTCTGCTCATTGTTACCTTGTTCTTGACCATTCAGTTTGCTGAAAAAAATATGTTTAATTTTTAATAAGAGTTACTCATTCTTCCAGAGTCTGACATGTGACAAGATGTTTGATTTTGGTAAAAACAGGGAAAAGTATCCAAGATTATAAGCTGCCCTGTCTTCAGTGACTTTGCACATGCCACCGTTAGCTGGGTTTTAGTTTCCGTTAGGTAGTAGGAAGTGGTGTTGCTAGACAACTGATTACTTCTGATTACTTCCTTCATTCCCCATATCTCTGTAGTCATACATGTGATGTCCACTGCTGTGATGTGGTTGCAGTAAGCCACTACAATGGCAAGATGCTTTTATCCATTCTTAGCAGTGGTCATTGCCAGATTGCTCCTATAAGTGTACCACCAACATCTTATAGCTGCAGTTTGGCCCATAGGGTTGGTTCATGATTTTGTCTTTAACATTAGGAAATACGAAAATCCTGGCTTTGTCTCATTCTTCTTTTAAATTGTTAGTTTACTCGGATGGAAAACGGCCTGTTTAAATTGAATATTTATTAGGTTGACAAGTTGAAAAATCTTTCTCTGATGTGCTAATAGACTTTTTAATTGGCTTATTATTGTTACTGCAGATTAAAGATATGAAACAGTCCTGTGAAGAAAAGAGAAAAGATACATATTTTAAGAGGAAAGAATTGACCAGATTACAAAATAAAATTATAAAAATGAAGCAAACAGTTACTTCCAGCACAGTGGTAAGAAAAAATAAACATCATCTTCCTTTAGCCCAATCTGAACATAGCAGGTTTTTTAAAAAGTTTATTTAATTCATCTTCCTGCTATTCTGAGAGAATGCCAATGAGCGTTAACATTTCCTGACACTTCCTTTAAAGTATTACAGCATGTACAAATTATACTTAATGGGCTAAAATACCGTGAAAATGAATTTTTTAACTGCATATAAAACTAGCTAAATATATATTAATGCCTACTAATCTTTTATCACAATTAGTTGAATGAATGGATCTATAGTACATTTCTTGTGTATATCAAAAATCACATGCAAAACCACATAATACAGTAGTCATAGATTTTCCTGCCAGAATGTATCACTAATTCCATCATATGTCACATGAGGGGCATATGCTAACCTTAATTATAATATGTCCATAATGGCATCTAACTATTACATCTGTAAAATAAAATACTCCTCTCACATATATGTGTTTAAAGAGGCCATTGTATGATTTTAGTTATCAACAAGGTAAAAAGATGCAGAGGTCAGACCAGGCTTAAGGAAAATCGCTAAGCAGAGCTTCGTGCCATCTGCACGTCCAAGTTCCTGTCTTCCGCCTGAGCCTCATAAGGTGCAAGGAAGCACCCCACCAATCTAGTTTTGATCCAAGATTTCTAAGGTCAAGTTAGGCAGCCATAATAATCTTACCCCGGTCCTGTTGCCCCTCCTGCCATCCCCAAACTTGAATGTCACATCAGCCTGGACTTAAAGCTTGCCTCTACCAACATATTAAGCGGAGACATGAGGTAGAATATTGCCTAGTATGGTGGATTTTTGTGGAGATTCCCAAATTACAGACAGAGGGTAGTATAGACTGGCATACACATGGATTCTTCGGTCTAGACACCTCTGTGGCCAGGTCAGGCTGACAGAACGTTGGCAGAAAAAGAGTTGAATCCGATTCTTCGAGCAGGGTCCCTATGCAAGGCGGGTGGCTGGGGGAAGAGACGATGAACAGTAGGCCATGTGCATGCAGTTTTGCTAGCATGTACAATTTATGAAACCCAGAAAATATGAACCTGGACAATGAATATCAGGCCTAGTCCTGATAATTGATTTAATCGTGTGATGCTCTAAGGAAACTGAATAGCTTTTTCCCTGTTGGGCGACTTTCTAGAGAGCTACTGAATTAACACCTGTTCCTAAAGTGGTACCACACCAATCAGCTAAACAATGTCTCATTCGATTTTATCTTGATGAACAAAAACGGGTTTATTAGAGGAGACATGCACACATCCGTATATGACATACATACATACATACATACGTACGTACATACGTACATACATGCATACATGCATATATACGTGCACACATACGTACATACATACGTGTGTACATACATACATACATACGTACATACATAGATTTTTCTCACTACTGCATTTAGTCATCTACTCCATCAAATTTTGGGTTTTCTGTTTTGTTTAAGAATTTTTTTGTCAAGTTGAGTTTCATAACAACAAAGTTATAAAAGTGATATATTTTTTGACTAAAGGGTGATCTCACCATAAAAGTTGAATGAGTGATTTATAAAATGCTTAGAGAAACTGAATTACTGCTGTGAACCCCTTGCTGATAATTGGATGTCATATTGTTGTTGAATTTTCAATAGATGATTAGTGACCAAAGTTTAGAGATATCACTGCTACAGGAATCAATAGCTATTTGGAAGAAAAAGGTGGAAGAGATGAGGAGAGTGTGTGAAAGCTTGGAAGAAAAACTGTAAGTGTGGCGCTTTATGTTTACGGGAACACTTCTAGATGTTTATTAGTCATGTTTTTTTTTTAACATAGTACCTGGTATAAGCAATCTACATTAGATTATTAGATTATAATCTGTGTTATAAAAAAGAGAAATGCTTCTTTTGGTTTACAGTTGTAGAGGCTACAGATCACGTCATACGGCCCCACCGCCCTACGTGTGTTTAGAGACAGCATGTTTGTGAGACTACCGCATGGCATAGAAAACCCACTTACAACCTAGGAAGCAAAAAAAAAAAGAGGAGAAAGAGACTGTGGGTCCCCAGTCCCAGTCAGGGGCATGTTCAGTGCCCTTAGTCCTGCTCTGAGCCCCGTCTCTTAAAGGTCCTCCGATCTCCTGCTATCACCGCCCTAAAGACAAAGTAATGTGCACTTGGGGGAGAAGTCAAGGTCCAAAGGGAAACAATTACACATTCCTTTCACTCTCAGAAGTACATCTTCAATATTAAATGGAACTACGTTTAGTTTATTCACATCCGGGAGATGGTTTTATGGTGTCCCCTCCTTACTTGGAAGTTAGTCAGATTTTCAGATGATCTGTGGCTTGTGGCAGAGGAGTAGGAGGGGATTTCAGTGATGTAGACACTTGGCAAATGAAGGGGTTCTTTCAAATGTGTTAAACTCACTTCAGCTCCTCACTCTAAACCAAAACAGCAAAAAAAGAAATTCCTACGGGGACGGGCATTGGTGGGGAATGCCATGAGTCTGTAACACACGCAGCCATACTGTATGCTTGCTTTATAAGGAGTCTTGCATGATTTGCTGAGAAAACGCAGGGAAGCCGCCCACAAAAACCACTCCTATACGAGAAGCCACACCCAGAACCTGAAGAAACTCTCTCTTTTATCCCAAACATCATGCTCTGCTTCCTCTGAACGCGTTCCTAAAAGACTAGTAACTTTATGATAAAATCACTTGTACATATATTTTAATGCTTTTTAATTAAAAGTGTATCTTCTAAAACAAAAACAGCAGAATGCAGTGCTATTCTCTCATCATGGGTCCATAAATACACACATATTGACCCTCTGCCAGACATGTAGCTGGTAAAAATTCTCTCTTATTTTATGAACTTCCTCTTCGCCTGGTTACTTGTTTCTTTAGCGGTGCAGACATTTTTTAATTTTATGAAGTTCTACTTGTCAGCTGTTGGCCTTAATTCTTGGGCAATTGAAGGGTTTTGTTTTTTTTTTTTTTTTTTTTTTTTTTTTGCCAGTAAGTCCTTTCCTAAGTCAATATCATATAAGGTTTATCTACTTTCTTCTAGCAGTTTCAGTGTTTCAGGTTGCATGTTTGTGTCTTTGTTCCATTTGGAGCAAGTTTCTGTGCAAGGTGACAGATACAGGTCTAATTTCACTCTTCTACACATGACCACTGTTCCCAGAACCATTTGTTGAAGATGCTTTCCTTACTCTGGCTTAGTTTTTTTATATCTTTGTCAAATATTAATTGCTTGAAATTATATGTGTTCATATCTGAGTCTTCAGCTTTGTTCCATTGGTCTACATGTCTGTTTTTTTACACTGGGGCAAAGTTGTTTTGATTACTATGGTTTTGCAATAATCTTAAATTTTGGAATTATAATCCCCTCAGTATTGCTTTTTGCTTAAGATTGTTTTGGCTATATGGCTTTTCTTGTAGTTCCAAATTAATTTTAGCATAGTTTTTTTCTATTTCTTCAAAGAACAAGATGGGAATTTTGATTGGGATTATACTGAATCTATAAATGGCTTTGGTAGAATGGCTATTTTTTAAAAAATACTTTTTATTCGTCTGTTTTAATTGTTGTCTGGGAGGCTTACTGAATCTGTCCACTAACGTAGGCCTAGTCCTGGAAGCTTCTAGTCTCTGTATAATCTAATCTAAGCCTAGAATGTTTTTAGCCTCTGAGCCTGGCTGCTGAATAAACTTACCCTTTCTAGTTCTTTCTGAGCTCTAGCTGGCTGGTTCATCTTAGGTGTTCTGGCTCAAACTCCTCTTCCAGCTGACTGATTCAATCTGGCTTTTCTCTCAGCCTCTGAATTGCTCTGCTTAGCCTCAAATTAAACTCTAGCAATCTTTTCTAATCTTTTGGCTCCTTCTCATTCTCTTGCTTGTTCTGTCTTAACCTGTGTCTAGCTTGTTCTCTCTTCAATATCTCTGTAAAACTCTCCAGTAAACCTCTCTCCTCCCCCTCTGTGCTACTCCGTCCTCTCTCTCTCAACTCTACTGTACTGTCTCCACAAATCAGCTGTATTCCTGGATTGTACTCTCTTCTTCCTGCACTCCATGTCTCCCTTAAGTAGCTTTTCTTCCCTTTCCTCTCTCTTCTCCCGAGCGTTGGGCAGATCCTGTTCTGTCAAATCCTCCTCTGATTCATCACCTTTTCTACCACTCAATTAGACACCACTTTCAAACATGGATGCTTCCTTCTACAAACTAAATTTACCTTAACTGTTTAGGATTAAAGATATGTGCTAAGGGCATTTCTCTTTTACAGCCAAAGAGATTAAGGAAGTGTGCTAAAGACTGAGTCACACCCTAACTAGAAACAAATTTGAATATCCTACAGTAGTGTTAATTCTACCAATTCATGAGTATAGGCTTCATTTCTGTTTTCCATTGTCTTTCTCTATCTCTCATCAGAGGTTTAGAATTTTCACTGTAGAGGTTCTTCACTTCCTTAATTAAGTTTATTTCTAGATATTTTATTTTCCTTGAGGCTGTTGTGAATAAAAGTGTCCACAATCTCCTCTCTTTCTGTTCGCTACTGTTGCATATTAACGCTGTTGGTGTGTGCAAGTTGATTCTGTATCTTGCCATGTTGCTAAATTTGTTTATCATTCCTGGAAATCTTCTGGCAGAATTCTTAGGATCTCTAATGTATAGTATTATATCCTGTGCAAATATAATATGTCAATAATAAAGCCTTTGTCCAATGATCTGAGGCAGAATTAAAAGATTGGACATCTGGTGGGGTTGGGGGAATACCTGGAGACAGCAAGGCATAGGAGATTTCACCCCAGGAATGATGATGACACAGACACATGATAGCTGGGCAGAGATAACCAGCCACGTGGCAGAACTTAGATTAGAATAAATAAGACATTACGTTATGAGCTAGTCAGGGAACATGTAAAACTTTGGCCTAGGCCATTGTAAATATATTTAAGTCTCAGAGTCATTATTCTGGGAGGGAAAACATGCAGTTATAGATGGCATCCACTGTCTGGCATGTAATCCAAGATTAGAACACTGGACTCAGGCTATAGCCAAAAGTTCAGGACATGAGAGCAGACCAGAAAGTCAAGCATGGCCCCTTTAATAACCACCACACCTGCTGACTGAGCACTTGAGTAGAGGCCTGTGAGGGAACTCACAGAATGGGGAACTGGAGCAGGATGCGAGTTCCTAGCTAAGGAGGAGACTAAATTCATTTTAGAGGGAGCAGAGGGAGCTAGGCAGCCCATGGGAAGGCAGCCGCCCAATTCAGGTCCATGCAGAAAGAAGCACGCTGTGGCCTGTAGTGGGAGGAAGGCAGAGGGCAAACAGATGCTCCAGCCCAAACCAGCATAGGCATCGGGCCAAGGGGTCAGAATCAACCAGCCACAGGCAGGAACTAAGCTGAACAACAACGGAAAGAGAAGCTAAACACAAACTGAGAAGCCCTAGGTTAAGTTTGTGAGTTTGGAAAACAATAAAAGAGAAAGGCGCTGGGTAGAGATAATAAGAGAAGAAATATGTAGTTTGAATATAAGAAAGTGAAGTTCTTAAGGAAAGAATTAAAACTTAAAAATGAAAAATATCTTGTGTTTAAAAATGGAGAGAGGGCTGGAGAGATGGCTCAGCAGTTAGGAGCACTGACTGCTCTTCCAGAGGTCCTGAGTTCAAATCCCAGCAACCACATGGTGGCTCACAACCATCTGTAATGGGATCTAATGCCCTCTTCTGGTGTGTCTGAAGACAGCTACAGTGTACTCATATACCTAAAGTAAATAAATAATTCTTAAAAAAAAAAAAAATGGAGAGAAACGCAATGTATCTGGACTCCAAATGATTTTGTTTTGTTTATCAGCATAAAATAATTTTTTCAGTAAGGATTACAATTTTATATACCCTCTTTAGGAGAGGTCAGAATGAGGCAGACTAGGAAAAAGAAGAAATTGGGAAATTAGATAGTAGGTTATAGGCCATAGAACAGAGATTAGAGATCTGGAACCTACAGCAATAACAGAAAAGGTTAAATGAGAAAAACCCACCAGGTTCTCAGGAGTTAGAATGGGCGTTGGAAATAGCATCCTGGGCAGAGCGCACCGGCAACAAGTCTCATGTGGGAGGTGTTATTGACAGAGGTGGCCTCTGAGGTGGTGAGAGGGAAGAAGAGAAGAAGGGCGCTGTGGTCAGGGCATGTGTCTTTTATCTGTTATCCAAGATGTGATGCGTGACTCATGCACAAAGGGATGTGTGGCAGGTGTCATGGCAACAGATGCAGGAGCTACGCTGACACCTAGAGATAATATGTCTTGTCACTGGGTCCAGGAGCTGGCTATAAAGAGCTTCTGGCTGTACATGGCAGTTCATAGAGAAGCAACATAGGGAGTTAAAAATACAGATTCTACTTAATGATGCTACCTTAGAGTGATGTCATACAATAGATTATGTGTTTCATTTTCTAGAGTTTGGAGAATTGAGATATGTGCATATGCTGATGCACCGTGCTAATGATCCATGTTCAGAATTCCAGTGGGCTTTTGCCTTGAATTCTGAGGGTGCTTCTGAGATTACAAATTTATTAGAGATGATGGCTATCTTAGATATGCTTTTGCAGATTAAAGCTGATGATGCTCAGGCATATATATCCATTAGAACAATTTTTTAGGCATTATAGCATAGAACATGTTACAGACATGCCTTACAATCCTATAAACAAACAATTGTGGAGAGATCTAACAGGACATTAAAGAAAATGCTAGGCTCCATTGTCTAGATCTGGCCTTGCTTCCCTGTTCAGAGGAGGCCTGCAGTACTCTGAGTATATCTTGCCTCCCCATGGGAACCTTTGGAGGCTCCTAAACTAACCAGCTTGGAACCCTGCCTAATCAGATCTGCCCACCATCACAGCTGGGTCTGACTGGGACATAGCCTGCAGAATTCAGTCCACCCATGACACAGCCTGAAGAATGGAGTCTACCTGTGACACAGCCAACAAAATAGGATACCCTGATCTCCATTGTCTGGTCCATGGCTCCCCCCCTTCCTGAGAAGTCCTGCTGCCATCAGGATCATCCATCCAATACCAGGGAAAACCAACCAACAAGACCCAGGACAATGTGGCAGCACCAGAGCCTAGCTATCATGTTACAACAACCCCTGGATATCTTAATGAAACTAAAGAATAAGAAGAAGATCTTAAATACAATCTTATAAAGATGATAGAGCCCTTTAAAGAGGACATGAGTAAGTCCCTTAAGGAAATACAGGAAAATACATTCAAGCAGATAGAGGCATTAAAAGAGGAAACAAATAAATATAAAGAAATACAGGAAAACACAATCAAACAGAGGAAGGACATGAATAAAACTGTCCAAGACTTGAAAAGGGAAATGGAAGCAATAAAGAAAACACAAACTGAGGCAATCGTGCAGATGGAAAACCTAGGAAAGAGAACAAGAACTACAGACCTAAGCCTCACCAACAGAATACAGGAGATAGACAAAAGATTCTCAGGTTTGGAAGATATGAGAGAAGAAATCAATATAATAGTCAAATAAAATGTAAAATCTAAAAACTTAGTGACACAAAACATCCAGGAAATTTGGGACACTAGGAAAAGACCAAACCCAAGAATGATAGAAATAGATGAAGATTCTCAGCTCAATGACCCAGAAAACATCTTCAACAAAATAATAGAAGAAAATATCCCTAACCTAAAGAGATGCCTATAAAGGTACAATCTTACAAAACACCAAACAGATTGGACCAGAAATGAAAATCCTTCTGCCACATAATAATCAAAACACTAAATATACAGAACAAAAAAAGAATTTTAAAATCAGCAATGGGAAAAGACCAAGTAATATACATGTAAAAGCAGACTTATCAGAATTACACCTAATTTCTCACTTGCAATTCTAAAAGCTACAAAGGCCTGAGCAGAGATTTTGCAGACACTAAAAGACCACAGATGTCAGCCCAGACTACTATACCCAGCAAAATTTTCAATCACCATAAATGATTGATACTCTATGACAAAACCAAATTCAAATAATATCTTTCCACTAACCCAGCCCTACAAAGGATACTAAAAGGAAAACTCCTACCCAATGAGGCTAACTACACTTAAGAAAACACAAGAAATAAATAATGTCACACCATTAAAATAGCAAAACTAACAGAGGTTATGATTCAAGTGGATCTAATAGACATCTATGGAACATTTCACCCAAGCACAAAAGAATATCTCTTCTTCTCAGCACCTCACAGAACTTTCTCCAAAATTGACTATATAATTGGTCACAAAGCAAACCTCAACAGAAACAAGAAGATTGATCACCATCAGATCACCATGGATTAAAGCTGGACTTCAACAAGAACAGAACAACAGAAAGTCTACATATTCATGGAAATTGAATAACTCTCTACTCAAGGATCACTGGGTCATGGAAGAAATAAAGAAATGAAAGATGTTCTAGAATTTGATGAAAATGGGGGCACAACATACCCAAACTTATGGGACATTATGAAAGCAGTGCAGAGAAGAAAGTTCATAGCAGTAAATGCCCTCATAAAGAAGTTGGAGAGTTCTCATATTAATGAATTAAAAGTACATCTGAAAGTTCTAGAAAAAAGAGAAGCAAACATACCCAGGAGGAGTAGACAGAGGAAATAATCACACTTAGGGCTTAAATCATCAATTGAAAACAAAGAGAACAATACAAAGAATCAATGAATCCAAGACCTGGTTCTTTGAGAAAATCAACAAGTTAGACAAACCCTTAGCCAAACAAACTAAAAGGCAGAGAGATAGTACCCAAATTAACAAAATCAGAAATTAAAAGGGAAACATAACAACAGACACTAAGGAGATTCAAAGACTCATTAGGTCTTACTTCAAAAGCCTGTACTATAGAAAATTGGAAAATCTAACTGAAATGGATGATTTCCTAGACAGATACCAATTACCAAAGATAAATCAAGACCAGGAATACTGTCTGAATAGTCTTATAACCACTAAGAAAATAGAAGTCATTAGAAATCTCCTAATCAAAAAGTCCTGGGTCAGATAGTTTTAGTGCAGAATTCTACTAGACTTTCAAAGAAGAGCTAGCTAATGCCAATACTCCTCAAACTTTTCCACAAAATAAAAACAGAAGGAAAACTGCCAAACACATTCTATGAGGCCACAGTCACACTGGTAACTAAACCACACAAAGAGTCAACAAAGAATGAGAATTTGAGACCAATTTCCCTTATAAATACTGATGCAAAAATATTCAATAAAGTACTTGCAAACTGAATCCAAGAACACATCAAAGATGCTATCCACCATGATCAAGTAGGCTTCATCCCAGGGATACAGGGTGGTTCAATATATGAAAATCCATCAACATAATCCACCATATAAACAAACTAAAAGAAAAAAACAACATGATCATCTCACTAGATGCCAAAAAGCATTTGACAAAATCCAACATTCCTTCATGGTAAAAGTTTTGGAGAGGGCAGGAATACAAAGGGCATACCTAAACATGATAAAGGCAATATACAGCAAAACAGTAGCCAACATCAAATTAAATAGAGAGAAGCATAAAGCATTTCCACCAAAATTGGGGACAAGACAAGGCTGTCCACTCTTCCCATATCTCTTCAATGTACTACTTGAAGTTCTAGCTAGAGCAGTAAGACAACTAAAGGAGATAAAAGGGGGATACAAACTGGAAAATAAGAAGTCAAAGTAAAGTATTGCTATTCACAGATGATATGATAGTATATATAAGTGAACCCAAAAATTCTACCAGAGAACTCCTACAGCTGATAAACACCTTCAACAAAGTGACTGGATATAAAATTAACTAAAAAAAATCAGTAGTCATTCTCTACACAAACAATAAACAGGCTGAGAAAGAAGTTATGGAAACAGTACCCTTTACAATATCCACAAATAACATAAAATATCTTGGGATAACTTCATGAATTTCTCAGGCAAATGAATAGAGCTAGAAAATATCCTGAGTGAGGTAACACAGACTCAAAAAGACAAGCATGGTATGAACTCACTTATTAGTGAATATTAGGCATAAAGTACAGGATAACCATGCTGTAATCAGCAGACACAAAGAAGCCAAATAACAAGGAAAGCACAGTGGAGGATGGTTGAATCTTACTCAGAAAGGGAAACAAAATAGATATCAGAGGTCAATGGAAGGAGAGAACTGGGTGCAAGAGGGGATGGAGGCCATACGTAGAGAGTACAGGAGAGAGAAGGGAGATTGGTGGGGAGAGGGGACAATCTCTAGGATGTGTCAGAGACCTGGGATAAGGAGAGATCCAGTGTGTCTAAGGGGGTGATTCTAGCTGAGATTCCTAGCTGTGGGGGAATATGGATCCTGAAGTGGCCACTTACTATAGTCAGAAAGGTCTCCCAGTGGAAGGATAAAGAGAACAACACACCCACAAAGTCTTTGACCCAAAATGTGTCCTGCCTACAAGATGTGCAGGGACAAAGAGAAAGTCTGAGGGGACGGCCAACCCATGACTACCCCAAACTGAGACCCACCCCATGGGTAAGAACCAACCCCTGACACTATTAATGTACTCTGTTATGCTTGCAGACAGGAACCTAGCATAACTATCCTCTGAGAGGCTCCACCCAGCAACCAATTTCAAGAGATGCAGACTCACACCCAAATAGTAAGTAGACAGAGCTTAGGGAGTCTTACAGAAGAGTTGGCAGAAAGATTGAGGGACTTGAAGAGGACAGGGAATCCACAAGAAGAACAACAAAATCAAATAACCTGGACCCTTGGGGACTCCCAGAGACTGAGTCACCAACCAAAGAGCAAGCACGAGCTGGACCTAGGCCGCTGCACATACGCGGTGGATGAGCAGCAAGGCCTTCATGCAGGTTCCCCCAAACAACTGGAGCAGGGGCTCTCCCTGAGCCTGTTTCCTACCTGTCTGCCTGTGGACCCTGCACCCCTACATGTACAGCCTTGCCTGGCTTCAGTGGGAGAGGATGTGGCTAGTCCTGCAGCAACATGATGTGTGGGGTGCAGGGTGGGGGTGGGCTGTGGGGGGTGAGTTTGACACCCAAAGGTGGGCTTCCCCTTCTAAGGGGAATGGGGGGGAGGACTTATGTGAGTGGGTACTGGGAGGAGAGGAAGGGCTGATATTGAGTTATGAAGTGAATAAATAAATAAATGTAATATATCAAAGAGAATGCTCATAGAACAAAAGTGAGACATGGACTCTCCCAAGGATAATTTAAATAATGCTTTATGGACTTTTTATTTTTTAAATGTCAATGAGACAGATAACATAACTGCTAAAATACACTGGGTTATGGAAGGACTGCTGGAAGGCAAGAAATATGTTGTATCAGGGGAGAGAATATGCTCTTGTTTCAACAGAAAAAGAAAAGCTATAGATTCCCTCCAAATTGGAAAAAAAAAACAAAAAAACTACATATGACAGGGGTCGAGCCCCTGAAGATCCTCACTACAGACATGAAAGAAATCAGAAAGACCAATGAAGCAGGTAACTTGTATTGCTGCACCCTCTGCATGGGAACAGCTCTGAGACTGAGACATGAAAATGTCTCTAGCCACAACCTCAACTAAGCATAGCCAATAAATCATCTTGGCCACAGAATTCGCAAAACTTACTATGCTCACCTTTCAAATGGCATAGATAAAATTTTATATTACAGTTTGGTTATACATTCCAAACTAAGTTATAAAGAAAGATACATTCTTTCACCTGTGTATATAAAGAGCAGAAAATCATCTTTAACTGAATTGTGCACGCTGCTTGTTCTATATATGATATTACAGAAATGTATATTATCTCTAAAAGCTTATATGCTTGCAGAGAAAAACAGCCAGACAAGTAGCCCTGACAAGAGCCACCCTGAGAGCGTTGAGACACATTTATTCCAGCATCCTGCCTGATCCTATTTCAGACTGCCTTACTAGCTGTTTCATCAAAACCTGATTCCAGGACAACTTCAAAGACAGCTGCCAATTTCAATTGGTCCAATCTTACAGACTGTTCCAGTCAGGACTTCAGGGGAATACAGGAATAATAGGAATAAAGGGTAGATTATTGAATCTACTCTTAAACTATAGAGATACAACAAGCAAAAAATCTTACATTGGTAGAGGTCTTTGTATATTGATACAAAATTGAGGTTATATTTTGTTACATTGTATAGATCTTTGTATATTAATGCAAAATTGAGGTTATGTTTTGCTAAAACATACTTTGTATATATTTTTTCAACTCTTGTTTGAGGTATTTAACCTAGGTGATTCTTAAAATTACAATATTACAATTTTAAGTTCCAGTCCTTTTAAAAGCTGCTATTACAAACTGTTTTGGGTGATTAAATAATGCAAGTTAATAGTTGGTCATTCGGATTCATGGTTATGTTAGATGCTGTCTAGTTTATTATAGAAGTATGCTTCCAAAGTTAAACATATAATAGTTAGATAAGAAGGACCGTTTGCCTATTCAGATATATGATAGATAGATAGATAGATAGATAGATAGATAGATAGATAGATAGATAGATAGATAGATAGATAGACTTCAAAAACCTCAGAAATCCTCAGAATATGGCATTTAAAGATGTTTCATTAATTTAAGCCTTTTTTGACAATGAGATGCTCCTATTAACACCCCCATTTTACTTCAAAGAAGATGATGAGCATCAAAGAGTCTCCTTACAAAGTCCACTTCAAATGGCCATAGTGGATAATCTTTTTAGGGTATGTCTGCATTCTGTTTGCAAGTATTTTATTTAGTATTTTTGAGTCTATGTGCAGCAGGGCTATTGGGCTGTGGTTTTCTTTTTGTTGTGTATTTACCTGCTTTAGGTGTTAGAGTGATACATGGAGCTTAGGAGTGTGGCCTCCAGGGTAGAATGCTGAAACTAGCATCATCTGTAAACACATGAAAAATATCTCTACACTCTCTTAGTTAGCACTGCTATTGCTATGAAGAGACACCATGACTACAACATCTATAAAGGAAAACATTTCATTGAAGGTAGCTTAGAGTTCAAAGATTTAGTCTGTTGTCATCATGGCAGAGAGCACGGCAGCATGCAGGCAGGCATGGTACTGGAGAAGCAGCTGAGAGTTCTACATCTGGGTCTGTAGGCATCAGGAAGAGAGAAACACTGGGCCTGGCTTACTCATTTGAAACCCCAAAGCCCACTCCCAGTGACACACTTCGTTCACCAAGGCCACACCTCTGAACCACTTCCAAATGACCAAGCATTCAAACATATGAGTTTTTGGGGGCCGTTCCTATTCAAACCATCACACCTGAATACACCTACGTATGCCTACTTACCACCATCACCACTGCCTGTTTAGACTACAGCTGTCACCCTCAGTATGGTTCTTTGTCTTTCCTTCCTTCCTTCTTTCCTTCTTTCCTTCCTTCCTTCCTTCCTTCCTTCTTTCCTTCCTTCCTTCCTTCCTTCTTTCCTTCCTTCCTTCCTTCCTTCCTTCTTTCCTTCCTCCCTCCCTCCCTCCCTCCCTCCCTCCCTCCCTCCCTTCTTTCTTTCTTTCTTTCTTTCTTTCTTTCTTTCTTTCTTTCTTTCTTTGTTTCTTTCTTTCTTTCTTTGTTTCTTTGTTTCTTTCTCTACAGACACCAGAGTACACTTTACAAAGCATAGATTAATTTATGATGTTGCTGTGATCTAAAGATTTCTCCCTAGTTTCCTTCAGAGTCAAACATGAGATCATCCTACCTGACCCTTAAGACCCTGTGTGACCTAGTCACCATCTCCCACTCCATTCAGATCATCTTTCTACCCTGACAATACAAGACTCTGAGTTCTTTTAAATACTAAGTTTTTTAAAATCTGTATGTGGCTGGCTCCTTTCAGCACATAAGTCTTTCACAGGTCAGCCCCAAAGAGACCATCCTAAACTATTCATCAGTTGTAGCATTCCTGTTCTCAGAGTCTCAATGTCTTTACCCTAGTTTGCATTCTTTGGAATATGTAACACTATCTCAAATGCAGTTTAAGTTTTTATATGTCACTTCTCTTCTGACTACTTACTAGATTTCATCCCCATAAGAGTAAGTATTTGATATATTTTGTGTCCCTTGTACCAAGAACAAATTTTGCACAGTGCAAGTGCTCAATAATGTCTTCACGGATACATGAATAAACAAATGACATATTAATTTTAAAGAATAAAGATATTGCATTATAATAAATAAAAAATAGGTTGTAGAGTGATGGGGCCAAGGAATTTATGGTGTGGAAAGAACGTGTTCTAACACCCATGTGTTTTGTTTCCTGTATTAATAAGGTTGTTTTTTACAACTCACAAGCAACAGATAGATGATGTATCTACTGAGAAGAAGAATGGGTTCGTGAATAAAATACAGAAGGTAGGATAACAGAAATGACTTAGCTAGTAATTAGATTTAATTTTTAGTTAGTATATTAAATATACAATAAATGTTGAACATTTCTAAAATAGGGTTTTCATGAGCTACTATGGCCATTCACAGAAATAAATTCAAACGGTTTCCAGCTGCCCTAATGTTGAATCCCATAACACAGTTCCTCGTGTTGTTGAGACTCCCAACCATAAAATGATTTTATTGATATTTCGCAATCATAATTTTGCTGTTATGCATCATAAAGTAAACATTTTTTGGAGATAGAGATTTGCCAAAGGGGTCACAACCCACAGGTTGGGAACTGCTGATTTAGCTCCTACCTGAGTCCTAAGTGTATTAAACAGCGAAGATGGCTCAGGTGAGACGAATTGGATCTGGCTCGCTTACTTCTCATGTGTTTTGGTAGCTTATATCGGGAGTAACTATGTTTAATGGACATGTAAATTACTTAGGGACATATAATCTTCTTGCTATTGTGTGGTATCTGTCAACACAGCATGGCAATTATTCTGTATTAATTAACATTAGTGTTATTTAAAAGTACTTGAGTTGGCTTAATCATCAGGAGGATATCTTATTTAACTTGTTTTTATATATTTTTCTTTGTTTTTAAAGCTTTTCCAAAGTCTTGCTTTTATTTTTATTTTAAAACTTTTAGTGAAATCTTCATCCTTATGGAAATTCAATCTAGACATTTCCCCAAACTTACATTAAAAGAAATAGCATAAATATGTAATCACAGATGTAAACCAAGATTTAGCCAGAGGATACTCAATGATGCATATTAGGAGAGCAGAACTTAGTGAGTGGGAAATCTGAGTTAGAGATGACAGAAGGGCATTAGTTATGTGAACAGTAGTATTGCTCAAAATATGCTAGCGAATCGCACGTTCTTTACTGTAGAATGATGTATGTACTACAGTGTATGTGGTACTCTAGACACGGCTCAGCACAAGTTCATTCTCTCCAAGGAGGCATGAGCCGATTCCTTTAATTCTCTCTCTCTCTCTCTCTCTTTCCCTAGATGGGTGAAAAACTACAGAAAATGGATCTAGACAACAAAGATCTCCGAGAGAGACTGAACACGCTCCTCAAACAGTATAAGTCTGCCTTGAAGGAGGAGGAAGCTGTGACTCTGCAGAAACAGAAGGTATCTGAAGAGTGAGTATGGCTTTGTCTATGCGAGTCAGCTTGCCACAGTTAGGGGTGCCCGACTTGCTGTCCAAGCGGTGACTGTCATCAAAGCTCATCTTAGTTGTCAACAAAGTTGACAGCAAAACACTCTTCATCTAATAGTCAATAACCACACTTCTAACTTGCTTTTTCAGTGCTAAGAAATGCTTTTCTTATCAAGATCAGATCAGACCCTCAAAAAATTTAAATGTATTATTTACACTTAAATCAAACTTGGGAAACACTAATTACTGTGTAAGACTTTCCAGTGAGCTGTAATATCTACCTTTGTCAAAAGCTGACTTCATGCGCACATTCCCTTTCTCACACAGAGGTTTGGTTACCTACAGTGACATCAGAAAGCATACAAGGATATCATTTCTCATTGACTACATATTGGACTCCATTTGGTCAAAAAGCCTTGATAATTCTACCTCCCAAATATTTCTCCACTGTATTCCTTTCTCTCCATTCATCTTTTGCTTTGTTTTTCCTCTTAGTTCCCTCCCATTCTGCTGTTCCACCTCCAGCTTCCTACCTCCAACCCTTAGACACAACACCTTTCTATAACAACTGGATATCAAATCCTTGGTCTTATTGGACTACAGAGAGACCAGAAAAGGCATTCTGACTTATTCGGTCCTGTATGCCTGAGACGCCACCCATTGCTGTGTAGATAGTCAGTTCTCAATGATTCTTTCCTTACAGAGTGGTATCTTGAAAATATGAAATTATGTAAGAAAAAATTCACTTAGTACACCCAAAGTTACATCTCATAGATTAAAAATGCTGTTTCCAGGCCCATTTAAATGAAGCAGAGCTTGTTCATTGTTGTAGCATTTAAACTATAGAGTTATCGGAATCATTGTGGCTCATGTGATTGTATGCAATACCAGCCGTTAAAACTGGGGTACAAAGCTTCCCCAGATCATCAGATACCACTCAGAATAGTAACATGAACTGACAGCAAGTGACCATAAAACTTTGTCTTCAGCTCAATCTCCATAACAAAATGCCATCAACTGGCTGGTTTTAACAGAAATTTATTTCTCACCTGTAAAGGCTGGGAGCCTACCATGAGAGTGCCAAGATGAACATGTTTGGGCTCCAGTGAGTACTCTCTTCCTGACTTACAGATGGTGTTCTCTGTCTCTCTGCCTGCAAAGAGCTAGCTGTCCGTCCCGCCCGGGGGGCCCTCCCGGGAGGGACTATCAACCTGGGTCCGAGGTGCCCTGCCTGCAGGACACTCAGGCGCTGAGGGGGGAGCTGTGGATAATGGAAAGAAAAACAGGAGACCAGGAATGCCTGGGAGCAAGTCGGAGGGTCTGATCAAGCTCCAAAAAATGGCTTTATTGTTACGTTTATATAGACATTTCAAGGTGGGGAAGGGCAGGAGTAAGAAAGTTACTAGAGGTCACTACAGGGCAGGAAGAGATAGAGGGGGAGAAGTTTCTCAGGGCTGCTTAATTGCAGCCACATATCACATGTAGTAAATCAGCATAACAAACCTCAAGACAGTGGGGATGTCTCAAGGTTTCTCTGGAGCCACAGGCTACTATAAACAAACCATCACCTCGAAGGACATCTGCAGAGGGGAGGAATCAAAGGAATGTCTGCTAAGGCCTGGGACCCTCTGGCTAGCTGGGAAGCACAAGGCCTTAGATTCAAACAAGGCCATTTGGTCTCCGGCATCTGCCTCTTTGTCTGTCCCCCTCCCTCAATTTATTCCTTCCTCTCCCTCTCCCATCCCTCTCTACCTCTTCTCATCTCTTTTTTCTCCCCTTACATAGGGAAAGAGTGAGTTTTCTTCTCTCTTCTTGGAAGGGCATTGGTCTCATCATGAAGACCCTACCCTCGAGACCTCATCCACACTAAACCACTTCCCACTTCCCAAAGGTCCCATCCCAATATGTGCCCAAAGCATTATCAAAACATTGGATCCTTACGCCTGTGCATGGCTCTTAAACTCGAACATAGAAGTATGTAACTTAGAGAGCACAAGTTACTTAGCTTTCTGCATCACGTGAAGGTGGTTTTGAAGGTGGATCACTTAGACAGGAGGCTTTCTCCTCCAGAGAAGTTCTTGTCACTGTTGGGTCATTTAAACAAAACCACAAATCTCCCTGAGCCTGCACATCAGGACAACAAACAAATAAAAAAACATAAGAAGTCTCATTGGTCTGCACACCCAGCCAGTCGTGAGTTAATGCTTTCTACCAGTAAGGCAGGTTTTGAAGCCCTCATTTAGAGAGGTTGAAATGGAGACTTATCCACAGATAAGGTTTCTTGTCCAAGGTCCTTGAAATTCAGATGTTCAGCCTGTCCTCGAAGTTTGTGTGACTAACTCATCTTCTTTCTCAGGAAAAGCCCCGATGGAAGTTCTATGCATTGAGAGGCGCACGGCCACCCAGACACCGCCGGGAAGCCACTCCTGCTGTCCTATGCCTCTCTTGCACTTAGAATTCTCTCAGTGGCTTCATAAAGTTTAAACATAGGACTTTCATGAAATTTACAGTCCTCAAGCCACTGAAAGACTTCAGAATCTAATCTTCCCCAACTCTTTTAAGCTTTTTCAATTTAATTATTTTATTTTATGTGTATGGATGTTGTTTGTGATGGCATGTATTTATGAGCACCTCGTCCTGGTGCTCAAGGAGGTCAGAGGAGGGCCTTGGTTCCCTGAGACTACAGTTATGAATGGCTGTGAGGTGCTACGTGGGTGCTGGGAATCAAACCCAGGTCCTCTGCATGAACAATTGCTCTTAACCACTGAGCCAACTCTCTGGCCCCTAATCCCTTTTAAAAGAATTTATACATGTAAATTTTTCCTACATTGGGAAATGAAGTTGTTTTGTTTTTTTTTATTTTGCCTCTAGTGTCTAAGCCTCTGCATTCAACCTCCATTACCTCAAGATGGTCATTTTAACTTTCAGTAAAATGACTGCCACTTCTTTTTCTCATCCTAGACATCAGAAACAGATGACGCTTATTAATCAGAAAGAAAGCTTCCTAACACAAAGAAATATCAACATCAAAAATATGGAAGATGGATTTGGAACTCTTCACGATCTTAATATGTATGTTTTGGGCCTTTGCCATTTTAAACTTTTCTTTGTGTATGTTTCTTTAAACTGAAACAAAACATCTACACATACACTTCATGTAGAGTGTTACAGGGAAGTAAGTTTATAATTAGCTCTTTCTGTTTCACAGCTCAGAAAGGTCGCTGTCTGTACATCTTTCACTGAAGGAGTTGACAGGTGCTACAGAAGCTGGGTGACACAAGGGAGGAAGCAGATTCAGGGCGAGGGACCAGCATGCATTTGATTATTATCTCAGAGCTCTTCACGAATCAATATCCTTCACCTTTGCCATTCTAGGTTGTTTACATTCTTTGCCTAACAAAGTAGTGCCTATATCCAAATTTCATTTTTAAAGGTAAAGCTGCATAATTTGTGGGAAAGGTTATCTTAATCTCTTCATAGAAATAATCATTATTAATAGCTTGCCACATAAACTTTCAAATGCATATATATATATATATATATATATATATATATATATATATACACACATACATACATACATACATACATAGTGGGCATTTAAAATTGGATTTTATTACTCCATAATGTGATATTCTACTTAAAATGTACCTATGCAAAGACTGAAACATGGCTTAACACACTTGCTTTGCACACTTAAGCTCTAGGTTCAGTCCCAGCACCATAGGAGTCAATGAAGTAGAAATAAAAGACAGAGTAAGACCCAAAACTTTGAGAATGTTACAAGAAAAGGAAAAAGCATTTTAAATACAGGCACAAACTACAACTTTCTGAATAGGACTCCAATAGCCCAAGCATAACAATGAAACCTGACAGACAGGATTGTATCAAGTTATAAAGTTCCTGGCAGCAAAGAAAACAGCTACCATTGTGAAAAGAAAGCCCAGAAAATAGAACAAAATCTTTGCCAGCTGCTTGTCTGATAGAGGATCACTATCCAACACATATAAAGAACTCATAAATTTAAATACCCAGTGAACAGATAGCCCATTCAATGAATGTGCAAATGAATTAAACAAACTTCTCCAAAGAAGGCACACAATTAGTCAACTAATACAGTATAAACTGTTCACCATCCTTAACAATACAGGAAATGCAAATAAAAACTACATTTGACTCCAAGTCACTCCATTTCACTCCAATAAGAACCTATCATCAAGAAAGCAAATTATGGGGAGGATGTGTAGAGAAAGGGACGTTTACACACTACTGATGGCTGCATCAGTGTAGCCTCTATTGGAATCAGTATGGGGGTTCCTTAAAATAAACAAACAACACCACCAAAAACTAAACATAAAACTGCTATGTGACCCAACCTTGGTATAGTTCTTTGTATATTGATACAAATTAGGGTTATATTTAATTACACTGGTATAGAGCTTTGTATATTAATATATATTTAAGATTAAATTTTGCTACATGCTAAGGTATTGTGCCTATGCAATTCATTTAAAAATACAATGTTAAGTTCTAGTCCTTGACAGCTGCTATTAGCAGTGAGACAATCAAACTCCTGGTCATGTTAGATACTAGTTTGGTTAATTACAAAAATATGTTTCCTAGATTGAACAGAACTAGTAAATAGCTAGAAACAAACAATTCAGATATATTATAGATAGATAGATAGATAGATAGATAGATAGATAGATAGATAGATAGATAGTCTTCAAAACCTCAGAGATCAACAGAATATGGTATTTAAGGATATTTTATTAAGCCTCTTTTGACAATGAGACAGGTCTGCCCCTGGCAGTACCCCCATTCCACTTCAATGATGAGCATCAAAGAACCTCCTTACAGAGTTTGCTTCATTGTGGCAGGAAAGCCACTGAGCAAGAAACTGCCCTTGCTTCAACTACAGACAGAATATTGTACAAACTGAATAAACTGGATGTAGGGAAGTTGACTGCCCAGCTTCGCAAGGACAAGGTATGCAAGTCCTTCATAATTTCTGTTTCACAAAAATATATGTCAGTTATTCTGGACCAGAAGGCTGATGATGATGCTCCATGACACAGAGGAAATTTTGGGGGACTGTCCAGGCAGCCACTGTCTCTGTCATTTCTATAGTTTTGGAAGCTGCTTGTCTGCACTTCCTGCACACTCAGGTAATATTTATTCCTTCTCAGGTCTCTAATGGGGTTGATAACTAGATAGTTAAAGTCTCACAACTAAATCTAAGTTATGTAGGATTTAAGAAAATGGTTTTTATGCCTTCGTAAATTATGATAGAAACTGATTTAGGTACAGAACTTTAAACTCACCAAGATAGAATAGATAATAGAATACTTTATCCAAAGTTAAAAGGGGGAGATGTAGGCATAATGTTATTGTGCACTGTGTAATTCAAATGTTAGTTCTGTGCCCCCATATCTGGTTGCAATCCTTATTCTAAGAATCTCCTACTGCAAGGTTGTGTAAGCATTGCTCCCCATTTATTCTCTGATTTGTCAATAAAAGCTGATCAGTCAATGAATGTTCAGGGGAAAGAATAGGGCAGGACTTCCTCCCAACAAGAGGAAAGGATGTGTGTGTGTGTGTGTGTGTGTGTGTGTGTGTGTGAGAGAGAGAGAGAGAGAGAGAGAGAGAGAGAGAGAGAGAGAGAGAGAGAGAAAGGTTGACTAGCCATGGTGAAGAGAATCCAGGAGACATCATGAGAAAAACAGCTGGAGAACAGAAAGCATCAAATACAAGTATATCAGGGACTTTGTCTAGGAGGCAGCCAGATTAGTTTAGAGGATTAAAATAGAGTAATACTGCTCAGTTGTTGTGCCTTTAACGCATGTTAAATAATATAATAGTCCAGTCTCGATTATTTGAGAAGTAGCTGGTTAAGAGGAAGACTGTAACACACTTATTAAAAAGCCACTAACAAGCCACAACACAGCACTCTTGGATATATACCCTAAGACATCTAAAAGCATACAATAGAAATCTCTGAACACCTATATCCACAGTAGGCAAGTTATGAATAGATATCAATAGATAAAAATGTGGTATTTGTAAACAATAGAATTATCAATTGTTTTTCAACCAAATGAATATGAAGATTGTGTCATTTGCAGGTTAGATAGATCAAATAAAGCAGAGTCAAAGACAAACTCACATGTTTTCATGCTTTTCATGTAGAATCTAGATTTCTAACTAAAAAACAATATGAAAATACTAAGAAAACTATTTGAGGGATGGAGACCCACTAAAAGGAGGGAGAAAAGAGAGCTAAAGGAGGCGAATATGATCAAAGTAATACACACACACACACACACACACACACACACACGTATGTATGTATGTATGCATGTGCATAGTGTAATAATTTTGTTTTTAAAATGACTTGTCCTTTAATGTGGTAGAAATAGATGCATAAGTGGAAGAAGGTAAGTTAAAAATTTCAACTTCAAAAACTGTAATACAGGAAACAGAAAAGGCCAAATGTTGGTTGTTAGAATTCTTGTGTGATCAGTTAATACTGTGTCATTGGAGAAAAGATTAAGGAGCCACATCTTATACAGGTGACCTTTCTATCTTTATTTGGACATAGTTTAAAGTCAACAGTAAGTATTTTAAAATATGTAAATAAATCCCATATACTTTCATTAATTTCTCGGAATGTTACCACTGCTATGTTTTATCATTTTTATGTTTTATTCAGCACAGACATGAAGTGTAGATTCTTCGCATGATTGGCTCTGTATAAACAAGCAGCAACATAAACATCTATTTTCATTATATTAGCTTCAGAAGGAAACTATGAACTCCTGCCAAAGAGCAGGAAAACTGAATTGTGTTCAATCAGATTTTATTTTTCTAATGAATAATGCAAACTTATTATTAGTTATAGATTTTTTGAGACAGGATCTCACCATGTAGCCCTGGATGTCCTGAACTTACACTGTTGACCAGGTTGTCCTTGAACTCACAAAGACCTATCATCTGCCTCTGCCTCACGAATGCTAGGATTAAAGAAGTGTGGCACCACACACCCAGCCCTTTCCATCAGTTATTGCTCTGCTTATTAGGAAGCTCAGAATCAAATGCTTTAGCTGAATGTTGCTATGCACTTTGGTAGTCTGTGCTATCTTCACCTTATTTTAAATTGGTTCAGATCGTTTGTGGACCATGTTATATATGTAAGTCAACAAACTCATTAAAGAACAGTGAAATTGTGAACAAACTTAGAGATCTAGCAAAGGCTATTAGATCATTTCGAATAGACTCGAAATATAGACATGGTTCTTTCTGCTTCATTTAGTTGCATCTCGATTATTTTCATTTGTATTTCTTGTCTTCAAAAACTTACATAACAACCAACATTTTATGAATATTTTCATCTTTGAAAAGACACAAAGTAGCATTTTACCTAAGTGGCTTTTGATTCATTTCTGTACCAAGCACTGGTACGGAAAGACAAACAGAAGCAAAGACTTCTGCTGCTGCGTTGAAGTCTGCATTTCCTTTCTGCCTATCACAAGAAAGCCTTACAGACTTAGGACCTTCCCTTAGTTCAAGAACTTGTCTCATGTTTCTGTGTTGTGTGTTGTACAAAAGTTAGCACTGTTGAGAACGCAGAGTTTCTTAACAGCTTGTTGATCTTGACCCCTCCCGTGTTTTCCCCCTTCATGGTCCCTAGGCAGCAAGCCTTACAGCTGTGTCCTGTTAGGGTTCTGACTTTCTATGCCCTTTGCAAATGATTCTACCCTTTCCTTGGTACACTCTCACCTCCATTCTTGCTGCCCACATTCCCCCCTATTCACCATCAGCCTCACAGAACCTGTCTTCAATTGCTCTCCTAGACTCTCTCCTTCCATTCATGGATATTAAAGCCAAGGCTTGTAGGATCAGTTCAGATGCACTTCTGTAAGATGGTGCTAAAGTTTTTATTGTTTTACATTAGCCATACTCACTTTAAGAAATACATTAAGACTTTCTTATGTATTTGAAAACGATAAATATAAAATCCAATATATATGTATTTTTTGTTTTCAGAGCAACACAGGAAGCATATCGAAAACAAATAAAACTCATGGCTGAAAATCGGCTAAAAGAAATTCAGAGATGGTAATGTGTGTGTGTGTGTGTGTGTGTGTGTGTGTGTGTGTGTGTGTGTGTGTGTATCAGTAGTAGATGTTACAAATAATTCCAAAAGAATTACTATCCTAAGTTAAATTACATATAAATTCACTCTGATCTAGATGTGTTCATTAGATTGTTTTGGTTTGTTTTTTGTTTTTTTTTTTCTTATTTGGTTTTTCACTGAAAAAGAAACAAACAAAAATCCCAGCGTTTTCCATCTCAACTGAGGGAAATCACCAAAGATTAAGATCGTCATTATTGGCACAATGTTTGCTGTCCATCCAGACTTCTGTGCCAATTTATAGTAAGGGTAATATGAGAACAATAGTTAAGATCACAGATGCTCACATGGACCACTCTCCAACCGTGGCTTGGTTAATGTCTTCTCTTTGCTCCCACTGTAAAGCTGGCAATGATAGTGGTCCCCTCCTTACAAATTGGTTGTGGTTTTCAGAGACAATCCATCAAAAGTATGTAGATCAATGTACCCAGTAAGCACTCACTAGCCCTTCAATATAATTTATTAGTACTAGTGTTATTAATGTTGTAATTTATAAAACTCAAATTGTACATTTTACCATTCTCCAAAGATACAGCTGTGGTAGAGAGAAAAGTTTGAGAATCAAAAACCTTGAAGTTTCTCCTTAGCACTTTGGGCAATTTCATGACTATTTCTGCCCATGCCTCTCCTTTCTCCACCTTCCCTGGAGCCTGCCTTGTTTCCATCCTCAGTGTGAAGTGGAGCACAGCCCAGTGTGCTTTCTGTACTGGGCTGATGGGCCTCAAGAGCCACTGACTCGGACAGGACTTACAGTCAGTGCTGAGGTAGCCAGCACTCTGCTTTCTGACTCAGTTAACATCTACAGTGTACTTAGCTGATGGCCTATGCAGTGCTGTAAAATTGTGGTTGGAGTAGTTTTGCTTTGTGTTTTGGGGAAACCACTGTGCCAATATAATTAATTAATGGTCATTCTGTTATGTTCCTATCTCTAGTATCATAAATCAGTGGAGAATATTCTGTTCAAAAAAAAGACACGCACGTTGGCTACTTAAAATGAAGCTGTCCTTGAAAAAAATTATAACTGAAATTGAGATTGCAGAAGAAAGGCGTCTTGAATTACTTAAAGAGGTAAGGTAACCCAACGTGTTTAGAATTATGGTAATCCCCTACACAGAAATGAGTCACACCCATTTCAATATTTAAGTAAACCTTATTTTACTAAAAGATATTTTCCTTTCTCCTGATTTGATGGTCAGAGTGAATCATTCTTTTTCTTTCTCTAGAGATCTATACATTTGGTGTGTGTTAACTAGAGATGTTTAGGTCTTTTTATTGTATTACATTTATTTACTTATGAGTGTGTGAGCACTTGCTGAAGCGAAGGGCAGATGGACAACTTCAAGGGATTGGTTTTCTCCCTCCACCATGTGGGTCCCAGCAGTAAAACTCAAGTAACCAGGCTTGGGGGCAAGAGTGCCTGCCTGTGAAACCAGCTAGCTGGTCAGAGAGATGCAGCAAATTGAGTGCGAGTGCTCTCTAGGGTGTGTCTTTGAGGCCTGGAAGCAGGTGCTTGCTCCCCACACTCCTTTACCACTCCTATATGTACCCAGTGGATACAACTACTAATCCCTTTAGGTACAATTTGGTGGGTAACTAAAGTGCTGAAGGAAAAAGGTCACCCTCCTCAGTGCCTACTGAGACATCCCACAGTTTGTCAGGCCATTAGAAAGAGAAGACTAACCATGACACAAGCGATGATGGATCCCATTTCCCTCTGACTAGACAAAGCGTAGAATGAAGGAGATCAGTCATTTTGTGACCCAAATCGAGAAAATTAAGGAGCAGCTAATGGGCGAGGAGAAGGATTATGTCAAAAAAGAAAGACGGTTAATCCAAGAACTAAGCAAGTATGAGGTAAGCGTTGGTTTGTGTGCGGACGCTGTTGGAGGATTCTGTGAGGGAAGGAGAGTGACATCGTGTGTGACCATGATCATGTAAACATAAAACAAGCCTTCCAGTGCAAGCCAAGGCAAGACCACAGTCTGTTTCTCATGTTTCTCCTTTTTCTGAAAAAGAGACAGAAATAGGATACATTTTTTTCTGAATTAAAAAACAAAGCAAAAGCCACCCACATGTACTTCAAATTTTGTGAAGTAACAGATAATACACACTGCTAGGGAGGGTGGAGTTGTTTAGGAAGCTGCTGGGAGCTGTTGCGATAAATAAAAATAACAACCTCTTAAGAATTTTCAAAAGCCAACCAGGAGTAAATCAAAAGATATTAGAGAAAGTAGAGACGACAGGCATTGAACACCTCAGGCTTCCAGACACTACAGACTGATGGCACACATGCCCTCACACTGCCTCCCACCTGACACTGCCTGTCCAAGCAAGGGCACGTATCTTGGAGGCAGCCACTGGAGAAACAGCCGAGGAGAATGAGATCCGTGGTAGAAGCACAATCATGGGGTTTTCATAGCTTGGGTCAGAAGTAGGCACATATGTGATTCTCAGGACAGATGAAACTTTCCTCCAAAATGCAGTGAACCTGCTTTCTAACTGTTGGTGAAGCTACACACACTACGCTGACATTTGTTTTGCTTTTAATTTACAGTTTGTTGGATGTAGTATTATTTATTTTTCTATTGCTGTGATAAAATAGCACGACCATGGTAACTTATAAAAGGAAAGTCTAATTAGCCCTCAATTCCCAAGGGGAAAGAGTCCATTCTGGCGGAAGACATGGCAGCCAGTGAGAGGGGGTGAGCGCGGAAGCAGGGAGTTGAAAGGCAAGCTCTCAGCCACAAGCAGGAAGCAGAAAGAACAAGCAGAAAGTAGGGCAAGGCTAAGTTAAGATCTCAAAGCCTGCCCTAGTGATATACTTCCTGCAGAAGGCCATTCGTAAACCTCTCAACTCACAGCACACACTGGGGACCAAGGACTCAGATGCCCAAGACTGTGAGGAACATTTCTCATTCAAACTACCACAAGTATATTAATTAGTTTTCCTTTGTTGTGATGAATACATAAGAGAAGGATAAGAAAGAAAGAAATATTTTTAAAAACCTTCATGGTTTCAGAAGCCCAAGTCCATGGCTTATTCCATTTTTAAAAGCTTGTGATGAGACAGAAAAACATGGCTCCAAGAGCCTATGTAGAACAAAGTTGAATACATCCTCATGGCCAGAATGCAAAAAGAAAGAGGGGCAGGAAGAGGCCGGGCAAGACACCAGTAAAGGGCACATTCACCCATCACCTGCTCCCTGCAGCTGGACCCCATCTACTGTTCCACCTCGCCCCTCTTCTCTAAGCCCCTCCCCAGCACTGCCCACTGGGGAACTAAGCCTTCAACACCAAAGCTGTGGTGACAATTCCTACCCAAACATAACACTTGCTAACTATTCAGGGAAAGATGACTAGGGGCAATCACAATGATGACAACTCAAAGTGACCACAGTCATATTGAGCTGACGCCCTACTCAATGCTTTCCTGTACTTCACAGAGGAGTATCGCTCGGCTATGCCAAAGAGAGTCTCACAGTACCACGGAAATAGAGAGCCCTCAACTGTCAATATAAAATGTCCCTGTGGTCTAAACCCACTTACCCTCAACCCCATCCTACCATGTGGAAACCCTTCTGTCTTGCCCATTCTAAACACAGCCAGTTCTTTCTAATATGAAGTCTGAAAATTAAGCAGATGCATCGTCCAAATAAAATGTCCTGAGAAAAACAACTGAAAGAGGGAGACAAATGAGATTTTTTTTTTTTTAAAAAAGTGATCAAACATTTCTTTATGAATTTAAAACGTGATTTAATATAGATGCAAAGATAGGTCATCAATATGAAAAATACAAGAGCTTGGAAAAGAGACGTCAGAAGTGATGGCCCCAAAATAGCTTTCAGTGAGATAGAAATGGGCAGAACTCAAGAACAGATACACGTCTGAAAAACAGAGAAGACACAGGGTGGAGAACATCCTCCATTTGACTGGGGCATCCCAAGTGACATCCTTCCATTGCTTGTAGCAGCCCCAAGCACCTTGGCAGTCTTCTGGATGCTGAAAAACACATTGAATACTCCAGAGCGGTACCTAGAGAGATGGCTCAGTGCTTAAGAGAATGCACTGCTACTGCAGAGGACTGGAGTTCAAGTCCCAGCACTCACGTCAGGTGGCTCCTGACGGACTCATGACGGACTGTACTCTAGCATCAGAGGATTTAACACCTCTGGCCTCCAGGGACAACAGCACTCATATATACATAGAGGTACAGAGACACACACTCATATGCACAATTAAGAATAATCAAATTAGTATTTTTTTAAAAAAACCACACAGAGGGGAGACCATACATAACAAGTTGAGAAGAACAGGTAGCACACTGGGTGTCAATATGCACTTCAGAGAAAAATCAGGCAGGGACATGGGACAGGCTGGCAATGAGGTATCACCTGAGCGGTGTTGTAAGTAATTTAGAGAATAATCCAGCTTTAATGGGGCCAAGGATATATGCCATGTCTGCAATTGTCTCCAGGACATGTAGACTCAGAGGTCCTATGGCAGGATGGTCCTATCTGAAGAGTAAGTGTTTGGTGTTGCTAAATAAATGACCCAGCATTCTAAGGGTGGCAGAGTCATTTCTTGAAAGCAGAGAGTGCATCAGAATCGCCAAGGTTTATTAGAGTAATTTCTGGGAAAGCCCTGAGCAGCAGAAGCCATTTAGCCATTACACAACTTGACAAAGTTTCAGAGGAGGGGGGCTCTGAATAAATTTGCCAGTAGGAGAGTGTTCCTGAGCTGAAATGGCTATACTCTTGAGCTATGCCCTGGAATAGTCACTGACTGAGAATTGCTCCCTGCAAGAGCAGTATATTAGCAAGACAGCTGGTGAAACCCCTAGAGGGACCAGCCATTTGAGGTTCAGCTAACCACTCCTCATAACATGGTAGCTCACTCTCTTGGGTGATGGTCCCCAAGTCTGCCACACATTTACAGACTTGTAAGTTTTTTTCCTTTGTTCTCCCTGGGCTTAGAAGCCACAGGAACGTTCTAAAATGGAGTACTCAGCTATTAAAAACAATGAATTCATGAAATTCTTAGGCAAATGGATGGAACTAGAAAATATCAGCCTGAGTGAGGTAACTCAGTCACAAAAGAACACACATGGTATGCACTCACTGATAAGTGGATATTAGCCCAAAAGCTCCGAATACCCAAGATACAATTCACAGACCACATGAAGCTCAAGAAGAAGGAAGACCAAAGCGTGGATGCTTTGGTCCTTCTTAGAAAGAAGAACAAAATACTCACGAGAGCAAATATGGAGACAAAGTATAGAGCAGAGAGACTGAAGGAAAGGCCATCCAGAGACTGCCCCACCTGGGGATCCATCCCATATACAGTCACCAAACCCAGACATTATTGTGGATACCAAGAAGTGCTTGCTGACAGGAGCCTGATATGGCTGTCTCTGAGAGGCTTTGCCAGAGCCTTACAAATACAGAGGCGGATGCTCACAGCCAGCCATTGGACTGAGCACGAGGTCCCCAATGGAGGAGTTAGAGAAAGGACTGAAGGAGCCAAAGGGATTTGCAAGCCCATAGGAAGAACAATATCAACCAACAGACACCCCCCCCCCAAGAACTCCCAGGGACTAAGCCACCAACCAAGGAGTACACATGGAAGGACCCATGGCTCCAGTCACATATGTAGCTGAGGATGGCCTTATCAGGCATCCTTGGTCCTATGAAGGCTCGATAGATGCCCCAGTGTAGGGGAATTTGAGGGTGGGGAGGTGAGAGTGGGTGGGTGGGTGGAAGAACACCTTCATAGAAGCAGGGGGAGGGGGAAGGGATAAGGGGTTTCCAGGAAGGGGGAAACTGGGAAAGGGGATAACATTTGAAGTGTAAATAAAGAAAATATCCAATTTTTTAAAAAATCATACAAATTGCTCCATTGAACAGAATTCAGTAAAACATGGTTAGATTCAGGAAATTAACCAGGAAGTTTTGGCAACAACCTAAGTGAGAAATAAGGTTTCACATAGACCAGATCAGAAAAATGCCCGAAGGTTTTAAGAAGAGCTCAGCACTCCAGTGTGCATGTGCTGGGGATTAAACCCAGGACTTCACATCCGCTAAACACAAACTGTCAGACACTTTTTACTACATCGCTGCCATTTACCACCACGCTTGAAGGAAGACTCGGAGCCGTCCTTACCCCATCCCGAGGATGAGAGAAAGAAAGGGACCCTATTCAATGTGGTAGGTAACTTCATTCAGTGAGAGGAGGCAAGTTAAACCAGGAAGAAATAGAAGACTTCTATGGATAAGAAAGATCGGGGTGGGAAAACAGAAAGCTGGTGATAGAAAAAGAATCCAGCCCCAGAAAGCAGCGAACTCAGCAGCGTCGGCCATGTGGTTCTGGCTTTAGAGTGAAAAATAGAAGGAACTATTGAAACAAACGATGCTGGTTAGCTGGAGCTAAGAAATTAGTGGTGATTAAGAAGAGACCAGCATCACTGTGATGAAATCTTCTGGGAAGTGTTTTCTAAGATCACAAAGAAGCTGTGTTCCAGAGATAGTCAAGGATGTACCTCGTGCTGCAGCTGGACTTGCCTCCATGATGAGGGTCCTTTTGTCACACAGAACCGAGGCTCTAGCAGTTTGTGCAGACAGACAGAAAGGAAGAGGTCTGAAGCTTTCCTGTGGTAACTGTGATGCAACGCCCAGGAAGAGACAGGAGATCCTACTGAACCGGAACTGTCTGTACAAGTTTCCACAGTGACAAAGGAAGTCCGCTGCCAGCTCTTGTAAACTCTTTTGAGTTAGGACATTATTTACATTTTTCAAATTGTTGCC
>CM052705.1:76879815-76947069 GCA_028551405.1 Uromys caudimaculatus | reverse complement strand
CCCCTGCCCACCTTCACATCCACATCGCGCGCGTCCTCTAGTCTCCCAGTCCCCTCCTTTGCGGCCTCTCTCCGCCTTCTACAGGCTCCTCTCTAGTTTCTTGTCATCTCTTCACACCCACTTCCCCATGAAGTGCACATTTAGAAAAGCTACCCGCTCGGCATCTGTACAGAAGAGGTCACGTGGTACTGGATTTCGCAAGCCTGTAGCCTCACTTTCTCCTCCCACTCTCACTCATTTTCCTACAAATCTCATGATTTCTTTTTCCTCTCTGATAGAATGAGATATACTGCATACCCGTTCCACACTCTCATTAGCCATCCGTAGATGACCGTCTAGGCTGATTCCTTTCCTTCCCATTGTGCTGCAGCAGCAGCCAGTGCAGACGCGCACCTATCTCTGTGGTAGGATATGGAACAGGAGAGCTGACTCATACGGCAGTTCTGTTTTTAAACACATAGCTCCCATTTGCATTTCTTTTAAGCACTATATGTTCAGTTAAAATTCCAACTCTCTTGAGCATTCAGTTACACATGGGTGTTTTGTATTGATCAAATAATACATTCCTTGCAGAAGACCTTCGTAGATCGTAGTATGCTTTAAAGACTTTGAAGAGCCAATTCTTAGCATTGTCAATGTTGCCTTTGCATTTTATGATGGAAAAGTGACTCAATACTATTACGCCCATGTTGATCATTTAATTCTGAAAAAAATAACCTATTTTTAATTAATTTTATAATTACAGCAGAATTAATATTTCAGAGAGAAAAGTAAAGTGAAATCATTTGTTAAATAATTGTCAAAAGATATTTTTAAAACACCACTGTACAAGTCCTGCCCCAGGAGGTTAGGCAGTCTGGATCCAAAGGCTAAAGATCACCTAGGCTACATAACAAGACTGTCTTGGGAAAGCCAAGCCTAAGCAAACCAAACCAATGTCCCTTGGAAAAACTAAGCTCTAGATAAGGAAGACCTTTAAGCCAGTGGTTCTCAACATTCCACATGGAGGTTGGAAGAAAAAAAAATCCACCTTGAGGCTGCATCCGAGAGCAGCTTATCATGAGTTTCCTGGGGCGAGGTCAGGCATGTTTGGGGGGGGGGTTGTTTGTTTTGTTTTTGTTTGTTTAATTTCTACATGGCTCCAGTGAGCAGTCAAGTCCTTTAAGCTCATAGTTTTGGATAAATATGTTGTTAAACTCATCAAGAAATCCAAATTAGGAGAGTATTTTGCCTTTCAAATTATTCAGGTCTGAATAGTAAAATAATACTCCAGCCCACAGCAGTAAAAATTGCAATGAGGACTTCAGACAAGATGAAAGCTGAGCTAGGAGGAGAGCTGGTTTGCACATTTATTTACTTATTTATTTACTTACTTACTTATTTTATTGGTTTTTCGAGACAGGGTCTCACTGTGTAGCCTTTGGGATGATGTTCTGAAGCTTGCTCTGTAGACCAAGGCTGGCCTCAAACACACCAATCCACCTGCCTGCCTCCTGTTTTGCATATTTTTAATAAACACATTTTATCAAACTTTACTAACATGAACAATTAGTGTGGCTATATTGATAACTTTGTTTCCATAAAGCAGATTATAAATTGCAGATAGAGTATCCCTAACAATCTCTGCCTTTGCAGAATTGTAATCTTTTTTCTTTTCTTTTTTTTTTTTTAATTGACTTCTCTTATACATACTTTTTTTTTTGCTAGCACAGGACAGAGAAAGGTAACTGTCAGAACAGTTTCGAACACAGTAGGCTCAGAGGTACATCAGACATGTCACCTCTCATGTATGGATTCTTAGAGCAACTCAGCATTTTAATAATCATTAATAACCACAAAACCCTAATTTTTTCTTACAGGAAAGAAAAAGGATGAAAAACTAGTTCGTTTTTCCCCATCCAGTCATGCCAGGAGAGATACATTAAGCAGGAACTGCAAAATGTTAAAGAAAAAGCCGAGAAGCCGGGAGACACACAGGCCATGTGAGTACCCCTAAGTTGGTGGTTTGCAGTATTAATAGACATCGTCAGAGTTGCCATGAGCAGATCTGGGGACTAACCTTTCAAACCACAAATGGCTACACATGGCTGGACTTTTAGGCTAAGGGTCGTTCTTTGTTTCCTTGGCTATAGCATGGGTGTCTCAAAGCCCTCAGAGTATGAACATGACAGCGTACTCACACAAAACCAGCCACAGGGACCTTCTATGTATCTCACAGTTCATTTGATCTCAGACACTTCCAGTTGTAAGATCCTGACTCAGAAATGTCATGACTGGAAAAAAAGTCTCAGGACCAATACAATGTGGCCTATATGTCTTGTTTTAAGAAATGAAATACGAGAGAATGGGAGTGTATGTATTTATTCAGTAGACAAAAGAAATGTGACTCTTAATACTTAACATTTTTAAGTACTTCCATAATCACTGTAGCAAAAAAGAATTATCAGAACACTGAGTTATTTTACAGTTAAACTCTTTATTGTTTTCTTCTTTACAGGAACAATAATCTGAACATGTCTCCAACCAAACTGTCTATAAACAGGAAGTTCATTATATAAATTATGCTTTATTTTTGTAATATTACTGAACACTGTATTGGTGAAAATAAATAGCCATTGACAAAGACATCCTTCGTTTCTGGTTTTGCCGTCACACTCCACAAGCACGTTTGCCTCTGTAATTCCTTACAGGTAAAAAGCCAAATGCACAGACAGCAGAAGGCATAAAGATGCCACAGCAAGGAGTTAAGAATAGACTTGTTCAAGGTTTTTCACAAAAAGCAGGGAGACACCATTAGCACAGGTGTGCAGAAACATGGCCATGCTCCAAAGAGCAATTACAGCTGCCTGTCTGGGCTTCTGGTGTGATGGGTAAGACGTGTGCAGCACAGGAACACGAGGCCATGTCATTTCCAAGTGTAACCACAAGGTTCGATAAATCAGAAGATAAAACAAAAGCATCAATCTTCTTCTCATATATGAAAGAATGCTATTAATACATTTTAAATTCTTCTTTACTTTTTTAAATTAAGAATACTTTTGGGGAATTTTTTTTTTTTTTTTTTTGGCATTTTATATTCAGTGTCCATTGGCCCCTTCTGAGAGTATTCGGGATGGTTCGGTAAATTTTGCGGTGAACAAGTAAAACAGAGCTGGTGTAGGTACCAAGGCTAAAAGCGGCAGGTCGTGCTCCAGCCTGTCGACTCTGGAGATGGAGACGATTCCATAGGCATGCAGGAGCCAGTGGCTGAAGAGAACAATAAGTCTTTTCTTCCTGACCAGAAGATCATAGCAGTTCTATGTGATCATCAAGAAAAGAGAAACACGGATTAGCATACCCAGTTAAACCACTGGTCTTCACACACTCATGGCCAGGACTCGGAATGCCTGAGCTAAAAAGGACTTCAGAACTGCCCCAATCCCCTGGTCTAGCCACCACACTGTCCACATGGTCACACAGGCCCTCAGCAGCCACACTTGGCCTAGAGCCCTTCTCTAGGTCCTTGTCCACACCACCATTTACTCGGGGAATATAAGCTTCTTGAGATGACATGAGCTAGAAGGGGAAGTGCACAGAGCTCTCCATCCAGACCCCTGCAGCTCCATAAACCTCCCTCCTGCCTGAGGTCTCCACCGTCTGCTGTCTGAATACACTCAAGACAACAGAAGCAACTCATTTATTATCTGATTTTCTTTCCATCTTCAGTGCCATGTGATAACATGGAAAAACTTAAAGGACCAAATCAATATAAAAGCAGTATCTAAATGTTCTAGAAAACACAGCGATGGAGAATGTTCAGGGATTACTCTTCAACTTTTCCTCACACGACAATCACTCATGGGCTGGTCTAGCCCTGGACTGTCTGTCTCAGGATTCAGAGCCCTGTTTACAACTCCTGAGTAAGAGCTAACTGAAAGATACACCTTACAGAGCAGAGACACATGGGGGCAGAGAACCAAAGGAGTTTCAAGATCTAGAAAAGCAGTGTTCATTTGTAACTGCATATTCTATTCAAATATTCCAACACACCTTGATCTTTTCCTGGTTGATGAAAAGTCAAAACCAATTCCCTATCTTCTCTAATCAATCCAGTTGCAATGCTGATAAAGATTGCAAAGGAGCAATAAGCTGTCTACAAACAGGGAAGGCTGAATAAACCACTGTCAAAGCATTCCATTCAGTTCCTTCATTATCTACCTAAGGTATGGCCACACCTCGAGCTGTCACCATGGATTAGAAAAAGTGGCACCAACAGCCATCTCTCAAGAGCTAACATGTTTTCCCTGGCTGTCCTTTTGAATATAAGAAGGTTGAGAACACACACGTTAAATCCATGTGCGGCAGATCCGCCGAGCACAGCACGGAAGGGGCTAAGCCCTCGTCCTTTAAGTCCTTGGGAGCTCTGCCCCAGACAGAACCTTCTAATCAGAGCTGTCGATGTACTTAACAGAAATAATGAGGTGAAAGTGCCATCTTAAGATAAATGGGAGTTGAGAGCCACATAATCCGAAAGAAAATTACACAAGAGACGCCCCACACTGCCCACTGACTAAAAGTCTCATGAATGCATTTGTCCTAGTTAGGATGTCAAATATAACATTACTTCATCAGTTTCTCATACTGTTAACTGCTTAATACCTTAGTTCCTTAAAAATAAAATATTTTAAAAAGTGATGGTTAGGGTTAGAGGCTGTTCCATTTTTACAACAATCACGTTAAATCATTTTTCGTCTTATTGAGTAAGAGCACTGACTACTTCCCTAATTTCCCAAGGAAAAATGCAACGCAGCCCACACAACCTCTCATAAAATTAACTAAGGAGATACAGGTAACATCAGTTAGCCAAGAACCACTGAACCATTTAGTAGACCTTACCATACTATTCCATTCAACTGTCAATTTTTATTTAAAAAACAAAACAAAACAAAACAAAAAAAACAAAAACCTAAAACTATAATAAAGGAAAACCAATTTCCTACCTCTATTTCAGAAGCAGACATGTACACAGCCAGGGTAACCAGAGATAACACTAATATAATGTACGGGAAGGCGTAATCTGGGAAAGAGACAGGCACTACATTAGAAACTAATCATCAGCCAGAATACAGCTCTTCTTAATTCTTTCTCAGTCAGTCTGGGACTTGAGTCCCATTCCTCTGAGATGGGACTGACAGCGGTGACGTGCAAACAGCACAGAACACATGTCAATGAGCAGCTTTGCCTCTGCTCATAGATTTCATAAGCAGTAAGATATGAGCTTCATATCATTTTTACATGGTAACAAGTTTGTTCTTTTAATTTTTTTTCTCAGTCTCTTAAAAATGTAAATCTAACTTTGGTCACGTGTCAATAGCTAAGAGATTTGAGGCAGCTGAAGGATTAATTGCAAAGAATTGACTTCTCACCCATGTATCGAGACTGCTACGAGTAGCTACGTAACCAAACAAGAGAATTGAGGGATACTCAAGTGCTTTATGGTCCAGAAAAGGAACCTTGGTTGAGCAGACTAACCAGAAGAGTAACTCAGCTTTCATTATCTTTAGAAAAGTCCATTTTTCATCAAACTTTTTAGTTAATTCTCCTTTGGTAGTCTCCTGTCAAAATTCTGGAAGTTTCAATTTCAAATGCAGTACAGCAATATCTGGGGGAAAAGTCTTCCCTACAAAACATTACAATTTTCCTTTTCCTAATATGTCCGCATTTATAGCACACAAAATAGGCAAATTGAGAAATACCCTGAATTACTTCAACATAATTATTTTAAAATAACTTCAATTTATAAAACCTACAATTATTCTACAAAGCACATCAGGAACAAGTGGACACGTTAATTAGGACATGATGGCCAGAAGCCTCAATTACCAGTAGGCCTGTTCAGCTTAGTTTAGAACTGAGTTAATATCTAGAACTTTTTATGTTGTTGATTGTGTCCTCAATCACCCATCATAAAAAAAACAACAAAAACCTCATTCAGTTAACTTACAGCTAAATATCACTGCTAACCATATAAAGTGATGACCTCGTAAGAAAGCCTAAACTTCCAGGCGGCAGACACAGAATTAAGAGTGGTCCTTAAGTTCTAGGATGTAAAACCACCTGAGATCTTGTGCACCTGGGTCTGGGCCAGGGCCTGGGGGTCAGCATGTTCTCCCCGGTAGGTCAGCTGTAGATCACACTAAAACACCCACTAAAGACTATGTCTAAGCCAGAAGCCTGTTGCTGATCCCGTGGCAACCATCCCCAGTCCTCCTCTCCCGACCAGTAATCCCCAGCATCTTAAACTACCGGAAGTTGCCCAGTGAATTTTGCTCACCCTTGTTATATCTCCTTAAAAAAAATTACTTATCTTTTTCCAAAACCATACATTTGTTATGAGCCCTCTGAGACTAACATAGCAGCCTGCAAACGAATAAGAACCACTTGATCCTCCCTCCAAAAACAAGTGGAGATTTGTTAGCAAAATGTGTGGAAAGGCCTATTTTCAGTCTAATGTTTCTCTAAGGGAGTTATTTCCATTACCTGAAGAAACACTTTGCAATAGCTGTGATTTAGGAAGCAATGCTATCTGGTCACCTCCTTTCAAGCTAACATCCCAAACCTTTCCCTGATTCCATAGCTCTCCCCTTTCTTCTATCTCCAAAGAGCTCCAAAGAGCACCAAAAAGTTAGCCCAGAGGAATCAGACACTTACTTGTAACTTTAAATTTTAATTTGTATATTTTAATTTCAGGACAAAATGAAACAAAAGCAGTACACAACACCCAACCCTGCTCTCAGGTGAAGGTGATTTTCTGGCCTTCGACACACAAAGACCGAAGAGAACACCAGACAATAGCAGAGGGAGCCGTGTGGGCCAGGGCCAACCAAGGCTTCTGAGGAGCCATGAGGAAACTATGGCGGGTCAGGCTTCCCAAGGGAACCCTAATCGGCTTCCACGGAGATACATCCTCGCACGGACGCTCATCATACACAGGCAGGGGTATCATCAGCACCAGCACCGCTGGGCTCCTCTGCTGTCACCTCACTTCATCATGGATGGGTTTGGATGGAGGGGGTCTGGGGGATCATCAAGCCAGAAGCCAGAGTCGAGCAGAGCTGACTTCTAACAGCAGTGCCCCAGGTCTTTGATATCCTTGAGAGCCTTAGCCTTCTACCACAGGGACTGCACAATGGGATGGTTGGGACTGATGGCTAGATGCCCTCTGACTGCCAAACAGTCCACTACAGTGCTGTCTCCAAGTGCCTGGGCATTCATGGCCTGAAGTTGCTCATTAATACAGCAGGATGAAGACACAAGCATATCAGAGACTGCCACCCCTCAACCTTCTTATCCAAGACAGCTTCCGTGAGTGTGTAGACCTTCTCAAACTCCACCTTGTTCTCATCTGGTAGCTCCTCATACTCCTTGGCCATGGAGACCAGGCTCTTCCCATCAAACTCCTTGAGCTGCTGCATCCAGTACTTGCCAATGAGGCGGTCACATAAACATCCATCTTTGTTCTCAAGATATGCCCAGCTCCTCTGCTCTCACCAGAGTACAGAGTTTCCTTCATTCAAAACATGTGCTGACAGAGAAGCCTTCTCCAGACTGAGAGATGTGACAGACAACTCAGCAGCTCAGAAAGGCGTCACTGCTTGGTGGAATCTCCAGGGATTCTAAGCCTTAGATTCTTAGGAGAAAGCCTCACAGAACCACTTATGCTACTCTGTTTTATGCCAGTCAGAGAAAAGGTCATAGCACTCCCACACAATGCTTTTGTGGAAACTTTTTTGCTCTGTTGGAGCATCCTGGAAGATATTCGGGGGCAACCCTCAGTCAACAGTGCCACAGATGTAACTGCATTATTTGGACATCAGCTCATCACAGCTGTCCATGTAGAACACAGAATTCAGTGTTATTGACTTCTTATTCTCAAAGAGGTCACAAGAAGCTTGCCAAGGGATCCAGGGCAACACCCTGAACTCCATCCTAAGTCCAGACAAGCACTTGCCTGCCAAGCCTTTCCACATACTGGACAGGCTCTCACAGAGTCAGCCATATTCCTCCTGAGGGATGTGATTGGAATCTCTGCTCTAATGGGTGTGGTCTTCTTCGGCTTTTCCTGGTTAAAGTACTCATCCTAAGTTTCGTCGTTTCTTTTTCTTATCCTTAGAGTCGTCACCCTCAGCTGACCTTCAGTCTGAGGCTTCTCTTCACTCCCTTCTCTTCCTCTTTTCTGTCTTCTACCTTCCCACCACTCACATCATCTTCCTTCTCCAGACAGAGGGAAGAGGGTAACTGTTAACTGTGTTTCTCACTACTTTCTTGACCCACCTCTAAGTATTCTGTTTGGTCTTCTTTGAGGCAGATTACTTTGGTATTCCAGTCATGGGTCCACCCTTGTCTACACAGCCAGTGATGGCTCCACCAGCACAGAACTCCCAGGCAGGCTGCTCCACCAGCACTGTGCTTTGTGACCACAAACACATCTTTGCCATGAGATAAGAAGAACAAAATCCAACACCAAACAGCCCAATCATTAACATATCTGCAACAGCCTGAGAACTTCCTCGAGACTTTCAGTCAGACTTAGCAATGGCTCCCAAATTATCAATAAGCTCAGCCTTGGTCACACCAATCCTGACTCCACTGGAGTTGGAGTGTGCTCCTGGGGGTTGGGAAGGTCAGTTTTCAGTTCTTTATTGCTGTCCAACTTGGAAGAGTCCATCGGGCTCTCCTAGTGAGTCTTGTCCAAGGATCAGAAGCGTGAAAGACCCTGGAGGAAAATTTCCTTCTTGGTATGGAAGTATTGACTCTAGAAGACATGGGTTGGGTAGGGCTCCCTGACAAGTAACAGCTCTCCCTCCCGCTCTGCATGCTGCACTTCCTTGGGCCTCCTGAAAGGGTTAGGGTTATAAAGCAGGGTAGGCCGAGATCATCTGTGACTCATGTAGGTACCTAGACACTGAGGGTGTGACTCAAAAGTGACTGGGTGACAATACTTAACTCCAGCCTAGACAGTCTTTCCAAATACCTACTATAAATTACTACTCACGACCTCTTGAAGATCCTGAATACTTAAAACAAATTCACTTTTCCCAATCTATATATTTCCACTAATACTGTTTACCTATCTATCAGTTATTTAAAGACAAGCTTACTTTATCATATTTTCAGTTCATTCCCAAACCTGTGTTTAATTTGTTCCTTGTGTGAGTAATTCCTGCCTTTGAAATGGCTCCACATCTCTAGCGCTCCACTGTGTGAGGCAGGTAGGCTCAGTCCACTGCTGGTAGTCCAAGCCGATCCGCAGCCTGTCTCCTGGCAACCCACTGTTATTTAATCCATCAAGTTATCTTTCTAAAGTGCAAACCCAATCATGTCACTCTCCTACGTAAATCCTTATAAGGTTTGAATGGGAATGCTCCTGTTGGCTCCTGTTTGAATACTTGGTCCCCAGCTGGTGGTGTTATCTGGGAGGCTGAGGAGGTGTGGCCTTGTCAGAGGTGTGTCACTGGGGGTCTGACTTTGAGAGTTTAAAGAGTAAGGCCATTTCTACTTCTCTCTGCTTCCTGCTTGCAGTCTGACATGAGAGCTCTCAGCTATTCTCCCCGCCATATCTACCCCCTGCTACCACAATTCCCAGCCTCGATGGACTCTTAATCCTTAGGAACCTTAAGCCCAAATAAATCCTTTCTTCTGTAAATTGCCTTGGTCATGGAATTTTATCACAGCAATAAAAATTAATAAAGTCATAATATCAAAGCAAGCAAATAAGCAAAGTGGGCTGAAGCGAGCAGGGAATTCTAGGAGCTGGATGGAGCCTAGGTATTCTCAGACACTATACAACTAAATGAAACATGGTCTGTGAATTGGAGCACGAGGAGTGACAGACCCAAGGAGCCTCCGATTTCCTCAGCTTGAACCAAACCGCATTACCGAGCTGTCCAATGCCCTTCCCTTCCTGTTCCTGGACCAAGAGGCTTGGCCTCTGCTTCTTGGAAGACTTCTTAGAGAAGACATCACGCAACATTTTTGGAAAATGAAAATGTACTATAAGTCCTCTCCTATGCTCCCTGCTATCTGGAGATCTCTGCTTTTGCTTCTAATATGATTAAGCCTTAGAGCAATGACACTCCTTATTCTTCTAATACAATTCAACCTAAAGTTACTAAACAAATTGCTATCTCAACAGACATTTTAATGATTTTAAGGATAAAGGATTTTTAAAAGGGACCTTAGAAATCTAAGAGAACAGCAAACAATACTTACTGACAACATCATTTTTCATCTATTATATATAAAGCTTCTTTTTCAATTTTTATGCTCAGAATTTTTTAATCTTCCAGCTTAGTTACAAACTTCAGTCTCAATTTGTTGAGAAACTATTCCATTCTGTTTTTAATTACACTATGTTTCAGCAGAAATCTATACTAAGGCCTACCTTTCAAAGATTAAAGGATGATTTTAAAGAAAAAGTTGTAAACTTTAGTTGGGAGGAAACCAGTGACTTTTTCCTCATCAAACTTACATAAGAGGCCCCCACCAACCGCCTGCAGCACAGTTAGAATGGGGAAGAAGTACAGAGCAGCATAAATACTTTTGAACCGGTCAGACTTCCCGAGTCCACATGCAATCTTCTTCACCAGGAGAGGTCGGAGAAGCATCATTAACACCAAGCAGAATGCGTAATAAACAAACACGATGGTGTATCTGTAAAATGAGGAACTTGTGATATCGATATGAGTAAAACCTTTATCCTTGGTGGTCTTAAATCAAAGACCTTAAAAGGTGCAAAGCTTTTACACCTAACCACTAGGATACTCAGTCTGGTGAAAGGGGGATGCGCAAACACTTACACTGTTTTGTCTGTTTGTCTGTTGTCTGTTTATGAGGTCTGGTGTATTTGAAAATATGTCTCAAAAATCTTAGTTCAGAGCATTTGCTGCTTTTACAGAGGGTTCAGTTCCCAGCACTCACAAAGCAGCTCACAACCACCTAAAACTCTAGGTTAAATAAAATATATACTCATCATATTTAAAATTAAATCGGATACATTTATTGCTAGTGACATTAATGGTGCTTATTGTAAAAATATCAAGTTAGAAGGAAAATGGCAAATGAGTGCCCTGAACCCTCCTTCTGTGCCCAGTAACAGCAACTCCTACCTTAAACTCTGTTGTCCTTTAAATTTCTATTGAAGATAAATAAATTAACTGGAATTGTAGAAGTTTGTTAATTCAGGACACACATAGACAAACAGCAATAGAATGTGGGGTAGAGTACAAATATGGCTAACTACTTCAGCTAAAAAGGTAGCTGAATTATAGATGATGATGTAAGGGGCTTCAAGGCTTGTTTTGTACTGATAAAGTTAATTACGCAGTCTAGAATCTTCTCTAGGTGATTCAAGCTGTCATTGCTTTCTCTTGCTGTTTTGTTAAATACTTAATCAGTTGAAGCATTAACGCATATGCCGTGACATATGTGTACCCATGTCATATTACCTATGTGCATATGTATTTACATCTGTGTGAATGTACGTTCTACATGTGGGTGCCATCAGTGGCTGGAAAAGGGCTCCAAATCCCTCGAAAGTAAGGATACAGGTGGTTGTAAGCTGCCTGGCATGGGTGTTGGTACTGAACTCGGGTCCTCTGTAAAACATTATACTACCTTAACTGCTAGCTATCTCTGCAGCCCCGGTAATAACTTTTTAAAGTAAAATTCAAACTAAATCCATAGTTCAAACTACTTACCTAAATTATTAAAAGCATTTATGTCTTCTTTGTTTCTATTGAACTTCTGCCACTTTTTCTTTTAATTGACACATCCAGTGAGATGCCTCATTCAAATGTGTTGGCTATATGTTGCCTATTAAAATTCTCTAAGTCCTTAGTACAGTATGTGAAAAGAAACACTTGATGCTGAGTTACAATTCTATGATGCAATAAACCAACAGAGGACATTATTAGTTTTTTATGAAGTACAGTTATCTAGATGCATGTAAAAGCAATTAGTAGGCCATAAAGGTTGGCAGAAGAAACACTTTTTACATTTTTATATTTGGAAATGTGAGAATCACTTTTTATATGCTCACATGTCCATGTGTTTGACAATTTACCATTAAGAACTTGATCTTGGGGCTGGAGAGATGGCTCAGCAGTTAAGAGCATTGGCTGCTCTTGTAGAGGACTTGGGTTTGGTTCCCAATACCAATATAACCTCCTCTAACTTTAGCATCAGGGGGTCTGATAACCCTTTCTGGTCTCCATGGGCAACAAGCACACATATGGTACACATACATACTTGCAGGCAAACATCCATACATATAAAATAAAGAAGAAAAGTCTTTAGAAAAAAAAAAAACTTGATTATAAAAAACTAATTTTATTGAGCACATATCTATTGGAAACTTGCTCCAATAACAAGAACAAAATAATCATTTTTCTATTCTACCTTTAACAAAAAAGAAAACCATACCAAATTGGCAACAATTTAAAGAAACTCTAAAAATGGGATAGTATGGTATCTTATGAACTTGCTCTTTGAAAACAGCATACTGGGCTGGCAAGATGGCTCAGCCGGGAATGTGTTCAACCCTTAGCACCCACGTGATGGGGGAGAGAACTAAGCCCTGCAAGCTGTGCTCTGACCACCGCCCAGTGCTGTGGCATGCACATGCATTCACATACATAAATAAAACAAGGTGTTCTAAGGCAAAAACAAATCCAAACCAAAAAACCAAACCAAACCCTAACCAAATACTCAAACGACAATGGCAGCTGCTACTACTGTTGAACACCCACGCGTGCAGGACACACAACATCTAATTCATTACATGGAGCCACTTAACCCTCACAGCACCCTACAAGACATCATTCCCATTTGCCAGTGGAAAAACTGAAATCACACGACATTGTTAACATACACACGTTAGTGTAACTAACAGACCCAGAAGTTAAACACTGGCCATCTTTGTTTCCAGAGCCCACGTTTTTTTCCTATATGCCAAATACCACATCTCTATTACAAATCTCCAAAGGTTTTCCTTTGACCCTCTTTTTAAAAACCTCTATGAAACATAGAAAACATATTCCCAAGTATATATGTGTGCATGTGAGTGTATGTATTGTTTTCTAGGGCAAAAAATACTTTCCTGCTATACCTAACAATACAGTTCAGTAGTAGAGTCAGCATGCCTGAGGTGCTGGGTTTATTCCCTAACCCAATACACATAACACACACACACAATAAACACACACACATGCACACAACAATTACATACACACAAGAAACACACATACACATACACTTACTCACACAACACACACAAAACACATATACATGCATACACAAAAAACATACACACAAATACACACACACACATACATACAATGACTCTCTGAGTATGGCTGCATTTACCTGGAATCCCAGTACTCAGGAGGCTGAGGCAGGATGAGATTAAAGACAGCCTAGCACATAGAGTGAGACCATTTCCTATAAAATAATTGTGACGGTTTGTATATGCTTGGCCCAGGGAGTGACACTATTAAGGGTGTAACCTTGTTGGAGTGGGTGTGTCACCCTCATCCTAGCTATTTGGATGCCAGTCTTCTCCTAGCAGCCTTCAGCTGAAGATGTAGAACTCTCATGCTTGCCTGGATGCTGCCATGCTCCCACCTTGATGATGCGGGACTGAACTTCTGAACCTGTAAGTCAGCTCCAATTAAATGTTGTCCTTATAAGAAGAGCTGCCGTGGTCATGGCGTCTGTTCACAGCAGTAAACCCTAAGACATGATGTTGCCTCCTATTATACTCTGTGCATCCAGAGAAGAAAATACTGTCTACTCTCTCACCTAGAAGTTCACAATGATCAATCTTGAAATCAATGGAATCGACAACCATTTCTTTCTCAGTGGGTCTAAATAAATACTTACAGAGGGTAGACTGCTTCGTGAGTGCAGTGCACTGTGGTAATGTAATCTGGACTCGGGTTGTAAAGCATCGTGTACCAATCAGAAAGCATCAGTACGCGGCATGAACGGATGTGAAGGACGCCCACGGGATCGCTCACGAGTAAGGTGATGATAGCTGCCATAGAGCATTCAAACAGCGCAGTGATGTGCTGGAAAAGGGCACTGGAGCTGGAGAGACAGGACAGTGTCAATGCCTCAGTCAGGTGCGCATTTATGGCCCTAAGTGTTTCAGTGACAATCCTGAAACTACACTCTTTAAAGTGCAGACAAGCTAAGGACATCAGCACCTTGGACAACCCTGTTGCTACAGTGTGAAGGTCAGCCATTCTAAAAGATTAGTCTGTTCATCGAAGGAGTCAGGACTGTCTTTGTCCCTTCTGCCATGTGAGGACACAGAGAGAGGGTGCGCCAGATCTAGATCCTGATGAGCCACTTCCTGTTTCCACAGATGCAAGTGGTCTATTCCAGAGGAACAGGGTGTTGTGGCTCATGGCTGTTATCTCAGCACTGGGGAGGCTTAGGCAGGATTACCACAAAATTGGGGCCAGCCTGGGCTACATAGTGAGTTACACCTAGGCCTAGACTACAGAGTGAGATCCTGTCTCAAAACATTAACTAATTAATTAATCAAAAGCCTAATTATTATGTACCTAGTTAATTATATAATTAAGTACCTGGTTACTTAATTAACTAGTTAATTAATTTAACTAATAACATGTGTATGTATGTATACTCATGAGTGAGTGCCTGGGGCCTGTGGCAGTCAGGAGAGGGTGTCAGATCCACTGCAACTGGAGCTATGGATGAGGGGGTCAGATACCCTGGGACTGGAGCTAGAGACAAAGTTGTAAGCCATCATGTGGATACTGGGTACCAAACCTCCATCCTTTGCAAGAGTAACAAGTGCCTTTAACCACTCAGCCATCCCTCCAGCCCCTTGGTCACTCTTTGAAAGAGTAGAATCCTTGGGACTGCTTCACTCGAGTATTTTCCAGATTTCAGTTCCAGCCTGAGGGTCACTGAGAGCTCCTAATGAGTAGCACTGGAGTACTTCAGAGATAAAAGTACTGCATGCAGTGTAAATAAGCAATGCTACACGATCTGATCTGCACGGGCTCTTTGTAATTCATACTTCTAGAGCAAAACCCAAACCTATTCATAATGACAGGAATCTTTGCATCATATTTCAATCCATCTACTGTGATCTTTGAAAATAAAAGTGGATTCCAAAACTCTACTTATAAAACCATGGTCATACACTGCATGGTATTCAGTCTATGAAGTCCACATACATGACAGTGGCCCCACAGAACTGTGTTCTCCATGTGCCTTGTTGTGCAAGCATGTCCTGTGATGCCTGCACAGCGGCAGGCACATTTAATGATACATTCCTCAGACCTGTGTCACTCCACCTGACCTAAGACTGTACCTCAGGATCTCTTCTGCATCTCAGGAAAGATCCCCCTCCCACCGTTCTCTTATACCCCTTCTTGGCCACACTAAACTGCTTCCAGTTCCTCTGTATCTCCACACATATGGAGAGGCTCCATTCTCTACCTCAAGACATGATTCATCTGTGTGGACAACCCTGTGCTTTATCATCAGCTCTGGAGCTTTGCCCTGTCAGAGCACAGTCAAAAGAATGACGCCTGGTGGACAATGCCTTGGGGAACTGTGAGTGCGACTCCAGGATTAAAAGCAGAGGGCCTTTTACCTCAGGTGCGGGCCTTTTACCTCAGGTGCAGGCCTTTTACCTCAGGTGCATTTTGTTCCCTGGATTATTCTTGGACGGATTTCATGCATCCCGTGATCAACATTTGCATTCACTTTATAAGACATGTTTGCTCTTGTCGGATGTCAGAACATAGCTGTAGAACCCAATCTGGTTAGTGTACCCTGGATCTGGATCTGGCCTTCTGCCTTGCTTTCATGCTTTCTAAGATATACTCTACAGTATGTGCCAGGCAACTGTGTTTAAATTGTCTGTCCTGAGAGGGTTCTGGGAAAGGGCTGCACTGTTAATATTTAGTATGTGCTTACTGGGGTTTATTTACATGTTTTTCTGAACTCAAACAAGCTTCCTTGGATCATTGTTTTCTTTGTTACACTCATGTATAAAAGTGCACTGAAACTGAAGTAAGGCTGCCTCCAGCATCAGACTCCAGTCTGACCCACTCTTTCAGATCCTCAGGTCCCAGGTCTTGTAGACAGTTGACAATGCCCCAGCTTTATGAATGGTCTATAATACTCCTCAGAGCCAAGCCTCTGGACCCAGCCTTCTTCCTCTGTCAGTCTCTATAAGACTCCTCAGAACCAAGCCTCTGGACTCTGCCTTCCTCCTCTGTCAGTCTCCTCTGTAAGATTCCTCAGAGCCAAACCTCTGGACCCAGCCTTCCTCCTCTGTCAGTCTCTATAAGACTCCTCAGAACCAAGCCTCTGGACTCCGCCTTCCTCCTCCTCTGTCAGTCTCCTCTGTAAGATTCCTCAGAGCCAAGCCTCTGGACCCAGCCTTCCTCCTCTGTCAGTCTCTATAAGACTCCTCAGAACCAAGCCTCTGGACTCCGCCTTCCTCCTCCTCTGTCAGTCTCCTCTATAAGATTCCTCAGAGCCAAGCCTCTGGACCCAGCCTCCCTCCTGTCAGTCTCCTCTGTAAGATTCCTCAGAGCCAAGCCTCTGGACCCAGCCTTCCTCCTCTGTCAGTCTCCTCTCAGTGCTCATTTTTCAGTCACATCACACTCATTTCTGCCTCCGTAACGCCAGGCAGCAAAAACAGTTTGGAAAAAGAAAAAATTCCAAAGCAGGAAAAACTCACATAAGTGAGGAATTAAAACTGCTAAGGCTGAGACAGCTAAGGAAGACTGCCTCCCGCTCCTGTGGAGGACCAGGTACGTGTCTCTCAGGAGACTCCGCACTCTGGCCTCCACCCACCTTCAGTATTACCTTTCCTTCATTTACAGCCCACCCTGGACCACTTCAGATCACATGACCCTCCACATCAACAGCCAGCCTTTCTTCTACCAATCACTCTTAGCTTTTCTCCTTAAGTCCTTCGAATCCCATTAGGCATACTTTTTCTCTTGATTCTCTCTGACTCCTAAGTGTTTTGTTGACAAGAGTATTCTGATACATGTCTAAGATGGGTTTATATTATTATCAGGTACCTGTCTGTCTTCTCTAATCTCTTCCTTTGATCTTCCAAAGATAAAATACATTGCTCAATAAATGCACCAACAGTGCATTAGTCAGCCCTCATAATCATACTAGATCATTAGCATTAAAAAGTTATAAAGTATTTATTCTAAAACAGTAACATCCTGTGCCTATAAACAACTTTCGCAGAAACTCAGTAGCTGTGAAATAAGGTTTTTTCAAGAGCATTGAAGAGAAAAATTAAGGAGAGCATCAATAACACCCACTACGATGTGCCCTACCACTGCTTCTTATTACAGGAAAACACAGTAGAAACAGAAGAAAAACAAGTTGTCCCCTTTGAAACAGGCTGAGGTCAGAAGACTGTGGCTTGGCATTACAGTAAGTGGTCCTTACCCCAGCATTAGTCTATGCGGATACAGTCAGATGTGCTCACCTCTTTTTCCCCGAGTACCACTCAATGAAGAACCAATGCAGAACAAGAGGAAGCATAGCCATAAATCCAAGATAGAGCCAGTCATAAAGCTCTGGGGACTCTGTGCAAGGCTGACAGTATTTCTGTGCATTTGTCCTCTGGCCTCTCGGGCATACCTACAACAGGTAAAAATACTGCTTTATACACAAACAATGCTTTAGGATCATTCTATAAAGGATTCCATTTTATTTTAAACATTTTAATATATATGTGTAGCTTTTGAAAATTAACAAAGAAAACCAAACCTGTAAGCAAAATAAAAAGAAATCTCAAAGAGAAAGCGCTTCAAGAAAGCCACATCACCTATGCTGTCTATAAAATGCTAACAAAGACTCCTTTCACGTAGTTGCTAAAATAGCTAACTAATATTCAGTGAAAAACCTTGTTAGTAACATCAGACAAAAACTATTGCACAAGGGTTCTGGAGTTGGCATGTTAATCACGTTGTTAAATCATTTTAGACATTATAAAGTATCTTTTGATATCTGTGACCATCCAGAAAGGTTTAATATAGTTACCACCATGCCAATATAAGCAAGGCTTTTATTAATACATATTCTTATACATTCATGAATATACTTAACTAAAAAAATTCTATGTGCCAATGTTTCCAAAGTAAACAGATCTTAAAATGAAAGGATATTAACATAGGACTTACCCCACATTCTCCATAGATTTCACTTGAGCCATTTTTAAATAATAGGGTCTTCCCACAGTAGAGTCCAAGGCATGCTGGTTGAATATCGACAGCTTTTTAAAAACAAATGCCAGTATAGTAACATCTTTTGTGATTATAAATAAGAGTAGGCTGATAACAGCTGAAGTAGCTGACACAAATATCTCAACCTCACTTGAAAAATATGTAATAGACAAGTCTTGGTGCGTTCACTTTAAATTTGTTCACACTGTGACAGTACTGAAAGTTATACTTGCATCTTGCTGTTCACACTGGGCCTCCTATGGAGGTCTCCAACCAGCACAGCAGGTTCTAGCCCCAGACACCTAACCCTGAATCTTCCCAATGGCTCTAGGAAGCCAGTCCCTATGATTAGACTTTAGAATTTCATTGGCTATAAGGTCATAAGAACTTTTATTTTTTAAATCACTGAGAGGGGCCAGAGAGGTGGCTCTGGTAAAAGCACTTGTTGAGCATGCCTAACTAAACCTGAGGAGTTTGACCTCCAGAGCCCATGGTAAAATGACTCAAGAAAGTCGTCTCCTGACTTCTATGTATGGGCTATGGCAGGCACACCCCCAGCCCCACACCTACCATACACAAGCACACAAATTAAAAAATGAATTAAAATAAATCATTTAGAAGGTCACTTGTAGTGAGAATTCTGTAAGAGTCTGCCATATGCTGTGAAATGAATCCAAAACAATGCTGGCCTATGTCTGAATTTACACATTTTATTATTAATGAACAATGAATTTCATCCATTCACAATGTGGAGACTCTGGTTACAAGGCCCTTTCTCCTTTCAAATTCCTGTAGACTAGATTTTTTTTGTACTTATGTTGTCAAGGGAAAACGGAAAAAGTCTAAAATGTCTCATGTTTAATATTTTCACTTTACCAAGTATCTGACATCTTTAAAAAAAACATTCTTACTTTTAGAATCTTAAAAAAAAACTTTTTATTATTATAGTATTATGTTTTTATGTGTATTTGTGCTTTGCCTGCATTTATGTCTGTGCACCATGTACCAGCCAGGTGCCCGCAGAAGGCCAAAAGAGGGAGGTCAGAAAAGGACATCGGATCCACTGGAGCTGGAGTTACAGAGGTGTCTGAGCCACTCTATGGGTGCTGGGAACCCACGAAAAGTAGCAAGTGCTCTTAATCACTGAGCCATCTCTCCAGCCAGCCCCTTAACACCTCTTTTTGCAGCAACTGAATTGTAATAAACTAAACACACGAAATGAATTGTTTCAGGTTTTCTGAGAAGGAAGTTAAGGCACTGGAAGCCCCTTCTTTGCGTCTAAAAGATCTCAAAACCAAGGCCTGAAAATCAGTACAACAAACAAAAGCAAAGCTCATTTACCTAAAACCTTTCATAGCCTTTGGTGAACTATGGCTAAAATGTTGTCCTTGTTTTTTCTGCAACAGTCCAGACCCTATGTAAAGGAACAATGTATTTGTATTTGATGCCCAGTGTAGTGGTGCATGCCTTTCAGCCCAGCACTATGGAGGGAGAGGCAAGTGGATCTCTGCGTTCGCGGTTAGCCTGGTCTACAGTGCGAGTTCCAGGTCGGCTAAGGCTACACGGACAAACCCTGTCTTGAAATACAAAAACAAAAATTACATCTGAGGTTGAAAAACCAAGCCGATTAGCTTCTGCTTCCTGCTCGAACACTCACTTCTAACTCTGAAGTCAACCACAAGGAATGCTTTTCTGTACAAGAACAAAAGGACTGAATGAAGGAACATAGGAAGAACACAACAAAGCCTCAGCCTTTAATTCTGCACACGCACTCTTCTCCAGCCATTCTGGAGCAGCCCATCTCAACCCCGGGAGAAGTCAGAGCCCTTGCTCAGGGCAGCAAAGGGCCAGGCTGCCCGCCGCGCGAGAACTGTCTGCCGGAGGCGAGCCCAAGACATAGCGGTGGAAAAGCATCAGGGACAAAGACAGAGACACGCCCGCAGCCTAATCGACCACTTACCCATTGGCCACACTAGGTTCCCCAAGAAGCGGGGGTTCAGCGGTCCGAACGCAGCGCCCGAACATCCGGGTCACAGCGCTCCCAGCCGCTCCGCCTCCCGCTAGCCTGGCAATCACGCTGGAACCCCGCCCCTGCTACATTAGGTTCGGAGTCCCGCCCCACCACCGCTTTCCCCACTAGTAGTGAGGGGGATGCGCTCGGCGGACTTCCAGGCCTAGGATTCCCAGAAACCTAGCTTCCTAATATAGGCTTGGAAGCCTCTCTCTTGCTTCCGGGTTTGAGCTCAGAGGCTCCACCTTTTCCGGGTCCAGACTCATCTCTCGTCCGGGCCCAGCCTCCAATTTGAACTGGTCTCCAGCGCCTGGACCCTGAGGTCCCGCTTCCGTTTCCTAGACGAAGATCGTAGCCCCGCCCCCTCTATGCATTCAAGTCTCCGAGGCCTCGCCCCTACCCTGTTTTGAAGTCCCGCCTCCATTATGCGGACCAGTTTTCTAGGCACCGCCTCGGCTGAGTAGTCTCTGGGGCCCCGCCCCCATCTTGTGGCTACTTTTCTAGGACCTGCGCGGGCGAGCCGTCAAGCCTCTGAGCCCCGCCCCTCCACTTGAGCAAGTTCCGAAGCCCCTCCCCCTCCATGTTCAAGCCTCTGGAGCCCCGCCTCCATAGGGGGGGCTAGTTTTCTAAGCTCTGCCCACGCGCTTTGTCTTGTCTCTGAGGCCCGCCCCGGCTTGTGTGTCTAGCTTGGAACCCAGCTAGTTTGGACACGCCCAGTTTAAGCTTCCAGGCGCTAGGTGGTCTCTGCTTGCAGGCTTGGCCCTGAGATTGCCTCCGGCTCTGCACCTTCTCCGGTGAGGTTTGGCGCTTTCCCCCCCCAGCTTGGAGAGATCACCACGGTGCTGTGCGGCAGCCTCTGGACGCAGACAATGGAGGCGGCGCTGGCAGTGACTCGGCTGCCCCCACACGACCCGAGGACGCCGGCACTATCCGTGGTGGACATGCACACAGGCGGCGAGCCTTTGCGCATCGTGCACGCCGGGTGTCCGGAGGTGGCTGGGCCCACGTTGCTGGCCAAGCGGCGCTACATGCGTCAACACCTCGACTACATACGGCAGCGGCTCGTGTTCGAGCCCCGCGGCCACCGGGACATGTACGGGGCCATCCTGGTGCCCAGCGAGCTTCCCGACGCGCACCTAGGCGTCTTGTTCCTACACAACGAAGGCTACAGCTCCATGTGCGGCCACGCGGTGCTGGCGCTGGGCCGCTTCGCGCTCGACTTCGATCTGGTGCCGGCTCCCCCAGAAGGTGCCCGGGAGGCCCGGGTCAACATCCACTGCCCATGTGGGCTGGTGACCGCCTTCGTGGAGTGTGAAGGTGGCCGCAGTTGCGGCCCTGTGCGCTTCCACAGCGTCCCAGCCTTTGTTCTGGCCTCAGGTAAAGGGTGAGACCCTCTAGACCCCGTTGAGACACAGTCCACGAATCTAACCACTGCTCTGTGCTGAATATACCTGCGCAACTAACCAGCCCTGCCTGCCCTTGCGATTAATAAAAAGGTAATTCCAAATTACTACAAACACGCTTCAGTGTCTTTGCCTTGCAGATTTGGTGAATGCAATTCTGTTATCCTGCTGAGAGGATTCGTGCCTGCAAGGCCTGGGGGTGGGGGAGCTTAGAGTGGAAAGGGGAAGAATTCTTTGCTTCCTTTAAGATCCTGAGTCCTTGCTTGTCAGGCATTCGTAGACACTTCACCGTAGACTGGAGTTAAGGAGCAAAGGGCAGTGTGTATACTCCTTGATTGAATATGCTTGGTAAACACATTACTCTTAATAAGTTACTGAATGTGACCTCTCTACCCCTCAGCCGTTAAGTTCCTTCCCTCTGCAGGGATGTCAGTTCAGGCCGGCCAGGGCTACACAGTGAGGCCCCCTGGCTTTGGGAAAGAACTAAATTTGTAAGCAAAGCTATTGCTGTCCTTGTTGAGAAACAAAGCCATTAGCTGGACACTCAAGTTTACAACCGCTGGAAGCCATGCAACCTCAGGCAAAGTTCACAAACTTGTTGACTGAGTCTGTACCTTCATTTTATCTCAGAAGTTTTTGTGGTTAGTAACGAGGCTATGAAACATTCTTAAAATTTTATTTTTTTAAAGTTAATGGGTGTTGATTGTTTTATTGTTTTGAGACAGGATGTCACTATGTAGCCCTGGCTGGAATGGAACTCTGGAATTTCTATGTTGACTAGGCTGGTCCTCTGTCTCACTGCCTCTGCTTCTTGAGAGCTGGTAGAATTTTTTAAATATCTGAAAAAAATATTCGTCAAGAAACAGAGACTTCAAGATATGTAGGATTGTTTCCTGGAGATACAAAAACATGAACAGGGTTTCTGGGTTCTGTAGTATATAGATTCCTTGCTGTCTGGCCAAGCAGGTAATCTGCATAATCAGAACACTTACAAAGAGAAGCATCCCTCTCAGGAATCACCTGGCAGCTCTGTTTTCTCTCTCATCCCAGGTGTCCCTGTAGCAAGAGTACCCAGCATGCAACTTGCAGGGCCCATTTGCCCCAGATAGCTATGAATGTGCCCTCCGTAAAATGTACACTTATTTAAAACATTTTTAATCGTTTATTTTTTATTATCTCTGGGGTTTCCTAGCTCTCCAGCATGCAGCTTGCCACAGTGGCAGGTCAGACATAATGTCTGCCTGGAAGTGAACTGGGAGCTAATTTAGCCAAGCCAGGAATAAGGTTACCACTGCCTTTCTCCCAAGTCTTCAAGCTGTGCAAAGCATTCTTAGAAAACCTGATCCTGATCCTCCCTGAATAATTAGCCTCTGGATCAGCCTGGGCATGAACGACACTGTAGCAGAATAGGCTTAGGGCAGCAGCCTCGGGAGAGGGAACGCCCGACGAGGAATGCTTTGGAGGAATTTGATGCCCTAGGAGAGTATGGGTATCACACGGAGATTGGCAATTGGAGGAAATGAATTATGATAATAAAATAATAATAATTAGGGTTAGAGCTATTACCATTAGTATTGGTTTTTCAAGACCGGCCATTTAACTAGCAGGCTACCTAGTTTCTCCCTAAGCAACTCAAGCAGCAGATTAAAGGGAGTCCATTTCCTGAGACCCTACAACTGGCGGCGGCGGCAGCAACTGCACATTAGTCTCAGGTTCAGAACGAAGAGGGGTAGCCAGACATTTAGATACCATACTTCCCCACAGCATTCCTGTGTGACGGCACCAAAATGAGTGAACTTGAATGGTCCCACTGAGGCACGAGGAAAAGGAAATCCTACATCTGCTTCTTGGAAGCGCCTAAAAGCCAAGGGATGGTATTGAAGAGTGTTGATCTGCCCCTTCCCATCTGGGTGGCCTTGTGTGGGAAAATCACCATCTGTGAAATGAAGGTGTCACCAGTGCTCACCTGGGAGGGCTACAGAGTCCACTGAACCCCCCCCCCCCACACACACACACACACACTAAGTTACCTTTATATCGTTCACTGTACCCTAGGGGGTCTACTACAGTAGACCGCAAATGATAGTCACTGAACAAGTAGCCACATCGGTGGGATTTGGAGACTGTAGAGCCTGGCAATTGTGGTTCTCTGGTCCTCTTGAGAATACCATTCTGATCAGAAATTAAAGTTTGGCTTTCACATTAACAGTCACCATGCCTACTAACCTGTACCTGCTACTTTCTATGTGTTACTGAATTCTCAAAACACTTAGAAAGGGACATAGCAATTCCATTTTCTGTTCGAGGGCAGCAAAGCTCTTCTGAGAAGCAGAACCAAGATCCAAAACCAAGCCTGGCAGGCTGTCTTCCTCTCGTCCTTAGCAGTTTGCAGTTCACAAAGACATGGATCGATGTTCTGGGGACTGATATATCCAACCTCATTCATGTCATGTGATGTGATGGGTTTGAAATTTTATCCTTTTGTCTAACTGAACTTACAAAGAAAGGCTGTTTTATTTATCCATCTGTAACTCTTCCGTCTTCCACATGGTAGATACTCTTCTGGTAGGTATGCCCTAAGGGTTACCTGAAGAGAATCAATTTAAAATCCCAGTGATAAGCTCGCATAGACAAAAGGAAAGACTTTGGGTTTTGGATTGAGTTCTAAATACAGGTTACATGTTTCAGGGGAGCGGGCTGAGACTTCACGCTCAGCTGCTTCTGAGTTTGACTCCAAACTCTGCCACTTGTTTGGTGGGGCTCTCAGAACAATGGTAGCATCTTAAATAATAGTACCTGCCTCTTGGTGCTGAGGTAGTTAAGGAGCTAGTGTAGGCAATGCGGCTGGCACATGGGATGAACTCGTGGTTGAGTTTCTTCATTTCTAATGTCCCCAAATAACTATTTAAAAAGAAAAGTAGCAGCCAGGCATTGTGCAGATCTGGCAAACCCAGTGCTAGTGGGATGGGCTTGTGCTACTATACCCAGATTTTTTTTAAAAATCAATAAAAAAATTGTTTGACCTTATAACTGAAGATAACCAGTTTGTGAATAGCATTCAAGTCCTCCTCAAAGCCTGCCCCATTAGTATGTATTCCTTTGTAGTGTTCACAGAAGGATGTCCCAGAGTTGCCCCATCTCCTAGTCCCTCTGTATTTCCTACAAAAGAGCCTCAGAGTAGTTAACAGATATGTGTATCTAATAGAGAACTGAAACATCCAGATACATTCTAGCTTACCCAACCCATCCAGGGGATAATGCACCTAGCTCTCATTTACCTGACACTTTGAAAATGGATGTCTGCCTCATTCCTTTTCATTGTGAAAGTTTCTCCTTTAGAGTAAACAGGATTAAAACAATGTGACTTTTTTTCCCTAACAAACATACCTGCAAATGCCTCTTTCAGACCTCACAGTGGATGTTCCTGGCCATGGGAAGGTGGTGGTGGACATTGCATATGGTGGGGCATTTTATGCATTTGTTAGTGCAGAAAAATTAGGACTTGATGTGTGTTCTTCGGAGACGAGGGACCTCGTGGATGCAGCGAGCACGTTGACAGGAGCAGTGAAAGCACAGGTCAGTCCCAGTACTAACCTGATGACGAAGGTCTCCTCTGTGGCCTGGACAAATACAAATTATCACATCCATTAAGGAAATTAGGCACAGGTGCATTTAAATATTTATTCAGACTAATAGGGCTCCGGCATGACACTTGTGAATTCTAGCTTTGACACTGAGAGCATTTGTAACCTCATCTCCAATGTGTCCTTGGTTTTCCTGCTTTTTAAACTAAAGTCGGTTTAGGGGATAAGTGACTCAGTTCTCATTTCTAGTACAATTCTGCCAATGTACTTTGAATCAGAACTCACAGGTAAAGCATTATGGAGTCTGAACGTTTTGTTACATGATTGAATAGCCATAATGATAGCATGATTGTATTTAATATAATAGCTCGCTTAACAAGGCTTTAGTTTGACAAGGCATAAGTAGAAAAATAGAAATATATAACATTAGGCTGGAGAGATGGCTAAGGGGCTAAGAGCACTGGCTGCTTTTACAATGAACCCAGATTCATTTACAGCACCCACATGGCAGCTCATAACTATCTGATGCCCTCTTCTGGCTTCTTGGGTACCTGACACATGTGTGTATAGACATACATGCAGGCAAAACATACATAAAATAAATATATTTTTAAAAAATACACAGGGATATTGCTATTTGAAATTAGCACTTTTCTGGGGCTATCATTACCAATATACAGAATTATTTTATTTCAAATTTTAGCAATCTTAATTTGCATTAGTTTTCTGTCCTATCAGATGGACAGCTAATGGTTTTAAAATACAAAATAATTCCACTTCATTTTTTTAATGAAACCAAAACAAGGCCTCTTTTTTTTTCTTCCATCATTTTCTTAATAAAAGGAGCAATTTTGAGCTTTCTGTCAAAGCTTAAACTGCTCAGGCAGGTAGGTCGTAATGGCAACGGGTGGACTCTGAGAAATCCAGAGTCCTTGTATTTTGAGAGAATTGAAGTGCCATCATCAAAGTATGGGCAGAGGAACTGCTTGGTCAGTTGTTGGCCAGGCCTCCATATTGTTGATGCAGATTTAGGGAAGGACCTTTTGCGGAACAAAGTCCAAAGTTAAGGTTCTCTTAGTTCAACCTCACACTTTTAACATATATTTAACAAGAAAGTATTGCACGTGTCAGACACTAAGCTAGATGCAGGAGACCTAAAGGAAGAACAAACACAGTATCCCAGGATCTTGATCTAGTTAGTGGATGGAGCTAGCACACCACGTTGTGCGCTACAGTGGAAGACAGCATGCGACTTTAAACAATGAAAACCAGTTTGCAGGTCTCTTTAACTTGGTTTGACAAACTGGACTGTAGGAACCCAGGTCAGCTTAAGTGGCATGTGATAAATGTATGATATTATGGTGGTCTCAGACATTACTATCAGATACGATACAGCAATCTCAGACATTACTATCAGATACCACAGAAATCCAGGAAAAGCTCAACCGCTGGACCTCCCAAGGACTGGAAGCACTGTTTCTTTGGGCCTGGGAATTCTTTCCTACTGACGGTCCTGGGCTGTGCATCTCGGTGTGCAGTCAGTCACTGCTTTTCAAGGAACCCCTAGTCTTTTTTTTTTTTTTTTTTTTTTTTTTTTGTTGTTGTTGTTTTTCCTTCTTCATCCAGTTTCTTACTTACTGTTCTCCCCTTTCACGTGATGGTCTTAGCTCAGGCACACAGTCAGCCTATGAACCCCCATCAGAATTCAGAGTTTCACAGCAAGTATGTGCTGGACGTGCCTATAAAAAGAACTGTGCATTTAGTTAAGGCTGGAATCAGAGTCGCTTCCTCAGCAGGCGCTCAGCAGGAGAATCATAATTGCCAATAAAACTTTATCAAGAGAATGACATAATATCAAGCAGTTACTTACAAACTTATTCAACAAGGTCATTTCAAAAAGTGATATGCATTGAGAAAATTATATCGAGTCTGTTGTTGACATTATTTCTTAAGGTGGATTTGAATCAAATTTTATATGTGGTTGTTTTATTTGCAGTTTAAAATCAACCATCCTGAGAGTGAGGACCTTGGTTTTCTGTATGGAACTATTTTGACGGATGGAAAAGATGCTTATAGTGAGGAGCCCACTACCAACATCTGCGTGTTTGCCAATGAACAGGTATCAAGACTGTAACTGTCAGGCTCAAACATGCAACCGATAGCCAACACTCAATTCCTGTAATTACTGATTCTGAAACAGGTCGACCGAAGCCCCACCGGCTCTGGAGTGACAGCCAGAATTGCTCTGCAGTATCATAAGGGGCTTCTGCAGCTGAACCAGACAAGAGCCTTCAAAAGCAGCGCAACTGGCTCGGTGTTCACAGGCTGTGCTGTGAGGGTGAGTGTAACTGACGCCTTAGCCGCGAGTGTCTTTTGAGACAGAAAAGGCAGGAGCTGCGTGCTGGATACATTTCTTCACTGTACTCTCAGATGAGCATTTGAAAGCAGACCTGTGAAAGCTTGTGTTTAACTGGGAAATCAGTTCTTAAAGTGTAGTGTTGCACCTCTGGGTTGACCCCCCTGTGCTTTCATGGGTCAAAAATATGTTCGTGATAAAACTAAGACATGGCTTGCTTTCCACTCACCCTCTCAGAAGCAGTCACCGTATTCTCCCACAGGCTACATGATAAGTGATTTCCCAACCAAGTGAATAGTTGAATGCAGAAGCAGGTGAGAATCCAGCTGTTCCTACTGAGACAGATGAGAGAGGCCCTCAGGAATGTAAAATGCTGCCGCTTTTCTCCTTTATAACTCTTTGGCATAGTTATCTTTATTTACAAAAAAAGTGTGTATACATCACTGTGTAACTGGTTTGTTTTCAGATGAAAAAAATATCTTTAATTCCCAATAAGTACTAAGAGATAGAACATGCATAAAGAAGAACTTCTGGAGATCCTCAGATATTGAGGTGTAAAGGAATTCTGAGACTAAAAGATTTGAGAAGTACTACATTAGAGTTTGGAGCCTCTGCGGGTTTTGATTTGTTGTATGAATGTATCGTGCTTCATACAGTAGTATATAAAAGATGTGAGTTGTAAAAAAAATAGAATTTTTTTTGTAATGAAATCAAATTGCAAATGTACTAGCAATGAATCTACTCAATAGTAAATGAGACCTGTTACAGAGGTCACATTAGTGAATGAAAATACTCATAAAGAGTCCTTTAACATAGGGAGCAATCCACCCCACTGTAGCTGTTTTTAAACGTTTCTTTTCTGAATACTGGGATATCTTTAACCTAAGGTGTGATCCACATATCACACATTGATTTTATAATATACAAGCCATCTCTGTTGTATGTAATAATGTGAATCACAATGTCTTCAGAATCTGAGACTGGGTTTAAATAGTAACCTACAGTATTTATTGGGGACTTTTTTGTATGGCATTTTCCAAGCTAAGAACTTTATGCATGCTATTTCATTTAAACCTTACATGAATCTAGGAGATCATCACAGGCATGGCAGCAGAAACAACTAAGAACTCACATCTCTGATGGCAAACAGGAGGCAGAGAGCATGCTGGGAGTGGTGTCTTTTGAGACCTCAAAGCCCGCCCCCAGTGACACATTCATTCAAACCACCACAGGGGTAGTGCACTTGTTAGCAAACACAAGGCTCTAGGTCCAATCTACACTGCAAAAATGATAAATAATGGAACCACTGTATCTTGATTTAATATTTGACATTTTATTTTCAATTATTCTTATTTTAAAAATTAGAAAATCAAAGACCACAGGTAGGATTTTGTACTATCTACTTTTATAATTGCTGTGACCAAATACCCAATGGAAGGTTTTATTCTAACTTATAGTTCAAGGGAATATCTTCCATAATGGTAGGGAAGGCAGAGCAGTACATTGGGAAGGCCTTGTGACAGGAAGCCATCTATCAGGAAGCACAGTGAACAGGAAGTGGGTTAGGCTATAATCACTTAAGACCACCCCCAATGACCCATTTTCTTCAATGGCTCTCCATCCTAAAGATTCCACAATTTCTCCAAAGAGCACCACCAACTGGGAGCCAAGTATTCAAATATTTACATTAACCCATGAGGAACATTTTGTACACAAAGCACAACAAATCGGCAGCGATTTATTGACACCTGCCGGTTCCTCACCACACTGCGCTCCTTCACTGGAAAGAGCCATGCCTTCCCAGATCTTGGCGCCTTCTCAGAACTCGAGTGGCACCGTCTCATGCTCATCCTGTGCTCCCAATTAGGTGATCCCAGATTTGGTCCTCAGCTTCCTTCTAGTCTTTCTCCAATTTTCCACTGAACAATTTTGACTACTTTCTGGACTTCGGTTCTTGACCATCTGCTGAGATAAGTCTGAAACCTTCATCCCTGCCCTGTCTGTCCTGTACCTCTGTTCAGTCTAACCCTCGAACGGTTCACTATACTCATCTTTAAGTGGCTGTACCTAAGTATCTTAAATTCTGCATATTAAAAGCTCCTCCCCTCCCTTCCCTCTCCCCTCCCCCCCTCTCTCTCACGGGTTTTTCTCTTAGTTACTTTTCTATTACTATGATAAGACACCATGACAAGGCAAACGTATAAAAGCATTTAATTTGAGACTAACAGGTCCAGAGAGCTAGAGTCCATGACTGTCATGTTCAGGAGCATAGTAACAAACAAGCAGGCATGGCTCTAGAGCAGTAGCTGGGTGACGGTGGCCCGCACCACTGAGCTACCGAGAACGGAGCATAGGCCTGGGGGATTGACACAAAAGACACAGACACGGCTCATTCATGCAAGCAGAATGCTGAAGCCTTGTTTATTCCTTTACTTTAAATACTCTCCTCTCCCAGGGTGGAGAACTACCAAAAGGGGAAGTAAACAGATCACAAGACAAGGCTAAACCCATGACCAGAGATGACTCGTCACTCACCGTGCTCTGGGCCAAAACCACAAAGTTAAACCAGCTAAGCTGGATGAATGTCCCTGAGACAGGGGTCTGTTCCTAACAGCTGGGGGCTCACATCTTGGTCCAAAAGCAGGAGGCAGAGAGAGAAGTGAGAATGAAGTAGGAGGCTTTTGAGGTTTGCCTTCCCCAGTGACACATCTCCAACAAGGCCACACCTCCTAATCCTTCCCAAACAGTTCCACCAAGTGGTGAACAAGTACTCAAACACATGAGCCCACAGTGCCATTCTCATTCAAAACACCACTCTCTCTTTTTCTTCACCTGTGTTAGTGGCATAAATAAGGCACTTCTGAGCTAGAAACTACGGTCTGTCTGCATTGTCAGGCTATCAATTCTACCTCCAAATTATCTTGTATTCTCTCTCTCCTCCCCACTAAATACTGCCTCATGACTCCAGGTATTAGTTATTGTTTGTTTTTTGATACAGAATGTTGCTGTGTAGCCTAAAGTTCCCGCCTAGCAGGTTTCTAAGCTTCTAGGCCCTTTCCTCTGTGGCCCCCTTTCCAAGTAAGTTAACTAAAACACACATTTGACTTTGTCACACTTCAAAACTTTCCTGCACCTGAGAATCGACATGTAGATTTCTCTAGTTATGAGACTGAGGAGGCAAGCCTTAGAGACACCGGCCAGGAAGAGTTTCTTAGTATGTTCCTTTTGTTTTCTTTTTTCAGGAAGCCAAGTGTGGAGATTTCAAAGCTGTCATAGTGGAAGTTACAGGACAAGCCCATTACACGGGGACAGCAAACCTGACAGTGGAAGACAGTGACCCACTAAGGGATGGCTTTCTTCTCAAGTGACTTTTTTCCATAAGTTTTAAAGGTTTTCCTTAGAAAGTAATTACCTTTAAATGATGTTTTCTCTGTGTTATGTGAAAATAAGTATTCAGTTACACTTATAGGCTAATGTTTATACTTTCTAAACCAGAACACTGTGTCTAAATATAAGGTATTATACTTCCTATTTGCAAACCTTTTGAGCATAAATGTCACTAATGGGGAAGCAAAGTGCTAGGAACTCTGAAACTTTTTAATCATTAGTATAGCATGCAAAATTAAAACACAGTTACTTAATCTATGCTGTGGAAATGGCAATACTTAGAAGTTTCTTTGAATGATAGCTTCAGCTATAGACCATACAATAATAAATGTTGTGAGTTTGTTATTTTAATGTTCCGGTTTGAGTAAAATAAAGCCATCCGTAAGTATCATGGTAGTTATGACAGCAAGGTGGGCTATTGCAATGTTCTCAACACTTGGCGTAAATATCTTGGAAGGATCCAAAGGAGTCAGCTTCTTTGACAGACATTGTTATAGCTGCTGCTGTCGTGTTGGTTTTGCTACAAATCCCTCATTATCTACACCAACTGGTACCCACTAAGGGATGCCACAAAGTCACCGAGTAATGCAGCAAAGACCAACTGGGCACCAGACTTTTGCTCTCTCTTTAGATGGTGCTATTTGGTTGGGGTGGTAGTTTGCTTGTGTTTTCGGTTGATTGTTTTTCCTTTGGTTTGTTCACTGGTTCTAAGGATTGGTGCTCAGGCAACATCACTGAAATACAGGTGTGAAGTAAAAATTAATCTGTAAACCTTTGCAGTACAATGAATCTCATGCCTTATCAGCTGACCTTGATTGGTGAGTTGTTCTTCACTGACAGGGCCATGAGAAGACTAGACGATCACAGATAAAGACGATAGAAAAGGTGGGCTCAGGCAGAGTTGTACAAGCCATGTCTTATGCCAAGCAAGTTTACTAAGAAGTACAGCATCCTGTATGCTATTTATGGGGGGGATAAGATAGAGCTGGCAGAAAGCTATCATCCAACGGGACAAAGTCAACAGGAAGCTAACCAAGCAGTGCTACACAAAAGAAGCACACCATACCCCAGGGCATCATAATCTAAGCACACAGAGTTCCTGGGACTGATAACTCTAGAGTCGTCAATGGGGAAAGCCAAGTTTCCAGGATCAGAAACTTTTAACTCCTTCCAGACCCTGGCCCGAGTCCCAGACTGGACTTTGGCAAGTTTGTCCCTGGGCAGGAACACAGACTAGGTTCCTATTGTCTTTTCATGGGGGGCTCTGGATAGCCTTGGATCAGCCTGGCTCTCAACAATCACCTGCTTGCTAGATTTTAAACATGAAGAAATCTTGTTACTGGCATTCTTGCCAGTTAATACTTACCTTTGAGCCTATTACACACATACAGAGAGAGAGAGAGAGAGAGAGAGAGAGAGAGAGAGAGAGAGAGAGAGAGAGAGAAAACAGTGCTTGAAAGCCAGGTGTGGGGACACATGCCTATAATCCTAGCACTTGGGAGGCGGAGCCAAGAATATTGTAAAGTTTGAGATCAGCCAATATACTGAGGCCCTGTCTTTTAAAAATGAAATAGATCATTGTCTGCCATCCTAAACTGAAACATTAACTGTGATGCCTTTAGAAAATTTGGTGTGTCTTCTGTGAGGTGTGTAACGTACTTCTGAGCACACTAGCTACTGAACAAACCCATGTTAAGTGCTGGTCTCACTCAGCACGCCTTTATTGACCCAACTGGGGAATGGTCTAGAATTTTATTACCTAACCTAAAGAAAAACATAAAATAATTTTTTTATTTCCTCATTACCCACAAGTAGTTATGGTTTTGTGTCAAAACGATGACTTACCTCAAAGGACAAAGAGGCACTCTTATTAATTCAGTGTGGCTGAATTTCCATAGATTAGGTAATGTGCTGTATTTAGAGAAATAAAAGTAGAATCACTATTTTCTCTTAATCTGTGTCTCATTCATAAGACCAATCACATACGCATCCTTTACTTGAAAACAGCACACTGCTGTTGGTATCCCATGGCTACCAAGGGTGCAGAATTTTATCCATGACAGTTAGGAATCCTCAGTCCTTGGTGGTAATAAAGAACGGATAGCTTTGGGTTGTTTTCCTTCTTGTTTTAGAATTGTGTACAGATGGTACATTTTCCATTTGCTGCCTCAGGATCGATCCCTCTGCCTCACCTGTAGGATGCCATGGCTTCATCCTGTTTGTATGCATGGTAAGGAGATACCAGACAAGCATGTTGAATCTCTCATGAACTACATGGCTCATACAGTCAGTCCAGAGGCTGTGTGACTCCAACAAACTAGTAATGCTTAACATCTGACATTCTAATCTATCCTGTCCTTTGCTCTGCCTCCCTTGGAGTCAGAAAGCTATGGAGACCAACCCCACCTCCTCTGGCATTCAAATGGAAACAATGTTGATTCTGCTTCTAGACACTGCTCCCTGCAACCCAGTCCATCTCAAGGCTTACCATTATCAACAGACTGGAGAACTCCAACCTCCTTCTCCTCAGTGGCACCGCCCCTGAGTGTTTAAATGTATTCATCTAAAGATGATAAAACAAGCAATCTTGTCTGTCTTTTAGTGTGCTTCAACCCCAGTGCCTCCCCTTGGGATTCAAACTTCTACTTTCCTCCTGTATCCAACCACTGTCTGGTTTCTGTATCGTTACTCTCTGGAAACTGCTTGGCCTGTCGGATAGAACGGTTACCACAGGGTTCCTCACACCCAGACTGTGCTGGCTCCTTGTACTCAAGTGTGCTACCTGTGAGAACAGAATTCCTTTGGTGCAAGAGCCACGCCCACATTGACTCAGCGAGGCTACCTAGACCATTGGGTTGATACTCAGCCCCCAGCTGCATTCGATACTGTAATTGTGTGAGCCACAGTCCATACCCTTCTTGTTCCAAATCTAGATTCCTTAAGAACTGGGCCACCTTTCAACTGTCAAAAGCCACACACTGTATACCATTCCTCCTTAGAGCAATGTTCATACTTAAGGTCTTAAAATGCAGATTTGGCTTGACTGGGCTTGGGTTCCGCTGTTTCTAATACTCCGGGGTGTCTGGAGGGAGACTCCCCTTTGGTAGCAAAACTTTTTTTTTTTCTTTCTAAATCTATGTTAGTGACCTGCTGGGCTCAGGTTTCACAGGTGAGTGTGCCCTTACCAAGCAACTTCTCTTCACCCTAAATACTCAGAAAGGCTGTCTTTTAGGTAAAGGATGGAGCTGGCCTCCACAAGCAAGGGTCAAACTGAGATGACACCAGAAATCTTACTGTTGTGCCTTACTGACTCTACCACCCACCTACCTTGCTAACTCTATCACCCACCTGCCTTGCTTTGGCCCCTTTAACTGCTTCTTGATTTTAACCACCCCTGACATTCTAAACAGCATCTCTTTGGGTTTTTTTTCATTCACTGTCTTCCCCTAAGTTATCCTATTCATATTTATGGAAACAAGATGTAGGGTAGGAATAGAGCATCTCTAGAGGAATAAGGATACTCACAGGGGTAAGGACTGGGCTCCAATAGGAAAAGATAAAAACTGGCAAAGACACTAGTGCAGATAAGGAAAGAAGTGAACCAGGATGCTGTGAGGTCCCTCTTGCTTGTTTGAACCACGTCCCTGACTGTGGGCCTTGTTTGGTAAAGGTCAACTGCTAGTTTCATTACACCTCCTGTCTTAGTTAAGGTTTTACTGCTATGAACAGACACCACAATCAAGGCAACTCTTATAAGGAGAACATTTAATTGGGCCTGGCTTACATTATAGGTTCAGAGGTTCAGTCCATTATCAAGGTGGGAACATGGCAGCATCCAGGCAGGCATGTTGCAGCAGGAGCTGAGAGTTCTACCTCTTCATCTGAAGGCTGCTAGGAGAAGACTGACTTCTAGGCAGCTAGGATGAGGGGCTTAAAGCCAACATCCACAGTGACACAGTTCCTCCAAATACTGCCATTCCCTGGGCCAAGTGCATTCAAACCACCACCCCTCCATAACATTCAGTCTCCACCGTACAGCACGCAAATGCTGTCCCATAGAAACCACGCACATTTCCCCTTTACCACCTCCCGCACCACTTGCATGTAGCCTAGAATTCAAACACTGTCAGCTCCAGCATTAACCTCTTGCCATCATGTTTGCATTCACTGTATCTCTTCTTCCTTCTTCTCCTCTGCTCCCCCCTCAATAGTCCAATGTGGTCTGGCATAAAAAGTCTGTATCAACTACTCTAGAAGTATCTCCATTGAATTTCATGTTAAAATAAAACACTCATCTCCTCGTATTGTATTTGTGTTTGCCTAAGACTGTAAGTCTTTTAGGACAAGGGCCTTTATTAGCTGTTTCCTAAAACTAGGTTGAAGATCATATTTTCTAAACAACCTACGGATTGTATATTTTTGGATTGAAATGATTGTCATCTGGGGTTGACTTTGCCTGAAGGGGATGTGGGGATTTCTGGGAACACTTTTAGTTGTTGCAGCTGCTGCTACCCAATGGGTAGATATGAAACGCTGCCGAGCATTCTCTGCATGAACAGCCCCACCAACAAAGAATTGAACCGCGATGATCTAGGCCAGACTGTGTAAAGCTGATTCTGAGAAATCTTTAAACGCACTTGTTTTTACACTCTGACTTTCTTTCTTTTTTTTTTTTTTTTTTTTTTTTTTTTTTTTTTTTTTTTTTTTTTTTTTTTGGTTTTCTTGAGACAGGGTTTCTCTGTGTAGCCCTGGCTGTCCTGAAACTCACTCTGTAGACCAGGCTAACCTCAAACTCAGAAATCCACCTGCCTCTGCCTCCCAAGTGCTGGGATTAAAGGCGTGTGCCACCACTGTCTGGCCACTCTAACTTTCTTGTAGCATACATTGAAATAAACCCTGTAGCACTGATATGGATTCCAAGACCTGCAAGTGTCCTAGTGATTCTTCAAGACTTTCTTGAGCTTGGGGGGGGGGGGGGGGTTTAGCATCTCCTGAAAAGCCTGTTGGAGCTCAAGAGGTTGGACCTCCGCCCAAGTATCAGTAGATTTTTGCTTTTCTAGAAGTTCTCCACCCTAGCCCCACACTTTGCAAACAGTTGCTTTAAAGAACAAAGGTAACCAGAAGGTTTAATCAAGCCTTTCCTACTCTAGGCCATAGCCACAATCTGGAGATACGTTGTTGTGCAGCCAGGCCTCTCCTGGTCCGGTCTCTCCCCAGTCAGTATTCTCCAATGCTGATAACTGGCAGTGTCTTATATGGCACATGTACCACATTCCAGAGACCGAATGGAAATAGGGGCAGAGCCTGTGCCCCTTTCTCTCTCCCCCATGCATTAACCAGTTACCATCCAGAGGTCCAGGCCAGTAGATGGCACTCCCCTCCCCACATGCCAGTCCTTGAGAACCCCTGTTCAGAGTCAGGCTTAGGCGGAAGCCCAACCTCAGGAATGCTGAGTGTCAGCAAGGAGTCTACTGAAACAAATTCGTTACAGCAGTGGTTTTCAAAGTGTGGCCCTTGGGTCATCATCATCACCACCAATATGAATTCTTGGTCCTCATCCCAGAGCTACATTGTCTGAAACTGAGATTGGAACCTAGTCACTTGTAACAGGATTAATTCTGTTGCCCACTCAAAATACAGAGGTACTGGAATACCCCACCTCCACCCTGTTCAAGATCTCCAGGTGTGGACTGTTTTCCTTTCCTACCTGTGTATTCCAGGGACACCCAACGCACCCCCCCCCCCCCAATAGGCCTCCCCTAGGGCATCAGCACCTCAACTGGATCTGCCATTCGTTTGCGGGGTGGTCTGACTTTCTCCATCCTGCCAGGGTGCCGGAGGCGGACCATGCCATCCCTCAGACTAACAGACCCCTGGCTTGGTCACCTCTGGCTGGTAAAGGAGATAATGTGGGCCGGCTTTTCTGGGGTACCCGGTTAGCGTCCCGCCCCGCGCTCCTGCGTAAATAGGCGGTTCCCGCGGCAACGCCTGGAACTCACGTCAAGGTTCCACCAGTCCCGGGTGGTGACCGAGTCCCACCCACTCCCCGCAGGTGTCGTTCTGGACCGCCCAACCTTTCACCCTGCGGCGGGATGAGCAGAGCAGCGGCCTGCCCGGGACCCCATGGAGGAGCAGGCGCGGCCTCCGGGCCGCCCGGCCGCAAGTGCACCCTTGCCCGGTAGCGAGCATCCGGGAGGGGCGGCTTCCGCGGCCACAGCGGCCGCGCTGTCGCTCAGCTCCGTAGCCACCGAAACGCTGGGAAACCAGAGCGATGCGGGCAGACCGGAGGCGACGGGGTCTCGGGGACCCGCACCGCTGCTATGGCACGGGGCAGCGGTGGCCGCCCAGGCGCTTGTGCTCCTGCTCATCTTTTTGCTGTCTAGCCTGGGCAACTGCGCGGTGTTAGGGGTGATCGTGAAGCATCGGCAGCTGCGCACGGTCACCAACGCCTTCATCCTGTCGCTGTCCCTGTCGGACTTGCTCACCGCGCTGCTCTGCCTACCCGCCGCCTTCCTCGACCTGTTCGCGCCGCCTGGGGACTCGGGGCCCTGGCGCAGCTTCTGTGCGGCCAGCCGCTTCTTCAGTTCGTGTTTCGGCATCGTGTCCACGTTCAGCGTGGCGCTCATCTCGCTGGACCGCTACTGCGCCATCGTGCGGCCGCCCCGAGACAAGCTGGACCGGCGGCGCGCGCTGCAGCTGCTGGCCGGCGCGTGGCTAGCTGCACTCGGCTTCTCCCTCCCTTGGGAGCTGCTCTGGGCACCCCGGGAGCCCCCCGCTCCGCAGAGCTTCCACCGCTGCCTTTACAGAACCTCCCCAGACCCTGCGCAGCTGGGCGCCGCCTACAGCGTGGGACTGGTGGTGGCTTGCTACCTGCTGCCCTTCCTGCTGATGTGTTTCTGCCGCTACCACATCTGCAAGACCGTGCGCTTGTCAGACGTGCGCGTGCGGCCGATGACCACCTACGCGCGCGTGCTGCGCTTCTTCAGCGAGGTGCGCACGGCCACCACCGTGCTCATCATGATTGTCTTCGTCATCTGCTGCTGGGGCCCCTACTGCTTCCTGGTGCTGCTGGCTGCGACCCGGCAGGGTCAGGCCACGCAGGCTCCCTCGCTGCTCAATGTGGCGGCTGTTTGGCTGACCTGGGCCAATGGGGCTATCAACCCGGTCATATATGCCATCCGTAACCCCAACATTTCCATGCTCCTGGGACGCAACCGCGAAGAGGGGTACAGGACTAGAAACATGGATGCTTTTTTGCCTAGCCAAGGCCTTGGTTTTCTGGCCAGAAGTCGCAATCGCCTTCAAAATGGCTGTGCCAACAGGCTTGGGGCTTGCAGCAGGATGCCTTCTTCTAACCCTGCTAGTGGGTCAGGAGGGGAGGCGGTCATGTGGGCTCGAAAAAATCCAGTTGTGCTCTTCTTTCGAGAGGGTCCACCAGACCCAGTTATGGCAGTCGGCAAACAGCATAAATCTGAAAGCAGAGACAGTAGCATTTAAGAAGGGTTGGGGTGGACAGCTTGTAATAGCAAATTTCCACCGCTCTCATTGAATGATGTGGGAATCCGGCGAGAATCGTTTATTTCATAAAGCCAAACATTTAAAACTAAAAAGACAGAAGTGGGAGAGTTACCACTTCATTCTCAAATATAAAAGATGTAAAAGAACATTCCCTTTCTTCTAAAGTATCAAGGGAATGTGAAATGCAAAAAATTTAAAACAATATTAAACCGCACAGCCAAGCATTGTAAGGTGTTTAAGTGCTAAAAAGCAACAAAAAAGAAAATTCACAGTTACTGATGAGCTCATGTTACAGGAATCACACTGTGCGACAAAAATCACTGAACTGAACTTAACAACTGTCCAAATACTGTTTCTTCTTTGTTTGTTTGTTTGTTTGTTTTTAATGAACTAAGCCCCTTGGATCTGTTTGAAGACCCCTGTACTTTCACCAGCATTCAGCAAAACTTCAGATTCTAGAGCCTGCATGTCTGACCTGCTTTGGGTGCTTAGGGCAGAAACATCATTACACAGATTGGTGTGCTCTCCCTCCTAGAATTTTCGTGCAAGATTTTAAGTTTAGAGTTTATTTTAAACCACTTCTGGTCCTTGTTTGTTTCTGGTCGTTTATTACTAGATATAATTCAGCGGTCCAAAGTGCAAAGTGAACATACTCTGGTTGTTTAAACAGAAGTCTTAATTATTCATAAAAACCAATGTTTCTTCTAAGCCCATTTTAGCCCCCAAATTATCTGTCTTGGAAAACCCCAGCTGTGTCCTTCCTCTAAACTGTTCCTGTCTGATAGCTTGTATGGATGCCACTCCAAATGTTTTCATTAAAATAATAATAATGATGATGATGATGATGATGATAATAACTTTCATACAAGAAAAATCCTTCTCTATTGGGGTAACTTTTTTTATAGAGCCCGAACTATAATTTGAAATCAAATTCTTTGAATATAATGAGTGATGCTAAATATGTATGTAGATATATATATATTATACATTATTATGTATTGTATATTATACATACATATTATACATTTAGTACTAGCTTTCCTATTTAGCCTTTAACTGCCAAATGTGATTCCAAAATGGAATTCTAAAAGCAGTTTGAAAAGTATGACCGCTTTCTTGGAATTGCTATAGAGCATCCTAAGAGGATCTTCTATCTAGAGGTTTGGGTATGTTTTAGTAGCAGACTGCTGCTTTACAGGTATGACTTGTGTAGAATATTATAGCCATCACTGGAAAGATCATTGGTTTGCGGTTACAAGGTGGGATGAAAGTCCATTGGTACAAGGTCAGAGAGATAACTCAAGCCAACTGAAAATATTTTCAGAAACTTCATAAAAAATTTTATACTAACTCAGAAGCACAATCTAAGCTTTGTATATGTGAAATTTCTCACACTGAATGTCACTTTGGACTTTCTTGCCTTCCCTTACTCTGCTTCTCTTTCATCCAGTATTCCATAGCTTTAGCTGAATAAGCACTTTAAAAAGCATAAAAGTCCATCTGTTATGTGACGATCTCACTGTGAACTAGCTGCATTGTATAAATGTAAGGCATTTCAGGTGTTCATTCTTATGTAAGTCTCGGTGTGACGGGTGAGTGTGCAACGTTGTTTTGTAATCAAAGATGGAAGTACATGGTTCCTATCTTGACGAGCAAAGATGTTTTCATTTTTCTTATTCTCTGGAAGTTTGTAAGTTACCTGGATATGTTACTGCTACAGTCAATGTAGCACAAAGGTGATAGGGGGGAAAATCTCTCCTCTCTAAAGCCTATTATCATAAAGTTACAGGCTTAATGCAACCAGATCTGGGATTTGGGGAGAAATCGTCTTGCCATTGTGAAATTTATAGCACAGGGACTCTTATTTTGTGGAGAGATTATGCGATTAGACGAAGGATGCAGTCGTGTTACAAAGTGGGAGAATCAACTACAAAGAAGTGAGGGAAGTGGTCAAACAATAGACGTGGTGCAGAATAAACCCAGGGGATGTACAGGGGGTGAAATCCAGCAGAGTGGAGGAGACCATGGTGGTTTGAGGGGCTTACGGGAGAAGGGGAATTGCCCTCTGTGTTGTCAGGGAGAGGAAATGGTCATGAAAGAGACGGTTCTGGTAGTGGTTCTCAGAATCATAGCTGGCAATGAGAGAGGGAAAGCAAGACGTCCCTAATTAAGTTGATGAACAGTGTGTGTGTGCATGCACGTGTGTGTGGGGGATGTGTGTGTGTGTGTATGTGCATGCACGTGTGTGTGGGGTGTGTGTGTATGTGCATGCACGTGTGTGTGTGGGTGTGTGTGGGTGTGTGGGTGTGTATTTTTCATTTTCCACTGTATGGCTATTAAACGGTTGAAGTGGGAGATGCCCTGCAGTCTGTCAAGCTGTATGGCCCTTCCGTCTCTGTGTGACAGCGGGAACGAGGGTGAGAAGTTATGGCATCATGCCCATCCCCTCATCCTTGTGGACCACTTTGCTTTTACTTTATATAAGGCCTGTTTTCTTGGTGCTGAAGCAACTAGCAGGTGGAAATCACAGAGGCTGCCTGCAGAAGGCAGGCAGCCTCAGTGAGGGCCTTGTGCTTTGTAAGAACCATCCACAGTCAGGATTCCTTAATTGGAAGGGAAGGAAACAAGAGGGGAGGGGAGGGGGAGGAGAGGGGAGGGGAGGGGAGGGGAGGGAAGGGAAGGGGTATCCTTTTCAGAAGAGTGTCAAGGAAAGGAGATGAACTTGGAAGCAAAAGATATGTTCTCAAAGGCTGATCACCAGTCTGCCCCCCATAAATAAAGATTGAGATGCAATGACTTTCCATAAAGCTAAAGGTTAGCCTTCCTCACGTTTACCAGCAGCATGAAATGATACAAGCTAGTGGACAAGGGAAAAGAAACTACGTAACACTGGGACAGGCATAAGTAACCATCTTAATACATCTGCTCCTGGCTGATTTCGTTAGGGTTGCAGCAGTGACAGTTGTTACTACTCAGTAGTAATGCAAATTGCCCTACTTAGTTTTCATAGCAGCCTTGGGAATAGGGTATTGTTGTGGTAAATATTTAACAACAATGGAGGTTTTTACCCTGCCTTAGATCATTTAGTTCCCAGATAAAAGACACAAAACTTTTATGTTTATAATAAGCCTTAAACAGCACTAGAGCTGAGCAGCTATCAACTCTCTCTGGCTATTGTGTGTATTTCCCTGTACAGAGCCCTCACTTAGCTGGCCAGCCCTCATGGCAGTTCTCATGATCCTTTACCCCATGGCATCTTTCTCAGTTCAATGTCCCTCCTCTCTTCACGTGCTCTTTCCTCAGACCCCAAGCCAGGGAACCAAAACTCTGCCTACCTCTCTTCTCCCCAGTTATAGACTGTAGGCATCTTTATTCAACCAATAGTTTTAAACCAAGGAGTAAGGTTACATAGCATCACTTAGAGTATATGAGGATTGCCTGGTCCCTGGGGGCAACCAGACCTTAGGGGCCAATACTTAGCATTACAATACATACCAAAAGACCAGACCTCAACAGAGTACTGTTTTTCTTTATCCTGGCTCACAGATGTGAAATCTGAGGTACAGAAGTGTGGTGTGATTTGTCCGAGGTCTCAAAGCCAGCAAGAACCAAATGTAAGATTAATATCTAATATATTTTGTCAGAAGTCCCTCTAACCACCATGCTGTACCACCTCTCTCATGTGTAGAAGACAGTAGGAGCAAGCTATCAAAGGAATGGAAAGTAAAATTATGAATTTAAAAGAGAGACTGTTTAATGTGGAGAACAGCTATGTAAGATATGTGTTCGTTGTTTTATTGTTTAATGTATGAAGCCATGTCGAGCAGTTGTTTTTCTGAAGCAATCCTAATCCTTGGGCTAATGGCCCCAGTCAACCTTATGCTTCACTCCTGCTCCAGAGCAGATGAGCAGAGTTTGAGCCATCTGGAACTCCCGTGGATATAATAGCCTATGCACCTAGACTCTGTAACCCTTCCTGAGCCCTCCTACCCGGCCCAACTTATGAACATTTTCCCTTGTTGATTCACCCTTGCTGCCTGCATTTGTGAGCTACCAGTGTACTCTCAAACATCTCATCAACCCTAGCAGCTTGTTGGATGAACTTTGTTCCTACTTTACAAAAAAGTATGTATATGTGTGTATACATACTAGTATACATACACATATAGATTGATATTTCAGTCACCAGGGTAGGAACAAGGTAACCTGGACTTACGGCATTCTGAGGACACCAGGTCCCATCTTTACCTCAGGAATTTCATTCTCCATCATTCCTTCCTGCTCCATCAAATACTGTCATGGATGCTCCAAGCATATTCTGTCTCTCACATGAGAGGGGAGAAAAGGTTTCCCATCTATCTTAGTTACTTTTATTTTGGTTCGATAAAACACCATGACCAACACAACTTATAAAAGGAAGAATTTAATTTGGGGTTCATGGTTCCAGAGGGTTAGAATCCATGGCCATCCTGGGGAGCGAGCATGGCAGTAGGCAGGCATGGTGCTGAAGCGGTAGCTGAGAAGGAGCTTATACCCTGATCCACAAAGCAGTAACAGAGATAACTTACTGGGAATGGTTGTGCACTTCCTTCAACAAGGCCATACCTACTAATCCTTCCCAAATAGTTCCACCAGCTGGGGACCAAATATTCAAACATATGAGCCTATGGGGACCATTCCCATTCAAATGGACACACTATCTCTCTCGTTCTCTCTCTCTCTCTCTCTCTCTCTCTCTCTCTCTCTCTCTCTTCCTTTTTTCTCCTCCCTTCATCCAACAGATTCATCAAAAAAATTGTCCATCATTTTATAGTTGATCTAAGTCATAATTTACAGGTTTAGGGGCACAAGAAAGTCATTATTTTTCTGCAGCTCAATGTTTTCTCTAATTCTTTATTCTGCCTGAAAGAGTAGTTCAAATGTCAGCATAGGGAGTTCAATGCCAAGACCTGGTAGACATCATTTCCCATTGGTCATCCATCCACACTGGTATCTGGGGCATCCATCAGTCTGTCTCTGGCCTTTCACTCATAGTTGCTGCATAGTCATCCGCATGTCAGCCCTGAATTCTGTTGTTTTGACGTAAGGACATACAGAAGATGGGATATTGTCTCAGTTAGGGTTTTACTGCTGTGAACAGACACCATGACCAAGGCAACTCTTATAAGGGACAACATTTAACTGGGGCTGGCTTACAGGTTCAGAGGTTCAGTCCATTATCATCAAGGCGGGAGCATGGCAGCATCCAGGCAGGCAGAATGCAGGAGGAGCTGAGAGTTCTGTATCTTCATCTGAAGGCTGCTAGCAGAATACTGGCTTCCAGGCAGCTAGGATGAGGGTCTTAAAGTCCACACCCACAGTGACACACCTACTCCAACAGGGACACACCTCTAATAGTGCCAGCCTGGGCTGAGCATGTACAAACCATTACAGATGTTAATTACAGAACGCTTACTGAAATGAGAGAAAAATATTGAATTTTGTCCCAACATTTGAATTATGTCCCAACATTTTTCTGCTGTCAGAGCAGCTTAACAGACATTCTACCTACCCCAGGTAGGAATGTCTAAGAGTGCATAGCTCTCAAATCCCCCAGCACCTGGAATTGCTATGTTAATTACTATGATAATTTCTAGAAAAGGCAAAGTCAAGGGGTTCTCCATTCCTCAGCTATCCAGTGAACTAAATTCCAGGTAGTGCAGCCAAGAAGTTAGTTCTCTTCTACCTCCAAGCTCACAGGGATGTTTTACCTCAGCTGTGCTATGGCAAATAGTCGGGCCTGGTTGTTTTCAGCCCAGCTCACTTGTAGGATGCAGGCCTCATTCTGGTATAGGCACGCTGAGAAGGCTGGAGAATACTTTTACTATGCAGATATTTAACTAAGGTTTCCCTGTAGAGAGAGCAGGGCACTCTCCCTGCCCTAGCTTCCGCACCATAGCTCACAGAGCTTGTCCAAGGATAAAGTCAGGCTTTATACAGAAAGCCTTGAAGTTCTCCTCAAAGGAATTAACCTTATTAGAGGCAGGATGAAGACAGGTGAGTTCAAGTCTAAGGGCATTCTTAAAATTGAAGAGCTTTGAGGTAAACAAAAGGCCACTCACTTCCTCAAAGATAAATCACTGGCCAGCCAAGTTATCACAGAGAACCAGGGGAAAGGGTGCACAGGAAAAGAACTCCTGGGGCTACTGTTAGAGCAAACACCGACTCTAACAAGTAACTTCCTGTGTACTTAGATTGTGGAGCATTTATGCATCAAAAACAAAAACACACACCCCCCACTCCAAAAACAAACAAACAGACAAAAAACCAAACCAAACCAACAATAAAATAACTGTTACTTGCAACCCTGACCAAGACCCTTGGGGGCTGGGGTAAGAAGGTGAAGAGTCAAGATACAAACTCCTGGAGTCCAGCAAGTGGCCAAAGCAGATTCATTTTTGCAGGAACTGGGCAAACCTTTATACCTCCCTCCGAGCATCTCATTAGCTCTCAAGGAGCCAGATGTGACTCTGTCTTTTTCTCAATGGCTAGCTCCAGTGGTCTCTAGCCATGCTGGCAGATTATAAATTGGCTCAGGGAGGAAGTGTCAGCCATGCAGATGCCAGCATTGTGGCTGGGTTTGCTTGGCTAAGTTCCCCCTACTGATAACAGAACAATTATTAAGTTTAGTGACACTGAATCATTAGGTGTGATCAGGTAACGGGATTGAGATCCTTACCAAGACCACTGTCCTCTAGGGGAGTGGCTACACTCAAGGCTGTGCTGAGGAATATTAGCAGAGGCTTCACACAGCAGGGCAAAAAGCCTGCTCTAGACAGTTACTAAATGAACTGGCAAGCAACAATGAACCCCAGGCAAGTGTGGCCAGAGCCTGTGCTCAGAGCTGCCACTGGATTTTCCCAGTATTCCACAGCTCTCGCTCCCTGACTGTGTCTAAATGTCCCACTTTCAACAACAATAGATGCAAAAGAATTTTACAAAAACAAAAATGAATAAACCACACCTGGGATTGGAGAACAACAGAAACTGCCTGTGAGAGAACTGAATATCTTCAGTGCAGCCATCAGAAATATGTTCAAAGAATTAGCTTTTATTTTGTTTTGTTTTTTTTAAAACCTGGGCTTAGCCTGGGCATGGTGGTGCATGCTTTTGATCCCAACACTAAGGAGGCAGAAGCAAGCTCTGAATTTGAGGCCAGCCTGGTCTACAGAGTGAATTCCAGACCAGCCACCTGTCCTCCATCCTCTCAGGCAAATATTTTTACTAATTTTTATTTATGCAATGCAGTCAAAGGTATTATTTATTTAATCATTTCGCTTTTGTACATAAAAGCTTGCAAATTATCCTGTCCTGTGTGTTGCTACTCTTCAAGTAACAAAAGATCTTGACAGTTGCTCCCTAGGATGGCCCTGAAAGTTCCTGTGCTTGTTTGTTGTTTTAGTTGTTTGTTTGTTTGTTTGTTTGTTTTTTATGTCTACACTGTGTTCTAGGTCTTTTAGGACATGGCTGTTACTCCAATGATGGAAGGCTCGCTCACCTGAAGCATATGCTTGAGATGCTCTCCACTCTGCTGGAACTTCCACATACCCTGCAGCTGTCTGTCTGTCAGCCCCACAGCCTCCGGTCTTTCCCAGGTCATGTGATTTGTTCTAGTCAAGAGCAGCTCCTACGCCAAAGGCTTATGGGAAATTCCCATAAAGAAGTGTGTTTCCCCCTTTTTCTTTGAGTCTCTGGTTTACAAATCCCAGTGACTCGGGCTGCCCAAGAGAACGTGCAATACTTCTTTTTTCCTTTTTTCCCTTTCCACAACCCTCTTGTACCCCTCTCTGTGCTCCCTGTGTGCCCTTTTCTCTTCCACAAATAGTGCCCTTTCTACTTTTATGTCGTGTATATATTATATTATTTCATCTAGCGTCTCTATGTGAGAGAAAACATAACCTTTGTCACTCTGAGTCTGTCTTATTTCCCTTAACATGACTTCCAGCTTCATCCATAAAACTGCAAAAAACATAATTTTATTCTATGTATAAAACTCCACTGTAGAGGTACCATATTTTCTTTATCCATTCACCTGTTAATGGGCATCTCCACTGGTTCCACATCTTGGCTATTGTGAGTTACATGATAAACATGGATTTGTAAGTACCTCTTTAAGATCCCGACTTGGATTCCTTCATGTAAATACCACAGAGCGGTATAGCTGGGCCGCAGTTGTTCTATTTTTAGCTTTGTGAAGAACGCTCCATATTGAATAGCGGAACTAGCTTTCATTACAACCAGTAGTATTTGATGGTTTCTTTCTCCCCACATTCTTGACAGCATTTGCCACTTGCTTTCTTCTTTTCTAGAACATAATTTTTATATACTGTATTCTGATCGTGACCCCCCCCCCACTCCTGCTAGATCTTCCCCACCTCCCCTTCCCTCCAATTCTGTGCCACCATTCTCTCCATCTAGGGAATAAACAGGCAAATAAAACAAGCGATAAAGCAGAACTAAACAAAGAAGGTACAAGAAATAAAACAATATGGAACAAAAACCACACAAAACTACCGTTGAGTTTTATGTTGACCATCTACTGCTGGGCATGGAGCTTACTCTTAAGTGTGGTTTAAATACCCAGTGAGCCTCCTTTGGAGAAAACTGAGTTTCCCTTGGCAATTGGTTGTCAGTGAAGACAGCTCCTTGGTTAGGAATGGGAGCTCATGTCTACTTCCCCTCCTCTGCACTGGGACTCTACCTGGCTTTAATCCTGCAAGGCTGTGCTTGCTGCCACCGTCTCTGGGTGTTTATATGTGCTCCAGTTCTGTTGTGTCTGGAAGACACTGTTTCCTTTGTGTCCCCCATCATTCCTGGCTCTTATTTACTGTGTGCCTCTTCTTCTGCATAGCTCCCTGAGCCCTGAAGTTTGATGACATCATCCCATTAGGGCCGAGTGTTCCAAGGTCTCTTACTCTTTGCACGTTGTCCAATCCTGGCTCTCTGTATTAGTTCCCATCTACTTCTGAAGGCAGCTTCTCTGATGATGTCTCAGTGAGACACAGATCTATGCATACAACAAAAAGTTTTTAGGAGTAATTTTATTGCTATATTCCTTTAGCAAAATAATAATATTTGGTTTTCCCCTAGGTGCATGGCCTATCTAGCCTCAGGTTTTTGACCACCCAAGCAATTTCAGGGACGGGTTCCATCGCCTAGAGTGGTCCTTAAATCCAATCATATAGCGGTTGGTTACTCCCACAAGTGTTGCGCCTTCTTTGCACTTGTATATCTTGCAAACAGATGAGCACTGTAGGTCAAAGAGTGTGGGGGGTTTGAATGAGAATGACCTCCATAGGCTCATAGGTCTGAATACTTGGTCACCAGGGAGTAGCAGTATTTGAAAGGATTAGGAGGTGTGGCCTTGTTGGAGAAAGTATGTAACTGGGAGTGGGCTTGGAGGTTTCAAAGAGCACATTCCAAGCCCAGAGTCTCTCTCTTCCTGCTGTCTGAAGAAGCTGGATGTAGAACTCTCAACTTGAACTCTAGCACCATGTCTGCCTGTACACCACCATGCCCCACCATGGTGACAATGAATTGAACTCTGAAACTGTAAGCCAGCCCCAATCATAGCTTTCTTTTCTAACAGTTGCTTAACCACAGTGTCTCTTCAGAGCAATAAACACTGACTGAGACAAGGGTTTGCAGCTGAGTAGGTGTTTACCTTTCTCCTCTGACAGTACGCAGAGCACCTTCCGGTGCCTTGAATGCTAGTCAGAAGGCACCAGCTCTCTTTTTTCTCAAAATGTATTTTTTAATTCTTTATCAAAAGTCAGGAGTTCATAGGTGTATGGGCTTATGTCTGGGTTTTTTATTCCACTGGTCACTGTGTCTGTTTTTATGCCAGCACCACACTATTTTTATTACTATAGCTCTGTGGTTGAACTTGAAATCTGGGGTGGTGATACCTCTAGCAGTTTATTTTTTAATTATTATTAAAGATTTTTTTTCTATCCTGAGTTTTCGGGCTTCCACACAAAGCTGAAAATTGTCCTGTCAATTTATGGGAGGAATTACGTTGGAATTTTGGTGGAATTCATTGTATCTCTAGATGTCCTTTGGTAGGATGGCCACTTTCAGTATGTTAATCCTACTGATTTATAAGCATGGGAGTTCTTGCTATCTAATGATATCTTCTTTAACTTCTTTCTTCAGTGTCTTAACATTTTATTAAACAAGTCTTTCACTTTGGGTTAGAGTTATGAGGATTTTTTTTCTTTTTTTTTCTTTTCCTCACTTTTTTAATTTTTGAGGTTATTGTGAAGGGAGTTTCCTTTTCTCAGTCTGTTTGTCACTTTTATATCAGAAGGCCACAGATTTTTGTGTATTAATGGTGTTTCCTGGTACTTTGCCAAATAAGTTTACCAACTGTAGACGTTTCCTGGTAGAATGTTGATGGTCTTTTATGTATAAAATCATATCATCTACAAATAACGATATTTTGATTTTTTCCTTTCCTATTTGACACCCTTCAGTTGTCTTATTGCTCTAGCTAAGATTTCAAGTACTACACTGGAGACATATGAAGAGAGTGGGCACTCTTGTCTGTCCCTGATTTTAGAGAAAATGCTTTGACAACATCCATTTACATAGATGCTGACGTGCACTTATCGTGTATTACCTTTGGCATGTTGAAGTTTGTCCGTTTGTCACTTCAAGACTTTCATCATGAAGGGATGTTGGGTTCTGTCAAAGGCTTTTTCTCCATCTAATGAGATAATCATGTAGTTTTTGTCTTTAAGTCTGTTTATGTAGTGGATTATGGGCTGTTGGGTTTTTTAAAAAGATTCATTTATTTATTTTATTTATATGAGTGCACTGTAGCTGTCTTCAGACACACCAGAAGAGGGCACCTGATCCCATTACAGATGGTTGTGAGCCACCATGTGGTTGCTGGGAATTGAACTCAGGACCTCTGGAAGAGCAGCCAGTGCTCTTAACCGCTGAGCCATCTCCCCAGCAGATTATGGTTTTTTATTTATATATGTTGAAGCTTCCCTGGATCTCTGGGATGAGTCCTACTTGATTATGGTAGATAATCTTTTCGAAGTGTTCTCGTATGTGGTTTGCAAGTATTTTATTGAGAATTTTTGCATCTATGTTCATAAAGGAAATTGGTTGGTAATTTTCTTTCTTTACTGGGTCTTTGTATGATTTGTGTAGCAGGGTAATTGTAACCTCATAATATTGAGGTTAATTCTTTTTTGAAAGTATGGCAGAATTCTGCACTGAATCTATCTGGCCTTGGGCTTTTATTTTTATTTTTTAATTTTTTTGAGAGACTTTACTATTTTCTAGACTTTTCTATTTTACTAGGAATAATAGGTTGTTTAAATTGCTTATCTGATCTTGATTATATCTTGGGGAGTTCTACATGTCAAGGAATATCCATTTCTTTTAGGTTTTCCAGTTCAGTATAGATTTTTTTAGTATGTCATTTTGATTCTCTGGATTTCCATGCTGTCTGCTGTGATGTCCCTCCACGCATCTCTAATTTTATTAATTTGGAGCTTCTCTATCCATCTTTTACTCATTTAGGCTTACGACTTAACAATCTTATTGATTTTCTCAAAGAACTAACTAACCCTTCATTTCATTGATTCTTTGTAATTTTTTTGTTTTTATTTTATTGATTACAGCCATGAGTTTTACTATTTCTTGCTACCTACTTACTCTTTTCAGGTAATATTTCTTCTGTTTGTTTTAGATTTTTCAGGTGTGTTGTTAAGTTATTAATATGAGATCTTTCCATTTTCCTTATGTAAGCGCTTAGTGCTATGAACTTGCCTCATAGAATTGCCTTCATTATGTCCCATATGTTTGGGTATGTTACATTTTCATCCAATTCCCAAAAGTTTTGTTTGTTTGTTTGTTTTTACCATCGGTCTTAGTCAGAGTTTCTATTCCTGCACAAACATCATGACCAAGAAACAAGTTGGGGAGGAAAGGGTTTATTCGGCTTACACTTCCATGCTGCTGTTCATCACAAAAGGAAGTCAGGACTGGAACTCAGGCAGGTCGGGAAGCAGGAGCTGATGCAGAGGCCATGGAGGGATGTTCCTTACTGGCTTGCTTGCTTCTCCTGGCTTGCTCAGCTTGCTTTCTTATAGAACCCAAGACTCCAGCCCAGGGATGGCACCACCCACAAGGGTCCCTCCCCCCTTCATCACTAATTGAGAAAATACCTTACCTCTGGATCTCATGGAGGCATTTTCTCACCTGAAGTTCCTTTCTCTGTGATAACTCCAGCTTGTGTCAAGTTGACACAACCAGCCAGTACACCATCTTAATTTGTCTTGAACCATTTCTCATTCAGTAGTGAGTTGTTCAGGTTCCATGAGTTTGCAAGCTTTCTGTTATTGTTGATAACCAGCTTTAATCTACGGTGGGCAGATAGATTGTAGGGTGTTATTTAAATTTCTTTGTATCTGTTGAGACTTTCTTTATTTTTAAGTATGTGGTCAATTTGAAGAAAGTTCCATGGGTTGCTAGGAAGAAGCTATATTCTTTTGTGTTTAGATGAAATGTTTTGTAACTACTATGCTCATTTGATTCTGGTGTTATTTAACTTCAGCATTTCTCTCTAGTTTGGATCATGGGTCTCATGACAAGAGTGGGGTATTGAAGTGCTCACCATCACTGTGTCAGGGTCAATATGGGATTTTAGCAGTAATGGTTCTTTTATGAACTTAGGTCTTTGTGTTTAGTACATAGATGTTTAGGATTGTAATGTGCTCTTGGTGGATCTTTTTTCTTTGATGAGTATGTAGTGTCCTTCCCAACTGACTAGTTTTGGTTTGAGGTCTATTTTGTCAGTTAGTAGAATGGTCTCGCCTGCTTGCTTCTTTGGTCCATTTGCTTGGAGTAACCTTTTCCATCCTTTTACCCGGAGGAGATGTCTATCCTTGATGGACAGGTATGTTTCTTGGATGCAGCAGAAAGACGGATCCTGTGTTCTAATCTATTATGTTAGCCCATGAGTTGGGACCATTAATATTGAAAGTTATCAATGAGCAGTGTTTATTGATTCTTGTTATTTTGTTTTTATGCTGTAGTTTCCCCCCCCCCTTGTTTTGATTTGTATATCTGGGATTACTTGTTGTATTTTTTCTTGGGTGTGTTTAACATCTTCAGACTGAAGTTTTTCTTCTAGCGCCTTCTGTAGAGTTGGATGTGTAAATACTGCCTAAATTTGGTTTTATTATGGAATGTATTTCTTTCTTGTGATTGATAGTTCTGCTACGTATAGTAGTCAGGTGTGGCAACTATGGTCCCTTAGAATCTGTAGAATATCTGTCCAGGCCCTAATAGCTTTTAGAGTCTCCCTTGAAAAGTTGGGTGTTATTCTAATAGGTCTGCTTTATATGTTTAGGCTTTTCCACCTTCATCTTTTAATATTCTTTCTTTGTTCTTACATTTAGTGTTTTGATTATTATGTGTTGTAAGGAATTTCTTTTCTGGATCTGTTTGGTGTTCAGCACACTTCTTGGGCCTAGATAGGCACCTCCTCCTTCACATTAGGAAAATTTTCTTCGATGATTTTGTTGAAAATATTTTTTGTGCCTTTGACTCGGGTTTCTTCTCCTTTTTCTGTTCCTATTAGTCATAGATTTGTTCTTTGCATAGTACCCCTAGGTGTTTTGTGCCTAGCCGGGTTGTTTTGTTTTATTTGTTTTTGACTTGACATTTTCTTCTAATTGTTCTTTCTACCTGAGATTGCCTTGACTATTTCGTCATTTGTACTTCATAGAAATGTTAGGATTTTCTTTCCTAGGTCTGTGCAGAAGGCCATTGGAATTCTGATGGGGATCTCTTTGAGTTTGTAGACTGTCTTTTATGATGTCGTCACTTTCACAATATTAATTCTGCTGATCTGTGAGGTCATTCCAAACTCTAGTATCCTCTTCTATTCCTTTCATCTGTGCTTTCAACTCTCTGCCAGGGACATCTTTCACATCTTTGTTATTCCTAAGTATTTTTTAGAGCTATTATCTCTCAGCAATTGTGTTATTTGTTCATAAGAAAGTTTCAGATTCTGTATTTTTACTATGTAGTTTGCTACTTTCCTAGGATGCTTCTCAGATCTTAGCATTTTCTGGTAGAATTTTGGGTCTCTTAAGCATATAATTGTGTCATGTACAAATAGGAGTATTTTGGATTTTTCCTTTCCTCTTTTATTCTTGCTTTATTGTGCTGAGGTTGCAAGCATTACATCGAGTAAGAGTCGGTGCTTCTGTCTGCTTTGCTTGCACAGGAGATTCTTCCAGCTTTTCCTCATTTAATATACCAGCATTAGGTCTTTTATTATGTTAAAGTACGGCCCCTTCTAGTCCTAGATTTTTCTGGGCTTTTATCACAAAAGGATGCTGATTTCTTCTTTCTCTTTAAATGAGTTGGGTTAATTCAAGGTGATACAAAATCCACAGTACAGCCGAGAAAGCAGGCTGTAGCGAGATTCCAGATTACGGTTACTTTAAATTCACAGCTGAGGTAGGAATAACTACATGAAAACTGGAGACATTGTATTTAAAAAAACAAAAATGTAAAAATAAAAACAAAAAACCAAAGTTTATTATAATGTACAACACTCTCCAGGATACATTATTCTAGCTGTGAGTGGCAAAAGATGCTGTGTGAGGAAATCCAGATGTTTAAATAAGCACCAGAGAGGGTCACCATCATCTCAGGACAAGGAACCACTTTCCTTTTGCCAGTTTCTTAATTCCTGCTGTGGCCGATCTCTTTTTGTTTCTGTTTATATGCCTTGTCTTCCTTGGCCTTCTCCATGGCCTGCTTCTTGGGCTGTTTTGGAGGTGTCTTTTTGTCATGGATGTGGTCCAACATGGTACCTGCAGCCCCTTCCCCAGACTCAGGGGCTGCTGAATTCTGAAAAACAAAACAGAAAACCAAAAGAAAAACCAAAACCTGCATCTATTGAGGTAATCATGAAATTTCTGTCCTTAAGTCTTCTTATACGCTGTATTGTACCTTTTTTTTTTTTTGATATATGTATGTTGAACATATTAAGGCCTAGATAAAATATTAAGGTCTAGATGGAATGTTAAGGCCTAGGTAACAATTTCCTGGTTAGCCTGCCATTATAAGGGAACTTTCTCATGTTTCTACTGGTACTAGGGAAATTTCTAATGCCAAGTTGATTACATATCCTGTCATGTTCTGTGCCCCTGGAAACCAATCACGATAAAAGTCAATAGAACTGTTGATTAAATCAAACTCTTAAACCACTGATATAGTGTGTGCTATATACACAGTAACTATAAAGAAGCAAATGCATGAGATAAAGGGAGACAAGGAAAGAGAAAATGAAAGAAGAAGCAATACTAAATGAAAGAGTAAGGCAAAGAATATTATAGAGAGGAGGGGAGAAACAATAGAGTTTTTTTGTTTTTGTTTTTTTAAAAAAACAGTTTCTCAATAGTGAAAAAAAGTAATCAAAATTAGTTAAGTATAATCCAAAAAGTAAAAGTAAAAACATAAAAATTTAAAAAAAGAAAGTACTTCTAAAAGCATAATTTTAAAGGTGGGAGGATTACAAAGAGAGGAAGCTGAAAGGTTGGGGTTCGATTTCCTGGTTCTCTAAAACTGGAGTCTGCCAGGTGGACATAGTTGTCACTTGAACTTGGAGACTCTTCTGTTTCTGACGGCTTATACTTGTGCTGAACCCGCACTGGAGAGATGTCAGACATCCACAGAGTTCTCTCCATTTTAGTAGCTTCCTTCCTTCCCTTACGTACCAGTACCGCCTGCTACCGCACCGATCTTTCCCGTCTGTGGGCCTGACAGGTTCACCCACTCTCCTGAGACTCCCTGACTTAAATGCCCTGCAGTGGCCAGCGTTGTCACCAGAGGGTATCTGCCAAATGCACTGGGACTCGAGGAGGCACACACAACACTGAGATCTCTACAGACAAACCAGTCTCCGTCCTTTCAAATCTACTCAGGTTTGGCACAGTCCCGGAGGGAGAAGACTATTTCCAGAACTACCATGGACGGAGCCTACGCTCGGGCAGCCCCGACACTCTAGCAGTCTGGTCTCATTAACCAGACAATTCATAGTGAAAAGCAGAACAAGGAGATTTATTCGATGTGGGCACACTGGGAAGAGGAATCGTGTAGATGGTTGACCACTAAGTCTATCTCTCGGTTTAGGTGTAACTAGAAGGTAACTGTGCAGTCCTGGTCCTGCCCACACCCACCAGTCTTCTCCACAAGGTGGTCTGGCGAGTTTTCAGAGCCCTGTGTAACTTCTTTTCAGGAGACAAGCACCAGGGCCCCAGTCTTTGCCTTCTTCCAGTGCGAGACCCTGATACAGTTTCTTTTTTCTTTTTCTTTTTTCTTTCTTTCTTTTTTTTTTTTTTTTTGTTGTTGTTGTTGTTTGTCTTTTGGTTTTTTTTTTTTTCGAGACAGCGTTTCTCTGTATAGCCCTGGCTATCCTGGAACTCCCTCAGTAGACCAGGCTGGCCTCGAACTCAGAAATCCACCTGCCTCTGCCTCCCAAGTGCTGTGATTAAAGGCGTGCCCCCTGATACATTTTTAATTGCTTGGAGTTCATTGTTTTAATTGTCTTATAACTAAAGGAGGGCACACATATCTAGGACATCTTTCTCCTGCCAGGATGGTTGCAATTTAAGTGCCTGAAATACTGCTACTTTCCCACAAGATGGCTCCATTATCAAATACAACAATTTTCAAAGCTGGAACCATATGAACCACTTGTAAAAGTTGGTTCCCTGGGGTGCATTAAGGGTTCGTAATCTTTAAACGTTGTAACTTGCTTATGGATAGCAGCTTTTCTCTCACCATTTACCTAGCAAGGTTTTGTAGGGAACCTTGAAGTCTGCTCAAAACACCCCAAGACCAAGTTCTCAGCACAAAGGACAGAGGGCAGGGACTAAGAGACAAAGAGATGAGAGGGAGACAAGGGAGAAGGGGGAGGGAACAAGGGGGAGGGGAGAAAGGGGCAAGGAAGAGGGGAGGGGTGTTTGTCCCAGGGGGACAAAAGATTGTCTTTGGATAGAGAGGAGACAGACAGGGCTCATACGCAAATGGCAGTTTATAAAGGTAAAAGGGGAAACTATGTTAGGATGAAGTGTTTAGTTTTAATTGGGCATGATAATTAGGTGAGCCAAAGGGGGCTTTTGATTGCAGGTCTTCAATACTTTGATAGCTAGACCTTGGTAGTCAGCCTCAGGAGGAGGAAGTGGCCAAATAAGGGGATAGACCGTGGGGCTGCTTTAGGGCTGTAACCTAATGGGTTTTAGCAAGGCAGAGGGACCGGGGAGAAGGGCAAGGCCTGCCAGAGCCATGTTTTCTATGTCCGGTTGGCGACAGTACCTTCAAGTATTCTTTAAAAGATTTGTTTTATTTTTAACTCTGGGTAAATGGGGGCTGGAGAAGACACGGCATGTGCAGGTGCCCACAGGTGTCAGAAGAAGGCATTGGATCCCCTCGAGCTGGAGGTGCAAACGTGGAGGAGAGAGGGTAACTCATGGGAGTCACCTTCTCGGCCAGATGATCAAACTCAGGCCATTCCAGATACCTTTATCTGCGGATCCATCTCATCAGTGCTGAATTAGCTAATATATTAACGTTTAGATGATATCATTTTAAAATAGCTTATGTGTGTTGAAAATATTTTAACAGGAAATATCATTGAGTATATACATTAAAATGTGTTTCAATTAAAATGTCTACTATTGTATATTGCTAATAGCGGGTTTTCTCACACTTCGTCCTTTGAAGGATAAGCCTCAGTACTATGGATGCTCAGTTCATGTTGTCTCTAACTGATGACTTCCTGTTCTGTGCTCTGTGGATGGAGCCTGGCATGCAACTGAGAAATAGGTCAAACAATTCAGATTTACAGAACGGTATTGGGGTAGCCACTTAAGAGCATTCATTTTATGAAGTGTAATCTTTTGTTCTCTTCCCCCAGAGAATGGAATGGAACATTTTGTGTGGCCAACGTTGAATGAATGCTTCCGTTCAGATCTCTGCTTAGACTATTTCATTTATTTTACTATCTGTGGCTTCTATAGTACTATGCTTATCCCATGGTAAAGCAGCAGAGATGAATAATAGTTTGTTTAAGATTACTTAGCTCAACAGCTGGAGAGGTTAGGTATGCTGGCTGCTTTTAGGTCATCTTGACAGAAGCTAAAGTCACCTGGGAGGAGGGAACCTCAGTTGAGAAAAAGCCTCTAAAAGATGGGACGGTAGGCAAGCCTGTGGTTGATGGGGGAGGACCCAGCTCTTTGTGAGTGGTGCCATCCCTGGGCTGGTGGCCCTAGGTGGTATAAGAAAGCAGGCTGAGCAAGTCGTGGGAGCAAGCAGCACTCCTCCACGGCCTCTGCATCAGCTCCTGCCTCCAGGTTCCTGCCCTGCTTGAGTTCCTGTCCTGACTCTCTTAGATTATGAACTATGATGCAGAAGCAGAAGCTGAATAACCCTCTCCTTCCAGCTTGCTTTTGGTCAGGGTGTTTCGTCACAGCCGTAGAAACCCTGATGAAGACAGCGAGGAAGGTAGACATGAGCTCACTGATCTTGCCTTCTGTGCCTAAAAATTAGGTCTTTTAGCAGTGTTCACTCCACCTGAGTCCACTCTGCTTCTCTGCCAGAACAACTTACTCTGGTGACAGTAGTGAACCTCTAACCTATTCCATCCCTCCGCCCGGAGGAAATTCTTTGGAACTTTATGGAAGCTTACATACAGACTCTTTAGAGAAGCGTCCTCCAAGATCTCTGGAAATGGGAAGTTAGTCTTTCCAACTTATATTAGCACTGAACAGACAGACAATACACCATACAGACTGTAGGAAACTAGGAAAGGTCAGATTCTTGGAGATCAGCAAAGTAAGGCCAGGGCAGAAGGAGAGTGTTTTCAGTTACTGTCCTTATTTTAATGACACAGGACACCCTTGTAATAGTCACCAGAATAGAGTCCAGTAAATGCAGCATTTTGTGCGTTTGGTGGGAAGGTATTAAGAGGAGGAATATAAACAGACCCTTGTGGAAACCTGCTGTTTCTCATTCTCTGCTAAACATTCCCTGAGGAGGGAGCCTCGGAAGGTCTCCTGTGATTGACAATGAGGGGCAGAGAAGAAAAGGGGGAGCAGAGAACAGAGGAAATTAATGAGAGGGAAGAAGAGACTGAGGAGAGAGAAAAACAAAGAGAGTAATTAAAGGAAGGAGGGAGGGAGAGAAAGAAAGAGAGAGAGAGAGAGAGTCAGAATGTGGAGAATCAGATGATCATGAAAACTGAACATTTACTGTTTGACACACAGCTAGTTTTTTCTCACATCTAAGGCAGTCTCGCTGTGGTGCAGGCTAGCCTCAGTCTCACTCTGGATCCTCCTATCCCACGTCCTAAGTGTTGGAGGTGCACTCATGCCCTGCCATGCCTACCTAGCTTAACGTGAGCATTAAGCAGTAGTGCTAGGCTCTTAGAGCTCCGTGGAAAGCAACAAGTGCGCTGTCCTGGGGAGTCGGTTGGTTGAGTGAAGAAGCTCGTGTGCTTCACGTGTAGCTACAGGACAGCACTTGCAGACTCCTCAGCTCCTTCCAGTGTTTCGGCTTCTCCATAAACTCAATCCATAAACCCAGCTAAGTAGACACGAACTATGCTAGACTATTAAAATGCACCATTATCTCAAAAAACCAATTTAATTTTATTTATTCTTTGGCTTGTATAATTTGGCTAATATTTTTTGCATTACTGCATGTCTACATAGTTTTAAAGAGCTGATAAAAACCTATTTGTCCGTTTCTATATAGTCTACCCAATCAGCTCATTTATATAAAAATTTGCTTTAAAATGTAGGGGGCGGGAGTCAGAGTCAGGACTGGTTTTGCTTTAAGTTGATGACTGAGATAGATGTAAGACAAAGTCATGTGAAATTACGCATTGAAGGCTGGATATAACATGAAGTGAACGAGCTGACAACTGATCTACTTTTTAAAAGTCAGATGTTCACATGTACTAAAGCATTTAAATCAGGAACAGAGGTGAACTTGAGGTCAATGCTGTCAAATGATTTCTAAATAGTTTCCAGATTAATTCTTTGCCTTTGGTGCCAAAAATGCTAATCAGTTTTGTTTACTTTTAAATTATCAAACTGCAAGTGTGACAGTCAAAATATTTGACAACCAGCGTGGCAATGACACAGACACGGGCATTATATCCTCAAGCGTCTTTTTCTGATGCATTCTGTCTAAAGAAATATTCACCCTAATTATGGGGAAATTGGTATGTGGATAAAAGGCAATTCCATTTCCTTCTGATCTATGAAGAGTTAAGGTTTGAGAGAAACAGTATGACCAACTACGTCTAGAGATAAGGTAGCTGACATGAGCAAGAGCATCCTTGCTGGGCATGGCTCCCATACCTGGAGAAGTTCTCCACACTGCTATAATCCTTCCATGATGTTCTGATTGTTCTTGTGTTGAAGAGATGTCGAGGGTATAGTATGAAAGAATTGCCTTTGCTTACTATACAATGGTATATCAATAACCATAATAGGAGACCTCTTCCCAGTGGGAGGGAGTGCTGAATATGGGCTCTTGGGAGCTGGCTCCTCTGAAGTCAGAGCATGCGTGTGCTTTGGATTGCTCTTTGAACAAGCACAGGTTCTTCAAGAGGCAGGACTGATGCTACAATGGAGAGGAAGAGAGGTGGACTCCATGTTGTCCTTTGGAGCATCTCTTAGCACTAGCCTATCTAACACTGAGAGCAAAGGGCAGCTGTCAGTGCAGCTCTTGGCCTTGAGGAGAGTTTAGACTACGTAGTGATGAGGAAATGGGTCGTTCCTCTAGAGAAGCCACCTAGACCAGTGGAAGCCCCCTATTCTGTCTTCTCTAAACACTAGGCATGAACATGGCACAGAAGCATACATGCAGATTCTCACATAAACATGTAAAGTAAAAACCAGTAAATCCTCCTTTTAAAGTTACTAGACTAATAATAGCTTCAGCAAGCTTGCAGATAAAAGATCAACATAGAGTTTAGTTGTATTGCCACACACTGGCAACAAAAAAAATCAAAGCAAATTAAGGGTAATTCCATTTATGATAGTATCCAAAAAAAGAGCAAAATAATTAGGAACAGATATAACTGAAAAACAGTTTTAAACTTCTATCTGAAAATTGTAAAACTTTGTTGAAACCAATGAAGAGACACTTGATAAAAAGGACATAGGTTCACTGAGCAAGACTAATGGTAAGATGGTAACAGACCTAAATAATCTACAGAATCAATGAAATCTCTATCACAATCTCACCTGGAGTTAACTGACGTTAACTCCAAAATCCACTAGGAAATACAAAAAGCTCAGAAAACAACAGAAAGAGAGCAGCACCAGAAGCCCTCCCGTCTCTCCAGCTCTGTTTACTTCAGCATTACAGTAACCCAGTTTGGGAATGAAAAAGGAATAAATCTACTCCCCTCGGTGGAATGGAGTCTATCCATAAACTCCCATAGCCACGACCAACTTGTGTCCAGCAATGACCTCAACATCATCGAATGAGAAAACAACCTCACAACCAGCTGTAACTCTAGTCTAGGGGCCCAGTGGTCTCTGCTGGACTCTAGGGTCACCTGCATGCTTGGGGCACATGTGCAGACAAGCACACCTATACAGTAAAATAAATCTTTACACAAGAAAACTAAGTCAAACTATCAAAAACATGAAGTTGAAAAACAGCAAAGCTTAGGATGTCTCGGGACTAAGGATGTCTCAGGACTACAAAATTAACCTAAAAGTTTGTAGGAGATAAATCTAAGACATGGCAGAGTAAAAGTTTATCATCATCATCAATGATGCTTGTTTTTGTTTTGTTTTTTTCGAGACAGGATTTCTCTGTGTAGCCCTGGCTGTCCTGGAACTCACTCTGTAGACCAGGCTGGCCTTGAACTCAGAAATCCGCCTGCCTCTGCCTCCCAAGTGCTGGGATTAAAGGCATGCACCACCACTGCCCGGCCAATGATGCTTATTTTTAATGAACCTCAAATGTTCTGAAAAGAACAAAAAGTAGTCTTTTTATTTAGCTAAGCATATATGAATTACTTAAAAATAATATTAAGCAGTCATAAAATTAAAGTGATTACCAAATATTATTCTGTTGCCAAATACAATGTTTGTTTTCATGAGGTTTGATATTTAACATAATTACAACATACTTTTTACACAGATTTTTAAAATACTTATTAGGAAACTTCCTTATGTCATGTTTCCTAGGAAAAACACACAGAAGCAAGTTTCTCTGTACATAGGAGGCTTACTGTAGAATAAAACTGAAGAAGGATGAAGAGTGTAGGAAGCCAGATTTGCTAATTGAGTTGAACTGTGACGACATTGTTAAAAGAGGACCTCAACTACTGCCACCGGGAGCTGGAATGGCCTTTGTGAGTTGCCCCAAATCATATGCATACCCTGACACTGACCAGTCACTGGGTATGAGTTTCATATGGGGCGTGGACATAAAGAAGAATTTTACTCTGATGGGTGATGATTCTTAGAGAAGAGTTTGCTTGGCATCATCAAGAAGTAGCAGTTGTGGCACTGATGAAATTCGGGTGTTGGTTCTGAAGGGTGTGTGTGTGGACACAACATCGCACCACCCACCGCAGTGTACCTTGTGCAGTACCTGATCGGTTTGCTTTGTGTCCACAGTCACACTGCAGGGTCTGGTAATCTCTACTGCTTAGGAAACCCAGGAAGGAGGAACACAAGACCAGCCTGAGCAAATTAGTGAGGCCTGTCTCAAAAATAAAAATAAAACCAGGCCTGGGGATATAGATGGTTGGTAGGGCACTGGCCTGATACGGCCTTACAGTCAATCCTCAGTACAACCATCTCGGGTCAAAGCTTCCTCTGGGTGGTGGTCTCCTACCTAAAGAAATCTCCTCAGTTACAGACGGTCTGAAGGCTGTAACACACAGTCATCATCTCCATTATTGCTCATTCTGGATGTTCCTTGTGCTTGCCAGGACTTGTAAAAATAATTTTTAAATCTGTCTTTTCTTCTGGTCCCTTAGTTCTCATCACTAACGACTCTGAGACTAATTAGTTATTATTAAATGCCTAGGCCATAAGCTCATTTTCTGACTAGTTCATAACTTTTATTTAACCCATTTAAACTATTTTTTGTCTATCATATGGTTAGTTACCTCTCCTTCAGTTCTGGCCTGCTTCTTTCTTAGAGTCTCCTCTGTCTCTCTGCTGGTTTATGTCTGTCTTCTTGGTCTGTCTCCAAGCTTGTCTCTCTCAGTTCTCCCCTGTCTCTCTTTTATCTCTTATTATTTCCCAGAATCCTCTCTCTTCCTGTCAGTGTCTCATCTCCTATTTCCTACCTAAGCTCATTGGCTATCAGCTTTTTTTATTGGCAGATGATATTTATAAGAGATTCTTTCTACAAGGACTTCCACTGGTCTAGGTGGCTTCTCTAGAGGAACGACCCATTTCCTCATCACTACGTAGTCTAAACTCTCCTCAAGGCCAAGAGCTGCACTGACAGCTGCCCTTTGCTCTCAGTGTTAGATAGGCTAGTGCTAAGAGATGCTCCAAAGGACAACATGGAGTCCACCTCTCTTCCTCTCCATTGTAGCATCAGTCCTTATCTTATGCTCTGATTCTAATTTCCTGTTGCTGCTGTATGTAACCAGCTACCACAAACAATGATTTAAGACATTACAGTAACACACCAACTTTTTTCTCATGGGTTAGGAGGTCATAAATCAAAACTGAATCCTGTAAGAATAAAACCTCGGTGATAAATAGGTCTGACCCCTTCTGAAAGCTTCTGGTATAAATCCATTCCTTGCCTCTCTGGCTTTCAGGGGTGGCCAGCATTTTTTCACTTATGGCCAAATAATTCTGGCCTCTGTTTTCATTATCAAATTGCCTTCTCTTCTCTCTGACCTCATTCTTCCCTTAAGTAAAAACCCTCAAGATTGCATCTGGTCTATCTGGAAAATCCAGAATCTTCTTCCTGTTTCAAGTTAGTTAACTCAGTCACACATGCAAAGTCCCATTTACCACACTTCATTCTTCAGAATTAGGATGGGGGCCTTAATTCAGCTTATCACAGTGAACAACACATATTTAGAAATCATGTCCTAAATTATTTTACAGACTGAGGAGGTAAGTGCCGACAACCAACCAACAGCTTCTTGTTGCTATTCTTTGTACCTGTTGCTTAGTTTTGCTGTCATATCATCTAAACATCTATCCAGCTTAAGGCATGACCTTGAAAAGTAGGCCTATTCCAGCACTGAACCTGGGTTGATTTGTGGTATCAAATCAAGTGAGTGTTTTGAGTGAATTGGAAGAATGTTGAACTTTAGAAAAGGTGAATTTGACTTAGGTGTTTCTTCCCAAGCCTACAAAGAGGTGATCCGAGGGGGGCAAGAAGGTGACCAGTTTGACATGAGTTAGTAGCCAGTCTTGGTTCAAACTTCAGGAGTCTGACCCTAAATGTGCCTAAATTTTTGGCCTATTTAAGCACAGCACCATTTGTTGAAATTTTTTTCTGAAGATAATGCAATCTTGAATGCTCAACAAAGCATACAATTTGTTGAAATTTTTTTCTGAAGATAATGCAATCTTGCATGCTCAGCAAAGCATACAAAGCATCTCTTTGGGAACAAAGTGATCTAAATAATGATTAGACGTGACTACATTGAAACTCCTTGGAAAGTACGTGTGACACCTTCCATAATGATAGGTTCTATAGATTGCCTGAGAAAAACAAGCTTATGATAAGGTCTGGGGAAGGAGCCAAGTTTGCTCTCAAGCCACACAAAGCAAACAGCACCAGGCTAGAAAGCTCCCAGTCTTCTGGGCAGATAGCAGGTCTTGCATTCCTTCCTTTGAAGAAACAACCCCAAATGCTAACATTCCAGGTTCTCCTAGTTCTTATCTGTGAGCACAAAGACTTCTGTGCCCCCTACATGATGGGGCAGACTGGCTATCTCTGGAATGATGAGTCCTTTTAGTGTGCCAATGGTAAACCATGGGCTCATGGCACAGCATAGCTGTATGGAGTGGCCAGAGTCATAGATAGGATTTAGAGAGAGCATTTTTTTAATGATTATCATAGATTTCCATGCAATTATAAGAAATAGCATTTTCATGTGCCTTTTACATAGATTTCCCCAATTGCAGTGTCTTCTGAAAGGATAGCATAAGATTGCAGCCAGGATAATGGTGCCAATACACACACAATAAAAAATATTTTTGCCATCAACAAACTCACACAGTTTGCTCTCTTGTGGCCACACCCACTTCCCTCTTCACCTCTCAGCCCCCAGTGTTGCAAATCTTTTCTCTTGTTCTACCATTTGTTATTTAAAGAATGATACTTAATCTAACACAGATGCAACCTTTTGGCATTGAACTAATTGGCACAACATTATTCTATAGAGGCCTCCAGATTGTTTTCATGCATCATAACCGGCTGCTTATAAACCCTGAGTAGTATTCTGCCTCGTGGACATACCACAGTTTGTCTAATCATTCTTCTGTTGAGTGACATCTAGTTCTCACTGGAAGCTCGTACACGTGGGGCTTGTGTCCACATTCAGGTATAACTTTCTGTTCAAATATAAGTTGTTATTGACCCAAGAGGATGTCCAAAAGTACAACTGTGCTTCACAGAGTTTGATGTTTGGTGTTTCTGGGAATTGTTAGCCTGGTTTTTTAGAATGGCAGCATTATTTCATAGTCCCTCATCAGGACACGAGAGAGCAGGTTCCTGTCAATCCATACCAACGTTTGGACTTCTCATTCTTTTTTGACTTCGGTGATGGTGATTGGTGTACAGTGATATTTCACTGTAGTAATTTTTAATTTCCCCAGTACCTGAAGATGATGGGCATCCTGGCTGTTACTTATTTCAACCGTTCCCTTTAGTGCACCTACGATGGTGTGGGCAGAGCAACCAGGAGAGTCCTGTAGCCTTCATTAAAGTTGTCCCACTGGTTCCATTTGATACCCTGGGCTTCTGAGTAACTTCACTTGAACAAACTCTCCTTCGTTAAAAGTTAAACATGGTGCATGCCTTTAATCCCAGCACTTGGGAGGCAGAGGCAGGTGGATTTCTGAGTTCGAGGCCAGCCTGGTCTACAGAGTGAGTTCCAGGACATGTGAAAAATGCTTTATAGAAATCACTATTTTTTAAACTATCTAGCAGCATTTTTAAATTTTTTCTTTAAAAACATTTGTATTTATTGGTTGACAATCTCATACATGTATACAATGTATCTTGGAATCCCACTTACCTCTTCCCTTTTCTTTATTTTATTCAACATAATATTTTTATTGATTATCTGGGAATTTCACATAATGCAGCCTGATCACACTCACTTCCCAGTGCCCCCATGTCTGCACCCTACCCTGTGGCCTCTCCGCCACAAAGAAAAAAACCATAAGTCCAATGTGTGCTGCCCATCTACTCACTAGAGCATGGTCAAACTCCCAGTTGGCCAGCCCCTTAAAGAAAACTGAGTCTTTCTTCACCCAAACCCCTGTCAGAAGCCATCAATTGTGGAGAGCTACACTTCAGCATCCTTATCAAAAATTTTAAGAGTTCTCTTTGATGGCTTTCTATCTAGGTTGTTACTTTGGGGGGGGGGTTAGGGGTTGTCACCAAAGCCTTCTATGTCCCACCTTTTCAACTATGAGTCTGCAGTCATTGATACCACTGCAAAAGTTGCTTTCTTGCCATCAACATGGCCTCTGGGGCACAGACCATTAACACCAATATGGTCTCTGGGGCATTCTGACCCATGGACATCAATGTGACTTCAGGCAGTAGCATAGACCTCAGACATCCACATGACCTTTGACAGTAACTCAGATGACAGACATCAACATGGCCTTCTTTGGGAGCACAGATCATGGACATCTGTACAACCTTCATCAGCAGTGTGGCCCTTGGATATCAACACAGAGTCAGACAAACATGGCCTCAGGTTGCAGTAAGACCATGGACCCCAACATGGTCCTCAGCAACAGAATGTACCATGAATACTAACACGGCCTCCTGCAGTAGTACACACTATGGATGTTACCTAGCCTCCAGAGGTAGCATGGGCCTCAAACATCAACATTGCCTCCAGTGGCAAATCAGACCACAGACATCCACAGGAAACAGGAACATCAACATGGCAGCAGCACACACCACAGAAACCAAAATGGCCTCTGGGACAGCATGGACTATGGAGGTCTTTCAAGGATGTCCAATCCAGAAAATGAACCCTTCTTCATCTCAGACATCCTATAGTTGCTCAGAGCCAGGGAGATCATAGGGTAGTGTGTTCGGAGTCTGAGTCTGCACAAGCTGCATACCACCCTGCCGTCCCTACTCAGCAAAGACATGTTCCTCCATCGACTATAGCCTTCTCTCACACTTGCCACTGTGGTCACATTTCTAGCTCCGCCTCTCTCCACTGCGCATGCACCACTTTGTTCCTCCATCTTTCCCACCTCTCCATCGCCTGTTCATTCATCTGTAGTGGCATTTGCCCAAACAGGTTTACACACAAATATTCATTGCAATAAGTAGTTGGTCTGATTTAAGCCTTCTATTTTCTGACACACCATAAACACTAGACCATTCCTGAGACATCTTGGATATCCTGCTGTTGCCCAGAATCAGAGTGATCTTGCGACTAGGTGGGCATCCAGGAAAGGTTCTGCGTGAGCTCCAGGCTGTCTCTCACAGCTCTCTGCCCTCGATGCTGGCCGCCCTGAGGCTTGTCTGGTTTGACCTTTGTGATTGTAGCCTGCAGGCAGCATCTCTGCCTGGTGCTCTCCATCTCCCAGTAGGGTAAGCAGCTTGGGCTGCAGCCACAGTCACTTTATGGTGGAGGCTGGTGGGCAGGCACAGGACCTGCCCTATTCAATAATAACATCTGGTTCTGCAGGACCGGCTCCTCAGCATGCTTCAGCAGCTTGTAGATGAAGTAGATGTTGGGGCAGATCAACTCAAAACACAGGATCTGGACCCAGATGGCATCTGACTTGGTCAGCCAGCACCCATCCCTGCAGGCCTAATTCTTTATATGTATATGTATATATGTATATGTATATGTATATGTATATATGTATATATATTCAACTATATTCAAAAGCCAACTAATTAAATCAATGTATCTTCATTTCATTGTATAGAATAACACAAGTGTACTGGCTGGCTTTGTGTGTCAACTTGACACAAGCTGAAGTTATCACAGAGAAAGGAGTTTCAGTTGAGTAAATGCCTCCATGAGATCCAGCAGTAAGGCATTTTCTCAATTAGTGATCAAGGAGGGAGGGCCCCTTGTGAGTGGTACCATCTGTGGGCTGGTAGTCTTGGGGTCTATAAGAAAGCAGGCTGAGCAAGGCAGGAGAAGCAAGCCAGTAAGTGACATCCCTCCATGACCTCTGCATCAGCTCCTGCTCCTTGACCTGCTTGAGTTTCAGTCCTGACTTCCTTTTTGTGATGAACAGCAATTGGAAGTGTAAGCCGAATAAACCCTTTCCTCCCCAACTTGTTTCTTGGTCATGATGTCTGTGCAGGAATAGAAACCCTGACTAAGACAAATTGGTACCAGTGTAGTGGGGTATTCCTGTAACAACCTGACCATGTTTTGGGGAGGACTGTGGAAGGACTT
>CM052705.1:76839026-76879315 GCA_028551405.1 Uromys caudimaculatus | reverse complement strand
GGTACTGGTTTTGAAGGCATGAAGGAGTCATGAAGAGCAGCTGAGGCCTGGGCACTGTGAGAGGCCATGGAAGATGAAGGTGCAGCCTCAGTTGCAATTCCAGGACTGAAGGGGTCATGCAAAGGAGTTGAGGCTTGGGCACTGTGAGAAGCCTCAGAAGGCCATTGGTGAAGGTGCAGCCTCAGTTGCATTGACAGCCCAGGATTGAAGGGGTCATGCAAAGGAGGTGAGGCTTGGCACCATGGAGAGAGCCTATGAGAAGCTGTTTGCAAAGCCTAGTTGCAGCGGAAGACAGCAGTGTTTTGGAGATGCCAGTACCAAGAGATGACCACCAAGAACAGCAGCAGCAGTGGAGTACAGGCATCTGGAACTATGTATGCTACAAAGGGCAGAGCTGGAGAAGTGACTCAAGCCCTTGGATGAATTCAGAAGATCGTGAGTAGATCCCAGACATTGGATGGTTGGAATTTGATTTGCTTTTGATTGTGACTTTGCCCTGATATATATTCCCTCCTGAAAAAGAGGGTATTTTAGTGGAGCCCACAGTTAAGAGACTTTGAATTTTTAAAGACTTTGAATTTTAAGAGATTGGATGTTTAAAAGGGACCAAAATGTTAGTATGTAAGAATTTGTAAAGACTGTGGGACTTGTAAAGTTATTTAGATCTTAGGGATGAATAAGGAAGTAAGGGTCGAGGCTTATTGGTGATGTGTTTGTGTGTCAAGTTGACAAGGGGTCAATTGTACTGGCTAGGTTTGTGTGTCAACTTGACACAAGCTGGAGTTGTCACAGAGAAAGGAGCTTCAGTTGAGAAAATGTCTCCATGAGATCCAGCAGTAAGGCATTTTCTCAATTAGTGATCAAGGAGGGAGGGCCCCTTGTGGGTGGTACCATCTGTGGGCTGGTAGTCTTGGGGTCTATAAGAGAGCAGGCTGAGCAAGCCAGGAGAAGCAAGCCAGTAAGTGACATCCCTCCATGGCCTCTGCATTAGCTCCTGCTCCTTGACCTGCTTGAGTTCCAGTCCTGTCTTCCTTTGGTGATGAACAGCAGCATGGAAGTGTAAGCCAAATAAACCCTTTTCTCCCCAACTTGCATCTTGGTCATGATGTCTGTGCAGGAATAGAAACCCTGACTAAGACAACAAGTTATCCTTGATTTCTGAAAATAGAAACTGTCTTTCACTAACTTAAAAGTAGATAAAATATTTCTCACTGACAGACCATAATAGGTTTCTGTCATAGTAGCTGAGTATCATTCTGCTGGCTTGTCTATTGCTGTGATAAAATGCCACAACCAAGACATCTTATAAAAGCAAGTGTTTAATTGGTTTATTGTTTCAGAGTGTTAGAGTCCATGAAGGTAGAACAAAGGTGTAGCTGTGAGAGCAAAGTAAACAACAAAGAGAGACACTGGGGTGAAGGCAGTCCTTTGAAAGCTCAAAGAGCCTGCCCGCAGTGGCACACCTCCCAGTTTCACCACCAGCTGAACCTATGGGAGCCATTTTCATTCAAACCACCATACCCTCCATGTCAGGCATGGGGCACAGCAATCTGCAAGCATTAAAAAGCAAGCAGGGCTCATGATTTGGTGGCAGTATCTTAGGCATAAATTACATATTTTTGAGATGCCAGCAGTGAGAAATTCATGCAAAAGACTCGCAAATTGTTGTTTTGTGACTTTGCAAGTTGGGTGTTAGTACACAAGCTCTCTCAGGGTCATAGGTCAATCTTGTATTTCTTAGGAAGAAAGTTCCCCTGCAGACTATCAGCATTTCAGCTTTTTCTTCCATATCTAGGCCCACTCACCTTTTCAGAAATGATGCTTTGGGAACCAGGTTTACAAAAATTATCATGTTAAAAAAATGTTATCTCTAGTACACTTTCCCTAGCATCTCTCATGCCTTAAGGGAAGGATTGTCAGAGATGTGACTCCCCTGAGGGTGGTGAGGGGTGGAAGAGTGTGTAGTCAGACTGTTGCTAACTTGTTCAGTGTTTCAGCTTGCTAGAGTGAGGCCATCTGAGGTGACAGCCTGCAACAGGACATGAGCCAGTGTGAGCTATATCCTCCCAGTGGGCTGAAAAATGGAGGTCACTGCTCCCCAGCTCCCAGGGGACAGCTAAACCTTCCCACCAGTTTCACAAGGCAACCGGGACTCCCAGCTGCCCTGGCACGTGCAAACAGTCACTCTCTGGAGAAGCATGAACTGGTCACAGTGGGACATTTTTCTCCTATGTTATCATCCACCCTCATTTTTCTGCTGGGAAATCTGTGAAAAGTCAAAGATAGGTCTGGTAGGAAAAAATAAAAAAGCAAACTATGCGCATGTCTTCGTTTTGCTTGCATGCCTTCCCTGGATAGTGCTGTCTCAATAGTGACGGTTGAGGGGCTTCATACATGGTGGTCGGAAGGCTCCCTGGAGAAGTTCCATTCACATGTGCGTGCTGGCTTCCTTCCTCTCCGTGTGCGGTAAAAAGAATTAGCAGGGAGTAATGTCATTTGGAGAGCGTGTTTTATGCTCCCATTGGAACCTGGGTTCAAAAGCATAAATACATGTGTAGGAAAAGCACTCACCTTAAGGTATAGCCCAGGCTACTGCTGACTGGCCCAGAGGGACGGACAGACTTGGGTTGCCTCAGTTCACGCATCACTGGATTCTTCTTTATGGGCCCAGCCAGATGTCTAGCAAAACTGGAAGGCAGACATGAGGTGCTGGCCAATTCCATCTTTCCCATGAAAAAGTTAAAGGAGTTCCCACTAAACTTACTTAACACCACTCTTAAGACAACGCATTCCTAGCCTGGGGCTGGCAGAGCACATGCTCTTTCTCCTGGAGGAAGCAGGGGTCCTCGTGCCTAAGAAAACATGAGACTTGAGCCTATCTCCAAAGAATTATGGAATCAGGGCAACTTTAGTATTCATCTGGCCCTGGCCCGATAAACAGAGCCAAGAGTCCAGAAGCAGGAGTGGTGTTGTTTTAAAGCATGATTAGTCTATGCTCTGGTGTGGCCTAATCAACACGCATGCACCAAGAGCCAGAGAAGCAAGGAAGGAACTTTGAAAAACAACAAAGAAACACCCTGAGTTTTGAATACACATATTATCTCATTTAATCATTATGGTGCCTTATCAGGAAAACATCACTGTGTCATAGAGCTTGTACGTCATACGTGAGAAGTAAGGGGTGGAGTGGTCACCGTACAGTAAGGGGAAGTCTAGAACCTCAGCAGACAGTTTGGCTCTACATCTCTTGCCCTTAACGACTCAGCAACCTTACCATGATGTGTATCACAAATGGCTCTGGGGTCTTGTAAAGAATCAACAGACTGGGGTTGGGGGAGGGTGATGAAGGACTGAGACAGACTATTCCAGGAAGTCAAAACTTCTACTCAGTCTTGACGGACAGGACAGAGTTGGGAGAAGAAGGGCCAGAGACAGGAAATGGGAAGGTTCATCCAGAAAGAGAATGGGGTATGCAGATATGTAAAGGGAAGAGAGACTCTGCAAAGCCGGGAAGCTAGGCTATGTGGTGTGCCTGGACTAGGGACAGGGATGGTTCAGAATTGGAGGTCGTAATTAAGACTGGAGATCTTTCTGTGTAAGCCAAAGAGAATGTGACTTCAGAACTTAGGGGAAGCCAGTAATGGACGTTCAGCAGTCAGGAGATGAGTAACATTAGCCTTTTAGAAAGAGTACTTTGGCCTCTATATGGAATCAACGGCAAAAAATTAGAACCAGTGGTAAGCAAAGAATGAAGACAAGAAATGGTGAGAGCAACTGGGACATGATGCCTCAATCCAGTAAGAAGAGACTGGAGGACTTACTCAACGTGGAAAGAAAAGACACAAAGTTGTGAGGACAGGGTGACATTGGTGTGCCTCACACACATGCAAAAGCGGCCTTCACTCATCAGGAGAAAAGAGTGGAGGAAGGAGACAGGGCTGGGAAGAAGAGGAGAGCAACTTGGAAAGTATTGCATTGGATGTCAAAACAGGGCATCCAATGACTGTTCTGTTGAAGCCTAGTTAAATGGGGCTGGGGCTAGAGAGACACTGAGGCTCAGGAAATAGGTTTCCGAGTCATTCAGTGCTATTCAAGGCTATGAGGTTCAGCCAATTTGTATTGATTTCTCCAAATTCATCTCCATGATTGCTTTCTGATGCGGGAGCTGGGACCTGTAGACCATGCTTCTGATGTGCCAGTTGGCCTCTTCTGAGGCTCCTGTAATGGAAGGACCATGGAAGCTAGAGGAGAGAGAGGGTGTGAGCCTGCCACCGCTTGGCTCGTTTGAGGTAGGTGTGTGTGGATGTGTATGGGGGGGGGGTGTCAGTGTGTAAATGACTGTGTGAATGAGTTGTGAGTGTGTTTGTGTGTGTGAGTGTATGTGACCTGTGAGCGTGCATATGAGTGTGTGTATGTGTGAGCATATGTGTGTCAATGTGAGTGTGTGAGGTGTGTGTATGTATGAGTATGCAGGTGTGAGTATGTGAGTTTACAAGTGTGAGGTGTGTGTATGTATGTGACTGTGTGTGACATTTGTGTGTGTGAGTGTATGTGCCATGAACTCTGTGTGTGTGTGTGTGTGTGTGTGTGTGTGTGTGTGTGTGTGTGTGTGTGTATGATGCTGTGCAGGTTCCTCAGGAGGTCAGAAGTGGATACTAGATCTCCTGGAACTGGACTTTGATGTGGTTGTGAGGTACCTGCTACGGGTGCTGAGAACAGAACCCAGGTCTTCTGCAAAGGCAGCAAAGTGCTCTTAACCCCTGAGCCCTCTTCCCAGCTTAAGCCACTTCACACAGCACACCGGCTACAGCTCTGGGACCAGGGTTACAAAAGCACCCACAGAGCCAACTTCCTCTTGTCCCATTTGGAAACTCTGGTTCTGTCCCTTGTCTTTTCCCCATGGTTTGTGTGCAGGGGACCTTTTGTCTGAGTTCTAGTTTTAATAATACAAGCCTCTTCCTGTGTTCCTTCAGCTCAAAAGTGGAGTTGTTTCATATAGAAACCATTTTGACATACTGAGACTTCTCTCATCTCTGTTGCCTAGTGAACGTTTTTACCAAGTTAACAATTCTTCAATGATAAAAATCTCTCAGTTGATGTATCTGGTGTGGTTCTGTTTCCTAGTTAGACCCTGGCTGTTGGAAGGTGAATAGGGTTTTCCAAAGAACCCTGAGGACCATTGTAGTCGTTATTTCTGATTGTCAACTTGACCATATCTGGAGTGAATTATAATCCAGAATTAGAAGGCTCACCTGTGATCTGGATCTTGAGAGTGGAGGACACAAGTTTCAGGTGTGGTGGTATGCACGCCTCTAATCTGGGCCACACCTGCTGCTGGGGATCTACATAAGGACATTGGAAGGAGGAAGATTCAATCTTCTTTGCCTGTGAGCCTTGTGGGACCAAGTGACTGCTAGATCCTCGGGTTTTTATTCACAGCTACTGCTGACCATTGTTGGGGAATTTGACTACAGACTGTAAGTCATCAACAAACTCCCTTACTATATAGAGACTACATATAAGTTCTGTAACTCTAGAGAACCCTGACTAATACAACCATCAATATTTGGAGTGAGGTGGGGTGTGAGAGATGACATTGGAGGGGACTAGAAAGCTGGCAGGAGATTCAGAAGAGTCTCTGTTACTAAGGAAATGAACCAAGCAACAATGAGAAATAGAACCTTCAGACCATGGTGAGAGGCGAGGGTGGGGGTGAGCCCCCCACTCCCTGATAAGGAAGAGGTATTTAGTTCAGAAGTATAGACACTGGGAAGGTGTCCATGCACCTGGAGAGCATGGACACCTGTGAAGTTCGCTGGGTCATTTAAAATAAAGAAGAAAAAAAGGGGAGCAGTTGGGAAGAAGAATATCAGCAGAACTGGGAGTAAAACAAGAAAAATGATCAGAATACAATATTATATACATGCATGGAAGTGTCATAGTGAAATCCACATGTGCAATCAGTATAGACGAATACAAAAGTACAACTACGACTACAAAAGCAAAGACGGAGACACATGTAAGAGAACATTCAGATCAGAGAAACAGTGAGGGAAGGTACAAGACTCCAGAGGAAAGTGGTCAGAGCAGCTTCATGCCCTTGGAGGGTAAGGATCAAAACGGTGACGGTGGGGGAGGGGCCTACAAGCTCACTGGGAGGCTGGACCACGGAGAGTTCGGCTGTGGTGGGGCTATGTGTCTGATGGAGGAGATGATGACCTTTGCAATAGAGATGAGAATGTAGTAGAGTGGTCCAGGGCAGCCTGAGGCAACACAAGGCCATGGAGACGCATAGTGAAGAGACCCTGTCCATGTGATGGGGTGTCTCCCCTGTCCATGTGACGGGGTGGGCACAGCAACCCTTAATGGAGCATTGAAAGCCAGACAGTAGGATTCCTTCAGGGAGGGGACTGTTGGGAATTCACAAGATGCGGGCATGTGTGAGTAGATGCAGACTTAACACAGGCACTCCTGAGACTGTTGTTCATAGGAACGGCACTTGTGGGGAAGGGGTTCCCACAGAAACCACACAACCCTGGGTGTGCTCCTGAGAATGGTGGAGAGTTGGACTCTTTCCACTACCTAAAGCTGCACACAGAAGTGCTCTTAAGCATGCCACAGCAGAGAGAAGAGACTCCCCACAGAGACTGGACTCCAGTTTGAGCCTCCTCAACAAAACCGCTATAGCTCATCCTGGGGTCCAAATTAATCTACAAATTCCTATTGTCAAAGGCTTCTAAGTCCATCTGTTTTAAGTTCTTACTTATTCTGTGTAAGGAACTTCATTTCAGGGCAGCTTGATACAGAGCTGGGAGAACTCTCAAGAGTTGGGATATAATGCTGAAGGTCAGATTTGAACGTTATCTTTCTACTTTTGGTGTTTTAGGGTTGAGATCAGTCTGACAAGCACCCCCATGCAAGCTACTGATCAAGTGACAGAAAACCCTGTTCCTGCTAAAAGTACTAAGTTCCAGCATCCTGAGCTTTCCGATTTTCTTGAAAATGCATTTTTATGTGGCTAATTTCCCCTTAGGGTAAAACATAATTTCAAAATTTGTATTCACTGCAACCCAATAAGTTACTGTTTTTCCTTAATGTTGGCAAGTAGTGATTAATTTTAGCAAAATTGCAGATTTCACTAGGCATGCTTTATTACTTATATGCCTATATACCTCTCTAGGGAAGATGAGGTGTTTTTGTTTTAAAAAGCATATTGCTTAAGGGAAGCAAGAAAGCTATTAAATCTGTAAATCAATTTATATATAAATTTTGTTTACACTAATTTATCATATATTTTACACAAAATGGTGGTCATTTTTGTATTATTCCTGACAACTAAAATATATTTTTTTCTTTTTCTTTTTTTTTACTAATTTCTGTATTTCTAGGATGGAGCTTGATTGTTGCTAAATATTTCCAGACTTGTTTCTTACTTTTGTGTTGCTGGTTGTGAAAAGGAATTTGCCTGACAAATACAAGCGGAAATGTCTTGTTTTGTTGGAGACCCAGTGGTATCACGTGATGTTTCTCTGAAACTGTCCTGTGCGAGGATGTTTTGCTGAGAACAGCCAGCCAGAAGCTGTCTGATGAAAAGGTATGTGGTGGTTTGCTGGAGCAGACACATGAGAGGACATAGGATGTTTGGAAAGAGTGTAAGTACAACCCAGCAGACAGTGGACGATGCTCTGGGGTTGGTTCACCTTGCTGGTCTTCACTGATGTTACTGTTGCATTGGTTTGCCTTGCTTTCTTTGCTGAGCATTGCTTATCATGACTTCGTAGAGAGAAACACACCGAAGAACTTTTTGTGGTGTTCTGGCTGCTTCTTGCAGCTTCCGTAGTTTCTTCTGGATTGAGCCACTGCTGCTGATTCGAGTGGACTGACTGCTGACAATGAATGTTGGAATCTCCTCAAAGAACTACTTCTAAACAGGTCCCCGTCCCCCTTGTCCTATTAGCCATCTTCCTCCCCTATTTTTGGTCAGTGGGCTATAAGGAAGACTGAAGCATTTAAGAACCCTTATTAAAGTAGGTTTTGAAAAATATAAGCCAACAATGGATCGTACATGTACTTTAAAAGCACTCCTCTAGACCTACCTTGTCCTTGACATAGAATGTATCTTGTTACATGTGAAACATGTTATGTTCTCATGTTAAAGATTTGTTTAAAAATGGCATAAGAGGAGCCAGAGGTAGCTCAGTGCGTAACGGCACTTGCCAACTAGCTTGATGACCTCAGTTCATCCTGGAACCCACACGGTAGAAGGAAAAAACCTCACTCCTTGCAAGTTGTTTCCTGACTTTCACATATATGCCATGGTTCACACACATACACATAACGCAGAAATGAATGAATGAATGAATGAACGAATGAATGAATGAATGAATAAATAAATAAATAAATAAGCTGAAAATAAAAAATTTAAATGGCATAGGAAGAACAGTAAATCTGGAAATGGTGTAATTCTGTAATTTAATCATAGGGGCACTGGCAATAAAATGTATACATACAAATATATAGAATAGTGAATCCACATAAATGATGAAGTGCTAAAAGGCTTTATCAGATAAGCAGTGTGATTCCACCAGTCTCTGCACGGGCTGGAATCTGAGACTGCGTCAGGAACTGGGAGGTGAGCATCCTCATGACATCCCTTATGACAGTCCTCATAAATCCTACAGAAAGACATAACGTGGTCAAAGGAGCGTGGCCGAAGGCAAACCTGGGCTCACTTTTTAACCCACACTAAGTTGAATTCTTTCAGTCTAACTATTCTCATTCATAGTTCCCTGTCTGGAAATTGGAGTAGTTTCCTCTGGAGGCCCTCAAGAGACAGTGAGGGTTACAGGTTGTCAGTGCTGACACGCAGAGAGCTGGACACATTACATTCTCCATCCTGTAGCCTCAGGTCCTGGCCTTCCAGATGACCATGTGGGGAGATTTCATGGAATGCTTTGGTACAACTTACAGGACCTGTCCCACTAACTGGATATCTTTCTTGGACTGATTATAAACTTTTAAAACGTAGAACTTTAAAGCCCTGATGCAATGGGATATGAGAAAAGTCTGTTCCTGAAGTTGGGTCCATCAAAGTAGAGAACCGTCGATGGCATAGCTTATTTCCATACCTTTGTCTCACCAGAGAAACCCCCAGGGTCCATTGCTTATTCTGGACAAAAAAAAAGACAAAAAAGGTAGAGCCAGAAAGCATTCAAATGTTAGAATAACCAGCCCATTTACAAGAAGCATATGAGAGCACATTCTCTGTCAACAAGGCTTGGCTTTCAGTCCTTCACCATGTCTTGTTTGAGGCCTGCTTGCAAGCTTGTTTCATCTATGTGTATCAGAGCTATCAGAAATTCACAGTTGTGCTGTTAGTTTGGGCAAAGGCTCCCTGCAGCCTTCTCCACAGTGACCTTTCCTCCCCTGCTCACATCAATTGCAGCCCTTGATAGACTGTGATGGATTTTCGTGCTTTAAGTCTTATTAGATACGCAACACTGGTTGCATTTTTTTGTTTGTCTTGTTTATGCCCAATCAACTCTACTGTGGAAAGTTTGTCACCCTACATTCTTGGCAGCTGACTCCAGAGTCTCTAGCTAGGACCTCTCTTGTACACTATCCTCGTTTCTCTCTACTTGACAACTTCACACAGGTGTCTCACAGATGCAGCAAGCTCCTTAGGCTGACAGCCTGTCCTCCCCCGCTAAGCCTGTCTTCCTGGCTAGTGGCATTACTGGTTTCTCAGATGCACAGACATAGATGTGTCATCTTGCCTTTTGTCTACAAAATGTAAGGAGTGGGTAGAGATTCTGAATAGCTGATTGACACAAGGCTTTTGGCAAAGACTCCTTATTTAATTGTGGTATGTTCTCAGACTCACATGTCCTTCCTATGAGTGGAAGAACAGCCAACTTGTGTGTTCCCATCCTTGCACAGCTCTGGGTGACATAGTGCTTCCTCCTGAATATGATTGAAGCTTCAGCTTCTCTACCACATCAAGAGTCTCTGCATCAAAACTTCAACCTTCATCTTGTTCCCTAAGATCCTGTCTTAGTCAGGGTTTCTATTCCTGCACAAACATCATGACCAAGAAGCAAGTTGGGGAGGAAAGAGTTTATTCAGCTTACACTTCCAGGCTGCTGTTCATCACCAAAGGAAGTCAGGACTGGAACTCAAGCAGGGCAGGAAGCAGGAGCTGATGCAGAGGCCATGGAGGGATGCTGCTTACTGACTTGCTCAGCTGGCTTTCTTATAGAGCCCAAGACTACCAGCCCACAGATGGTACCACTCACAAGGGGCCCTCCCCCCTTGATCACTAATTGAGACAATGCCTTATCACTGAATCTCATGGAGGCATTTTCTCACCTGAAACTCCTTTCTCTGTGATAACTCCAGCTTGTGTCAAGTTGACATACAAAACTAGCCAGTACAATTGACCCCTTGTCAACTTGACACACAAACACATCACCAATAAGCCTCGACCCTTACTTTCTTATTCATTCCCAAGATCTAAACAACTTTAAAAGTCCCACAGTCTTTGCAAATTCTTACATATTAACATTTCAGTACCTTTTAAACATTCAATCTCTTAAAATTCAAAGTCTTTTTACCATCAAAAGTCTCTTAACCGTGGGCTCCACTAAAATACCTTATTCCTCAAGGAGGGAAAATATATCAGGGCACAATCACAATCAAAAGCAAAACCAAACTGCAACTGTCCAATGTCTGGGATCCACTTTCAATCTTCTAGATTCCTCCAAGGGCTTGAGTCACTTCTCCAGCTCTGCCCTTTGTAGCACACACCTTATCTTCTAGGCTCCAGATGCCTGTACTCCACTGCTGTTACTGTTCTTGGTGGTCATCTCATGGTACTGGTATCCCCAAAACACTGCTATCTTCCACTGCAACTAGACTTTACCATAGTGCCAAGCCTCACCTCCTTTGCATGACCCCTTCAGTCCTGGGCTGTCAATGCATCTGAGGTTGTACCTTCACCAATGGCCTTCCACGGCCTCTCACAGTGCCCAGGCCTCAGCTGCTCTTCATGACTGCTTCATGCCTTCAAAACCAGTACCACCTGGGTGACTCTTACACATTACCAAGTCCAGCCACCACACAAGGTACAACCCTGGCTATCTCTGGAATGCAGCCTCTGTGCTCTCAGAAAACACTTCTCAGAAGATTTCACTTCAATGATGCTGGTCTCTTCCCAATCACCACCAATTTCCCAACTCCAGCTAACCAGCATCAATAGTCCCAGTAATGCAATGGTTTTGCTTTAGTAGTTCTGGTATCTTGTTAATCACAGGTGATCCTTCAGTCCCAGTTAACCAAAACCACAGAACCTTCACAGTCAAATAGCAATGGCCCTGATAAGAGTCTTTAATCTTCCCTCTGAAATTTCACAAGCCAGGCCTCCATCTTCTGCACTGTTCTCAATATTATCTTCCAAGCTCCTACAGAACACCCCACCCGGCTCTTAACATCCCAATGGCTCTTTAGCTCCAATTTCCAAAGTCCTTCCACAGTCCTCCCCAAAACATGGTCAGGTTGTCACAGGAATACCCCTCTACGCTGGTACCTATTTGTCTTAGTCAGAGTTTCTATTCTTGCACAAACATCATGACCAAGAAGCAAGTTGGGGAGGAAAGGGTTTGTTCAGCTTACACTTCCAGGCTGCTGTTCATCATGAAAGGAAGTCAGGACTGGAACTCAAGCAGGCCAAGGAGCAGGAGCTGATGCAGAGGTCATGGAGGAATGCTGCTTACTGACTTGCTTGTTTCTCCTGGCTTGCTCAGCTGGTTTTTATATAGAGCCCAAGACTACCAGCCCACAGATGGTACCACTCACAAGGGGCTCTCCCCTCTTGATCACTAATTGAGAAAATGCCTTACCACTGGATCTCATAGAGGCATTTTCTCAACAGAAACTCCTTTCTCTGTGATAACTCCAGCTTGTGTCAAGTTGACACACAAAACTAGCCAGTACAGATCCCCACATCACAGACAAATCCTTTGAGACCAACTTTTTGCTGAGCAGTTTAGACACTGTCAAGAACATTTACTAACACATTACCAGTTGGTCTTTATAACATATGATGGTATTTATTTCATCCATCTTTGAAATAAGGAAACAATTTTAGAAAATTCAGTTAAATTGCCAAAATATTATGGTTGGGAAGAAGCACTGGGGAAATTTGAATCTGAACTATTAAAACTAGTGCTTTTTCCTTATTTGGTTTTAGATTCATATGTTGCTCTCATGTGAAATTCTACAATATCCATTCCATGCAACTTACATATCAAAATCTTACTCATTGGTCAAGAAGTGTCAAGTAGCATTTCTTTCTTGAATGTCTCCTGTTGCCCTCACTTGGAGGTCCTGTGTCCTATCTTTATGTGGCTACTTTTAGATACACTCCTGGTTTTAGGGATGGCTGAAGGTGCTCAGTCTCATGTTCGCTAGCCCATGGGCTTTGTAAGAAAAGTGACTGTGTCTTAGTTAAGCTGTCTCCCTGGGCTTAGCCCAAAGCTAGTGTGTCTTACTTTAATTACTCAGCGTGCAAATGAATTGAGCTACAAACACAAACAGAAGATGTAGTGTTAGCACTGATAAAATACAGCATGAATGCCAGGAGTCACGATCCCTGTGTGTCTCTGGAAACCACAGTGTTCTTTTATAATATTAAATGGGTAAAGATTACCCAAAAAAGAACGCATCTTACTACACATTAGGTTTTAATAGTAAATACGTTGTGCAGTCTGTTCATCTGAATAATGCGCTTTCTTAGGTTATGATGGACAGACACTGTTGCTGCCCATCTTGTCCTTATACACTGTTGTGTGAGGATATTCCTGGAGAGACGGTGAACAAGTGACAAAAGTGTAGCCTTGGAGTCTTAAAAATTACTTTTAATAAGGATTCTCAAACGCTTAGTCCCCCCTTCTAGCCTACCATCCAAAGGTAGGAGAGAAAAGATGGTAAATAGGACAAGGGGATGTGGACCTGTTTAGAAGTATTTCCATGGGGTGATTCCAGTCTCCATCTGTCAGGATAGCAGCTGTCCAGTTCAGTAGTATCAGGATATCAAACGTGAATCAGCAGTGGTGGCACGATCTAGCAGAAACCGCCAGGCCTCTGCCAAATCTACAGGAGTCAGTGGGAGCGACCAGGGCCAGCCAGATGCCGGGAGAAATTCTCTGGCTCCAGAAGTTATTTGCTGTGCTTCTCTCAATGAAGTGAAAAATCAGCAAAGATGAAGACCTGAGACCAAAGAAGCATGGCAAAGCTAGCTATGCAAACGGGCCATCACTGTCCGTTGAGTCCTATTTGTACTTTCTCCTAACATTATGTATGTGTCCTCTCTTGGGTCTTCCCTTAGCACAACAACATGTGAGTCTGCCTCACCACGTGAGTCTGTATTACCCAACAGACCCAGAAACTTCCACTTCACAAAGTATGGGTAATACCAATGTCCAACTTGGTGAACGAGTAAGTTCACCAGGGTAACTGACAGGAGCGTGAGTAAGGAGTTACTTTCAGGAACAGAAATGATTCAAAGGTGGCAGTAGCAAAAGCTCACTCCAACATGGATGACAGCACACGAAAGTTCAATACCCTGTAGGCAACTCAGCAGGCTGGACATTGTCCTTCCTAGGTAGCTGGACTGGTCTCTGCCTTTTAGGCAGATTGCCTGGTCTGAGAGTGTCACTCAGCAGTCTTTACTGCTTCCATAAGCTTGAAGAGGGAAGGGATGATCAGCTTCAGGGGCTTCCTGAAGCTACTGAGTTGTTTACGTCCTGAGTTTTGAAGGAGCTCCCTGCAGATGCAACATTTCACCTCCTGAGTCTTAACCAGCTTCCCTCCAAGATGGGAGCCTTTGCCTCAGAGGAAATGCTACGTAACACATACATCAACGGTTGTCTCCAGGGCAACAACTCAACTGTCCTGTGCAAATGAGCAATGTGGCTAGTGTTGGCAACAAAAGAGGCTTTTTATCTGAGTCCATGGAAGAATGATAACCAATTAATTATGAAGTCTGGAGCCATCCTTGTCCAATGTTAAAAACCCAGCCAAATGACACGACCCAGCACTTCTTCCCCATGTGAAACCCAGAAAAAACATTCCACTGCAAAAGCTTACCCAGCATTACACATAAAGTTCAAAAACAAATAACTCGAATGTCCACTAACTGGCAATGGATAAACAGAATCGATATAACCATATGATGGAGTACTATTCAGCAATAAAAAGGATTAAAGTATTGCATGGATCAACTGTGAAAACATTTGGCAGAGTGAAAGAAGCCAGCCAAAATGACCACATCTTAGATAACTACTTACACAAACCGGCCAGAATAGGCAAAGCTATAGCTACAGAAAGTAGGTCAGCAGTTGCCTAGGACTTTAGGGGAGGGCTATGGGTGAGAATAGAGAGCAACTGCTAATTGTTAGGGGGATTTCCTCCTGAGGTAATGAATATTCTAATACAGTGGTGACACATGCACAGTTTAGTGAATGACCCGCCTATATACGGAGCGTTGACCAGCTGTGCCATTGGCACTCTGTGGCCAGCGAACATCCTGGAGGCCACTGAATTGTGTGCTGTAAAAGGAGCAAATTATGTGGGATGTGAAATAGACCTCCCGGAAGCTGTTATTTGTTAAGGCTGTCAAAGCAGCAGAGCAGATTATTATGGAACAGGGAGCTACCCTAGCCAGTGGTTACAGAGGATGCGAAACGCTGAAGCACAGGTTCCCTATTTGGATACCAGACTTCTGCCGTCTTACTATGGGTCATAAGGAAGCAGAATAGATGACTAGGAAGAGGGCCTCCCTTCCTCCCCATCCCCACAAGTGTGCTTCTATCAAAGATCAACATTGGTTGGTTTAGATCAATCAGGAAATGCTTTCTCCCAAAATATTTCTTTACTCTTCTGTATCTTAAAAAGACAAAAATGAATATTTTATTATTTGTCTAAAAGGGCCTTTTATATTTTTACATTAATTTTAAAAGGCCTTTAACACAAGTGAGCCTTTTTTACTTCCCTCCACATGTATATGTTTGGATACAAATAGTTTTAAACTCATCTCAGAGCGATGACCAGGACCACAGGGTGAGGACTGTGAAAAGCAGCTCTGGTGTTAATGGCTGCTATATGCTACAGGCCAGCTGGGACCTGACAGAATGCTGGGCCACAGAAACACTGTAAGTGAATAGCAGAGGAACAGTCTATAAATAGGAAGACCAGAGATTATCAGCCAAAACACACAGATACTGGGGAGGCCACACAGAAAGGCATAAGGGCACCATCAGGGTACCCTTAGGGCAGAATGACCTCTGCTTGTAAAGATGGTGGTAAAAATACTACCTTCTCCCAAGCTGACTGGAGGGATTAACTTAATCCTTTCTCCCTCTCTGGTTTCCTTTCAGCTCTCCAGAGAGAATAGCTGGGCCTGGGAAGATGAGGGAATGCTAGTTCTTATCTGGGTTCCCCACTTGTTCTTAAAAAGCCAACACACAGGAATGGGATGGGGGTTCTGGTTTGTAGGGAGCATCCTCTTTCCTTCAGAGATGCTCAGAGAGCCTAAGGAAACTCAAACCCACAACTCCTGGGTGGTGTGTGTGTGTGTGTTTGTGTGTGTGTGTGTGTGTGTGTGTGTGTGTGTGTGTGTGTGTGTGTGTCCAGCAGAGGAGTTTGCTCTGCTTTGCCATGATTTACAGGAGGCTGACTGAGTTTCTTCTCCTCACCAGAGTCTTCATACTTCCAAGCTCCTGCATTTTGGAGTGAATGAATTTCTCTGAGGCAGAATTTCTCTCCTCTTTGTCTATAACCTCCCACTCATTCCCTCAAACTCACCTCTTCTCTGAGGGTTTCCCCAGCTCCCTCAGGCAAAATTACTCCTTTCCCACCTCCGCAACCCTAAGGGGTATGTCTCTTGCATACCCCTTAAAACTGCTCAACTCTCCCTCCCCAGAGACTAGGGGCTTCAAAAACAAGGATTATAGCAGACATTTTAAAATCTCCACCACTTAGCATGTCTGGTATATAGTTAAGTACTTAATGGATGTTTTTCAAATTCTACAAATTAAAGATCCTAATATGTGCCCTGAGAATGTTGAGTCTTGTCCCAGAAGGAGCAAGAAAAATGTGTGTGTGTGTGTGTGTGTGTGTGTGTGTGTGTGTGTGTGTGTGTGTGTGTGTAACTTAGAAAACAGCATTGAAGTGAATGGCCAAACCCTAAAGACCAATAGTCTATTGGGAATATTCCTGGCCCGGCGATGGATGGACGGGAGTGGATAAGGTGGTGTGGTGTAGGAGCTTGGAAGATAATGTTGAGAACGGTGCAGAAGATGGAGGCCTGGCCTGTGAAATTTCAGAGGGAAGATTAAAGACTCTTATCAGGGCCATTGTTAGTTTAAGATTCTGTGGTTTTGGTTATCTGGGGCTGAAGAAATCAGCTGTGATTAACAAGATACCAGAACTACTGAAGCAAAACCATTGCATTACTGGGACTATTGATGCTGGTTAGCTGGAGCTGAGAAATTGGCTGTGATTGGGAAGAGACTGGCATCATTGGGGTGAAATCTTCTGAGAAGTGTTTTCTGAGAGCACAGAGGCTGGCTGGACATGGTAATGTGGAAGAGTCACCCAGGTGGTACTGGCTTTGAAAGCATGAAGGAGTCATGAAGAAGCAAGCAAGCCAGTAAGCAGCATTCCTCCATGGCCTCTGCATCAGCTCCTGTTCCTTGACCTGCTTGAGTTCCAGTCAGTCCTGACTTCCTTTCATGATGAACAGCAGCATGGAAGTGTAAGCTGAATAAACCCTTTCCTCCCCAACTTGCCTCTTGGCCATGATGTTTGTGCAGGAATAGAAACCCTGACTAAGACAGGTGGGTAAATGGGTGTGTGCTAGGAATAATCTTCAAATCATATGATCATGGTTGGATTTACTTATTAGGGCTGGATAATAGAGCAACACAGACTGGATGACTTAACCAACAGAAAGTCACTGAACTTGATCTTTAGATCTAAGCAGTGTTGACAGGGCCTCTTTAAATACACAGTTAGATGGTAATCGGAATTGGCGAATGTAGAGCCTGGATGCTCACACAGACTCTAGCTAACCTGGCAGGCCTCTCCCAGGATGACAAAAGATTCATGCTGCCTGAGTTTGCACACTGCACTCTGTATTCCTTCGGTTAATTGGGTACCACACATAAGAACCAGCAGTAGTGTTGGCACTGCTCTGTAGCAACCCAGGCTGGCATCATGTATGAATCTGGAAAGGCCAGCTCAAGTCTCAGTCCTTCTTTACAGAGGGAGACAATGTCTGGCTAAAGGCATGTGTCCGTGTACTGGGCTGGCAAGTGAAGGTGGCTGCAGCAGCATATCATATGGTGAGTCCTACTGCAGAGAACAGCCCCAGCCGTCATGGCTGCTTGTGAAAAAAGCAATACAAGAGTCACTTCCAGGGATGAAATAAATCGAGTTAAGGTTGGCCCGCCAGAGGTGCACGTCTCTGTGTGAGGTTTCCTAGGAGGTACTCACTTGGGGTTCTTAATCAGTGTGCCCAGTCTCATGCCAACTGACTTAAAATTTCTGGGTCAACCTAGGAATTCTTATGTCAAGCACTAAGGTGTGTGAGCCACTGATGTAACTGGATGGACTGAGGGAATGTCACCTGAAGAGCAGCTCAGCCTTTGTGTGTGTGTGTGTGTGTGTGTGTGTGTGTGTGTGTGTGTGTGTGTAGCATCGAGACATGCAAGCTTAGGTCTTTCCACCGAATGCAAAGCTGAGGCTAGCTGAAGTCTGCTGGAGGCGGAGCAGGTCAGTGCCACCGCTCCCATTCACCTCTGAGAACCTTGACACAAACTCTTTTATTTCTCGTCCGTCTTTTATTTTATTCCTTGAAGTTACAGCAGAAATCATTCCTCTTTCGTTTGTTTGTTTGTTTTAATTTTTTAAGTATGTAAAGTTTTTAATCCTGATGTTGCTCAATGCTGACAATGGAGTGGTTAGAAGGGAGTCCTTGAAGTCAGCTGCTGGGGGTGAAATGCTAAGATGTTTCCAGAAGGTTCCTTTTGATGGTCTATAATGAGAAAGCTATGAGTTCTATTTCTAAAAAATGAACCCCAAGAGAAAAATAAGAAATTCTGTCAAAGCCTCATATTAATGAATATTCACCCGAAGCTGGGTATGGTGATATGTTCTTGTAACCCAAGTACTTGGGGTGGGGTGGGGGACAGCTAGGAGTTCAAGGTTATCCTTACATATGCAGTGAACAAGGATATACCCTAGACTACACAACACCCAGAAAACACACACATTTGTAAGAAACCATAAAGTTTAAATATTAGATATTTATAATTCTGTTATCTCTCTCTCTCTCTCTCTCTCTCTCTCTCTCTCTCTCTCTCTCTCACACACACACACACACACACACACAATCCCCTATAAGTTATAACATATATTTTCTTAAGTTGAAAAGGTAGGATGGTGACTGGAGAGGTGGCTCAGTGGTTAAGGCCTTGGCTGCTCTCCACAAGGCCACCGCTCTGTTCCCAGCACCCACATCGTGATCTACAACCACCTGGAACTTCAGCTCAAGGGATCTGATGCCCTTGTCTGGCCTCTGAGGGCACTTCACTGTCACACACACAAACCTACACAGATACACATACACATGATAAAAAATCATAAAGAAAAACAAAACTCGTTTTACACGATAATGTTAATTTAAAAAAACAACAACCCTCTATCTGAAGGGAATATTGTTAAAAAATACTATTTTTAGGTCAGGAGTTCCCACAGGACTGAGAAGTCAGAAGACCAGAACTCTTGAGATGCTGTCACCCAAATCTTCAGAAAAATTGTGTTCATGTTTTCATCTCTGGAGCTGGGCTCAGCCCATTTGCAGGGTTGCAAACTTGGGTCTGGGATGGAGACTGGAGGTAGGAGCCATACAAATTGAACTGCTGGGTAACTGCTTACAACAGTCACTAGGGTTCTAGAAATGTCTATTTCAGAGATAAGGCTGCCTGTACCTGCTAATGTGGGCCAGTAATTCTAGCTATTGAGGCCAGGCGGGGGACTGTGAATTCAAGGCCAGCATGAGTAACTCAATAAATAAATAAATAAATAGAAAAGAAAAGGGGGAAAAAAGAGGTCAAGGATGTAGCTTGGTGGCAGAAGGCTTGCCCAGCATGTGGGCAGTCCTAAGTACAATGTCCAGCACTGAGAGGAGGGACACTTTTTCTTTAATAAGCCTCTGTGGTAATTGCACTGAAAGTTGCCTGAGGGCTGTAGTACCTGGGACAAGTAAAGCTTGAAAGAGGCCTCCAGGGAGATCTAGAGGACAAAGGGACCTCTGAAGCCCCTTTGAGGGCCAACCAAAGCCATGTAGGAATTTAAAAGTCCCTCTATACTTCTACACACACTGTCTTAGTCAGGGTTTCTATTCCTGCACAAACATCATGACCAAGATGCAAGCTGGGGAGGAAAGGGTTTATTCAGCTTACACTTCCAGGCTGCTGTCAATCACTAAAGGAAGTCAGGACTGGAACTCAAGCAGATCAGGAAGCAGGAGCTGATGCAGAGGCCATGGAGGGATGCTTGCTTGCTTCTCCTGGCTTGCTCAGCCTGCTTTCTTATAGAACCCAAGACTACCAGCCCACAGATGGTACCACCCACAAGGGGCCCTCCCACCCTTGATCACTAATTGAGAAAATGTCTTACAGCTGGATCTCATGGAGGCATTTTCTCAACTGAAACTCCTTTTTCTGTGATAACTCCAGCTTGTGTCAAGTTGACACACAAAGCCAGCAGTACACACACCTTTACTAGAACCTGGTGAACAGTGCAGTCGAGAAGTTTTGAAGACAGAATCTGAAGACAAGTCTGTTATCTGAAGGTGATTTCCCATGGAAACCGTATTCCGGGTTTTAATGAATTCCAATCTGTACTTTCCCGCATCCAAGCAATTCTACCTGAATGGTTATCACATTCTCAGGCTCTCAACTGGAATATGGAACTTCCCCATTCCCACCCTCATGTAACATAATCCAGAAAACCTTCAGTTTTCACATAACTGAGAGAAGACAGGTGTCTGCTGTAAGATGTTTAACTACCCTGAGTCTGAAGCTAAACTACCATAGATCGGGATCTCTACTTCATAATGAGCTCTAAATCCGCTGCCTTTATGTGGAGGGAGGGAGGGGTGGCAATAGCGTGAAGAGAAAGGGTCTGTCTCAGGAGCTCTGCTCAGTCACATTAGTCTCTCTCTCTCTCTCTCTCTCTCTCTCTCTCTCTCTCTCTCCCTCTCTCCCTCTCCCTTCTTTCCTGCTTGGAAATACTAAGGGTTGAACATAGGACTTTATACATGCCAATTAAGCATTCTTCCACTGGGCTACATCCTCAGCCTGATTAGTTTGAGTTTTAGAGTAATCTCTTAAAATGTTATAAATTCATATTGAGTAAGCCTTTCATTGATAGACACAGAGTACAAAGTAATAATGGATTGATAGCACTGAATATGTACATAGGCAAATAAATGGGCCATCTACTCTTCATTTCACTTATTAATGATAATATACATAAAGGAACATTCAGATGTGATTTCAAACCAGGTTTGAAAAAATAATGTCAATGGGAGGTGACTTGGGCTGGCAACGATTTCCAAGACTTTCTCTTGATTGAATATAAATTGTCACACGATGAAAGGGATTTCTTAGGTGTCACTTTCTCTTTTGCTAGGCAAAGAAGACAAGAATTAAAAGCTGTAAGAACTGGGTTGCCCATTCATAGCTTGCACCATGAAGACTTTAACTAGATTAGTGATATTCAATTTTTTTTTAAGTCTAAAAGCCCTTGGTGCCAAACAACACCCTTTGTGCTTAATGAGAAGTAAAGGCAGACTGCCTCATATGTCTGGTTTCTTAGTCTAGAAAGCCTCAGGTTAGAAATCTCCATTGGGTCGGGCAGTGGTGGCACACGCCTTTAATACCAGCACTTGGGAGGCAGAGGCAGGCAGATTTCTGAGTTCGAGGCCAGCCTGGTCTACAGAGTGAGTTTCAGGACAGTCAGGGCTACAGAGAAACCCTGTCTTGAAAAAACAAAAAACAAAACAAAACAAAAAAAAAAAAAAAAAAGGAAAGAAAGAAATCTCCATTGGTTAAAGTCCTTCCTGTGAATAAGCACAGTTTCACTTTGGGTTTTCAGAACTGCTGGGACAGCTGAAGAACTGTGTTTCAGAAACAAAATCAGAACCAGTAAGCTCTTGGGTTCTGTGTGGTAATTAATAATAATAATAATAATAACCCACAAAAAGTGTCATCCAGGCTGGATCTGGTGTTCCTTTCCTCTGCTGGTCTTGCCTGCATCACATGACTCTCCTTGATCTGGAGGACATTTTGGCCACCCTGTAAGTTCTCAAAGATAACCAACCGGAGATTCAGAGATGGACACCAGGAAACTAAAACAGTAAGTGAACACTTTAGTAGCTTTGTGGTCCCCTCTGACCCAGAGTCTGTGACTGGTCAACGGCTGTTCTGTCCCTTGCAAGAACATTCCCATGTACAAAGCAGAGTGTGGCCTTTGTCACAGAGGACTCACTCTGCAGGCTCTGTTCTCATTTTTAGCTTTGTTATTTAGAAGGGAATAGCAGAGTCAACACAGAAGACAAAAATATTGGGGTAATGGCAGTGGTGTGTGTGTGTGTTGTTTTGTTTTGTTTTGTTATTGAGTTAAAAATATAGAGTTTTTCATCAGTTCCTGGTTATAATCTGTATGACAGTCATTAAATATCTTCCTTTTCTCAAGCCTCCACTTGCTCATGTATATCAAATAAGCAAAAACATCTCCTTGAGAGATGTTTTAAATAGATCTACATACAAGGAATGCTTATAACAATGCCTGGTTTTCATAAACAGCAGCTAATGTTATTATTTTTAAAGAGAATTTTCTCCTAAGTGCCAATCATAGGAATTTATAGGGCTATATTTTAATGAATCCCTTTTCATAAATTCATTAAAGCTTTGCAACATGGCAAATAGACACATTTCCCTGGGTTCTACAACTCAGCCCAAGGGACCAACAAAGTAAATGGTCACCATTTACCCATGCTATGGCTCCCTGTCCCCTGACACCAAAGCTACTGCAGCAGAGATTAAGGCAGGGACACAGCTGTGGCTTGTCTTTGACTGCACTTGAGACACTGTAGAAAGAGAGTCCTGATGCTCGTTTCCTTGCAGATGACATCTATATAGTGTCACAAAATGTTTATTTCTGTACTATTTTGATTGTATCCTGTCTGGGGCGGTTGCTACGACTCTGGTACAAGATTGTGATGACTAAGGTGCCAGTCAGTTTCAGTCAAGGATGTGTAGTGGGAATTGTGAAACCACATGCTCCCGGAAGCAGCTCAGCAGAGAGGATTTCAAAACAAAGGATGACTGGAGCCTGGGGGGTGGGGCGACGGTTTCACTCACGTAGTACATCACAAGCACTTTATTAGGAAAGGGAAATAGGAAGGAACTCCTTCTGTTTTGACTTACAAACCATCCTGGTGTGGACAGAGTTATGTTGGAGAGAGGGGATTCCTGCCCCTCTCTTGCCAGAGCATAGTTCCTTCCTGTTGAGTGGGAAGTTTAGTCTTTCCTACCCGAAGCAAATGCAGCATTCAGAAGCTCAGAGCCAACCTTCCAGAAGTCTCTCATCTTTGCCGATCTAAAATCAACGATCCAAAGGCATTTGCCAGCCACCACGAATCTATCTTTTTATTCCTGACATGGTTGGTTGCCAGCTGGAATTTTCAGTTGAGAGGAGTGACTTCCAAATGTAGAAGCTGTGTACACAGAGTGGGACGAGAAGATGTAAGCACACAAGCTACAACCGGCTACATGGACCAAGGAGAGAGCAGCCTGAATGGAAAATTCAGTTTTGTGGTTCACAGGCTCAGTGGAGCTGAGAAGCTGGGAGTAAACCCTTGCCTGGCTGGAGATTTCAGTCAGCAAGCTTTTCTGCACCTAAAGGCACAGGGCCAAAGAGTTGTCACTGGGCCACCTTGGGAAGAACAAAAGATTTGTTGAAATCATTTCGAATGCAGGATATCCTGTGCTTATTACTCTAGGAAATATTACATAAAATTTTTGGAGTATTGTCCTCTTTCAAATTGAGATTTGGCAAGAGCACCAGGCTGATAAGGAGTTTGCTTAGGAAATGATGCAGTAAGAGACCGCATAAACAGGCCCCACCTGATCTCACTGGGCTTCTCAAAGTCTGTGGACAGAACTGCTGACTTTAACCAGCCTCAGCACGGCTCCATCCTTTGCCCATGTTGGGGTGCTCATGCCAACATGGGAGCACAGATACATTCTCGGAAGCACCCAAAAGCCAAATGAGAATCTGGTGTAGTGATGGCTCGTGTCTGTTACCCTGTCCTGGGGAGGTTGAGGAAGGATTGACACGAGTTCCTGGAATTGTAGTCAACCTGGGCTACAATGAAAGACACTTAAACAAAACCAAATGAAATGATGGAAATCAGAACTCTTGGGTCCAGCTGTGGACTACTGGAGTCTAATGTGTCACAGGGAAATTGAGACTGTTTCTTAGTTACCCTAATTAGCAACTAAGTGGACATGAACTAGGTCCTTCCTAAAATCATGAATTTAAGTGAGAATGTCTATCATAACGACTGAAGTCTCCATTCCTTAAAAGATCAGGGGCTGAAGCCAGGGAGATGATTTAGTGCATAAAGTCTTTGCTATGTATTTATGAAGACCTGAATTCAAATACCTAGTACAACAAAAAACCAAAAACGAAAAACAAAGTGAAAAATAAGCAGGTATGTCTTTAATCCCAGCCCCTGGGATTAAAACAGATGGGTGGATCCTGAAGGCTTGTGTCTAGCTAAACTGGAAATCCTCAGTCTCAAAGACAGACCTTGTCTCAAAAAATTAAGGTGAAGAAGTCATTGAAGAACACACCTGGCATGATCGACCTTTGGTTCCATATTCATCTACATGAGTGAATGTATTCACAGTACACACACACACACATGCACACACATACACACATGCATACAGATGCATACACACATGCATACAAACGCATACACATACACAGGCACACACACACACACACACACACACACACACACACACACACACGGGGGGGGGGGGATATAAAGGACTCCAGACAAAACTGAACTGGCCTGGCACATCATGGTAAAGATGCTCAATGACATATCTAAAGACAAAAACACCGACACGGGGCAAGTATCTAGTGTAGAGTACTGTACGGCTTTGTTAGACTGCACTCTGTCCAAGGGACAAAGGACTTTAACTAATGGAGCTGGCAAGAGCTCCTCCTCCAAATCAACCTAGTTGTAAGAAATTCCTGTGGATTACATGTGTTTGTTTCCCTTCATTTTATTTTGTTGTTTTCTAATTAAATTGGTTTTTTTTTTTAGATTTATTCTTTCATGTTATATGTATGTTTTGCTGATGTGTGTGTATGCATACCACATATGTGTCCGATGCCCTCTGAGTTCAGAAGATGGCATCAGATCCCCTGGAGTTACAGCTGTGAGCCACCATGAGAGGGTGCTAGAAACCAAATCTGAGACCCATAAGAGACACCACGTATTCTTAAACACTGAGCCATCTCTCCTCGTTTTCTAGTTTTTGAGATAAACTGTTAGTTCTCTTTTATCCAGTTCTCTTTTTAAGAAACTTAGGCATTCCCAAACACACCTTTGCCCAGGAGTACAGTTTGGACCACATTCTTTGTGTATTGCAGATATTTTAACACAGGGTCACTTATCAACTTGTTATTTTGAAATGATCCATGTGACATAGCTACCAATTAAAAGTTTTGACTCCTTTATTCAATGGCCAGACCTCTGGAAAGTCTTTTGGAGTCCAAGTTCAGAGTGCAGTGTTTTTAAAGACACAGCTAGAACTACATCAGTGCACATGGGGGCAGGGAGGTACATTAGTGAGATTTAGAGTTGCCTAGTAATGTCTTCTTTCTTTGCAAGGCCAAGCAGAATCTTCCAGACACTATAGTAAGTCTGGACCATGGCCAGTCCTAGAAGCGTCACCAACGTTAATGTGGCTGTTGGGGGGTGAAAGGCCTGAGAAGTGACTGCCAAGTCCTGTGTGGCTCTGGTGGGGACAGAGTGACATGGTTCCTGCACCTAGGATAGGGCCCTAAGTTTGAGCCCCCACAAGTGTTAATGACTGCTATGGGCATAAGGCTTATTTGTGTAATAATGTACATATTTTCACATTCCTCTAAGGAATGTCCTCCCAGTTAACCTTAATGACTCCATGAGAATTAGAGACAGTACAGAGTCCAGGAGTCGAGGGTGTGGCTAATGTCTCAGCAAAATGGTAAACTCTGGGACCTTCAGGACAGCCCTTAAGGCTATGGGAAAGAGCTCTAAAAATATATATAATTTCTCAACTGTGCAAAATATAAAGATGAGATATGAATTATGAGGGGCTTCATGAATCTAAAGGAACAGAGGCAGCTACACTATGATTCCACCCAACTAGTTTACTGTCTGTGTGATAACAAAGGCAGATAGATCTCTGAATTCTTTTGCAGTGTTAAAAAAAGATGTATGCTTGCTGTCTCTTAAGAATCAAAGGACTGGGGCCATGGGATGCTGATTCATAATCAAAAGGAAACCTGGAGTAAATGACTAGATTGACATGTAAAATAAAAGACTGGACCTGTGTTCTGCAGGAGATGAACTATCAGAGAATTTTTTAGGAAAAAAGAGAGAACTGCTTGACTCCCCCCCCCCCCCCCACACACACACACAAGCAAGCGAGCAGGGCATAGACAGAGAGATCTCTTAGAATAGCAAGCAGAACACAGGCCATCAGCTTGGAGCCACAATTTGACTTTGAGTCCTTCTTTTCGCCACTCCCAGACATCCCTTCTCTCAGAACCTCTCCATGCAGATCACCAGACAGGCAAAATAACTTCAGGACATGATGCCATTACCCCAGCCATTTCAATTTTATAAATGAAATTGGCTAGATTTAGCAAGTAAAACACAACATTCCCTGGTTAAATTAGAATTTTGGGTAGATAGCATGTAAAATTTTAAGAATGCCATAAATGTTGCTCATGAAACAGCCAGGTAGAAATGTTCATTTTCTACCTGGAGTTAAAATTTAACAAAGACCATGTATAGCTATGTGGCTCAGCACACAAGGGTTTGCTACCATGCTTTTCAAACAACCTGAGTTTGATCCCTGGAACCCATATGGTGGAAGGAAAGAGCTGACTCCAGCAAGTTGTCCTCTGACCTCTACTGGTGTGTGCGAGCACACACACACACACACACACACACACACACACACACACACACTAAATTAATTAATTAATTAATGTAAAAATAACTTGAAGAACTGAACAAATATCCTATATTTTATCTGTCAATCCTATAAAAATAGATGTTAATGTAGTGAAAGACCAGACTGACTCCATCTTGGGTTCAGGCTCCATCTTACAGAACCTGACCTGAGGTTGAACTCAAGTTAACCAACAAGCCTGCACCTAGTACTAGTCACCAGGTCACTCCCTAACAACCACCAGTCAGGAGGAAAGCAGAAGTTACAGTTGTACCCAAATATATTTACTTATAAAAGTTTATGGTTTGGCTCCCAGCGCCAGCCAATCATTTTAAAGGGCAACAAATAGCCCCCCCCCATCAGATGTGTGCCAGGCTGGAAACTCCTTGCGTGTTTACATGCCTCTACAAATGCTTGATTGAAACTGGGCTAGGGGCATCATCCTCCTGACCTGCTGTGTCAGAGACTATGGTGTGGCCCGCACGAGCTTAAATAAAGACCCTAGTGCGATTACATCGGAATCAGCTCCTTGGTGGCCATTTGGGGTTCGTGACCAGGCACAACAGTAGCTTTGGTTAACTTTCGGTCCAACAACTCTTTGGAAGATTTTACCTCCAATGGAAATGTTTTGTGATATATATTTAACTATTCTCATTAAATTCTATTCTGTGTATGGATGATTAAATGGGGTGATCAAAGAATAGCACCATGAGAAAGTGTCCTGAAGGGAACCTGAAAGGGACCTGAAGGAATCTATTTGGGGTAGGGAGACCATCCCTGAGAGAATGACCCAGAAAAGCTCTGAGTTCACACATTCAAGAGGCAGCAAGGAGACTCTGTGTCCGAGCTGTGGCCACTCAAGAATAAAGACTCAGTGAGAAGTGATTTGGGTGTGGAGCAGAGAGCTAGATAGTGTAGCATTGCAAAGCCTTGGGCTTTTACTCTCAATGAAACAGGGCCTACTGACTGGTGGCTTGGGAACTACTGCTTTCTGTAACAGCACATGATAAAACAGCAACCTCTCTCTCCTCACATCTCAGAGTTGCGGCCAGAATGTCAATGCTAAGTCTCATTAAATATACAAGGAAGAGAGATATTTCTGCTGGATGATGCTCACTCAATGCAAGATGACAGAATGGTCAGGGCCATGCATACTGGCGTGTGGGATATTTTGGGCACTAAGAACACAACCTTAGGGTTACTGATTATCTTTGTTTTCATTTAAAGCTAAGAAGTTCCATCAAAATACATATCTTGATCATTCTGATCTCTACTAATTTTATCTCTAACTCGACTTTCAAGTTTATAGTTTGACTTGGTCTTGAACTTCTTGGTACAAAGAATTAATGGTCTCACAAAGGTGTCCACACCCTTGAAACATGTGAATCTGCCCTTTTCCGCAGAAAAGAATTTTGCAGATATGACTAAGGTCATGACTGAGTGGGGAGGTTTCCTGCTTTATCTCCTGGATTTAATTTTATTGGATGGCATGAGTCTACAGACTCAAATAGTTGTCATACAGACAACTGTAGCATAAGAAAGGTTCAGCTGCCCTTGGTGGATTTGGAAATGAGGAGGGTGGTATAACTCAAGAAATTCAGGTGGCCATTTAAAGCTGGGAAAGGCAAGGAAACATTCTATTCGCTCCTAGAGTCTCCAGATAGAATCCCTGCTCCCACATTCCCTTTACTCCAGGGAGACTTATGGCACAACAGAAATAGGACACCATGTCTCAGCCTTGCATCTTTGGTTAACACTTTTTTTGACTTTTTTTCAAGAATAATTATGTATATTTTGGAGTTAACATTTTCTGCCAGTTGTTCATATGTTCTTCTCAGCATATTGACCGAGTCATCCTTTCTCTAAGTATTCTTTACAGATTCTTTGTTTTTTCCCAACTTGCTTATAATGCTCTTTATCATCTCTAATGCTGAATTTAATTTCATTGTTTGGTTCTTATGTATGTGTATGTATATTTGTGTACACATGTGTTATATGTATGCACACATCAACATTTTTCACTCTGTAGAAATTATCAGAAGCAAAGACAATAGTAGTTCATGTTGCCATTTCCTATTAAAGAGCCTCCTTAGATTTTCTTGAAGAAAAGTCATGTTCTGTAGCTGCAGCAGGGTAGGTCAACCTAGAAAGCTTACATTCCAGAAATTTAGGGGAGAAAATATGATGGGACAATATTCCAAGAACACGGGTGCAAGCTTGGCCGGAGAGGCATGGAGGGCATCCTTACTAAATATGGGATGCTCAGGGCTTAAAAGTCATGAATGATAAGCTGTAAACGGTTGTAAAAATGGATAACAGGTAAATTGATGGAGGGCATGGGAGGGTTCTGCTGTAAATGCATCCTAGGACCTAGGGAAGCGTGAGGCACTAGAGCTGAACCATCATGAAAGCCTGGCTCAGACGAGGATCACCGGCTGATGCTACACTGATGGGGAGTTTCATATGAGTGCAGAGCATTAATTAATTGTAAGGAAGAGCCAAAGAAACTCCATGGAGAGATGGCTCACAGGTTAAGCGTGCTGGCTACTCTTCCAGAGTCTTGAGTTCAATTCCCAACAACCACATGGTAGCTTATAACCATCTGTAATGAGACCTGGTGCCCTTATCTGGTGTGCAGGGATACATGCAGGCAGAACACTGTATACACAATAAATAAATAAATAAATAAATAAATAAATAAATAAATAAATAAATAAATAAAATTTTAAAAAAGAAAGAAGAGAAAACTCCAAAACTATATAGGGGTTTGACTGAATGTCCAAAATTACCCCATTACAAGGAATAAGTGAACCTCTATGTGTCTCTGGTTAGGACTCTTGATGCTGAGAACTCAAAATCTCAATTTAATAAAAAGAAATATCAGATAAACACAAAGCATAGAAAGTGGAATTAGAGAGTGTAGAAGGGACACTTTGCATTCTTTGGTTCATGACTTCATCTCCATCTTCCAAGACAACAGTCACCTGAGTCTGCTCCCTGTTCCTGTCTCTTGGGCTCTTGTGATGGACTGTGTTGGGCCTGCTTTGGGAACTGAACAGTTAATCTTGCTACCTGAAGATCCTTAACTTAATCCCATCTGTGATGTTTCCCTGCAGTGGAAGGTAACTGTCACATGTTCTTCACAGTCGAACACAGATGGTTGAAGGTGTGTGCGTGGCAGGATTACTCTATGTACCAGAGAACTATTGCTCAAAAACATCAGCACCATAAAAGAGAGCAATACCGAAGACTGTAAGACTGAAGAAATAATACAATGGGATGCAGCATCCATCTTAGGTCCCGTTCTGGAGGGAAGGAACAGGAGCCCATCACCACATCAGCTCCCACCGTGAACAGTAATGGTGTGTTCTGATGAAATACCAGCGTGCACTTCTGAAGTTGATAGGTGAACTGTTATGAGGCAAGCCCAGAGACCACCACACTGACACTTTCAAAGCAGAAAAGAATGGCTTTACCGCCAGGAACTTTTCCAAGTTATGCAGCCCTGAGCTCACAGCTCTTTGTTTTATGTGCACAAAAGCCACATACCACTTGTCACACTTCAGCTCTCAAGAAGCAGAACTACAGAAGCCAAAAAAGCAAGGTCAGCACACTTGGGGACTTTCCCAGAATTATGGATTAGGTCTTTGGTGGATTAAGTCTTTGGTCCCACAGTCCTGCATGCTGGGTTTTAATGGTGCCTCTAACATGGCTTCAGTTGTGCTAAGGTCCAGGAACCTGTCACATTCCCTAGTGGTTCTATGGGCATGAGTCAGATAGTGTACTTATTATGTTGGGGCAGGGGATTTTATCATATCCTCAAAATTAACACTTTAACAAGATTTACTCCTTGTTTTACATAGTTAAGTAGGCAGTTGAGCATGCATGGTTCTGTAGAGAGATCTAGGAGGGAAAAGATTAATGGCCCAGAAATGACTGTAAGTAGTTAGCAGGGGACGAGGGACCAAGGACTGATACCAGTTGTTAAGTTTTTTGCCTCCTCTCCCCAAGGTTTTTTTTTGTATATATATACTTTATTTACATTTCCAATGTTTCCCCTTTTCTGGGTCTCCTCTTTGGAAACCTCCTATCCCTTCCCCCTCCCTGCCTCTATGAGGGAATTCCACCTCCCACCCACCCGCCCACCCATTCCCATATTACCGCCTTGACATTCCCCTTTACTGGGGCCTCTAGCACCCTCAGGCCCAAGGGCCTCTCCTCCCCCTGATGGCCAATGAGGCCCTCCCCTGCCACATATGTGGTCCAAACCATGGGTCCCTTGATGTGTATTTTTTGGTTGGTGGTCCAAACTCCAGGACGACGGGGGTGGGGGGGTGGGGGGGTGGGGGGGTGGGAGGGTCAGGCCCATTGACGCTCTTGCTTCCTCCATGGGGCTGCAAACTCCCTCAGCTCCTTCAGTCCTTTCTAAACTTTCTTTCATTACCCCTGCCTTGTTGGCATAGAAACAACACATTTCTCCCAGTGTCATACAGAGACCTCCTTGTTTCCTGAGGAGTCCTGGCCTCTGTGATTCTGCGGGACAACCTCAGCTAAGGAGTCTATCTGCATTTACAGTGGAAGGAGATTTTCCAGGAACCAAGGGCTGTGTGTACTTGAGTACTATGTTCTTTAAAGGTTTTATTCCCCACATTGAAGTCCATCTACGCTGAGCCCGGGATTCCTGTCCCGCACTAACGGGAATGAAAATGAGGACGGCTTGCTGTACACCGAGAAGCCGAGAACTACATCTAGGGGAATCCTGTCTTTCACAGAGGGGTGGAGCTCCTTCAGTGCACACAATTCAGATGATGCACACTTGGTTAAGCCCTTAGTGCAAACATGCCAGGTAGTCTCCGGGGGCTGCAAATACACTTGATCATAGTTTCTGGAGTTAACCTGTTTTGTGTATCTATAAGAATCGGCATTGGGGATATCTTGGTGACAATAAGCAGGCCCCCTTTCCTTGGAGGTCCCCCAGAGACACCTTCAGTTGGTCTTATTTACAGTTGTCAGGATTATGAGTGCAGCTTATTGTTTGGTTCATTTTAACCCTGACATAATATGGGGGCTTGTGGTCTAGGTATAGCCAGCAGTGTTTACTTATATCTAATTGAGAATGGTTAAGACACTGATATACTCCTTTTAGCATCCTGAACAGAAGGGCTGGCCTCTCTTGTTTTCTAGATCTTTATCCCATGGTTGCTGACAGAATTTCTGGGGAAATTGGAGTTTGAGGCCTTGTATTCCAGGGATACTAAGACGGGCCAGTTTGGGTCAATGGGTCAGTGCTAGGGCTGTGAAGGAGTCAGTGTGCCCCCACTGGGTTCACAACCCCTCTGAGCACAATGGTATTTGCCCACCTCTTGGCAGCGCAGGGGGCCATCCATCATCAGGAGAAGCATATTATTGGGTAGATCAGAGCTCCCTTTCTTCAATAGTGTACCCACCTCCCGAGGAGTGGATTCCTTTGTGACCTATTTTCCAGGGTACTCCTGCATGTAATATTTTACATAAGTCTACCTAGAAGGTGGGTTGGGTTTCAGTGGATACATCGCCTATGAGCTCCCAATTTTGGTCTTTCTTAATTTTCATACCCAAGGTCTTGGCTTATGAGGTTTATGGGCCTTTACCAAGGGGAGGACAAAGAAGACAAAACAGGACAATCACAGTCGTCGGGTCAGTTTTACCTTTAGCAGGTTGGAGGACCTGGTGATGATGAATCTAATGTTGTCCTCCATAACCTCCTTGAGCTGGGTGTGGTGGATCCACAGGATGACACTGGTGATATTCATTGCTATAGGAACAGTGAGGACCACAGGGTACAGGCCTTTTCATGTTGACTCCAGGTTCTGGGTCAGGATCATTTTTACCTTATGTGTAAGGCTGGAACTGTGGGCAGGCTCAGACATGGGCCAGGGCATGGTCTCCCAAATTCTCTGATGAATAGTCTTCTGGGCTTATTGTAGGGCTTGTAAGGACATGAGAAGAGAATAGTTAGTAATTCCCACCTTGTGAACATCTCTTAGCTTAGGGAGAAGAGGGGGAGGCCTCTCCATCATTTCAAATGGAGTGAAACCTTGCCAATACAGGGTGAACTTGGCCGTTAGGCAAACAGTAGGAGGTTGGCCCAATTTTCACTTGTCTCCTGGACATATTTAAAATTTCCTTTAAGGTCTTATTTATCTTTTCTTTCTGACCTGAGCTTTGTGCCTGTAGGCACGATGTAGTATCCAATCAACATTTATGACAGATTTTGGGAAACTTTGGTGGTGAAGGCCCAGCTATTGTCAGTTCCCAGGGTGAGGGGCAATTCAAACCTAGAAATCAATGCTTGGAGTAGTTTCTTGGTGAACATTAAGCTCGTCTTCATTTGGGTAGGATAAGCTTCCATCCATTGTATCTGTGAAAATTAACAACTATGTATGTATACTCAGTAACCGTGGGCTTTGTCTCTGTAAGTCTGTGTTCAGTTACTTCTGAAGGTGCTTCCTTGGGTTGACATTCCTCTGGGACTTCCCTTCCCCCTTTGGGATTCACTTGTGCACAAGTGGTACATCTAAGCTGGACACGATGTCTTTGACAAGATTGCCTAGTGGAGGGATATAATAACTCAGCAGTTTTGGATGTCCCTAGGTGGGTGGCCTGGGGGTGTTTAACAGCCGTTTGTTTTCTGTAGAGCAGGAACCACCATCTATCACCCTCTTGTTCTGCATCTTTTCTTTTTGCCCACTTGATTTTTTCCTGTATGTAGTTTGGGCACAGGAGAAATTTGGGTTCAGGCAGAGTAACCTAGATCTGGAGAGGCCCCACTGGTTCTAGGGCTGCCTTCCAGGTGGCCAGGTCTGCTGCCCTGTTCCCTTAGGACTCTGGGGAATCCCCTTTTCTACGTTCTTTGTAGTGGACAATGGCAACATCTTTTGACCACCACATGGCCTCTAGCAGGGCCAGGTTTCTGTTTGTTTGTTTTTCACTTCCTTTCTGGTCAAGGTGGGAGTCCCCTTTCCTAATAGAGGGCCCACAGACAAGGGCTATGGCGATTTCATACCCACGGTCTGTGTACACAGTGACTTTGCCCTTCCCCCAACAAAGCGCCTCAGTTAACATCTGAAGCTCAGCCCTTTGTGCTGAAGTCCCTTGGCTGAGATACTGGGCCCACACTGTCCAATACAAGGTGACAGATGCGGGCCCCAGTATATCTGATTGTATTCTGAATAAAACAGCTACCATCTGAACCAAACAGCTCCCGTCTCATAGCCAGACATCTGTTAGGTTAGGTCTGATGGATTGGGCTCCATCAGTCACTTTCAGGAAATCATGGAGGAGCTCTGTTGGGTTTTTGTCTGGCAGTATGATGTCTGGGTTTATACTGAAGTTTTACAGAATCAGATATGGGGCTTTGTCTAAGAGAAGTGCTTGATAATGAGTTACTCATGTGTTGACATTCACCTCTCTGTGGTGCCCCTCCAGAGGGCCTCTATAGAGTGTTCCTATAGGTTAGGAACAGTTCCTGGCCCAAGTCAGCTTGTCAGCTTACTTCACTAATTTGGCTGTAGCAGCAACTGCTCGCAAATAAACTAGCCAACTAACAGAAACAGAATCAAGTCTTTTGGGTAGATAGGCCTCTGGCCTCTTCCAGGATTCCAGTGCCTAAGCAAAGACTCCCTTTTCAATACTCTGGGACTCACTCATATAGAAGTAGAAGATTTTTAGGAAGGTTAGGGATGGTGCAGAGATAAGGGCCTTCTTTAGGTCCTTGAAAACTCTGTCAACTGTAGTGGCTGGGTGCCACCAGTACTAGTGTCTTAGCTACCTCTGTTAACATGGTCTTCTCAAGTGGCCATATCCAACTGTTCCCAGAAATTCCTGCACTTGTTTCTTTGTTTTAGGTGTGGGAATCCATATGATGGCCAAGATTCAGCTCCAAGGCAGTGTTTGACTCCTTCCAAGTTATGCCCAATTAGGTGAAACAGGGTATACATAGTTGGACTTTACTGGCTGAGACTTGGTACCCTAAGATCTGTGGTGTCTCTAGCAGGACTTCAGTTGTCTTCTTACTTGCCTTCTCTGGTTTTGAAGCTATGATGAGTTCATATCTACATATTGTAATAGGACTTTCTAGACACCTCTGCTGAAAAGTCAGATTAGCACTCAAGGCCTCACAAGAGCATGGGAACGTTTTTGAACTCTCTTGGAAACCTAGTCCATGTCAGTTGGCCTGTTAAATGTCCTTTGGGATCAGTTCATTCAAAGGCAACAATGGGCTGGCTTCTAGGTGCCAACAGGAGGTAAAAGAAAGCATCTTTAATCCCAGAATTGTATATTGTTTTTCTGGTGGCAGGAGATTCAGAAAGATGTAGGGGTTAGGAACCAGAGGGTGAGTGGTTTCTACCCACCTTTGATCTTGAGTTCCTGCATAGGTTGGTAGTCCTGAGTACCCAACTTTAGGATTGGGATCTGGGGAGTGTAACAAGGGAAATGATGAGTGAGGGCGAGTGCTTCCTGTAGCCTGTTAACGTCTTTCTTGGCTTCCCAGCTCACAGGGTACTGTTTGACTAGTTCCGGGGTAGTTTTTAGTAACTGGATGACAATTGGTGCTCTGTAGAGCCAATCCTGGTGGGTTATCCTCAAGGTATTGTTTTGCAAGTTGTCTCAAAACTTAAGCATAACTTTTTGGTATCAGACTTCGTTGGAGGAGATATTCCTCTGGCAGGGAGCAAGTGAGAATATGATTTGGAAGTCAAGTAGGATTCAAAGTAAGGTGAGCAGTGGCCTCCACAAAGGATATAATGGCCCATAGTTTTTGTAATAAATTTCTCCCAATTAGGGGATAGAGGCAGTGTGAATGACTAAGGAGTGAGTGAGAGCATCTTGTCTACTATTCAAGAGGTTGTCCAGGGAAAGAGGGTAGTCTGTCCAGTTGCCCTTGGACAACTGTCTGTTGAGAGCTCACTGATCCAAGAGGCTCTGTCAGGACTGAGTGGGCCCCTTTTGTGTCGACCAGAACTTTAACAGATTTGCTCCCTACCTTTAATGTTACTGTGGGTTCTTGCAGGCTCACCTCAGTGAAAAATGGTGCATTTTTATTGCCTTTTTTGATTTGGGCACTTTCTTCCAATGTCCTTTCTTTCTTACAATACACACATTGGTCCTTTTCTAACTTCTTCCTTTCCTGGTATCTTCAGCTTCCCATTCGTGGATTTCTTTTATCCATCTCCTCGGGAACCATCACTACTGCTCAGGCCAACCTTTTGTTTTCTTCTAGAGTCGCAGTTATTGTAAACCCTTTGAGCAATTTCTAATAATTGGGACCTATGTATATACCCTCAAACGATTTTAACTTTTGAAGTTCCTTTTCAATATCTGGAGCCAACTATATAACAAAAGCAGTATTAGTTGTTCTCTGCTTTTCTGGTATATCTGGGTCTATGTGGGTAAACATGTAGTAAACCTCACAGAGGTGCTCCTGGAATCAAACAGATTATTGGAGGTACTTGTATAACCTCACTTACCTTAGACAGATTGGTGGGCCTTGGTGAAAACTGTCCAGAGCCTCCTTACATAGGTTGCTATTGGGGTTTTAGTCAAGTCAGGCAGAGGGGAAAATCTGCTCTATTTGGGGCTACATTATCTAACAGCAATCCCTTGCCTAGTCTAAAGGTGGCTTTCCTACTCTCAAGCAGAGGCTGGCCCTTTCCTTGGCTGTGAAGAGGGTGGCCAAGAACTATTGGCAGTCACAACTATGGTCCCCCTATAGCCAGAGCCACTCTGCATGTGTGGAGAGGAGAAGGAACCTAAGGTAGAAGAAACTATCTCCTTCACCCAGTACAGCTGGGGGAACTACTTCCATCTCCCTTGGCTGAACCTCGAGTATTTGGGTTCCCAACAAGAGGGCATGGGTCTTAAGCTAGGGGAGTGAGTCTTCAACCAAAGAAAGCAATTGGTCAATATTGGGAAAACTGGTTGGGGTTGGTGGGGCCTCCAGTCACCACTTTCCAGGTGGCCTGAAGTGTCTAAGGGTCAAGAGCTCCTTCACTGGGTCACCTGACTCCAAAAGAGGCTAATCAGTTTTACCAAAGGTTTGGAGTTTTCTGGGTGGGTGAGAAACAGACTATATTCATCCTTGTCCACAAAAACCTCTTTGAAGTGTTTTTAACAAGCATTTCAATGGTGTCTTGGGACTTTTTACTCCTTCTCATATTTTAGATCTGTTTGTCCAACTAACAGAACTGACAGAAAACACATTAGACACACAGACGGGCAAAAGTAAAGACAAACAGGGGTACCCACCACACAGACTTAAAACAAGAGTCTGGTGATGTCTCACATGGATCTCAGACATTGAAGTTAGGGCTGTGTCCAGTCTACTAAATGTTCTATTCAGACAGCACAATAAACAGACTTACCTCTGGAGGCAACAGATTCAGGCAATTTTCTGCAGTTCCCCATTTTAGGATGGAGGCATCAGGAGCTTCTGCTGTGGTAGGACTAGGGGTAGGAGGAGTTTGTGGCCCTGGAATACCTCAGGGTGTACTGCCCCTAGAAACTTTCCATGTCCCCCTATCACCCCAGAAGGGATCAGATACTCCCAGCATCTCAGTCTTTAGGAACCTGGAGAACATTGTGAGGTCAGACCACCACATAGACGCTCTTAAAGCTGAACAAAAGTCTGTATTGCTGGCCAGCAGCTGCACAGGGAACTTGCAGCCCTGAACCTTACAGGTCTTTGGATTACATGTACAAAAGCGACATCCTGCTGGTCACACTTCAGTCAGCAAGCATAGTTAGCAAGAAGCAGAACTATAGAAGCCAAAAAGCAAGGGCAGTGCATTTAGTACATTACAGTTTCCTGGAACTATGGATTAGGTCTTTGTTCTTATTTTGTTAGGTGTTAGGGCCTACATATTGGGGTCTAAGGTCGGAATGGTGCATCTAACATGGCATCAGTTGTCCTAAGTCTAGGGGCCTTTTACAGTAAAGAATTTCCACTTTCAGAAAATATACATTTGCTCAGAAAGGAAATGACATTCTATATGTATATTTCAAAAGGTCCAGGGAAAAAGTGATATATGCATAGATACAGACATGTTAAAATGAAATGATAGCATATTAGCAGCATGAGTCTAGGCAAACGGGGGATCCTTATGTTGTTTTTACAACTTTTTGTGTGAGATTTTATCCAAATAAAAAGTTGTTTTGAAGAATCTTCATCTATCCAGGGGGCTGGGGAGAAGGCTAGTAGTTGAGAGTACTTGTTCTTCTAGAGAACTTGAGCTCAGTTCCCAGTAGCCACATTAAGCTGCTCACAATTTATAGGAGCTCTAGTACCCTCCCTCAGGCCCCCTCAGACACAGGGCATACATCTCCACATATACACATAAAAAAACAAACCTTGAAAAGTATTGCTGATCCAAATTGTCACTAAGTTCCCATAACAATAATGGGCATTGAGTTTGGAGCATTCAGCTTGGAAGTCTGGATATTCCAATCCCAGTTAAAATGTGGGACACCCAGTGAGAACAGTGGGTCTGTCCCGCAACTTTGCCACTTTCTACACTTCCACCTACTGTCTTCTCAGGTCACCACAGAGACTTCCATGGGAAAGAACCATGCTAATGATGCAAATTGACTTAGTGATGGCATTCATATATGTGCTTTTGGTGAAGTCTGGATAGGCCCTGAAGGATCAATGTCACTACTGTGGTCTAATAACAGGAACCCTGCAGTAAGCTGGCAGGTCACATGCTCCCAGGAATTGCCCTTCCATCCTGCCCTTCACAAACACAGGGCAAGAAGCCAGGTTTCACCGATGTGGCTGATAAACAGCACAACCAGAATGGTTTAGTTCCAGTTAGAACTTTGCCTGCTGTGACTTCCCTAACCCAAGGGCTACAGGCCTCAGAGGTAGAGAGACAGCATCTTGTAGGAACTTTCAGAAATGATATAGTTTCACTGCTCGTGTCTGACAGTAACAGAGGAAACTCTAGAACTCAGCTCTTGGGTGCTGTGTGTTGTTGAGTTGTTGGTGCAAGCGAATGGCATAGGCAGATGGAAAGGGGGGCAGCCTTTGGAGGTGTGCCCTTAGTAAGTATAGGTAGCTCCAAATTGTAAGGGTCTCCTCGCCAGTCTAGGGAGGGAAAAGCCGACCAACGTCCTTCAGCACAGTGCTGGTGCAACTCCTCATGCTGGGGGACCAGTTTGTACTCTAACCCCACCATAAAATGTCAGGTCACAGAGCGCTTGGCTTCAAGGTCAAACTGCTCACATTCAAGACAGCACTTAAGGGTGGTTTTCCACAAAGGGCATAATGAGTCTTTCTGATATTATATAGTCACTAATGAAGCTGAGAAGAGAGGAGAGATGGAGGAAAAGGAGAAAACTGGAGGGGAAAAGAGAGGAAGGGAGAAAGGGAAAGAGGAAGGGAGGAAAGGAGGAAGAGAGAGAGGAAGGGAGGGACTGAGGGCTTTTCTTGTGACTCTTCTAATAACAACTTGAAAAAACTACCTTAAACTATAAATCTTAAAAGTTTATATATTGAACTGCCTAAGAGTGTCTGGAATACCTGAGGCCAGCCTCTTCTTTCTTTTGCCTTCTAAATAGTTCAGCAATGGGATAATTGCGTTTTAGGGTCTGGGCCAAAGTCTTGAAGAATAGCTGTGTAAATGTCATTCAAGGAAGGATGAAAAGCTACTTCACTGGGCTTTATATTTTTAAATTTTATCTGTCTGTCTGTCTATCTATATAATCTATATTATCTATCTATCTATCTATCTATCTATCTATCTATCTATCTATCTATCTATCCTTTGACCCCCCCTGCCAACACACACACACACACACACACACATACACACACACACACACATGGTGGGGACACAGGTGTTCAGGTGTCATGGCATGCTTGCAATGTCAGGGACAAGGGATAACTTGCTAGAGTCAGTCCTCTCCTTCCACACGTGGGTTCCAGGGATGGAAATCATATAGTCAGTCTTGATAGCAAGCACCTTTACCTGCTGAGCTGCCCTACTTTTAGATAAGCTGGTCAAGTCAAGGGCTTAAAACTCACCTGCTCAAGTTGCTGGTTTGCTGCAGGTGGTTGGGTATACAAAGCCTGAACTTGACATGCACACTTCTTAGCCACATGCACAGGGCACTTCTTATTTTTGGAAAGTCCACTTCCTGTTCTAGAGTACTTACAGGCTAGCAGCAGGACAGAAAGTACCAGAGATTCCAATTTACTCTCTACCTCTACTCAAGTACATCTTCTCTGACATCAGTAGCCCACCAGAGAGGGACTGATGAACTTGGATTGACAAATCACCATCCCAACTAAAGAATAAGTTTAAATTGGCACCCTTGCTTGCAGGCCATTTATTGACATGCGTTTGCCTTTGCACTATTACATGGTCATTTTCACATCTAAAGATCCTGGCTCTACCCTCTATTTGGTGACCAGTGATTTTTTTTTAATTGCTTCCATTTTTTTTTCATGAAGTCATATAAATGTCACCAGACAATCCATGACCTTTTTTTTTTTTTTTTTTTTTTTATTGGTTTCCTTTGCTTAGCACTGTGCACCTGAGTTCCTTGGTGTCTTTTTCCAGCTTGATTGCTTCAAATACTTTTGTGGCACTGAGTAATCTCTCATCATCACCTGCTCCTGTAACTAGTCATCTACTTACTGAAAGGCATTTTGGTGACTTCTGAGTTTTGGAAACGATTAGTAAGGCTGCTCTAAGGATCTGCACATAGGTTCTTGCTTGGGCTTATATTCTCAATCCATTTGGGCTTTATAGTGAAAACCTTACAGTCTCATAAGAAACGCCCATCTGTTCTCCAGTGGATCCATGCCATTTGCGTTTCCTCAGTAGTAAATGAGAGTTTGAGTTGCTCTGAGTCCCAGCCAGCCTTTGGTGTTGT